>OX244265.1:20506365-21106365 GCA_945867215.1 Epinotia demarniana
CGAAACTACTAATGTCAGAGAGTTGATTTTTGCACAGTAGGTTACTTTTATAACGTGGGCTAGGGATAAGAAGAGATTGTATAAAATTCCACCCCTGAAGGGGTTAAATAGGGGTGAAAAGTTTTTATTGGGGAAATATTATTTTTTGAACTAGAGGCTTAAAACTTTGTAGAAACGAATTAAGAAACAAAAAACCGGCCAAGAGCGTGTCGAGCCACGCTCAGCTCAGTGTTGGGTTCCGTAGTTTTCCGTCCGTCACAGTAAGTGTCCCCACTTAAGCGTTAAAAAAATGGGCTATTTGTTACATTGAGTTGACATATTAAGTACAGAACCCTAAAACCCTACAAGCAATACTTAGCGAACAATTTTATTATTAGACAACGAACGACCAAAGACAACTAAGACAATTCGAGCACGTCAAATTGTCGACCTAATGTATGGGCGCACCTGCTCCGACCACATTAAGGCGCCGTAGGTTCATGGTCTTCTCTCCCTCTCACTGAGCATAAGCGTGAGCGAGATGGAAGGGCGTGCTCGGAAGCGCGTAAAACATGTTTTTTAATTTAAATTTTTTGGCCATTTAAATAAATAAAAAAGTAAACACTGAGCTCTCTCAAACATGATATTGCCGATTTTTAGAAGCCATTTTAATATTTATAGCTTTTGTGCATAATTTGTAACAAATATTTTAAGTGTATTTTAGACCCTTTTAGACCTATGTTCGTGATTTTTTCTATCGAGCGAAAATTGCTTAATCATTTTTCTAAACACTGATTTCCCTGCAGAAAAGCCTCAAGATTACTATTCGTATTTCTTTGAAACCATATTATTATAAACAGACGTATTATATTGTTTCAAAAACTCTGTTCGCTTAACTTCGCTGAACCTACGGTGCCTTAAATCAGGAAAAATCTTAACAGCGCCATGTACAATGTGAGCGTTCCGTGTACAGCGACATCTATCGGCAAATTAAGTAAACTATTGCGCGTGAGCTTAAAGTATGAAGATGGGATTTTTATGGGATAATTCTTTATTGCGTGAACCGATTTTCACCGGTTTTACTTTATTTGAAAGGACGTCATTTCATTGAGATTTTGTAGAAATTAGAGGTACAATTACACACCTGCTTATACGGTTAAATTACAAACTTAGTTCAGAAATTACTTTGTATTTTTTTTTTCAAAAACAATGCTACCTATTTAGTTCATAATTTACTTTAAAAACAAAGTTTTAACCGACTTCAATTTAGTACTCCGCCAAGCCACGAGCACTGCATTTCCTATTTTTTACAATTTACCACATGAACTGATTGCCGATAGCAAATGCGTTGATTACTATAGAAAAAAACCGAATCGCTGTATGTGGGCCGATAATATTTGAGGACTTCCATCGATTCCCCAAGATCATCACCAATGGCACTTCATTAGTTCCTATTTCAACGGAATCTTATCAGAACCTGTGACGTACTTTTGCACTTTTAAGTACATAATTGAGGAATTCGATAAGTCATCTGTGGTCTTCATCATCAATTCCTCGCCACCAAATTTATGATTCCGGATGTAAATACACGAGTTATAACAGAAAATACCAAAATCACTACACGCGTGCCTTATAAAATTGAGGAGTCCCCTCAATTCCTCATGGATCCCATCATCTAACTGAATTTTGAAAAAAATGGGACCCACCTGGAAGTATATACATACGAACAAAAAAAAATTTTCCGAATCGGTTCATCAATGACGGAGTTCTGAGGTAACAAACATTGAAAAAAAAAATAAAAAAAAATAAAAAAAATACAACCGAATTGAGAACCTCCTCCTTTTTTTTGAAGTCGGTCAAAAATATGTTTTCTAGTAAGTTTTTAAAAAGTTTTACTTTTGAGATTTTTTTCATATTTTATGGTTCAAAAGTTAGAGGGGGGGGACACATTTTTTTTTTACTTCTTAGCGATTATCTCCGAAAATATTAACAGTATCAAAAAATGATTTTAGCAAACCCCTATTCATGTTTAAATACCTATCCAACAATATTCACACGTTAGGGTTGAAATGAAAAAAATGATTGATATACATATTAGTACCAAATTTCAGCTTTCTAGTGCTAACGGTTACTGAGATTATCCGCGGACGGACGGACAGACAAAGCGAAACTATAAGGGTTCCTAGTCGACTACGGAACCCTAAAAAAGACCTGTCAGCGTTTTAGATTATTCCACCCTAAATGGGGTTAAATACGGGTGCAAAGTTTGTACGAGGGAAACTTTTTCTTTTGAGCTAGAAACTTGAAACTTTGTGGACAGATTACTATGAGTAGGCATCAAAACGGAAAAAATGGCAATTAAAAAAGCTTTGCTTAATTTGTGAATAAGTAGGTCGATTTGTGTAAATTGCACTCTATTTTTTTTTACTTGTCCATCCTAATTACATGTTTTAACATGCAATTAGTTCATGTACAATATTATTATCATCTCCCGTACTATTTTAATCCGGCAAAGTTGACCAACATTTAGGCTAGTGTCAGCGCCGGCAGAGATATCTTACCGTGCAAGGTGAACCAGAGGGCCTACCGCGAAACGAATATGAACTACGTTCGTGTATCTCCATCTCTGTCGCACTTGCAAGTTCACTTTTAGAGCACAACCGGGAACAGCGCTAGGATTCGATGAATAACTGTAAGGCCTGAGGGGCTACCGCGAAACGAACGTACTTCGTTTGTGTATCTCCGTCTCTGTCGCACTTGCTAGTTCGAGCGACAGAGAGGGAGATATTCGCGGTAGCAACTGCAACACACTGGCGCGGCCTGCGGTGGCGGAGGGCGAACAATAGTAAATTTGGCGCCAGTGTGATGCAGGCTTAATTTGGCTGTGCAGTCTGTCGCATGATATTATAATACTCTGGACCAACTCTGGACAGGCTATGGTAATAATAATACCATGTGCGAGCGAGCCGGTAGCATACGAATCTCGATAAGTGACAGAATGGGAAATATCATTAATTGTCCTTGTCATAGTTCCACTTTTTTTTATTTGCTACAACTGGACGTAGTTTAAGGAAAAGGATCCAATCCACAAAATTACCAAAACATGAGTTAAGTATACCAGAGAGGTGTTTGAGGCGTATATTTTCACTCAGCAAAAAGACGCCCAGCTTACACAGTGTTTTCATATTTTAATTAACATGGGATACCATCCCACATGTATGACGGGGTAAAATTGATATCCTTTAATAAAAACCCATAATGCTTGGAACCGTATGGTAATATTAGATCAGTTACATATTGATTCACATTTATTTTAACAAAAGATATCCAACCTGCATGGACCATTTTTAAGAAATGCAATTCACACGTTTTCACTTTTAATATTTTCAACGAAATGGATCCAATCCATTTGGATTCTTTCTGAAAAACGAAATCTAGGCTCTTTAAAACTTTTAGATATACAACAAAATAGATTCACCTCACTTGGATCAGTTTTGTTGAGTTGTTGTGAATCCTGCTTTGGTGTCTTAGTAAACAACAGAAACGACCCTATTTAAAAAAAAATGTTAAGCCGACTTTTTATATTCTTCTAGCTTTATTTTTAATCATTAAAAGAAATTTCCAATATAAAGCAGCCTTTATAAGGATTTTTACCGTCAGTATTGTCTTGGATCATTACAATATACGTAAATGTATTATCGAAATATAGGGAAATAAATAAGCAATTCAACTTGCTTGAACCTTTTGTTTTATTTGTTTGTCAGTTAAACGTTCATTGAGCAAGAAAAACAAAAACGATCGAACGGGCGTGAATCTTTTTTGATAAAAAAGTATGAATGACGGTTAAAGTGACTTTAAAAAGATATGGATCGTTTTTGGAAATCTATTAGTTTTGTCTTAACGTGACAATAAAAAATCAAGAACGATCCAGCGCATATAAACCATTTTTCGGAAAATGCTTATATTAACAACTAGCTTCTGCCCGCGACTTCGTACGCGTATAAATTATGGTTCAAAAATGATATTCTTATGTTTCACCACACTACTGACAAAAACAAAGATTTCATTTCCATAGACTGTGCGTGTAACAGTTCAAGTTGTCTTCGAATCTAAATAAACACCCTCATTGACTTGGTCGTCAATAATATTATATAGATCCCCAAAGTATCCTTTGAGAGAGCACTCCCTATGCGAGCCCCAAGTCCCAGGACCCTGGGGTGAGCCCCACGGATACTCACTAACCCCAGGTGTCTTGCAAGCGAGACCTGAAACCAACCTGAGCGGCGAGGCAATCCTTCAGAGAGTGGTCCCAATGCGAGCCCGAGGGCCTAAGGCCCGAGGCCGAGCCCCCACGAGTACTCGTTATCTCCGAGTAACTTGCAAGCGAAACCTTAGGGCCGAAGTTCTGAAGGTAAACGGGGAAGCAAGCGGAACCGAAGGCTAAGCTTTTCGTAAGAATGAAAGGTCTAAGCATGCTTGTAGTGAGTGGTCGCTATGCGAGTTTGGAGGCTGAAGTCCTTACTATTCCCAGGTGTCCTGCAAGCAAAACTGGAGATCAAAGTCCCCAAGGGGAGCAGGCAGTTAAGCGAGGCCGAAGGCCGAGCTTTTCGTAACAATTAAAGGTCCCAATCAAGCCTTAAGAAAGCGTTTCCAATGCGAGCCTGAGGGCCGAAGGCCCGAGGCCGAGCCCCCACGAATACTCGTTATCTCCGAGTAACTTGCAAGCGAAACCTTAGGGTCGAAGTCCTGAAGGTAAACGGGGAAGCAAGCGGAACCGAAGGCTAAGCTTTTCGTAAGAATGAAAGGTCTAAGCATGCTTGTAGTGAGTGGTCGCTATGCGAGTTTGGGGGCTGAAGTCCTTACTATTCCCAGGTGTCCTGCAAGCAAAACTGGAGATCAAAGTCCCCAAGGGAAATGGGCAGGCAAACGAGGCCGAAGGCCAAGCTTTTCGTAACAATGAAAGGTCCCAATCAAGCCTTAAGAAAACATTCCCAATGCGAGCCCGAGAACGAGCCCTCACGGACACTTACTACGAGTATACCCGAGGTGGCAGCGAAGCCAAAAGCCGAGTTTTACATTGGAATGAAAGGCCCAAAGCATCACTTTAGAGAGCGCTCTCAATGCGAGCCTTTACGGACACTCATTATCATCGGGTGTCTTGCAAGCGAAACCTGAGGCCTGAATAAGGGAACGCAAGTGATGCCAGAGGCACAGCTTTTCTGTAGGAATTCAAGGCTTTAGCATGCTATAAGCGACCGCTCCCTAGGCCAGCTGTAGGGTTTAAGACCCGAAAGCAAGCCCCCGCGGACACTTACAATCCTTAGGTGTCTTGCAAACGAAACCTGTGGCCAAATTACCCAAGATGAGCGGCGAGGCAAGCGAGCCCTCACGGACACTTACTATCCCGTAGGCGAGCTGAGATAAGTCCCGTAGGTGAGTGGTAAGGCAAGCGAGGCGAAAGGCCGTGCTTTTCGTTGGAATGACTCGAAGCATTCCTTCAGAAAGCGCTCTAAATGCGCCGCCATGGACAAACACTCATTATCTCCCGGTGTCTTTTAAACGAAACCTGAGGGTACGCCCTGCGTACACTTACTATCTCCAGGTGTCTTGCAAGCGAAATCCCAAGCCAAAGTTCCGAAGGTGAGCGGCGAGGCAAGCAAGGCCTTTTCGTTGGAATGAAAGGCCCAAAGCAACCTTTCTGAGAGCGGGCTCAATGTGAGCAATGACCCCCTAAGGATACTTATTATCTTCCGACGTCTTGCAAGCGAAACTTAAGGGCTGAAATCCCGAAGATAAACGGGGAGGCAAGCGAAGCGAAGGCTGAGGTTTTATGCCGTTTTGTCCAAATTGTATACCCGCATCCCTTGACGTTGGTGAAATTTTCAAGTCTTAAGCTCATAGATTCAAGGAGTTCCTATAAAAAGTTCATCCCCATTTTTTAACCCCTTTGCACCCTTACCTTTATAATATTATAGCCTAAAACCTGGCCAGGGATTTTTTGGACAAATGAGTAAAGTTTTCATCAAAAATCTATCAGCCATTTTCACGTGATGCGTGTACATGTAAACAGACAAAAATTCTACTTTCTTGGAAGGTGTTCTGTTATCGATTCTAAGTATTCTCAGCATAGTTTTTTTTTCGAATATCTTTCATGTAAAGACTTCCAACCCTGTTCACTTTTATTATATGTATGTATAGATGGTTTTATATGCCATTATTATGCATTATTATGCCATTTTTATTACGTGAATCCTTATTACAAAATGAAACAAAAGGAAGGGTCTATGAAAAGTGTATTTTCGCAAAAAAGATCCAACCCCACTTTTGGTCAAATATCTTGAAAAATATAGCATTTAACTGAATTATGTGTATAAGAATGTATACTACACGACTCAACTCAATTTTCATCCCAACATATATTATTAAAAAAATGCATCAGTTTTGAGGAATCACGGTTGAAACTTTAAACCGCCATAACTTTTGCTCAACTTTCTGTGGATTGGATCCTTTTCCTTTAACTACGTCCACTGATTTAGTATAAAGTTGTGGCACATAAACCATTACCCGTCCAAATTAAGTAGGTTGTTTATGGCAAATCATCAGCCATTTTAAGACCAGGGGCGCTACCGGGAAATGTGCCATCGAAACCGAATACGAATACGAAGTTCGAACGAAACAAGAAAATAGGCCTTACCGGGAAGTAGTTTCGAATCGAAGCATTTCGTTTCGTTTCCATAGACAACTTGCGGATTTGCTATCGTGAATGGAAAGAACGATGAAGTGCTAAAGTGATTTCACACGCCGCGATAAAAAACCGGTAAACGGATATTTAGCTAAAAAGAAGCTTGAAATAGTGATAAACCAGAAATATATCGCATCTAAAACGTGTAACGGCATGAGAAAGTCCTACAGAGCTAGTTTTAATGCTAGATTTTAGGATTCTTCAAAAAATGAAAACGTCAATTCAGGGAAGACTGCTACTTTTGGCGGGAATTCAAATAAAGCGGGCCGCCTTATTTATTGTTGCTTTATACTCGAAGAGAATATAACCACTACGTATATACTAACATTATAATGATTTTATTTGCTTTTCTTAAATGCTTTTCGTTATTAATATTAGACCTTCTTGTTAATATTAGACATACTCAATCAGATAAACATTAAAAACAAATAAAAATGTGCGGTGTGATGTGATAAATCGCTTCACGTGAAAATTTGATGATGAATTTGATTATTATTATTTATTTAATAATCACATTATAAAACCATTATAATTTTTAGGATCTCAAAAAACTATCTGAAAAGTTTGTCTGTGTGATCATACAGTATACGTTAAGTACGTACCATAGCACAGAGATAACTTTATTGTATTAAATACATAAAACATACAATTGCATACAGTTATGCCTGAACTAGGGGTTATTACACTTAAGTAACGTCGTTTTAGTTTTCTTTTAAAGTAGTTTTTTTTATCCTTTTGCGGCTGATAGTTTCTGGTAAACTGTTTTGCCCTTGCCCTTTAGGTACTAGATACATTTGATGCAAGGAATAAGTATATATTGCCGCTGGTAGATTTATACTTAAAGCCCTCAGATCGTTGACTGCTCGGGTTAAGTTACTGTAGGGGCAATATTTTATTTATTTTGCTGTCTTCGTCTTGAAGTGAGTCTCATTTTACCGTGTTGGCGATAGAACCGAGGCGTGGGACCTAGTACGACAATTAGGCATAGTTCAATAAGGTGTGGTCTCTCCCTCTGGTTCTAATATCTCTTCTATGAATAGAAATGAATAATTTGGCAGTTTTATTTCTTTTAATTGTTTTCCGAGTCAGTGTTTTCCGAATAAAATGCGTTCCCGTGGACAAATAAAACTTTGGACAACAACTTATTTGGGGAAACAATTCTAAACATCCATATGGTCATATAACTATTGAGAGCACACTTTAAATTAAACAATTGTTATAATCCTACACATATCATTTATTTTTACTTAAATAAATAAATTACACAATATCCTTGTTGTATAGCAGCAGGTAAAGGTGTAAATAAAAATGCCTTGCAATGCCGTTAGAAGTGTATAGGTTTGCGTGCGTAGACTTTTACTAATTCAAGGTAAAATTTATTCCAAAATAACATATGCTTATTCTTTCTTTGTCCTCAGCTCAGCACAGGCATCTGGAATGTAAAGGGAAAAAATACTTAATAAGTGCATCCTGCACAATGTTTTATTTTCTACGTCGATACGATACTATATTATAAAGAGGAAAACTGTGACTGTGACATTGTAGCTTTGTAAGGTTATATGTTTGTATGTAATGGGTACTCTCCGGAACTCCTTATCCGATTTCAAAAAGTATTTCACCTGCGTGAAGAATGGACTTTCTGGATAGTCATAGGTTTGTCTGCGTTCTTGGCAATACGCGGGCTAAACCGCGCGGGCAACTAGCTATTTACAAAGAGGCCATATGTTGACTTTTATAAGTTTGTATAATTTGTACTGGTGATCTCTTAAAAAAATCTTTCGTTGGTAAACAGAATGGACATTCATGAAGGACAAAAATTGATTATTTATCTACGACGACGACGTCTAGTTCCCATAGCAAAAGCCAGCCTGTGTAAAATCGTCTGTAACGTATGAAAAGTTAAAGGGTCTAGCAGGCTAAGCTAAGGAGAGTGGCCCCCGACGAGGGATTTGGTGATTCTTTCTGGTGGTGTACTGGCAGGTCCTAAGAACACTCCATGCTTAATATCAGTCCTCGATCTTCTTTTGTTTTCGAGTAATTTAGGATAATATAAAAAATACAGGGTGCCATTTAAAGTGTCTTATTAGGTAAACTGTTCAAGATAGAGTAACCAAACAAAATCATCATGAATAAAAATAGAATTGGCTACCAAATGCATTTATTCAACCAACATTCCTTAAACTTCCTTAAAAAAAAACTATTTATTTTTGTTTTAATTTTTTATGACACTTTTCGCGGAGGTACACCTACAAAAAATATATCGTAACAAGCCACTCAATGCCCACTACATACACATAAAAATATCTTCAAAAATCTTCGTGAGTCATGTCAAAAAAAAAACAATCGTCGAACAAGTAGATACTACCATATAATTAAAGTACCAGTGCAGTGTGTAGATAAGTCAGTATTTACGCATAAATAAGTACTGCTTCATATGCAATTCAACTGAAACTGATTTAGCCGACTTATACTGCCGCATATGCACAGGTCCACTGTTTGAAATAGTAAAAGATTAGAAAAGAGTATTAAATTCTTTTATTTTCATAAATATTTTTTACGAAAAATTTCATTTCATTAAAAGACACCGTATACCAGTATACCTACATACTGACTTATCTACACACTGCACTGGTACTTTAATTATATGGTAGTATCTACTTGTTCGACGATTGTTTTTTTTTTGACATGACGCACGAAGATTTTTGAAGATATTTTTATATGTGTATGTAGTGGGCATTGAGTGGCTTGTTAC
This sequence comes from Epinotia demarniana, assembly GCA_945867215.1. Classification (NCBI taxonomy): domain Eukaryota; kingdom Metazoa; phylum Arthropoda; class Insecta; order Lepidoptera; family Tortricidae; genus Epinotia; species Epinotia demarniana. The sequence goes on from OX244265.1 coordinate 20,515,839, forward strand.
GATATATTTTTTGTAGGTGTACCTCCGCGAAAAGTGTCATAAAAAATTAAAACAAAAATAAAAGTAGTTTTTTTTTAAGGAAGTTTAAGGACATGATGTTGGTTGAATAAATGCATTTGGTAGCCAATTCTATTTTTATTCATGATGATTTTGTTTGGTTACTCTATCTTGAACAGTTTACCTAATATGACACTTTAAATGGCACCCTGTATTTTTTATATTATCCTAATTTACTCGAAAACAAAAGAAGATCGAGGACTGATATTAAGCATGGAGTGTTCTTAGGACCTGCCAGTACACCACCAGAAAGAATCACCAAATCCCTCGTCGGGGGCCACTCTCCTTAGCTTAGCCTGCTAGACCCTTTGGACAAGTTCTTGAACGCTTGACGATGCCAAAACACAATTTCAGTCACAACTTTTTTTTTAAATTTTACGCGTTAAAACTTTGTCTAAATTTTATTTCGAATATACGTTAAATATCCAAGTCTCTCAATAGTATTTCGTTATAAATGCGTGTTATACAAACGAGTAATTTATAAAAAAAAGTGAAATTGCTTTCGTTTTAAGACGGCGTGCCGGAATAATGCATGCCGTTTAAAATTAAAACGAAACCACGTTTGTATGGACAGTCAGCTTTCTGGGGCACTTAATGTTTCTTAATTTGGATATGAGGAAATCATTCACAATATTACATAATTTAAAAACACCAGAAAGCAGCAGCATAAAGAGTAGATTTAATAGTGTATGTTAGTGGCGAAATGGTGCGAGAAACGTTGCCATCATTGTTGCCATTTTAGAATCTATTCTTCATTGGCTCGGCTTATAGACAACATAATTGAAATGAGTTTATATGTTGGGAAAACAACTGTTCTTTCAGGAAGTTCTTCTATACACAGGAGAAATATTATTGATTCGGATGATCAGTTCCAGAGATTACCCATTACATACAAAATCAAAACATTTATTTTGCAAATAGGCCACAAGGGCACTTTTACAAGCCAATAACTACATTGATTACTGTTGATTCTAAATTATACAATTTATACATCAGTCATAGGAAAATAAAGTACATTATGAATATAGAACATACACTGTGAAATAAACAGATGAGAAAAAGATATAATTCCTGATTCTTAGAGATACTTATACGAGTATATAAATAAATAAACACTGTAATAAGGTAGTAACCTTATTAGTGTTCAGTGTATTGACATGAGAGTTTGAGAGTCTTGTTAAAGACGTACTTTACAAGCATGAGAACTGATAATTAAATTTCATATGCTCCGCGACCATTCTTGCTAATTTAATTCCTATTTCACTGACAACATTGTATGGGAGGTGGTACGAGGATATAGTAATAACTAGAGGGAAACATTTCTTGTTTTATATCCGACTGCGTGCACCTCTTCACCCGACAGTTCATCCCCGTTTCACATTTGATCATAGCAATCTAACCTTTTCACCGCTAGATGGTAAAGCAACTTGCCGTGCCACCTCACGCCACAAGGGTAAAAAAATAATGGATAAAGAAATAATGCCAACATGAAATTGGGCTATTTCAGAGTAGATTTTCATAAATAAAAAAAATGTCGGCAAATGGCGTCTTTGGCGTCGGTGTCACGAATCGTCGATGACGTGATTTCACGTGTTTGGCGGTGAAAAGGTTAAGTATTTGAGGCGTAGGCTTAATTATTGCTCCCCCGTATATACAGTACATATTTCCACCTTTTCGCCCCTTTTAGGGATAAAAACTGTAAAGCCGGGATCAGACGCGTGTAACGCGTAATTTAAGATTAGATACGAGTAATTTAGCATCAACAGTGTGGACGTCACTGCGAGCGTCTGTATTCGCGCTTAAAACCGACAACCGATGGATCACGGCGAGCGCCAGCGCGAGGGTTACATGTAATGATCGTAGTACCGTCCAAACGCTGAATTCGTGTTACATTACACGACAGATTACATAACGCGTTACACGCGTCTGGCGGGAGTTGGAAGGTCAGATGGCAGTCGCTTTCGTAAAACTAGGTCCTACGCCAAATGTTTGGATTAGATGCCAAAGCCCGGCTCGTTTGAGCACTAACGACGAAAACGTTAGGAGGATGATGATAATATATACATCGATCTCTGCCACATCTGCACACGGCATAAGCGTGAAAAGGTAACAGACAGACAAGAGTTTCGCATTTATATTTTATATTTTAAAGAATGATGGCTTAATACTAAAATATTATAATTTAATTTATAATACCAGAGTACTAATGTAGTAATGACCTAATGACAAATTTTATGGACCGGCTAAGTAAAGTTTCCAGACGACATCTGCTCGAATTGTCTGCGGCGCCTGTGCGTGCATAATACGGGACTGTTCATATACACAACCCCTAAAATCACAAAAAAAAACTTTTTAACAAGGTACTGACTCAGGTTCTAAGTGGCACCTACAAAACGTATGTATTTGAATCTAATCTAGCCATTAAAACAAAAAAAACCCTCAAATCTATGAATTGTGGGAACTCGCTTGTGATAATTCTATAGTCGCCAGCGTCCATACGCTAAAGTGTCTGTTTACCATCAGGCAGGCCGTATGGTTGTTGGCCGCCGTCGTAGTATAAAAATGTAAACGACAGTAAAGCTTTAAAAAGTTTAAAAGATACCCTCTTAGTGTCAATTCGATCAAACAAGCAAAGCTATCATTTCAAGATTAACCAGGTCAATTTTAAACTTAAAACTCAGGAGCAGATTGCTCCGACTTACGATTACAGACCGATCAACTTTAAATATAGCGCCGGCAGCTGTCAGTTCATAGAAACTTGTCAAACTTTCCATACACTCCGATTTTAACGAACACCGCTTACAATTACGGACGTTTTGATGCAACACACCTTAAGTCCTTATTCTACTTTGATAAATCATCATCATATATATTGTATACATCATCATCATATCAGCCGAAAGATGTTCACTGCTGGACATAGGCGTCCCGTCCTCCAAAGAGTGCCAAAGTGACCGGCCCCGCACCACCCGCATCCAGCGGATTCCCCCGACCTTTAGCAGGTCATCAGTCCACCTTGCCTACCCACTCCGCGTCTTCCGGTACTTGGTCGGCACTAGAGAACCTTTCCGCTCCAACGCCCCTCGATTCTACATGCAATTAGGCTTGCTCACTGCCACTTAAGTGTAGCGATTCGGAGGGCCATATCGGCTGATATTGAGTAATAAATATACACAACGGTCCACAAAATACTAATCTGTCATTTATTTATTTGTAAATACAATTTATCAACATAACAGCTTACGCTATGGCATTGGGAAACATAAAGTAACATATTAAGTACATATACATTGCACACTTAGTAAAATTAAATGATAAAGATTGATAGTACTAACAATTTAAAATTGTTTTCACGAAACTGTAAAAGAGTAGGGTGAAGTTTGCTCCATTCACAGGCTGCTCTTGAGTAGGCATAGGTCATAGTATCCTGCCTTCTCAAGAAACACTAGGTACCCACCGTTATTCATAGGGCAGCGTCAAGAGTGGGAGAGCAGGATCCGTCGAACATCAGTATCGCGAGTGCGTAGTCGAGTTGAGTGACCCATATTGTTTGGGCAGCCGTCGCCTCGTCTGTTTTCGATTTCTCGAGGTTAACACTGAAACAGTTTTTTACAATATTGAAATTATGGTCACATATTCTCTGCTAATGTACATGTATTTAGGCCATATCGTGTGAATCAAATTTTACCACTAACTATTCATTAAGAAGTTGCTAGAGTCCGAGGATTTCACTTTCAAGATCTGTTTACAGACAGACAGGTGAACTGTGGCACTACATAATAGCTTGTATAATTACACATATCATAATATGTACATCGAAGCCACTGCAGCCGAGTGGTAAGTCACGAGTTTTAATCTGGTGGTCGCGGGTTCAAACCCTGGCGCGTACCGCTGGGTTTATAAAAACTTATACACCAAATATCATTTAATATTTAACAGTGGCTTTTTAGTGAAAAAAAAAACATCGTGAGGAAACCAGTCTAACCCCAATAAGGTCTACTTTTCCCTCGGGGTTGGAAGGTAAGATGGCAGTCGATTTCGTAAAACTAGGTCCTACGCCAAATCTTTGGATTAGATGCCAAAGCCGGTCCCGGGCTCGTTTGAGCACTACCGGCAAATACGCTAGGAGGATGTTGATAAGAATATATATCTCTGACAGTCTTTAATCGTAACGTGCCTAGTGCAAGACCTCATGTCGCCCTCCGCACATCCGTCGAACCCCCCTTAACACCTCTGCGACGCTGCTCGTAGTTGACATTACAGACGCAAACTTCTGTGGCGCGAACTGTACGCTAATATGAATATTTTAATGATTTAATTTATTTTTACTAGTGCCAGAGACTATCCATTACACACAAACAAACAACTTGCGAACTCACTAACTTCTCCTCTTTATTAAACGAGCGAGCAAAGCGAATGAAGTTCTTCGTTTCAGCGTGGGCAAACATTATTTCTTATGTCCGGCTATTCTCTTCTACAGATCGCATTTCTCAACCGATTCTCGTGAAATTTTGTGAGCAGGTTCATTAATTATATTCTAGTATCTAGGACCTAGATTACTTGCAGACTCAGTTTCTCAATTTTAAAAATAAACAAAAAAGACACTAGTAATATTCGTATAGATTAGATTTCATTGCGAGCGCGAACAATAATAGCGACTAGTAGCACCCAGCGCAATGTGGTCTGTCGTGTCCTAATTTCACCTTACTAATAGATAGAAATACTTGTACATAGAAAATGTTCCAGATTCAGAAACAAAATAATCAAGTTCATTAAGAGTCCGCAGTAAGCTCGATTCTCCATACAAACGCAGTTACGCTCTCATTTTAAAACTACTTGTGGGATTGTGACGAAACTTTGCATATACAATAACATGAGGTATGTAATTAGTTTATATTATGGTTTCAGTTTATAAAACAAACGCAATACAGCAAAAACAAGTTTTGTATGAAAAACTTAATTTCGTTTTTTTTTTACTATGGTATCTGAAGCTACATAAACTAATTACAGACATAGATGTACCTTATGTCATTCTACATGCAAAGTTTCTTTACAATCCAACGCGTAGTTTTTAAATTAGAGCGTAACTACGTTTGTATGGAGAATCGAGCTTACTGCGGACTCTTAATGAACTTGACTATTTTGTTTGTGAATCTGGAACGTTTTCTATGTATATACGTATTTGTATCTATTCAATATATCGTCATCTAGTATCCAACGTCCCAAAATCATAACACAAGGCATATCGAGCTTACTGTTGTGTAGACTCGGCACGTTCAAGAGTGAATCGTCTTTAACTCGTTCAGAAAGGCCAACATATTTAGACCTAAGATATAATCCCTCAATAGTTACCATTGTGATTTCTGTCTCCCGCGACCTCAGCGCAGGACCAGTGCACTGCAGTGTCGCCCCCTGCTGCCTGCTCCGGTCGCAGATCGCCGGTGGCTGGATTTTTATGCCGGTACCTGTAATACAGTGATTCGAAGAGATCTTATATACGAAAAAAAAGGAAAGCCAGAGTTGTCTCATAATTTTAGTCTCAGTAAAAAGCGGACTCGAATGAATATTTGAACGATACACCATTAGCTGTAGTACGTCGCGTTGTAGTAGGTAAAGTATTTTTTTAATAATTCAATGGTGAATGGTGACTTAGCTACTGCCTGCTTGATAGTAAATAAACACCCCAGTCTATGGATGTTTGTGATGCCAAAGTTGCTCCAAGCGCCCAGCCTATGGTGGCTGGTGATGCCAAAGTAGCTACAAGCGCGTTGCCTATTTTTTATTGCTTAGAGCATTCGCTGTGTTGACAGCTAGAAATAATTGGTGGTCCCTCGTTCTCTTCACATAGAATACGCGCAAGTTCCGATGATACAATACTAACAGATACTGATAACTACAGAGCAAGTAGTGGATATTTGTAAGGAAGTAGCCCAGAATCTAGTAGCATGTGAACTAAAGCATGTGACACTGGCGTCCTCTTACATAATAAGGGCCCTAGATTTGATTGTTAATACATATTATTATTTTATTAACATCTTATGCCTTTTTCATCGACAAGTAAATCCATACTAATATTATAAATGCGAAAGTGTGTCTGACTGTCTGGTACCTCTTCACGCTTAAACCGCTGAACCGATTTAGGTGAAATTTGATATAGTTTGAGTCCCGGGGAAGGACATAGAATACTTTTTATCCCCGAAATCATCCCCTAAGGGGGTGAAATGGGGGGTGGAAGTGTGTAAGGAGCTGCGATATAAACGAGTTCCACGCGGACGGAGTCGGAGCGGGTAGAAGCTAGTTGATAAATAATTGGGACTAACCAGGAAGTCCAGACACCATATCAGCCTTACCATACATTCATACACAGCACAGCACACATAGTAGAAGTACAACCTTCGAAATTTTGTGGGTCTCGTCGAGTCGTTGTACGGTTATAGTTATTCAGTATAACCCATATATTTACACCTCAAATAATTACCATCGTCAAATTACGGATCCGCTCCTGCGTGTTCCTTTTCTCAGTACCCTCCATGGTGTAGGGTGGTTCCTCCTGGACCTTGCGCTGCTGAAGCAGTGGCGGTGGTGACGGATGCAATATTCAGAGTTCAGGCACGCCTAATTTGTCGTCCGGCTGCCTCACCCCCACTTCAGTCTGGTTCTGAATTTCTTGTATGCCCTGTAAGTATGAGTAGCTAAATTTATTTGTAGTGTTGAGGTTATTCGTGACGTGGTGACCATGTGACCTATTTAGTCAACAGTTACGATATTGATATCTTGGAGGTCTTCTACAAAAGGAATGATGCGACAAGAGAAAAATAAACAAGCATGGAACTAAATTTAACTCATCATCATCCTACTAGCGTTGTTCCCGGTCGAACCCTAAAACTAAACGAGCCCGGGGTCCGCTTTGACACTTAATCCCAAGATTTGGCATACGCACTAGTTTTACGAAAGCGACTGCCATCCAACCCAGAGGGAAAACCAAACTTTATTGAGATTATGCCTGTTTCCCCACGATGGTTTTCCTTCATCGAAAAGCTAACAGTAAATATATTCCATACATATAGGAAAGTTCCGAAAAACTCCGGGAAAAAAAGCCGGGATTCAAACCCACGATCGCCGCTTGACACCCGCATGCCTGAACCACTAGGCTGCCGTAGCTTCATGAAACTTAACTATTACCAAAAAAATCTAAATCGTTATAATGCATATATTATTTTAGTTGACTTCACATGATTCTTATAATCAGATATCAAAGGGGGTTGGGGTAAAAGTGTTATTTTTTAAGTGAGCGGCCACTTATTAAAGTGGTAAATTATGATAGATCAATTCGAAATAAACATATTTTGTAATACTCTAAAGTGTATCGGAGCCGAGATATTCTTAATATAGATTTTCATAGGTCAATATAAAATCCAGACAAATACTTTTTCTCAAGCCTGTATTATAGGCCAAAAGGAGCCAAAACGGGTAGGCAGAGCGTATGAAGTAAAGTAAAATCGATAAAATGTGATGGGTAGTGACAGGTTGCTAGCCCAGCACCCACAACACACATGAACCCGAATCCCTTAGTCGACTCTTATGACACCCACGGGGAGAAAGGGGTGGTGTTATTCCTTATAAGGTAAACGTCCGAGTGGTCGACGCTGTACTAGTATATGGCATGGGCAATCTGTGTCAAAGTGACATGGCTTAAATTCGAATAAAGAAAAATCTTAGATGGAATTTAACCCATATTGCTTTGACATAGTGCCCATGCCATATACTAGTACAGCGACGAGTACTCGGACGTTTACCTAACCCGATACCACACAGGTCAAAATCCGAAACTCCTTAACGGCCTGGCCACGGCATTGCGCGAATTGCGGCGCGGCAAGCGTTTTATCTGTTCACTGCGCAGTCGAGACGTGCAACACACTGTGGTTAGTTGGGATCACATGCAATGGATTAGAAAAACCGCTGCCGCTACTGCCGCCGCTCGAAGTCGTGGCCGGGCCGTAACACGATACGATTTAGTTAACCGATTTCATAGACTACCTATATAAAAGTCTGAAACGGTACCTTTAGCAGGCGGGCTAGCACAACTGACGCCGCGCCGCGACGCGAGTCGAGAAGGATCTACCGTCCTCGGTCTAATTTGCACGGTGCGAGTGTGACAGGGGACGCTCAGTCACGCGACAAGCGGCTTGTTAGCAAGTTGTGGTAGACTGCTTAAAACATTTATATGTTAGTGTAATCGAAATTAAAGTTCAAAATCTAAACCATGCCATAAACGGAACTTATTTGTTGGAAATATATCGGGGCCCAAATGAGTTCGAAAACCAATACATAGATTGTATTAATCCTTGGATGTTAAGGGGAAGAATCCAATCGCGACACATTTGTCGCCGAATATATTAAGTTTATATATTAATAGAAGCAGTAGAACCAAGGTATATTAGCCCTCCGGATCGCTAAACTTAAGTGGCAGTGAGCGGGGTACATAGCACGTAGAAACGATGGCCGTTGGGACGGAAAGGTCGAGAGAGAGTCTCGAGTGGTGACCACGTACCGGAAGGCGCGGCGTAGGTAGGCTCCCGACATGGTGGACTGATGACCTGGTAAAGGTTGCGGGAGTCCGCTGGATGCGGGTGGCGCATTACCGGTCACTTTGGCACTCTTTGGGGGAGGTCTATGTCCAGCAGTGGACGTCTATTATTATTAATAGAAAGAGGTGAAATTGGAACGAATGCTATTATTGGCCACTATTGCTCATGCATTATGGGAAAGCGAACATTAGGATTTTGTTCTCACGTAATGTCTCTAGGTTGTATCTAGGATGGGGACGACACCAAGAAAATCTTGCTCTTCAGCCAGTTTTCTTGGACACAATAACAAGAAGTAGTGAATAACTATGCAAAGACATTGTTAAGTAGTCATTAAAAAAAAAACTTAAATCTTAAATATCTCGGCTCCGGTATTATTAAACGCCAAAAATTATATTTACGTCACCTGGCCATAATGCGAGTGTTACTGCACGCTGCGCGTACGGGAAAACTCGCATTGTGCCCAGGTGAAGACGTAACATTTTGTACTCAACACGTGCGGTAATTCGTAAAGCCCCAGACCGCATATTTATGACCCTCACCTTCGGTTCGGGCCACAAACACCTGCGATCTGGGGCATTCACGAATTCACCGCCCTAGTTACGTAATGAACTATTACAGTCCATATGGTGCTACTTTCCCGTACTAGTGCGGAAAAGAGCACTTTCCGTGCATATGTCGAAACTTTAAAGAGCCATATGTACAGTAAAACGTTGTTGTACGATACACTTGCGAATAGATAATTCGCAACTCATGTCGATTAAAAACACTCCCTTTGGTCGTGTTTTAATTTATCACCACTCGTTGCGAATTTCCTATTTTCGGCACTTGTATCGTAAATAACTAATATCTTTGTGTATTTTTCGAGGTCCTCTAAATAACTATGTAAAAGTCATCCATGGCCGCTGAATAAAATGACACTAATCTTCATACAAACTTACCCAATGCCCTTTATATGGATCCGTAATTTTTATATTGTAACTGTTAAGAAAGAAAAAACATAAATCATTTTTAACTTACAAAATTAACTAAAAGCTCTTGCCTGCTTGCTTGCTATATTTATACAAGTTACTAATATTCATCTATATGTACATATATATATGTATAAGGCTTATTCATGGAAGAAAGGACAAGTTGTAAGATATAACTAACAGCAAATAGATAAAAGCCAAATAATTAGTATAACAACTTAATAAATTATGTAAAATATGAAAAGTCATAGCGGCTACAACTTTCTTCCATGTTGGGTACCCTGTGCCCAGCAGTAGGTTGTGTAAGACTGATGATGATGAAGTCAAAAGTGTTTGCTAGAACATTCTAGAGGAACGGTTTAACGGACACTAGTTACTCTGCCTATGACGCTAATGGTCCTGGGTTCAAATTCCAATGCAAATATGGATAGATTTTGAGGGAGGGTTATTTTCTGTATATCTGATTATTTATATTTATGTTCATTATCATTTTATCATCATCATATCAGGCGAAAGACAAAGAGTGCCACAATGGCCGGTCCTGCACCATCATGCCCTGTATGCCTGCATGTTTTAAAGGTGCTCGGTATTATATTATTATATGTATTATTTTCCAGTGCCCATGAAATTTGCCTTATTGAGCATACCATGATTTTTATAACATTATCCGCTAATCATTATTAATCTTGGTCATGGAACACATGGTATACGAAACAGCACATCAATAATATATTGGCAGTAGGCATTGCATTGAATCTATAATACAAATAATATATGTCATGCATAATAAAATAAATTTATGGTAATTGTATGAGCCTCTTAATTAAATTAAATGAATTATTATTATTGTGACTATTTTAAGTTATTCAATTATTTTGGTTATTTTTGTATTATTTCAAATTATTCATAACATTTGACATTTGTTTTTTATAATGTACCTAAGTAGCTAGTTGTGACATTAAATATATTATTTAATGATTTGCACGCCTGCTCGCAGGCTAGTTACACTATGCGAACCATTTTTGTACAAACCCTCTGAATGTATCTAAAACAAATAAATTTTCTGATTTCTGATATAAATAAATACCAACTTGATTTATTTAGCGGTAGTGGGATCACAGAATTGCATGTTGGATTGGAAGTACTAATTTGGTAAGTACCTACCAAATGTTATTGACAAACTTATATCCAGACTGATTCATCATTACTAGGATTCAATAGAAGAACAAGAACACTGCACCTTTCATCGCCGCACCATTCATTTTTCATTTGCATTTCTGCACCGTGTCATGTCACATTAAATGACACAACATTTATCTATCCAGTTCAAAGTTATATGCTTTATTAAAATTAATGTGCAAGCTGGTGACTGTAATTCGTTTATTTAGAAATCCTGAGAATTTATTAATAAAATGATTTTATAAGTTAGCTTCCATACAGCTGACTAACAAACCACCGCCAAAGTGTAAGTAAATATATATGAGAATTAGGACGATATACCAATTATTAATTTCATTGTTATACAATGTATATGAGAATTTCAGATTCTTGGTTGCCATAACATACGCTAAATCTGTTACTACATCTCTTATTTTTTCAATTGCTCTGACAATTAGATTCATGTGCTGTTTAGAGCTTTTGGGAATAGGTAGAGGCGTGAGTTTATGTATGTAAACCACATCAGCTACAAAACTTAGTATGAAAAGTTAGAAATTTAGAATAAAACTTAATGGGAGAAGAAAAAAAGGAAAATCAAATCATTATCTTTCTGTGGCAGTAGGAGTCAATCATTCAGCAATGTTGATCGGAAGAAGCAAACAGACCTTCCAACAACTCCTGAAAGAGCTCATGGAATAGGTACCCAAATCTTTTTTCATCTTTGCTTGAAACTGAGCTAATGACCGACTCATTTCGGTTGGCTATGACTATGAGTTCTTTCTTAATAAATTTTACCGGTGAACATGTTGTTATTATTCACTTGAGTACGCAAAATATATTTCTATTAAAAAGCAAACTAAAACACTTCTAGAGCAAAACATATTTGTGATAAAAACAACTTCTTATAGGGCAGAAGCTAGTATATGATAAAGGAATCTGGAACCAACACTTGACGCCTAAATTGCCGCTATGGTAAAAGCGAGACTGGGCCGCGTTATTTAGTGTATCTCTTAAAGGGCCGTAGGTTCAATACATTTATAAACTCAACATGTAAATCAGGGGATGCGGCTCATGCCACATTTTATGGTCTAGTCCATCTCAAAGAAGACGAAAGAAAAAGTTTACGTAGTACCATCGTTATCTTGTTACTCACCAAGGGTTAAGACAAACACAACACAATTTTACGTACACCGTAGAAACAATTAGTCACTTTATTTATTTTACTCGAATTCGTACGCTGCTACATCGAGCACATGTCCATGTCACACCGTTATAACATATACTTATCTAGGGTCACACCACAGAAGAGCAAGATGGAAAGAACGATGAGAAAAGAAGAAGGCGATATAAAAATGGCGAAACGAAGGCAAAACGATAACTATTTTGGTGTCGTATGATTTTGACGTTTCTCACGAAAATTGTCCTGTCAAAATAAACGAAAATCGGAGTTCCCGGTAAGCTTTTGATACACTTTTTCACAATATCGTTCACTCTTTCGAAGTTCGAACTTCGATGAAAGTCCGATCGATGTTCGCGGTTAGAAACGTACGAAATCGACACGAAATCGACACTAAATCGAAAACGAAACTATCGATTTCAAGTTGGCGGTAGCCCCCGCCACAGTGAGACAAAAGCTCCTATGCAGCTAAATTAAGAACTGGTCTTAAAATGGCTGATGATTTGCCATAAACAACCTACTTAATTTGGACGGGTAATGGTTTATGTGCCACAACTTTATACTAAATCAGTGGACGTAGTTAAAGGAAAAGGATCCAATCCACAGAAAGTTGAGCAAAAGTTATGGCGGTTTAAAGTTTCAACCGTGATTCCTCAAAACTGATGCATTTTTTTAATAATATATGTTGGGATGAAAATTGAGTTGAGTCGTGTAGTATACATTCTTATACACATAATTCAGTTAAATGCTATATTTTTCAAGATATTTGACCAAAAGTGGGGTTGGATCTTTTTTGCGAAAATACACTTTTCATAGACCCTTCCTTTTGTTTCATTTTGTAATAAGGATTCACGTAATAAAAATGGCATAATAATGCATAATAATGGCATATAAAACCATCTATACATACATATAATAAAAGTGAACAGGGTTGGAAGTCTTTACATGAAAGATATTCGAAAAAAAAACTATGCTGAGAATACTTAGAATCGATAACAGAACACCTTCCAAGAAAGTAGAATTTTTGTCTGTTTACATGTACACGCATCACGTGAAAATGGCTGATAGATTTTTGATGAAAACTTTACTCATTTGTCCAAAAAATCCCTGGCCAGGTTTTAGGCTATAATATTATAAAGGTAAGGGTGCAAAGGGGTTAAAAAATGGGGATGAACTTTTTATAGGAACTCCTTGAATCTATGAGCTTAAGACTTGAAAATTTCACCAACGTCAAGGGATGCGGGTATACAATTTGGACAAAACGGCATAAAACCTCAGCCTTCGCTTCGCTTGCCTCCCCGTTTATCTTCGGGATTTCAGCCCTTAAGTTTCGCTTGCAAGACGTCGGAAGATAATAAGTATCCTTAGGGGGTCATTGCTCACATTGAGCCCGCTCTCAGAAAGGTTGCTTTGGGCCTTTCATTCCAACGAAAAGGCCTTGCTTGCCTCGCCGCTCACCTTCGGAACTTTGGCTTGGGATTTCGCTTGCAAGACACCTGGAGATAGTAAGTGTACGCAGGGCGTACCCTCAGGTTTCGTTTAAAAGACACCGGGAGATAATGAGTGTTTGTCCATGGCGGCGCATTTAGAGCGCTTTCTGAAGGAATGCTTCGAGTCATTCCAACGAAAAGCACGGCCTTTCGCCTCGCTTGCCTTACCACTCACCTACGGGACTTATCTCAGCTCGCCTACGGGATAGTAAGTGTCCGTGAGGGCTCGCTTGCCTCGCCGCTCATCTTGGGTAATTTGGCCACAGGTTTCGTTTGCAAGACACCTAAGGATTGTAAGTGTCCGCGGGGGCTTGCTTTCGGGTCTTAAACCCTACAGCTGGCCTAGGGAGCGGTCGCTTATAGCATGCTAAAGCCTTGAATTCCTACAGAAAAGCTGTGCCTCTGGCATCACTTGCGTTCCCTTATTCAGGCCTCAGGTTTCGCTTGCAAGACACCCGATGATAATGAGTGTCCGTAAAGGCTCGCATTGAGAGCGCTCTCTAAAGTGATGCTTTGGGCCTTTCATTCCAATGTAAAACTCGGCTTTTGGCTTCGCTGCCACCTCGGGTATACTCGTAGTAAGTGTCCGTGAGGGCTCGTTCTCGGGCTCGCATTGGGAATGTTTTCTTAAGGCTTGATTGGGACCTTTCATTGTTACGAAAAGCTTGGCCTTCGGCCTCGTTTGCCTGCCCATTTCCCTTGGGGACTTTGATCTCCAGTTTTGCTTGCAGGACACCTGGGAATAGTAAGGACTTCAGCCCCCAAACTCGCATAGCGACCACTCACTACAAGCATGCTTAGACCTTTCATTCTTACGAAAAGCTTAGCCTTCGGTTCCGCTTGCTTCCCCGTTTACCTTCAGGACTTCGACCCTAAGGTTTCGCTTGCAAGTTACTCGGAGATAACGAGTATTCGTGGGGGCTCGGCCTCGGGCCTTCGGCCCTCAGGCTCGCATTGGAAACGCTTTCTTAAGGCTTGATTGGGACCTTTAATTGTTACGAAAAGCTCGGCCTTCGGCCTCGCTTAACTGCCTGCTCCCCTTGGGGACTTTGATCTCCAGTTTTGCTTGCAGGACACCTGGGAATAGTAAGGACTTCAGCCTCCAAACTCGCATAGCGACCACTCACTACAAGCATGCTTAGACCTTTCATTCTTACGAAAAGCTTAGCCTTCGGTTCCGCTTGCTTCCCCGTTTACCTTCAGAACTTCGGCCCTAAGGTTTCGCTTGCAAGTTACTCGGAGATAACGAGTACTCGTGGGGGCTCGGCCTCGGGCCTTAGGCCCTCGGGCTCGCATTGGGACCACTCTCTGAAGGATTGCCTCGCCGCTCAGGTTGGTTTCAGGTCTCGCTTGCAAGACACCTGGGGTTAGTGAGTATCCGTGGGGCTCACCCCAGGGTCCTGGGACTTGGGGCTCGCATAGGGAGTGCTCTCTCAAAGGATACTTTGGGGATCTATATAATATTATTGACGACCAAGTCAATGAGGGTGTTTATTTAGATTCGAAGACAACTTGAACTGTTACACGCACAGTCTATGGAAATGAAATCTTTGTTTTTGTCAGTAGTGTGGTGAAACATAAGAATATCATTTTTGAACCATAATTTATACGCGTACGAAGTCGCGGGCAGAAGCTAGTTGTTAATATAAGCATTTTCCGAAAAATGGTTTATATGCGCTGGATCGTTCTTGATTTTTTATTGTCACGTTAAGACAAAACTAATAGATTTCCAAAAACGATCCATATCTTTTTAAAGTCACTTTAACCGTCATTCATACTTTTTTATCAAAAAAGATTCACGCCCGTTCGATCGTTTTTGTTTTTCTTGCTCAATGAACGTTTAACTGACAAACAAATAAAACAAAAGGTTCAAGCAAGTTGAATTGCTTATTTATTTCCCTATATTTCGATAATACATTTACGTATATTGTAATGATCCAAGACAATACTGACGGTAAAAATCCTTATAAAGGCTGCTTTATATTGGAAATTTCTTTTAATGATTAAAAATAAAGCTAGAAGAATATAAAAAGTCGGCTTAACATTTTTTTTTAAATAGGGTCGTTTCTGTTGTTTACTAAGACACCAAAGCAGGATTCACAACAACTCAACAAAACTGATCCAAGTGAGGTGAATCTATTTTGTTGTATATCTAAAAGTTTTAAAGAGCCTAGATTTCGTTTTTCAGAAAGAATCCAAATGGATTGGATCCATTTCGTTGAAAATATTAAAAGTGAAAACGTGTGAATTGCATTTCTTAAAAATGGTCCATGCAGGTTGGATATCTTTTGTTAAAATAAATGTGAATCAATATGTAACTGATCTAATATTACCATACGGTTCCAAGCATTATAACGCATATAACTTTGAACTGGATAGATAAATGTTGTGTCATTTAATGTGACATGACACGGTGCAGAAATGCAAATGAAAAATGAATGGTGCGGCGATGAAAGGTGCAGTGTTCTTGTTCTTCTATTGAATCCTAGTAATGATGAATCAGTCTGGATATAAGTTTGTCAATAACATTTGGTAGGTACTTACCAAATTAGTACTTCCAATCCAACATGCAATTCTGTGATCCCACTACCGCTAAATAAATCAAGTTGGTATTTATTTATATCAGAAATCAGAAAATTTATTTGTTTTAGATACATTCAGAGGGTTTGTACAAAAATGGTTCGCATAGTGTAACTAGCCTGCGAGCAGGCGTGCAAATCATTAAATAATATATTTAATGTCACAACTAGCTACTTAGGTACATTATAAAAAACAAATGTCAAATGTTATGAATAATTTGAAATAATACAAAAATAACCAAAATAATTGAATAACTTAAAATAGTCACAATAATAATAATTCATTTAATTTAATTAAGAGGCTCATACAATTACCATAAATTTATTTTATTATGCATGACATATATTATTTGTATTATAGATTCAATGCAATGCCTACTGCCAATATATTATTGATGTGCTGTTTCGTATACCATGTGTTCCATGACCAAGATTAATAATGATTAGCGGATAATGTTATAAAAATCATGGTATGCTCAATAAGGCAAATTTCATGGGCACTGGAAAATAATACATATAATAATATAATACCGAGCACCTTTAAAACATGCAGGCATACAGGGCATGATGGTGCAGGACCGGCCATTGTGGCACTCTTTGTCTTTCGCCTGATATGATGATGATAAAATGATAATGAACATAAATATAAATAATCAGATATACAGAAAATAACCCTCCCTCAAAATCTATCCATATTTGCATTGGAATTTGAACCCAGGACCATTAGCGTCATAGGCAGAGTAACTAGTGTCCGTTAAACCGTTCCTCTAGAATGTTCTAGCAAACACTTTTGACTTCATCATCATCAGTCTTACACAACCTACTGCTGGGCACAGGGTACCCAACATGGAAGAAAGTTGTAGCCGCTATGACTTTTCATATTTTACATAATTTATTAAGTTGTTATACTAATTATTTGGCTTTTATCTATTTGCTGTTAGTTATATCTTACAACTTGTCCTTTCTTCCATGAATAAGCCTTATACATATATATATGTACATATAGATGAATATTAGTAACTTGTATAAATATAGCAAGCAAGCAGGCAAGAGCTTTTAGTTAATTTTGTAAGTTAAAAATGATTTATGTTTTTTCTTTCTTAACAGTTACAATATAAAAATTACGGATCCATATAAAGGGCATTGGGTAAGTTTGTATGAAGATTAGTGTCATTTTATTCAGCGGCCATGGATGACTTTTACATAGTTATTTAGAGGACCTCGAAAAATACACAAAGATATTAGTTATTTACGATACAAGTGCCGAAAATAGGAAATTCGCAACGAGTGGTGATAAATTAAAACACGACCAAAGGGAGTGTTTTTAATCGACATGAGTTGCGAATTATCTATTCGCAAGTGTATCGTACAACAACGTTTTACTGTACATATGGCTCTTTAAAGTTTCGACATATGCACGGAAAGTGCTCTTTTCCGCACTAGTACGGGAAAGTAGCACCATATGGACTGTAATAGTTCATTACGTAACTAGGGCGGTGAATTCGTGAATGCCCCAGATCGCAGGTGTTTGTGGCCCGAACCGAAGGTGAGGGTCATAAATATGCGGTCTGGGGCTTTACGAATTACCGCACGTGTTGAGTACAAAATGTTACGTCTTCACCTGGGCACAATGCGAGTTTTCCCGTACGCGCAGCGTGCAGTAACACTCGCATTATGGCCAGGTGACGTAAATATAATTTTTGGCGTTTAATAATACCGGAGCCGAGATATTTAAGATTTAAGTTTTTTTTTTAATGACTACTTAACAATGTCTTTGCATAGTTATTCACTACTTCTTGTTATTGTGTCCAAGAAAACTGGCTGAAGAGCAAGATTTTCTTGGTGTCGTCCCCATCCTAGATACAACCTAGAGACATTACGTGAGAACAAAATCCTAATGTTCGCTTTCCCATAATGCATGAGCAATAGTGGCCAATAATAGCATTCGTTCCAATTTCACCTCTTTCTATTAATAATAATAGACGTCCACTGCTGGACATAGACCTCCCCCAAAGAGTGCCAAAGTGACCGGTAATGCGCCACCCGCATCCAGCGGACTCCCGCAACCTTTACCAGGTCATCAGTCCACCATGTCGGGAGCCTACCTACGCCGCGCCTTCCGGTACGTGGTCACCACTCGAGACTCTCTCTCGTCCTGCCATACACATAAAAATATCTTCAAAAATCTTCGTGCGTCATGTCAAAAAAAAAACAATCGTCGAACAAGTAGATACTACCATATAATTAAAGTACCAGTGCAGTGTGTAGATAAGTCAGTATGTAGGTATACTGGTATACGGTGTCTTTTAATGAAATGAAATTTTTCGTAAAAAATATTTATGAAAATAAAAGAATTTAATACTCTTTTCTAATCTTTTACTATTTCAAACAGTGGACCTGTGCATATGCGGCAGTATAAGTCGGCTAAATCAGTTTCAGTTGAATTGCATATGAAGCAGTACTTATTTATGCGTAAATACTGACTTATCTACACACTGCACTGGTACTTTAATTATATGGTAGTATCTACTTGTTCGACGATTGTTTTTTTTTTGACATGACTCACGAAGATTTTTGAAGATATTTTTATGTGTATGTAGTGGGCATTGAGTGGCTTGTTACGATATATTTTTTGTAGGTGTACCTCCGCGAAAAGTGTCATAAAAAATTAAAACAAAAATAAATAGTTTTTTTTTAAGGAAGTTTAAGGAATGTTGGTTGAATAAATGCATTTGGTAGCCAATTCTATTTTTATTCATGATGATTTTGTTTGGTTACTCTATCTTGAACAGTTTACCTAATAAGACACTTTAAATGGCACCCTGTATTTTTTATATTATCCTAAATTACTCGAAAACAAAAGAAGATCGAGGACTGATATTAAGCATGGAGTGTTCTTAGGACCTGCCAGTACACCACCAGAAAGAATCACCAAATCCCTCGTCGGGGGCCACTCTCCTTAGCTTAGCCTGCTAGACCCTTTAACTTTTCATACGTTACAGACGATTTTACACAGGCTGGCTTTTGCTATGGGAACTAGACGTCGTCGTCGTAGATAAATAATCAATTTTTGTCCTTCATGAATGTCCATTCTGTTTACCAACGAAAGATTTTTTTAAGAGATCACCAGTACAAATTATACAAACTTATAAAAGTCAACATATGGCCTCTTTGTAAATAGCTAGTTGCCCGCGCGGTTTAGCCCGCGTATTGCCAAGAACGCAGACAAACCTATGACTATCCAGAAAGTCCATTCTTCACGCAGGTGAAATACTTTTTGAAATCGGATAAGGAGTTCCGGAGAGTACCCATTACATACAAACATATAACCTTACAAAGCTACAATGTCACAGTCACAGTTTTCCTCTTTATAATATAGTATCGTATCGACGTAGAAAATAAAACATTGTGCAGGATGCACTTATTAAGTATTTTTTCCCTTTACATTCCAGATGCCTGTGCTGAGCTGAGGACAAAGAAAGAATAAGCATATGTTATTTTGGAATAAATTTTACCTTGAATTAGTAAAAGTCTACGCACGCAAACCTATACACTTCTAACGGCATTGCAAGGCATTTTTATTTACACCTTTACCTGCTGCTATACAACAAGGATATTGTGTAATTTATTTATTTAAGTAAAAATAAATGATATGTGTAGGATTATAACAATTGTTTAATTTAAAGTGTGCTCTCAATAGTTATATGACCATATGGATGTTTAGAATTGTTTCCCCAAATAAGTTGTTGTCCAAAGTTTTATTTGTCCACGGGAACGCATTTTATTCGGAAAACACTGACTCGGAAAACAATTAAAAGAAATAAAACTGCCAAATTATTCATTTCTATTCATAGAAGAGATATTAGAACCAGAGGGAGAGACCACACCTTATTGAACTATGCCTAATTGTCGTACTAGGTCCCACGCCTCGGTTCTATCGCCAACACGGTAAAATGAGACTCACTTCAAGACGAAGACAGCAAAATAAATAAAATATTGCCCCTACAGTAACTTAACCCGAGCAGTCAACGATCTGAGGGCTTTAAGTATAAATCTACCAGCGGCAATATATACTTATTCCTTGCATCAAATGTATCTAGTACCTAAAGGGCAAGGGCAAAACAGTTTACCAGAAACTATCAGCCGCAAAAGGATAAAAAAAACTACTTTAAAAGAAAACTAAAACGACGTTACTTAAGTGTAATAACCCCTAGTTCAGGCATAACTGTATGCAATTGTATGTTTTATGTATTTAATACAATAAAGTTATCTCTGTGCTATGGTACGTACTTAACGTATACTGTATGATCACACAGACAAACTTTTCAGATAGTTTTTTGAGATCCTAAAAATTATAATGGTTTTATAATGTGATTATTAAATAAATAATAATAATCAAATTCATCATCAAATTTTCACGTGAAGCGATTTATCACATCACACCGCACATTTTTATTTGTTTTTAATGTTTATCTGATTGAGTATGTCTAATATTAACAAGAAGGTCTAATATTAATAACGAAAAGCATTTAAGAAAAGCAAATAAAATCATTATAATGTTAGTATATACGTAGTGGTTATATTCTCTTCGAGTATAAAGCAACAATAAATAAGGCGGCCCGCTTTATTTGAATTCCCGCCAAAAGTAGCAGTCTTCCCTGAATTGACGTTTTCATTTTTTGAAGAATCCTAAAATCTAGCATTAAAACTAGCTCTGTAGGACTTTCTCATGCCGTTACACGTTTTAGATGCGATATATTTCTGGTTTATCACTATTTCAAGCTTCTTTTTAGCTAAATATCCGTTTACCGGTTTTTTATCGCGGCGTGTGAAATCACTTTAGCACTTCATCGTTCTTTCCATTCACGATAGCAAATCCGCAAGTTGTCTATGGAAACGAAACGAAATGCTTCGATTCGAAACTACTTCCCGGTAAGGCCTATTTTCTTGTTTCGTTCGAACTTCGTATTCGTATTCGGTTTCGATGGCACATTTCCCGGTAGCGCCCCTGAGGGGCAACCGCGAAACGAAAATGAACTTCGTTCGTGTATCTCCTTCTCTTTCACTCGAACTAGCAAGTGCGACAGAGACGGAGATACATGAACGAACTTCGGCCGAGTATTCTAGGTTCATGAGTCTGTCGTGACCATTCTGGGGTAATTTTATATTACAACAGGTAACACCATCCCAACCGTCACTCTGACATCCTTATATAGTCGTTCTTGTGTTCATCTTGTTGTCATTGTCAACCGAAATACCTCAACTGTATTGTGATATCTTATTATTTATACAACACTGAGTTTTAGAAAATTGCACATGGATAATCACTCTAGTTTAATGCCGTGGTAATATTTCAGAGTAGAAGAACATTACAAACGTCAAGATGAGTATGAGACCTGACGATCACCGTCGAAAGTGGGACAAAGACGAGTTCGAGAAGATCGCTGCAGAGAGGCTGAAAGCAGAATTAGAAGAAGAGGAACGCTCTAAAAAGAAAGGTACAGAAACATATTTCTTTCGATAATAAAATAACACTATTACTGCCAATGCTTTAGACAATTAGATGCCTATGTGCTTTCTGGTCAACTATTACTGTCCAAGCACAGCTTTGTCGAATGCTACCACTGTTAGCTCAAAGAGTGGGATGATATATTTCAAACTTCTGTGTAAATCACACAATTGGTGAACAAAAATGATGTGACTTATATTCTTGGCTGGTTTAGGTTAGTTCATTAATGGGTTACGCCATCAAGATTAAGGTTTGTCTTTAAACAATCTCTTGTTTATGTGTTAGGTTATGAATTGAGTTAGGTACTTTTGTGATACTTTCATGCTATCCATAACACTAAATATGTGTTACACGCAATACAAAAAGTAATGCAAAAAACAGAAAAACTTGCCCTTATTTGGTTTTCTTTTTGAAGGTATGACTTATTAATGAATATATTTTCAGTACCACCAGTAAAGCGAGAGCTACTCAAGCAGCGCGAATACAAAGTTGACTTAGACTCCAAGTTGGGCAAGAGTGTTGTCATCACAAAGAACACCCCTACGTCCCAGTCAGGGGGCTACTACTGCAATGTGTGCGACTGTGTTGTCAAGGACTCTATTAACTTCCTGGACCACATCAATGGCAAGAAGCATCAGCGGAATCTTGGCATGTCCATGAAGATTGAGAGGAGCTCATTGGATCAGGTAATATTATAAGTAATGTGACATATGTTTATTTTACTTTAGTAGTAGGATTTGGAAGAATTCACAATTTTGTTAATATTTAAATTCATCTACTTTAAGAATAGATCAAAGTATTGCATATTGTTTAATCAGTGAAGCACCCTAGCAATGCACATGTGTTAATATCTTACTCATCAAATGCTTATGGAATTGAAATTGTAACACAGTTTCTATTTACCATGTTTGAGGGGTTAGGCCAGGCGCGCACTAGGCACCCTAGCAAAACATGGGAGTTCGTGGCTGCCTAGTGCGCGGGCTCTCATACAACATCATATGTTTTACTTGCTGCCGCAGCAAGGCTGCCTAGTGCGCGCCTGGCCTTAATCTCTGCAAAGCTAAAAGCACCGAAACTTGCATTTGGCTGGCTGGTATCAGAATTCATTTATAATTTATTTTACTATTTATTATCTGTGTGCCGCCTTGTGTCAGATTAATAATAAGAAAAAGAAAAGAAAAAGAAAAGAAATCTTTATTGCCACATCAAAAACAAGGAGGAAAACAGGCATACAATAAGAAAATAAAAGTGAAGTGCTAACAATTTACAATTTAAAAACCATGGTTGCGGCAATGAGTACCAGGCTCAGCATATGCTGGAGCTCGCAGGCTCAGCGCTGATTTTCAGTCTGGCCCCTATCCCCTCCCCTAGGGTGTGTCCCGTTTGTTGTGTTGTGCTGTTGTGTTTATATGTATATTTTGGTGGGATTGATAGGCGCTTATGAATCTTATAATGCAATAAATAATAATCATAAAAAATACAACAAAAACATATTACAAAATAATAATAAATTAAGTAATAAAATTTAAATACAATTTAATTACCTTTTTATTGAATATAGGTTCGCATGATGATGATGACATTATGATATAGTGATTCTTAGTGTGTGTAATATGTGTATGTAAATAATAACTGTTAAATGGGTATAAGAGATTGTATAGATTGTGACAATGTGCTAACTACCCTCCCATTTCCCAAATCCTAACTCGCCGCTATCGACGCTCGGCGCGGACACTGTGCGCCCGGGCTTGACACACGTCGCGCGTGTTCGCTTTCGAAAATACCTGAAAGGACTCAAAAGGGTGAAATCTAATCACCCTCCGTGTCTCGAGTGGCAACCGAAATTCTAAGCCCTGCAAACGCGTGTGAAAAGAGTGAAAAGTGCACTGGTGTTTGGACTACCATAATATTTGAGGCGTGAGTACTTCTCTTAACTCCCTGAACACCCCCTACACATTGTCACAATTGTTGGAGGTGCGAAACTCCAAGCATAGATTAGTTAAGAATGTTAAGATAGATCGAGTATAGTCAGCTTATTGCACAACGAATAGAGAATGTCCGATACAGAAGAGAAAGAAAGAACCGTCACCCGGGTATCCGACATGTTTAAATATTTTAAATCTTTAAATTTAGAGAATTTGAATACGGCTATTAGGCAATTACAACCTAAAATCGAGTCGCAAAATACTGAAATAACAGACTTAAAAAATCGTATCATTGCCGTGGAATCGGAAGCAAAGGCGCATATTCCATCGACGAACTTGCCGGTAGTTGCACACAAAAGATCGGACCGACCGCGATTACGTCACTAAGCGAACCGAGCCATGTTGATAAGAGCAAGTCGAAAGTACTACAAAGTATGCTTGCGGAGCTGCCAATCTGCGATGGCAAGGTAGCCAACCAACTGATCAAATTCATCATTGCCGTCGATAAATTAATTCTACTCGAGCTGGTCCCCCAGTCCGAGTACGTGAGCTGGATTATGACCCGGACAACCGGCTTCCTGGCTGACTGGTGGTTCCGCCGAGCAGCCGCATTAGACAACTGGCAAAGTATTAAGCCATTAATTTTAAACGAGTTTTTGTCCCCGATACACATAGAAAAATTAAAGAACGAAATGTGCTTGCGTTATCAATACGAATCGGGAACTTTATTGGAATTTGCACATTCCGTAGACGCTGTCGCGAAGGCGCTAAATCTGGGGTGGACCAAGGAAGCCTTGATGCAGACAATCTTGAGCAGAATATCCCCAAAGACGTATTATTACGTTAAATGTAATCCCATGAACATTGTAAACATGTCACAGTTGGGGCAAATAAGTAGCGAAGTAGAAGGTGCCCTTCTACGCGACAGGCGCGAGAGTCACATCGGTCGCCCTCGCGCGGGATCCGGGCATCGCGCGGGAGCGAGCGAGAGGTCCGATCGGGCGGAATGCTACCGCCACCGATAGCGAATACGTCGAGAACAGTAAATATGCAACGCGGCCCGCGCTGTTATGAATGTAATAACTACGGGCATTTCGGACGCGATTGTGAACAACGTCGTAGACGTTTACAATCACATCACGATAACGCGGGAAACGCGAACAGGGAGTAAGCCTGGATATCCACCGTCAGCTTACTCTCGCGACTGTAAAGGAAGGTGGTAGAATAAGTAGTGATAAGAAAAATAATAAACCGTGTGTACAAATATTTATATAGTTAGTATAGTATATAGTATAAGCTGTAAACGCACAGAGAGCGGCGCGGCGCGGTGCGGTGCGGAGGCGTGTTTGCGGTAAAGCGAATGCGGTCCGGAGGACGTCGCACCGAAATCCCGCCCGGTATTCGCGCGGGATAGCGGCGCGGAGGCGGCGTGTGTGACAGATCAAGCGGTAATCGAAGGTTGACAGATTCGTCATCATCATTAATTTAAGAGCTATCCTCTTGTCGGTTGAGTATTTTCCATTTCTCTCTTTCGTACGCCAGCCCTTTGATTTGATGATACGACACGACACCAGCTTTTTCCTTTATTTGGTCTATGTAAATGCGCAGTTGTATTGACAGATTCGGAAAGATCAAAAATGTTATCTTCAGATTCAGATATCGATGACGAGATTTGGCTCTTACTTGCATTATGGCAAAACAAAAGGAAGAAATCTAAACGGGCGTGGGTCCATGAAATAAATAAAAAAAGAGAAATATTCGGAGAGTCCCATCATTATGCTGACTTCTTATGGAGATCGTTTTTACGCTTATTTTCACATGAATAAAACAGCTTTGAAGAATTACACGACATCTTAAAACCGACGATCACTAAGCAGGATACTAACTTTCACCTGGGAAATCAATTTTTCGGTTGTAATCATTGTTAAAGTTAATAAAATCTGAACTGAATTTGTAAAAAATACAACTGTTTGCACCGCTCTCAGCACGCCTCCGCGTGGCGCCGCGCCGCCGCCGCGCCGCCGCCGCCGGTGCATTGACAACTGCGTAATACAACTTCCCGCCTCCGCGCCGCTACCGCCTTCGCGCCGCCTCCGCCACGCTTTTTTCCCGGCCGGTTTTCTGTGCGGACCCTTTCATATTAGCTCGAACATTACAACCGGTACCGCCTCCGCGCCGCTCCGCCACCGCCGTCAGTGCGTTTCGGTCAGATTGATTGAATGTGCATTAACCTAATTGATTAGCTAATAAGTTAATTATTGGGCAATTTGCAAGTTAGGGTGTAGGCATGTAATAAGGCCGAAACGCACCGGCGGCGGCGGCGCGGCGTGGCGCGGAGGCGTGCTGAGAGCGGTGCAACCAGTTGTATTTTTTTACAACTTCAGTTCAGATTTTATTAACTTTAACAATGATTACAACTGAAAAATTGATTTCCCGGGTGAAAGTTAGTATCCTGCTTAGTGATCGTTGGTTTTAAGATGTCGTGTAATTCTTCAAAGCTGTTTTTAGTCATGTGAAAATAAGCGTAAAAACGATCTTCATAAGAAGTCAGCATAATGATGAATGCAAGTAAGAGCCAAATCTCGTCTCGAAGATAACATTTTTGATCTTTCCGAATCTGTCAATATAACTGCGCATTCACATAGACCAAATAAAGGAAAAAGCTGGTGTCGTGTCGTATCAGCAAATCAAAGGGCTGGCGTACGAAAGAGAGAAATGGAAAATACTCCACCGACAAGAGGATAGCTCTTAAATTAATGATGATGACGAATCTGTCAACTGTCGATTACCGCTTGATCTGTCACCCACGCCGCCTCCGCGCCGCTATCCCGCGCGAATACCGGGCGGGATTTCGGTGCGACGTCCTCTGGACCGCATTCGCTTTACCGCAAACACGCCTCCGCACCGCACCGCGCCGCTCTCTGTGCTTTTGCAGCTATAATCATATCCTGTGCTATGTTAATAAGTCAGCAATTTCAAATTATTATTAATGATTGGTCATATGAGACATTTGAATGGTAACATTGAATACTTTCATGTGGATTTTTACAACATTTCAGGTTAAAGCAAGATTCGCGAGCAACAAACGCAAGCTGGAAGAGAGGATTCGCGAGTACGAGCTGGACAGCCGGCTGCGCGAGGCGGCCGAGGAGGAGGCGCGCGTTAAGGAGCTGCGGCGTGAGCGGCGCCGGGACAAGAAACGCAAGCTGCAGGTCATGACCATAGCACATCTCTGTAGTACAAGCTGGGGGCGAGACGCGAGTACGAGCTAGACAGCCGGCTGCGCGAGGCGGCCGAGGAAGAGGCGCGCGTCAAGGAGCTGCGGCGCGAGCGGCGCCGGGACAAGAAACGCAAGCTGCAGGTCAGGACCATAGCACATCGCTGTAGTACAAGCTGGGGGCGAGACGCGAGTACGAGCTAGACAGCCGGCTGCGCGAGGCGGCCGAGGAAGAGGCGCGCATCAAGGAGCTGCGGCGCGAGCGGCGCCGGGACAAGAAACGCAAGCTGCAGGTCAGGACCATAGCACATCGCTGTAGTACAAGCTGGGGGCGAGACGCGAGTACGAGCTAGACAGCCGGCTGCGCGAGGCGGCCGAGGAAGAGGCGCGCGTCAAGGAGCTGCGGCGCGATCGGCGCCGGGACAAGAAACGCAAGCTGCAGGTCAGGACCATAGCACATCGCTGTAGTACAAGCTGGGGGCGAGACGCGAGTACGAGCTGGACAGCCGGCTGCGCGAGGCGGCCGAGGAAGAGGCGCGCGTCAAGGAGCTGCGGCGCGAGCGGCGCCGGGACAAGAAACGCAAGCTGCAGGTCAGGACCATAGCACATCGCTGTAGTACAAGCTGGGGGCGAGACGCGAGTACGAGCTAGACAGCCGGCTGCGCGAGGCGGCCGAGGAAGAGGCGCGCGTCAAGGAGCTGCGGCGCGAGCGGCGCCGGGACAAGAAACGCAAGCTGCAGGTCAGGACCATAGCACATCGCTGTAGTACAAGCTGGGGGCGAGACGCGAGTACGAGCTGGACAGCCGGCTGCGCGAGGCGGCCGAGGAAGAGGCGCGCGTCAAGGAGCTGCGGCGCGAGCGGCGCCAGGACAAGAAACGCAAGCTGCAGATCAGGACCATAGCACATCTTTGTAGTACAAGCTGGGGGCGAGACGCGAGTACGAGCTAGACAGCCGGCTGCGCGAGGCGGCCGAGGAAGAGGCGCGCGTCAAGGAGCTGCGGCGCGAGCGGCGCCGGGACAAGAAACGCAAGCTGCAGGTCAGGACCATAGCACATCGCTGTAGTACAAGCTGGGGGCGAGACGCGAGTACGAGCTAGACAGCCGGCTGCGCGAGGCGGCCGAGGAAGAGGCGCGCGTCAAGGAGCTGCGGCGCGAGCGGCGCCGGGACAAGAAACGCAAGCTGCAGGTCAGGACCATAGCACATCGCTGTAGTACAAGCTGGGGGCGAGACGCGAGTACGAGCTAGACAGCCGGCTGCGCGAGGCGGCCGAGGAAGAGGCGCGCGTCAAGGAGCTGCGGCGCGAGCGGCGCCGGGACAAGAAACGCAAGCTGCAGGTCAGGACCATAGCACATCGCTGTAGTACAAGCTGGGGGCGAGACGCGAGTACGAGCTAGACAGCCGGCTGCGCGAGGCGGCCGAGGAAGAGGCGCGCGTCAAGGAGCTGCGGCGCGAGCGGCGCCGGGACAAGAAACGCAAGCTGCAGGTCAGGACCATAGCACATCGCTGTAGTACAAGCTGGGGGCGAGACGCGAGTACGAGCTAGACAGCCGGCTGCGCGAGGCGGCCGAGGAAGAGGCGCGCGTCAAGGAGCTGCGGCGCGAGCGGCGCCGGGACAAGAAACGCAAGCTGCAGGTCAGGACCATAGCACATCGCTGTAGTACAAGCTGGGGGCGAGACGCGAGTACGAGCTGGACAGCCGGCTGCGCGAGGCGGCCGAGGAAGAGGCGCGCGTCAAGGAGCTGCGGCGCGAGCGGCGCCGGGACAAGAAACGCAAGCTGCAGGTCAGGACCATAGCACATCGCTGTAGTACAAGCTGGGGGCGAGACGCGAGTACGAGCTAGACAGCCGGCTGCGCGAGGCGGCCGAGGAAGAGGCGCGCGTCAAGGAGCTGCGGCGCGAGCGGCGCCGGGACAAGAAACGCAAGCTGCAGGTCAGGACCATAGCACATCGCTGTAGTACAAGCTGGGGGCGAGACGCGAGTACGAGCTAGACAGCCGGCTGCGCGAGGCGGCCGAGGAAGAGGCGCGCGTCAAGGAGCTGCGGCGCGAGCGGCGCCGGGACAAGAAACGCAAGCTGCAGGTCAGGACCATAGCACATCGCTGTAGTACAAGCTGGGGGCGAGACGCGAGTACGAGCTGGACAGCCGGCTGCGCGAGGCGGCCGAGGAAGAGGCGCGCGTCAAGGAGCTGCGGCGCGAGCGGCGCCGGGACAAGAAACGCAAGCTGCAGGTCAGGACCATAGCACATCGCTGTAGTACAAGCTGGGGGCGAGACGCGAGTACGAGCTGGACAGCCGGCTGCGCGAGGCGGCCGAGGAAGAGGCGCGCGTCAAGGAGCTGCGGCGCGAGCGGCGCCAGGACAAGAAACGCAAGCTGCAGATCAGGACCATAGCACATCTCTGTAGTACAAGCTGGGGGCGAGACGCGAGTACGAGCTAGACAGCCGGCTGCGCGAGGCGGCCGAGGAAGAGGCGCGCGTCAAGGAGCTGCGGCGCGAGCGGCGCCGGGACAAGAAACGCAAGCTGCAGGTCAGGACCATAGCACATCGCTGTAGTACAAGCTGGGGGCGAGACGCGAGTACGAGCTAGACAGCCGGCTGCGCGAGGCGGCCGAGGAAGAGGCGCGCGTCAAGGAGCTGCGGCGCGAGCGGCGCCGGGACAAGAAACGCAAGCTGCAGGTCAGGACCATAGCACATCGCTGTAGTACAAGCTGGGGGCGAGACGCGAGTACGAGCTAGACAGCCGGCTGCGCGAGGCGGCCGAGGAAGAGGCGCGCGTCAAGGAGCTGCGGCGCGAGCGGCGCCGGGACAAGAAACGCAAGCTGCAGGTCAGGACCATAGCACATCGCTGTAGTACAAGCTGGGGGCGAGACGCGAGTACGAGCTGGACAGCCGGCTGCGCGAGGCGGCCGAGGAAGAGGCGCGCGTCAAGGAGCTGCGGCGCGAGCGGCGCCAGGACAAGAAACGCAAGCTGCAGATCAGGACCATAGCACATCGCTGTAGTACAAGCTGGGGGCGAGACGCGAGTACGAGCTAGACAGCCGGCTGCGCGAGGCGGCCGAGGAAGAGGCGCGCGTCAAGGAGCTGCGGCGCGAGCGGCGCCGGGACAAGAAACGCAAGCTGCAGGTCAGGACCATAGCACATCGCTGTAGTACAAGCTGGGGGCGAGACGCGAGTACGAGCTAGACAGCCGGCTGCGCGAGGCGGCCGAGGAAGAGGCGCGCGTCAAGGAGCTGCGGCGCGAGCGGCGCCGGGACAAGAAACGCAAGCTGCAGGTCAGGACCATAGCACATCGCTGTAGTACAAGCTGGGGGCGAGACGCGAGTACGAGCTGGACAGCCGGCTGCGCGAGGCGGCCGAGGAAGAGGCGCGCGTCAAGGAGCTGCGGCGCGAGCGGCGCCAGGACAAGAAACGCAAGCTGCAGATCAGGACCATAGCACATCTCTGTAGTACAAGCTGGGAGCGAGACGCGAGTACGAGCTGGACAGCCGGCTGCGCGAGGCGGCCGAGGAAGAGGCGCGCGTCAAGGAGCTGCGGCGCGAGCGGCGCCGGGACAAGAAACGCAAGCTGCAGGTCAGGACCATAGCACATCGCTGTAGTACAAGCTGGGGGCGAGACGCGAGTACGAGCTGGACAGCCGGCTGCGCGAGGCGGCCGAGGAAGAGGCGCGCGTCAAGGAGCTGCGGCGCGAGCGGCGCCAGGACAAGAAACGCAAGCTGCAGATCAGGACCATAGCACATCTCTGTAGTACAAGCTGGGAGCGAGACGCGAGTACGAGCTGGACAGCCGGCTGCGCGAGGCGGCCGAGGAAGAGGCGCGCGTCAAGGAGCTGCGGCGCGAGCGGCGCCGGGACAAGAAACGCAAGCTGCAGGTCAGGACCATAGCACATCGCTGTAGTACAAGCTGGGGGCGAGACGCGAGTACGAGCTGGACAGCCGGCTGCGCGAGGCGGCCTAGGAAGAGGCGTGCGTCAAGGAGCTGAGACACACAAGCATACGGCCTGCCTGGTGGTAAGCAGCAACAACAACGCCGTAGCCTATGGACACTTGCTATTCCAAAATAATCACAAGCGCGTTACTGACCCTTTATTGATTTGAGGATTTGTTATTTTGTCAGCTACAGACAAACGCAGGACTCTCACATCAGCGCATTTTACTTAAAATGTATATTTATGAATAAGGTTTTAAGATTATAGTTTGTTCATGTTACAGTTATTTGCTTCCAGGAGGGGGACGAGCCTGATGAAGAGACTCCCGCGCAGTCCGAGCTCGCGCAGATCATGGGCTTCTCCGGGTTCGGGGGCACCAAGAAATAACTACCACAGCTATTTGAAATCATGTCTACTATGTACAAAATATTTATATGCCTTCGCAAGAGACATAACTAGAGCATTTTACCCGGCAAATTCGAGAAAATTATAACGTCGACATACTACCTAGGACATTCCTAACAGCCATTTAAAATCAGAGAAGTACATATACTTGAAAGCAATATAGATATCCTCTAGTTTTTGCCAGTAAAAGTTCTAAGTAGTAATCATAACAGTGTCAAAGTCAAAGAAAAAAAAAACTCACACTCCCTTTCCCGAATTAGTATGAAAATTTGGACATTTTGAGGTAGCCTTTCCGTTATTTAGACGGCGCCATTTGTTCTTCAAGCAATCTCTTATCCCTACTCTGTTTATACAAATGAGAGGTGTAGAAACAAAAACGTCTATATCCGAGTAGTGTGCTATGGAGAACAGCATTTGATTTTCTGTATATTTCTTCATCCTTGCTTTTTGCTTCTATTCCCCTCAAATGCAACCTTGTAGACCTGCGTCAAAGGAGAAAGATGAACCTGACATCAGACATGCACTGCCGAATTGTTTCTGGTGTTGAAATGTTGAGGACATCTCCCCATAACGTAAAAGGTTACTTTTCCAAAAAGTGGTGGGTTATAACACTTATAACTGTATGGATATTTTTTTGTGGATGTTTGATTTTACTAGCTGTGGTTGTAGCTTTAATTATATTGAATAAGTTAATGACAATTGTTTTATTTCTGGTAAACATTAAAAAGTTAAGTTTCCTGAGTCTGCTTACACAGTCTCTTGCGCACGTCAACTAGGTACCGCGAGTTTCATTGCTAGCCTAAACCGTGCCTAAACCCCACTTTACAGAGTAAAATGCACGAATTTGTATAGTTTGTATTGATAAACTAGTGAGAAAAGTATTTCCCTGAAATTTAAATTGAATTTCGCCTGACCTATGGAAAAGGTTTCCTCTATATACCTGTGCTGATATTTATAGTATATTGCATAAAACCTTCGAACTGGCCACGCAAAATTCAATCTTAAATATCAATGGTATAGTACAGACTATGGCGGGGATAAACTTTTCCCGATTTATCTCTCGAGGTTAGATATACAACGTGTCCCAAAACTCAACGATAAGCCGGCACCAGAGGATGGAGCTGCTTATGATTAGTCGAGAAAAAATAAGGAAAAAAATATATCTCAATTATTTTAGAAATTACAGAAAACTGAAATTCATCGAAAATCGACATCCCTAATGGTATTTTTAACGACCATGTCTACAAATATTCAAATATTACTGTTATTTATTACTGAATCACACTTAACCCTTTGAGTGCGTGTGATGCCGCGTCGGCGCCATGCCATTTGCAAGTCCGCCGTACATGGCCGTACTGATGACGCCGGCTCGGCGCCATAACATTTTTGCATTTATCTCATAAAAAACGGCTAAAGCTATTCGGATAATGCACGAAGATCGTTTATAGGCTGGATTATGACATAGGGTCGTTTTTGTCCCGGGTACACGCAGACGAAATTGTACGTTAAAAATCTCGACGAAAAGGGACCATAGGTACTTGCGTGGCACACACTTCTACGAACACACAGAGTCGTTCGAGTCGCCGATCGAATGAAGACTCGGGTGACAGCATTCCCGAGACATCACAGATAAGAACGCCCAAACCGTTTCGTGAGATAAAAAATCAATTACCCTTGAACCTGTACCACGAAATCGCATGTTGTTTTATTTGTTTAAATTACGTGTTATTTCCGCCGGCGATGACTACTGACTATCCCTCCCCTATTGTAGCGGTGCTTTCAAGCGGAACAGTGGCATTCACAATTCACTTCAGCAGAGCTTGTACAACTATGAGCTCCGATTACACTTAGTTGTTACGAATCTCTCAGTCGAGATATGCTGGGGAAGATGAGTCGAGAGTAGTCGAGACAGGTTGTAAATCTGTTAGCAATACGCTGAATCGACAAGGTCGCTCAATAAACGACATACAATATGAGTGTTTGCATGCAGTGTGATTGAATACATACACGATTGTGGAACGGAAATGCTCTATCTAAGTAGCAGGCATGGATCGATTCTCATCTGGCCTGGCTATATCTATCCTAATTTTACTGGCCTTGAAGGAAAATAAGGCCAGCCTTTTCTCTTTACATGACTGAAGATGACTCTAAAACCGCGAGTTTTTTGAGCTATGAAAATAATCGGATGTAGGTGCCCCTAATAAAAATAAGACCGCCTGTTGTTACTATTACATTTATTCAATCTGTCTTGTAACATGATTTTCTTATGTACCTAGTGGTACAATAAAGAATATAATTAAGTATTAGCATGAAACTAACCCTATGGTTAGGCACCACATCAAACCCATCACAAAGGGTCGACAACGCGCATGTAACACCACTGCAGTTGCACGCGTACACAGGCTACGGTAACCAATTACCATCAGGTGGGCCGTAAGCTTATTTACCACCGAGGTAGCACAAAAAAAACCTAGTCTAATAAGTAATACTAATAAGCCCGTACCTGCCCACCTAGCCACTTATATGTTTAGGACTAGGCCACTCCTTTTCAAGACAATGTTTGGTTCGACTTCTTAATACAATAACGGTGGCAAATTACCTTACGGCCAACTATGAACGCCTCTTGTCCAAGTTACACTCATACGGAATACGTGGTAATGCTTTAAGCTCCTCAAATCCTATTTATTGAACAACTCTGTCAAATAAGTACAATCTGCCCTCGAACAAAGACTAAAAACTTACGTAAGTCTGAAGCAAAATTAATTAAATTTGGTTACCCCAGTGTAGTATACTCGGACCACTACTATTCCTGACGTACATTAATGACCTTACAAAACACAGTTGCCGCCCAATGGTATTATTTGCAGACGATTGTACTATAATAGTTAAATCTACAGATTTGAACTCCTTAGGAGAAGATATAAAGCCGCATTAAAATCCGCCGGTCAATGGCTTAAAAATAATAAATTAATTATCAATGTACCTCAAGAAAACCTTGACAAGGAGTCCTTGAATCTCAATCCTTACCTAACAGGTATACCAGAGAAAGATGTTGATTTTCCGAAAAAAATATTTAAAAAACATTAGTAGGGAAGTCCACGATGCTAAATGGAGATTTACCAACCTATTCTGAAGAATAAATGGAACAAAGAAAAGAGGTATACGAGTATGATGTGTGCGCCTGATAGTAGGTAGGTATAGTCGCGATCACATGCACCAGCAAACAAGGTGCTTACAAACATCTAAACGCAACTATTGTCAAGGCATTAAAGTGTTTTGTTTACTGATATCTTTGTGCACCCTCACATGTGACTGTACCATGCTAAAGATATACCTACATAACACCGCCACGCCGTAATGACCGTGCTATATTCACGGTAAGCCATGATTTAGCCGCTAGCCGGCTGAAACCACGCCCTCGTATATAAAGCAAGTTCACAGTCATGGGAACGTAATGTGGTAATTGCAGTCGTCGAGATGAGACCCACACTGATCGCGGTGGTCGTTGCGATGGTGATCTGTTGCTCGATGGGTGTTAGTGGATATCAAGTAAGTACAAATTTAACTAAAGTTCTTAGGTAAACCCTGACCAATTTTATATTATTCCTCAGTAGAACCTTTTCATAACAAGCCGACGTATTTACGTCACTGTATGATCGAATTCATATGTCATTATGACAAGGTTCTACGTAGGGCTTATATAAAATTGGTCAGGGTATAGATAAATTAATACTTAAGTGTAATTGACCTGTAATTGGCTTTTTGTATTTTATCTATAAAACCAATGTGTTTCTGTAGCTGTTGGTTCACCAAATAAATATAAATAATAAATAAATACATACATCGATTCACATGAGGGAACAATCTTACTCTTAATAGTAAGCTCAATAAGGATTGTCTTATGGGTACTAGACGACGATATATATAATAGATATAAATACTTAAAACATAGAAAACATCCAAGACCCAAACAACACACAAAAACACACACACAAATATTCATGCTCACACAAATATTTGTCCTTAGGGATTCGAAACCCAGGACCTTTAGCTTCGTAGGCGGCGCCACTAGCCACTAGGTTAACCGGTCGTCAAAAAAACTTAACTAATGCTACTTACTTTGAAACAGGCAGTCTTTGGTTGAGTTCTGGGTCGTAGCCTACCTGGAAGACCTACAACTCGTAGTCACATATATAAGTTTCCGAGTTTCGGTAGACTTGATGGATTTTTAAATACCACATACCACAAGGTACTACTCTACTTCTACCCTCATTTCATCTGCCTTTTCGGTAAAGGAAAGCAAGTATTAAGTAAGTAAGTAATTAGTTGTGAGTGTGACATAAAATGCGTTTGTGAAGTCTCCAACCCGCACTGCAGTTGATGACAATGATCCTTTTTGAGGAACGTTCAACCCTAACTTTAATCGACTAAAATAGGATAGTCGAATTAAGTCTCCTGTTTTGAGTCGGTTACAAATGTTGAAAGCATGACAGGAGGGATGGAGGTGCGGTCAGTAAAATATTCTATCATCTTATCTCCCTCTCTGTACCCGGATGAACCCCTCAAAAAGATGTAATAGGGTACCAAGGTAGGTACTTAAGCCAATTAGCGAATCTATATTTGTCCGTAACTACTTCGATTTAGTTCTTCTTTCGTATTTTTCTGCTGCGGGCTGTACCCACCTAGCTACTTCAGTAAGACTTTTTTCTTTGCGGCTTACTGTAGGTACCTACAATAAAAACCACATATATTACAGTTAGGTCAATTAGTTTTGTCACATTATCATGACGGTCAATTGAATTTGCACCTTGCCCAGTCATCCCCAAAGTCGTCTATTGCTTGTCCGGTTGTAGCCATCTTGTAGTATGTCACACCGGAAACGCAATACGTAGTCATTATCATTACCAACCTAGGTACCTTAGTCGCCATCAATTAAAAGATTAAATCGGTTTTATTTCAGATCGCTCTTCAGGAAACTGATTTAACGAGTGAGTACCTACTTTGAACCAAGGCGTAGTCAAACCGATGTCAGAATTCGTGCCCCCCACGGACCTCCACATTCTCGTGGGTACACTTTCTCCAACTGAGGGAGAACTGTACCATAGCGAAAACAGCAATCTCCAATATTAACTCTAATTTAAACGAAATATTTTTTTCATGGAGTGCGGACTATTAGGTACGAATTTGTTGCTCCATCTCTCTTTTGTCGCTGGGAATCGTACTACCCTTTCGGCTAGAGCACCTAGTGCGCTGCAATAAGCCCAAGCGAGCATCTCCCAGCGCGCTGCAATGCGCACCCGCGCACATACACATGTTTTCCATATTTCATGAATCACGCGCAGTGCAATGCGCGCACAAAAGGAGGCAATATCATGTCGTGCTATTCTCGAGCATTGCATGTGTACGAGGTACTGCAATCTCATGAAGCTCTCGGGCATCTTGCGCGCTGAAAGGGTTCACGTGACAGCTTGTAGTAACATTTGATTAAGTAAGTACACTTTCACTGCCAGGAACCCGCGTAGCGCCCGCCTACGCCGTAGTCGGTTCCCGCTACAAACGAGAAAACCCACGGGTTGAGCTACGAGCGTAACGAGTGGGAGCGATTCTTTGCAGTGAATATGTTAAAAATTGCCATGTCCTATCCAGATGATGTGCGGCCAATGGACACCCTTGTTCGGGAGAAACGGCAGATGGAGACCTTCGATGACGAGGACCTGAGTGCTGCGCAGCAGCAGGAACCTGAAGAGACTGGCTTCTGGGACCGGGTGGTCCGGATAGCCATCAAAATGTTCTCGCGATTTGTGGAGTGGCTCAATTCATAAATTATACGTACAATACGCGCCACATAAGTTTGCGTCTCTGGAGTTAGCCTCAAGTTGCTTCTAGCACACCCGTTGAATCCCTCAAACACCTGAACGCAATTATTGGTAACGTCACAGACGCAAACTAATGTGAAGCTTACTGTAGTTGCTCCTTAAAATCCGCCAGTAACCATTTGGGATGGGATGCAAGTACAGTAAAGTGTGAAATAGTTACATTATTAAGCCTTTGGAGAACCTAATAATAATGGGGCATATTTTATTTTATACTTTGTAGTTTTGAACATTCAATCAATTTGTACATAGTGAACTCAAGCTATAAGGATCCAATTAATATTTTTATGTCAGATTGTTTTGTTTGGAACCCCCTATTTTTATTTTTATTATAAAGTTGTTACGTCTACCAACCATTACACTATCTAATATTGTTTTAACTGTATGATTACACTTTACAATCATTATGAATATAAAAAGCTAGGCTCAAATAGCATCGGTCATCTTAGTGCTTTGGTAAATTAAAATATAGTATTTTGATATACAAATTGGTTTTATTTACCACTTATACCTGAATCAATTGGGCTTAAGATATTGTTCCGGGATGCCTAGAGGATTATAGCTTCTTTGCGATGCCAAGTGCCTCAACGTAGCCAGTTCAAAATTGTCTGTGGGCCTTGGAAGCACACAGGGCTTGTCCGACATGTCAATCCATTCAACAACATTTTGTAATGCTCCCATGCGCATGAATGCTTTACTGGTCAATGCGGTGTCAACGATACATTTATGTAGTATGGGAACCAACGGTGCATTGTCTGGTATTGCCTTGCCCTCCATGGCATTAGCTATAGAGTGATATATGCTTCTGAAATCTATGTTGTCTGTTTGTGTTTCGGGTGGTATTTTATCAAACTCTGCAATTATTCTTAAAGCAGTGGCTGTTTCAGTGTGTAAATCCTTAAAGCTTAGGGAGTTTTGTAAAAACTTGGCCCAACTAATTAGTGGAACAGGTGGGCGATAAGCAGCTCTTTTAGTGGACCAGATCTTCCTTTTCTGTGGTACATGTTGATTTAAAGCTCGTTCTCTGTAGTGAGCAATGGCTACTTTTATTTGTTCTATTGATTTAGTAGGGATATTTTGTGATATCATAGTTATATTTAGTGATCCAAATGCTTTAATTGTTTGTAGAAGCTCAAATAATTCAGTCTTACTCCAGTTTTTTACTCTTTCATCAACAGGTTTTTCTTTTCCTGTTGGTGGGTTCTCTGTCTCTGTTGGTGGATTTTGTTTTTCTGATTGTGAAGCAGCATCCATGTTGATTAAAGTTCAGCTGTAAGCAAATTGCAATTATTAAACTGCAATAATTTTTCAACTGCCGATAACAGCTAAAGGTTCAAAGCAAAAGTTTAACTTTCATAGTAAAACGTAAGATTACTCTTTTACTATACCTTATGTATGTAATAAACCTATATTTCGTAAGTTCAATCTTCAAGTTTTTCTTAACCTTCTTAACTTACAGTTAAAGTAAAGAAAATAATCCTGATATTCTTGATTAATTTTGAGCAATTAGTTAAGTTATCCTTAGTATCTCTTATTAGCCAGTTTTGATAAGATTTGATTTTGATTTGACCACAGGATTTGACGTATGATGTCTGATTTTTTTTTTTTTTAATTCGTCCATTCGGACAGGCTAAGACCATGGGCCATACTGCCTAGTCTTCAGTAAGTATAATTTCATTTGATCGAATCCAGTAATAACGTCTTCAGTAGTTTCAAATCAGAAGTCTCTAGTCCAATAAATATGTCTTCAGTTATTTCCAATTCATATGAACAAATCTAGATATTGAGTCATCAGTATTATCAACATATGTGTCAAATCCAAAAAATAAGTCTTCAGTTGTTCCAATCCAATTCATGAAGTCAAATCCAGTAATAAAGTCTTGAGTATGTTCCAATAAAAACGTCAAATCCAATATTTAGCTCTTCAAAAAAGCTTACACCTCATCCAGACATTCCAAAAAGTCATTTGACCAACAAAATATAGGTACAATGCTTCAATAAAAATATATACAATTTTAAGCAAGTTTTAAATTTAGCGTCATATTTACAGCATACACACAGTATTATGTACAAAATTAAACAAAGGTAAATAAGTAGACGACTCCTTCAACAAATCAGTTACTGAAAGCGGGATTCGATTAGAAGCTCCATAAATCTCAAGCAACTCATCCATCAGCACTAGGCGCTGAATGCCAAAGGATGAGCAACTAAACAGAATGTGATCTATAGACTGAACCTCTTGCTTTTGACAATGATCGCAATAAGGGGAAGAGACACAGTTTTTACGATGGAGATGAAAATTTAAACGACAATGACCAATGCGCATACGAGTAATTATGGTGTAAAACCTACGATGCATGTAAGTTTTAAACTTACAAAACCAAGGCTTACTATTAACTTGGTTATCTAACAAAGCATACAAATGAGCCTTATTCTCAACTTCTGTAAAATGATACCAATGTCTTCCCCAAAGAACAGTCATACGCTGTTTTAGATTACTTATAATATCAGAATATGGCAAGGTCACAGCTAAGTCCCTGCTGTCGGGAACCAGGGACAAGTCAGATGCATTAGCAATAGTTCTAGCTAGGTAGTCGGCGTTTTCATTACCAGAAACTCCTTTATGAGACGGAACCCATACAAAATCTATTTTAATACCAATTAAAGATAGTTCTAACCATAATTCTTTAATGGAAAAAATTAGATAGCAAGTGCTAGCATTCATTTTGTTACTCGATAAACTTATTAATACACTCATACTATCGCTTACTATGACCCATTCTTTACTATATTGATTATGTTCTTTAACATGTTTCAAAGCAAATAAGATGGCAGTTGCTTCAGCGGTAAAGATACTTGCATTTTTATTGATATTAAACCCAATACCTTTATTAATTTCAGGTTGATAAATTGCAAAGGAAACAGCATTATTATTTTTGGCACCATCCGTATAAATAAATTTACAATTAGACCATTCTGACAACAATAAATAAGCCTCCTCTTTGGAAGTTAGCTTTGAATCTATTACAATTTTTATATCGGGATATTTACTCTTAAAAGAGCCTGTGTAACAGGGAAGAAGGTCATTATCAAGATGTATATTTAACTCCTGCAAAGAGTGAAAGAAAGAAGTAAAATCCTGAAGAACATACATGTGCCTTTGAAAAGGCGCTGATTGGAAATAAATCAAGTTGTGAAGAAGATCGTTCTTAGGCAAGCTGTATAACTTTAAAATAAATCTTTCTTTTAAATAACGAAATCTAATATGAATAGGAGGAAGATTCGATTCAATTTGCATAGCAGCGATAGGACTAGTTTTAAATGCACCCAGTATTGTCCGCATACATTTGTTTTGTATTTTATCTAATGAATTTACAATTTTATCATCTCCAGCAAAACATAGAAAACCATATTCAAAATGACTTCGAACTAGAGACTTATACAAGATTAACAAAATTTTGGGGTCTGCACCCCATGAAGTGGCGCACAGCGATTTTAACACATTGTATGCTTTGTTAGCTTTGGTTATAATACTGTCAGCATATTTTATCCAGGAAAGTTTTGAAGTAAATATAACACCTAAAAACTTTATTAGATCATATGAAATAGGCAGTGATATGTCATTGTACAAAACTGTGGGCAAACACATGCTTTTGCGACCAAAAATAAAAACTTTGGTTTTAGTCGAATTTACATCTAAGTTCAGATAAGCAAAGTATTTATGTAAGTTGATTAATGCCTCATTAATAGTCAAAGCTAATTGATTTAAATCAGATCCTGACACATAAACAACCAAATCATCTGCATACTGCAGTTGTTACATGATTTTTACCTCCTAATCGGGTGTCGCATTTTCCCCCATACACAATCATTTTTATAACATAACCAAATTGATCTGTAAGTAAGTATAATTTTACGCCATATTTGTTAGCCTTTCCTTTCATAAATTGGCGGAAAGATAATCTACCACGCCACAATACAAGGGATTCATCTATACAGAGTACCTTGGCCGGGTAGTAAATATTGTCCATTATTTTATTAAACAAATTTACAAGACCTGAAATCTTATTTAATCGATTGTCTCCTGTAGTTTCATCATAAAAATTTATGCACCTTAAAATTAACATAAATCTGTTTCTTGACATGACTACTGAAAAACTTAAAGTCAAACAATTCGTCGGTACTCCAGTAGTCCTCGTATTTATTGCATTTAATTGTTCCCATATGGAATAACAGACCTAAAAATACCCTGAATTCCGAAATGGTTACATCCTTCCATTTCGTAATTCTTGCGTATGCATTATTGTTCGCTTCTATTAATCGTATGGCATATCTATTTATGTTGTTGACTAAAAAAACTAGAAAAGTGCTAGTAAACAACATATCGAAATATTCTTGAGGTTTTTCCTTCCTAGTACCTCTTAATCCAGATGTCTCAATAAATTCCGAAACACTAGACGTTTTTCGTGTAAAGCTCCAATTTGCACTAACACCACTTTCATTCCTGTTTTCATTTGGCGGGGAAGAATATTCTTCTTCTTCCGAATCTGACGAAGAAGAACAGTGACCAGGTTGGATGTCAAACTCATCAGGAGAGCCCTCCAAAAGACTGATCAGTTGAACTTCTGTCATCGTATTTTCACCTTCTATGAAAATAATCGTCCATAATTAATTATATGTCGATAATTAATTACAAGTGACTATTGTTAACTTTCTCATGGGTTTATAATCTGATTTTATGACAAGCTGTTTTATATTTACCGTTTTGTCACGAATAAATGCTTTCTATTCTATATTTAAAAAAACAAGTATGAGATACAACATTTAATATACAACGTGTCCCAAAACTCAACGATAAGCCGGCACCAGAGGATGGAGCTGCTTATGATTAGTCGAGAAAAAATAAGGAAAAAAATATATCTCAATTATTTTAGAAATTACAGAAAAAAAATGAAATTCATCGAAAAAAAAACATACTCAAATATTACTGTTTTTGAGGAGTTTTGGGACACGTTGTATGTATACAAATTTACTATATTTTATTTAAGACTTACCGGTATATGCTGAAGCCGTCTCCAACCCCATTGAGGTAAGATCGTGATCC
The DNA here is from genome assembly GCA_945867215.1 of Epinotia demarniana. Classification (NCBI taxonomy): domain Eukaryota; kingdom Metazoa; phylum Arthropoda; class Insecta; order Lepidoptera; family Tortricidae; genus Epinotia; species Epinotia demarniana. The sequence goes on from OX244265.1 coordinate 20,557,815, forward strand.
ATGTTTTCAACAGCCAGGTCAGTCGTGAGATGCTGGTTCGGAGCACAAATAGTCACAGCCGGATCGTTCGTGTTAGGCAGGTTCGGAGTAAGGGTATGGATAGCCGGGTCAGTCATATTAAACGGGTTCGAAATACCAATATCCATAGTCGGGTTCATTGTACAAAGTAAAGCACACGCACAACACAGAGACACAACCGAGATCTGGTTTAGTCAACAGGCAAGCCAAGACTGAAGACTATTTTATTTTATACTATTGGCATAATGTAATAATAACTTCAAAGTGCTATAGCGGAACTTTCCCTACTCAGAACCAAGGGATTATCGGTCTATTGTCACTGAAGAATCGTTATCAGTAAGTTGCGGTCAGCTTTGTTATCGTTGCAGCTGCAAATTACACGACAAGTCTTAAGACTAAATTCACATTGTTTATAGGACTCGCCCTACACACAAACAAAGGATTATCGGTCAGGTGTCGCCGAAGAATCAGTGAGTCATTATGCAGCGGTCACATCAAAGCTTATAGGGAGAAGTTAAATTCTGTTATCGTAGCAGCTGCAGTTGACATGATAAGTCTTAAGACGAAATTCTCATTGTTTATGCGTGCTATTGTTTTTACAAACAAATAATTCGTTGCAAAATATTATTCTAGTTTTTTTTTATTTGCAACTGTATTGTTAATAATACTAAAGTTTGTTATCTTGGTTGCTGCTAAAATGGAACAATGCCGTCCATTACCATTTAGTGCAGCAAAATGTGATAACTCAAATTAGATATAAAGAAATATGGACTTAGTTCACTTGACTTAAGGTTTGAAATTGATAAACACAAACGCAGTGCCGAATATTTACCTGCCTCCGCAAGCCATTTCACAACACAGTGTTGTGATGTTTAAAAGTATTGAGAATTAAGTTTATTTTACATTTATTTGATACTATTACGTGATTTGCATTAACGCTAAAGGCTGGAAATAACAATGGAATATAAAAACGTAAGCAGACACGTTTAGTCACGACCTATACTTTTAGGGCCATAAAAGTAGACTTTCTAAATTTAACTTTATAAAACGAAATATAACCGATGATAGACATAGCCTTTGAGAGCAGAATCTGATAAAAAAAATATCATAATATCTATTTCACAAATAGTTGCGAACAAAAACATTTTAACGTCACAGTGACGTGATCGGTGTCTCGCGGGTGTTCCGCAATCACGTCAACGTGTTGTGATTGGCGCTGAATGGGTTAACCTTTGTTCCTAGAATAAGATTTAGTCTCCTAATGTACAAAATAAAAATTAAAGGGGATAAGATACCTCCTTGACAAACCCCTAAAGAAGATAATCTTGGGCCATATAAGTGATTGTTAAATTTAACAAAAACCTTCCTGTTTGTTAAAAACATTTGTAAGAAATTTATTATTTTGCCAGGTAACCCTATCATTGACAGCTCTCTACATAAAACGGAAATATTGACACTGTTAAATGCACCTGCAATGTCAAAGAATACCGAAAGAAGATACTGATTATTATACATGCTGTTAAGTGCATCAAGTTGCAACTGACAAATACTCTCACGAGAAGACCGACCTTTACGAAAACCACACTGATTGCAGGGTAACAGACCATTTTGTTCGACAAAAAATTCCAACCGTTGCTTTAGAAGCTGTTCAAAAACCTTTCCTACACAAGATGTGAGTGCTATAGGTCGATATGAGTCGGGTAACAATTTATCTTTATCAGGCTTTAAAATTGGGACCAAGCAATCTGTTTTCCAATCATCAGGAATTAAGTTTTCTTCCCACAGCTGATTTAATATGTTTAAAAAGGTCTTTAGATTTTGTGAACTTAAATTTTTCAGTAAAATATATGGTATTCCATCAAGACCAAAGGATGTATCTCTTCTTGAAAATAGGGCAGATTTAAGCTCTTGCAAAGAAAACGGTTCAGTAAGATACTTATCATTATCATTTTCTGTGTGAACATAATTTAAAGACTCATTAAGCACAAAATCAGGAGTGTATTTCTTAAGAAAATCTGATATCCAACTATTATTACTAGCGTGTTTTGAAATGAATGTTTTATTAAATTTCCGCATGTAATTCCATATTAATGTCAAAGGAGTGCACCGGTTAAATGAGTTACACAGATTTATCCAACTATTACGCCGTTCAGTCTTAAGAACAAGCTTTTTAAGGGCTCGAAGTCTTTTAAATTCTATATAATTCTCTTCACTAGGTTCACTTTTAAATTTTATATAAGCATGTTTTGAATTAAGTACAGCTTCTGAACACTTTTGATTCCACCAAGGCAGCCGGGGAAATTTCAAAGATTTTGGTGTACACGTATTAGAACTATTCAAAGACCTATGTCTAGGGATGGACTCTACAGCAGTAGATCGCAAAATATTACAAAACAGATTGAGCGCATCTATCGAAGACATATTTTCAAAATCAATATTAGCCAAACAAAAATCAACTGATTGCCTGTACATTTTCCAATTCACCTGTTTGTAATTTGGGTGAATGGGCAAATGTACATTATTACATATTGGATTACTTTGTGAGCTATTTTCATTACCAACTATCATTTTTATCATTACAGGCAAATGATAACTGCTGCCAAGAGGACAATCCATAACAGACCAATCACATGAAAGTGCCAATGATGGAGAAACGAAAGTTAAATCCAGAGCATTAGGACGCCAAGAAGAAGAACCAGTTGTAGTAGTTTGACCATTATTTAAAAGAACCAAGTCATTGCCATCAATAATATCTAAGACATCTCTACCTCGAGGCAATGTATCAACACAGCCCCATGACATATGATGAGCATTTAGATCGCCTCCAAAAAGCATTGGCTGCGGAATAGATTTTATCAAAGCATCAAATTTACTTTTATTAAATGGGGGATCAGAATTTGATGGACTATAAAAACTTACTACACTCAACTGCTTGTTGTTTATAATTATTTGTACACAGATATTTTGTAGAGCATTGTCAAAATAAGTTTTAATATTAGAATATACTATATTGTTATGAATAAGTATTGCTACACCATTATGTTTATTACCACAGTCATTTCTAATGACATTGTATCCTTTAATTGAAAATTTTTGATGTTGTTTTAACCAGGTTTCAGAAATTATTGCTATGTGAATGTTATTTTCATATAAGAATCTAGTAAAGATTAGCCTATTGCTTATTATACTCTGAGCATTCCACTGCACTATGTTCAATATGTCCATAAAGAAAAAAATTAAGGTTGTTTCCTGAAAGTGTTTTTAAGTGTTTCTTTTATATTGTTAGAATTTATTGGCGTTTCTTTATCAGCACAAATTTTAACTATAGCTTCCACAAGTAGATTCATAAATCTGTCAGATTTGGTCAGATTACTTAGATGGGTGTCAATATATTTTGAGCCGAGCTGCGGAAATGCAACGTCACAAAACAAATCGGAATATTTAGCACTACGTGATTTTAACTTATTTTCCTCAATTTTCTGTTTTTTAATTGGACATGCAGCAGATATAGCCACGTGATCCCCACCACAGTTTGCGCATTGTGTTTTAACCTTATTACAATTTTTGAAATTATGAGGTTCAGCACAAATTGAACATACTTCATTATTTTTACAATACTTTGCTATATGACCAAATTTCATGCAACGAAGGCATTGCTTTACTGGAGGAATATAGATCCCTACTTCGTGCCTCCAATGGTCAAGTGTTACATATTCAGGCAACTGTACAGAGGCAAAAGTCACGGCAACCGTCTGAGTTGGAACCATTGAGACGATACCCAGCGTGTCTTTTACCCGCCGCATAAACCGTCTTACGCTTATCACCTTTTTACTGGAAGCTATTAATTGGAAAATCTTCTGGTTCGAATAATCAATCGGCACTGAAGTGAGAACACCCGTAACCTCGGTCTCAGATGCTGGGATTGAAGCATTCATGTGAATTTCATTTAATAATTTTTCATTTTTTAGGAAGACATTGGCGTGATTTGGGAGATCGAACATAATCCCAACTTTGTATGCATTAATTGTTCTTAGATGCATCACGCCCGACACGCAATGCTTTCGGATTGCATTGGACAAAGCAAGTCTATCTTTGTCAGAAAATTTGTGGCCATCCTCTCTGTGATTCAGAAAAACAATAAATTCTTTCTTAGCTGAATTTTCGTCGTACAACCTGTAATAACTTTTGGCCCTGAAAGGAGTATACTTCTCTTTGTCATCTTCTTTAGTCTTCTTTTTTGCAGGTATGCGCTCCGAGGGCGCACCTGTATCCGCATCAGAACTACTTTCAGATTGAAGATCTGGCTCCGGCTCCAAGCCCTCCAACCGAGAACGCTTTCCCGTACGCTTCCCCATGACTGGGGAAGCGCACTAAACCGATAACCAAATCAACTATGAATTTAAATTAAAATTAAGACTAAATATGTACAAATTAACACTTAAAATTAATTTACAATAAAATATTTTATTAAGCGCGCCTATCACTTTCAACGTTCCCGCCAAAACTCCCGTATGATGTCTGATCCACGATCCACGATCCACAGACTAATAATGGTGGGTACACACTGAGCAAACGAACGACCAACGAACGCGAAGCATTTATGTGACAGCTATTTGTTAGAGTGAGATACATAGCCGTTCGTTGGCTTGGTGTGTACCCACCATATGAGACACTAACCATACTAACCATGAATCTGGAATACGCTGGACAGGCTATGGTAATAATAATACCACGTGCGAGCGAGCTGGTAGCATACAAATCTCGATAAGTGTGACAGAAAGGGAAATATCATTCTGTGTCCTTGTTCCACTTTTTTTTATTTGCCACAACCGTTTTAGTATGAAGTTGTGGAACACAAACCATTACCCGTCCAAATTAAGTAGGTTGTTTATGGCAAGTCATCAGCATTTTAAGACCAGGGGCTGGGGCTACCGCGAAACGAAAACGAACTTCGTTTGAGTATCTCCGTCTCTGCTGCACTTGCTAGTTCGAGCGACTTTGCACTTGCTAAATTAAGAACAGAGGGGCTACCGCGAAACGAAAACGAACTTCGTTTGAGTATCTCCGTCTCTGTCGCACTTGCTAGTTCGAGCGACTTTGCACTTGCTAAATTAAGAACAGAGGGGCTACCGCGAAACGAACACGAACTTCGTTCGTGTATCTCCGTCTTTGTCGCTCGAACTAACAAGTGCAATAGAGAGTTGTCAATTTAGCTGTATAAGAATATACAGCCCGTCCATAGTATTCTAGGTTCATGGTTATATTGGTGTTATATTCAAGTTATATTTATGGGAAATCCACATTATAGCAATTTGTCAGCAACCGCCTTTAAAGCGAATGAAATGAACGTTTGCTGTCTCTTTCTTTCTTATAGCTGCGTCTCTAGGTTGCTCTGACTTATTGCTTGGTGTATATACCCCGTTACACTAAATGCACTAAATCAAAATCTATAGAAATGTGGTGTATGTTTCGATTTTCTGGATGCGGCTTGTGTTGTAGTTTGCAGGATAATAGTAATCTGCTTCGCAGGACCGTCTCATGGGGTATGTACAACAAGCAATACGTCACAGCAACAAGAAAGAGACAGCAAACGTTCATTTCATTCAATTTAAAGGCGGTTGCTGTGACAAATTGCTATAATGGGCCATCCACATTAAGTGATTTGTCAGCCCCAATTCATCAGAATCTGACTAATTGCTATAGTGTGGATGCATGTTCCAACCGTCAAACGAGTTGTAGGGACTAATTGCATGAAAATCACAATTTGGACCATGGAATTTGCATGATCTGCCAAGTTTCTTTTTCTCACAAATTTCATACAAATAAATTTAAACGATAATTAAAAAATCTATGCTAAAGAACATTGTATTAATATTTTACCCTGTAATTTTGTATTTTTTTGTAAACCGGTGTTTTGCAACTACAATTTCATTCAGTGTGGCCAGTTACAGTAAGAAAGCGAAAATTGCCGCATTCAAACGGTCCTGCGAAGCGGACTGCAAGATTGTTACTAACCGATAAGATAGGGCGAGACAGCACGTCAATCATGAGGTGGCCGTGACATACTCTCGATTTTTGTGTGCTGCACGGCTTTTACGCGACGGCGCGCGAGCTCTCTCAATTTTTCTCGCACTATCCGTCTCTCTCTTATTAGGACATGCGAGAGAAATCGAGAGTATGTCGTGGCTGTGTGTTGAACGTGCTGTCTTGCCCTATCTCATCGGTTAGTAACAATCTTGCAGTCCGCTTCGCAGGACCGTTTGAATGCGCCAATTTTCGCTTTCCTTCTGTTAACTGGCCACACTGAATGAAATTGTAGTTGCAGTTGTTAGGTGTGTACGCTCCACCCAATTCTGACTTCGACATGTTGTACTGACAAATTGGGGTATAATCGCATAATGTGGATGGTCCATAATGTGGATTGTCACCGTTGATTGATTGGCACTTCGCAATATTTAAACGATTTCATCATACGCTGGTTTTAAATAAATGAAAAGGTCTTACAATTAATTTTAATGACATTTAATACCCTTAAAGAGTAACAAAAACATAGAAATATACAAATTAGTTACAAATCCCGAATCGGATAATTTACTGATTTATAGCAGTATGTATATTGTAGTCTTTGATTTATAGGATTGCAACACTAAACCAAATATAACCTCAAAATGAAGTCAAGCAAGCTTTCATTTCATAAATAATGTATAGCAAATTGTCAATAATATTGAATTCGGTGTTTTATTTATCGTAACAATTAAGTTGTTAGTTGTATTGTGTGTATACTCTTGTATAAAGTATTATTGAGACTGAATTTACCATGAGCTTCTTTCGTCCATCAACTGTGCCATGAAATAATTTTATAATGGCTACTTCAGAAAATTGGTATAATCGGAGAAAAGGTAGAGTGTTAGTTTGTCTTATAGCTCCATTTCAAACACCGCCATGGGCTGAGTGAGTTACTTCAATTAGTTTTAAGTCAATATGTTGAAGAAAGTGATAAAAATGAGGTTATAAACTTGGAAGTATAAGGTAGTTTGTTGTTAATAAATAAGTCAATACAATTTGAAAGAAACATGTTATATTTAATAACTATATGTCTGTGATAACTTTCCTTAGAAAAACCATGAACGTGTGTGGGTTTCAATTATAATACGTAAACAATATTTTATTTACTACTATTGTAAGTCATTACAATGATCTAATCTAATTCACATTTCGTGATGACGTTGATATTCGTTAAATGTATAGTGTTAAAATACAATACCAAAGGCCATTTTATATTTCTTGCAGGCAAAACCAGCAGTGATGTATTTAAATTGGATATCAAAAACAAAACACCAAAGGAGAACGTTATATCAATTATTGAAGGGTTGTACTTAATGAAACCATTTCAACATGAGGTTTCACCCACCAATAAAACGGTGCCAAAAGTCACAGTGTTCCGAGGGGCCCAGAGAAGTAGCTCGGACACCCACAAGCTTTCCTACTTGAATGCATTAGTGACACTCCTGGGGAAGGAAGACATCAGCAACTTGGGATTTACTACTGACGAGTTAATGACATGGTATGTGTTGCTATTACAGGTGGTTTTTATTTGCCTCAGTTCATTTTATATCAATATGTGACAATAGTCTAATGTGAGTGTTTCATTGTAAGAAATGAATTTCATGTTTTTCATATCTAAATGTTGTCAGCATCTTTTGTAGGTCCAACAAACCAAAGGTCAATGCACAAATTTTTAAAATTATTAACTGAAAGCATCAATGTTATGAATGTACGTACATACATACATTCACGCCTTTATTCCCAAAAGGGATAGGCAGAGCACATGAAACTTATGTTCCAGCGGCACTTTTAGCATAAATGTGGGTATAAAAGATTGACAAATGTGATATTGCAGTGATAGGTTGCTAGCCAATCGCCCACAACACACTTCAACCCTGGTCCCTAAGTCGACTTTTACGACACCCACGGGAAGAAAGGGGGTGGTGAAATTCTAACCCGACACCACACAGGGGAATGAATGTATTTAGAGAAAATTTTCAGTCTACAACTTAGTGTGAAACAGAAATGAATAATATTTGTACTTTTAAAATGCTTTAACTATGTTTCGGCTGCTAACCTGCTCTTTTAATGATGGCAATATTACAAGCATTATAAGGTATTTTCAGTATTTGTTTTGTGCCGCTATCAATTTTGCTGACTGAGGACTTTTATGTTTTTGTTTTTCACACACATACATACATTCACGCCTTTATTCCCAAAAGGGGTAGGCAGAGCACATGAAACATATGTTGTTTGTATGTTGTTTTTGTTTTTTAGTATGGATTTTAGTTTATTTTCATTATTGCAAATAAACAGCATGGTACAGAATCCCTGTAAGCATTTTCTGAAACCTTATAATATATCTAGTTATTTACGAAAATAGGTCAAGCATGTCTACACATTTAAACCATGAAAGAAAATATCATGGACAAACCAATAGGTACAAACTTCCTTTTCAGTTAATTTAGTGAAAATCGTGACTGTATTTGAAGAATGTTATCTATATTTCTATCATTATGACTCCATGGAAAATAAAAAACCAAACAAATTATTGGCTGGTAACATGACCCATCAAGTTTTTCTTGTCTTGTCATTTTGGTTATAGGCAGTGTTTAAATTTTAATTTTCCTATATAATTAAGATTAATAAAATATATAAATGCTGCACATTTGTTAAGGCCTCTTCTTCCTATAACTTCTATGAAGTATTCCTGTAGTTAAATTAATTCTAGTTTTCTCTGCCTCTGGTAAAAGTCCTTCCACTGTTTCAGCATAAGAATAAGTCTGGTGGACGAGTCGATGGTGTTACGAGCAGCAGCTTTAAGAGTACTCAGATATTTGATCAGAATGGAAAGTGATGTGGCCACATTCAACAACCTCAGGTTGCCTTATCTTGTCACAAGGTAATGTTAAATGAGAATCTTTACTTATTAATATGATGTATTTATTGATATTAAAATTTAGCATGTCAGGTGATAAACAGAAAAATCTAAGCTTTTTAACACCTTTTTTGTCACAATTGCGTGATTAGCTAGCGAAAACTCTTTAAATTTAGATGTTTATTGCATGTAGCCAATCACCACTTACCTAGAGCATTTGAACAAAAAATGGGAAGACCTATCATGTAAGCCAGACGCGCTTGAATAGTTTTAAGCCGGGCTAATCACGTCGCGTAATCGCCTTTTACGGTAATGGTGGGATAGTTATGTTGGAAATTATTTGAAGCAGCTGAATTGTAAAGTAAAAAAAGTATTCTGAGCTTGCATGTGATTCTTATTTAACAACCAGTTTGATGTCATTCGTCCAATATTCTGCCTTATTCCTGTAAATAATCCTGCCACTGAATATTAAAAAAAAATATTCACTGACTTGGATGTCTTACTAGACTATCTAAGGCAGTTATTACGTTTCATTATAGCGTATGGCGCTTCCTTAAGGATTGAACAATCTAAAAGGGATTGACTATGATTTTTGCGAGTGTATGTAGGTGTTCATGGGCACACTTTGCCGTCTAAACTTGACTTGACCTCCGTGATATCCTAATTTGATTTGTTGTAAGAGTGAGAATAAATGTATTTTGACACGTTGCTCGTTGTGTGACAACGCCAGGTCAATGGATCTGATGGTCCGCAACGAAGAGGAGCGCGCGCAAGCGCTGCGCGTGGTCCGGCGCGTGATCGCGGTGGTCGGGTGCGTGGGCCCCTGTCGGCTGCGCGCGGCGCGCGTGGACGAGGGCCTACTGCGCTGCCTCGCGGCCGTGGCGCGTGCGGGCGCCGGCGACGGCTCGCCCGACCGGCTGGCGAGGCCGGCCATAGCCACGCTCGCGGAGATCTGTGAGTTGTATACACACTTTATGAGTCCTATTTTGCGCTGTTGTCCACGTTAATCCCCTAGCCTGATCCCCCAGGGAAAAAAACGGTAAACTGCTACCCCACAGCGCGCGAAGCGAGCGTGACGCGGCAGCGTCCGACGAAGCGTCATAACCGAACATTATCGTTTTTTTCTAATTGAATATGAAATAATAGCCGTTAATTCCCCTGGGTGATCGGGGTCAGGTGATTAACGTGGATAACGTGTATTTTGCATGGGTCGACTATCGCAGGCCCGTTTGTTACTTTATTATTACTATATGGCGTTATTACTTGCGAGCGTACAGAGAAGTTATAGCTGTTTTACCTCCCACGGGTTGTTAAGTTTAGTTTTAAAATATAGAACCCACTCATGAGGATATTTCCAATCAGCCAAGGTGTATTTCATATCTTCAAAAGTTTGCTACAACCAACTTTTAATAAATTTAAATTTAAAAAAAATACTTAAAGATGTTTAACAGAATTATTAACAGATTTAATATGTAGTTATTTAGTGTCTATGTAAAATGTTTTTAAGCGTTTTCAAATCGTGGCTGTATACCGAAGGGTCTTTGCCGTACGCGACTCACGTCAAATTCAACAAAATGGACGACTGACATGTTGCAGATTTTATTACGGTTTGTATTAATTTCATCTGAAATGTATTTATTTCCTCGCAAATGTGATGAAAACCACTTCGGCGTCGGGCTTCTGATAGACTCTTGTTCGCAATATTCCGCTTACGCCCCTCGTTAAACAATGTACTATATGATGGTCTGATATAAGATATAATGATATAGTGTTATACTTGACTTGATAGACGTGAGAGAGGGATGGAGAGAGAGAGAGAGCTATAAAGAGAAAGACGGAAGGGACAATTAGCTTACTGCTTATGACACGGAAGGAGAAAGGATTAAGATAGAGTGATGATGAAACACTAATACTATTAGCTTGTCATTTGGTAGGCGCTATTGGTACTAGAGCTCGCTGTTTCACTGTTGCTATTCACACATAAGTAAAAAATCTATAATAAATGTATGTATGGGGAGTTTAACAGTTGTGTATGAGATCACAGTTGCCAGCGCCATATATAGCGTTTACCTGTAACGCTGCCCAAGCATTTTATTTTCATTAGTATGGAAAAAATGGAAATTTGGAAATAATTCATAACAGCAGCTTTTTTGTGTGTAACTGATATATTATCATTTTAGTAATTACGTAGACTCAAAATCCACCAAAATATTAGTCATCAAAAAATTCAATATTTAACCAATTCCTGAAAAAAGAGGAAAAGTATTAATTGTCTTTTTCTTAATGGACTGTAATTTACGAGATTAAAATATACGAAAATGTACGAAATAAAGTTTGTGTGGAATAGTCTCTGTTCGAGTACTTGTCAACTCTCACATTTACTTGATAGGTTTCTTGATGGTAGATTGGAACACGAAAGACGAATTCTTGATTTAATCTTGATTTATTTAACTTGATAGGTGTGCACACTTAATGTATAACGAACGTGAAGTGAGGTGAAGTGAATTATAGGCTAATTACGAAATATTATACAAAGCAAATGCTGATGGTGCAAATGAGTGCTATGACGCACGCTCTATGTACTCGTACATCTTCCGGGGCGCAGATGAGCTGAAAAGTGGATGCTGAGTTTAACATGATAAAGACAAATACATAAACATTAAATCAATGAAATGTAACTACTTTAAATTTAGGAGACGTAGATTTATCTGGGCTGGGAGCTTCAGGGTCATCATGGCGAGGAAAGGGGCGGCCTTTTGACCGTACGAAATAGTTGTTAATTGGTATTCTTGTAACCGTTCTTGTGGCAAGTTTCTCCAAATAATCTTCTGCAGGCTTTAGTTTTCTTCATGAATCCATATCTGCCGGAACATTTTCTCTATGTCCGCGACATAACCAAATCGATGCTGTCTCCATTTCAAGATAAGAGAAAGAAGGTCGTTTTGAAGATTTGGACCTTTATGCATGATATCATTAAGGCTCACGCCTGTTGAAGTCTTTCCAGCTGCATTGAAGACTACCCTCAAAGGAGAAGTGGTAGAATCATCCCTTAAGATGCAATGATGTTGTAAAAAGCATTCACGTGCCTCACGTACTTTATTCCATTGTGCAATCGGCGCTAGTGTCATATGATCGAGCGCTAGGTATTCTTGTATATACAACTTGTACTGTTGTGCAATATATTTATTTTTCTTGAATTTACTTTCCAATTGGCGAAATTGCGTGATAGCCCTGCCTTTTGAGTGGCCTAATCTTCTCAGACATTGTTTCTTGAGCGGGATTCGTACTTGATATCTGCCATCAGCCAACCTTGTTGTTGTTTCCTGATAAAACTGAATGCATTCATCTTCTTCGCTAGTATTAATTGTATCCTCTGGAATATCTTCGACTTCCCAAAATTTCTGAATGTCTTCAATATTATTCAATACCAAATTACATTGAAAACTTTGCTGCACTTTTCCGCTCAAAATCCACCCTAGACGCGATTGTTGTGCGATAAGGGGTAAGTTTTCATGTTTGTGTATGCCCTCCATTATAATGCTTGCATAGACCTCCGCGCCCAATAATAAATCTACCGAGTTACTGACGTAATATTTCGGGTCCGCCAGCGGTATGGTATCCAAAAGTTCCCAGCTTGATTTGGAAAATGTGGTGTTGGGCAAGTTTCTTGTTAAACTCTTCATGATGAATGCGTCGGTGTTAAAAGAATATTGCTCGTCAGATGACAAACAGTTTAACTTCAGCATCCCTTTGCAGATGTTGTCATTAGTGCCGACTCCTGTGATTACACCCTTGCATTTGTTTCGTGGCAGCCCTAATTGTTGAGCAGCATTCTCCGAAATTAAACATATCTCTGAACCCTGATCTACAAGAGCTCTCATCCGGAGGGGTACTCCATCCTTTCCTATGACCTTGATCAAGGCTGTGGCGAGAAGTATATTTGGTTGTTCTTCAGGATCATGTTCTTGTGCCACGTGTGACCCATTTCCTTGTTGACGCGTTTGATATCCGGACGTAGCAATTTGATTGCAAAATACGTCGTGCAATAGTGTATTATGATACCCATTGCATTCTTGACACCTTTTTGCTGAATGGCAAGCTTTGCCGTAATGATTATGCAGACAATTGCTACATAGATTGAGTTTCGCAATTGTTTTTCGTTTAAGTCCCGGGGCCATGCCTTTGAACTCTGTACAAAAGTACACGCCATGGTCTTCCTGGCAGACCGGGCATTGGCGTTTATGCTCGTTCGAGACTTTACTTGAAGTAGCCTTGTTGCTTGTAAAGTACTGTTTGAAACGGCTTGGTTTATGTTGACTGTTTGATGTGGACGGCGTATTTACGCTTGTTCTGTGCACGGCGGCTTCTTGTTTACGCCGTGATGACTCCATAGCAGTAAATTTACTTTCCAAAAACGATAGGAATTCCTTTAAGGATGGCGATTCTCGCGGCTGCTTCAGTGACGCCATGTATTCATTGTGGGTTTCCGAATCCAACTTTTGCGTCAATAAGTGGACTAATATAGGGTCCCAAGTATCAATGTTGACACTTAAATTCTTGATACCATTTAGACTTTCTATAGTTACATCATGTAGTCGCTTGATATGACTTGATGTAGCTTGTTGTAACACAGGCAGGGTCATGACATTGTTGATGTGGGTTGTGAATATTAACTTCTTATTATTGTATCTATGGTTCAATATTTCCCAGCATGTGACGTAATTATCTGAGCTAATAGGTAGGTGCTGTATGAGTCTTTCTGGGTCTCCTTTAATCTTGCTCTTCAGGAACTGCATTTTTTGGGCATTTGATAGACAAGGATTACTATGGATAGCTTCTGTGAATAGGTCTTTAAATGAAACCCATTGTTGGTAGTGTCCATGAAATACAGGGATGTCTAGACGAGGGGTCGACTGCTCTCGATGCGACGTTGACCATAACTTGCTGTTGATCTCTTTCTTCATAGAAGCGTACTCGTTTTCGTACTTAGTGAACATGTTTTCGTAATGCTCGTCTGTTCCACCGGTCTCACTGTCAATTCCCCAATGCAGCGAGTCTATGGCGGCCCAGCGGGAGCTTAGAGACCTAAGTAGGTCTTCGAGCTCCCATTTCTCTCCAACACTGTCTAACTTGATATTTGACAGAGTTCGAGCCAAGGCCTTGAAGTTGCTACTTTGTTTGCGTAACATTTCATCCAATTGGCTGTGATTTCCTTGCGTGGTAAATGAGATGCTAGCGGCTTGCAGAGTTTTCTCATCCCCCGGAAGCTGCTCCATGGATTCTGCAGTTTGTTTATTGCTTGGCCCTGCCAAGGGTCTTTCTGCTGGCTTTGGTCGATCATTGCTTGGAGTACGTTGAGCGTAATTTTGAATCATATTTCTTGTTTCTATGTATATGTTATATGTTGCATCGTAAAGGTTGTTGTAGAAGTAGGCATGTCCAGGATTTTCAAACTCACGTAGCTTTCCGTCGTTGTTGTCGAACTCCTGCCAGTATAGTTCAAGAGTCTCCAACTTCCTCTTGATGTAGTCTGCAGTCTTGCGATCTATACCGTCTTTCTTAAAGTTGATATTTAATTGCTTTATTGCGTTTTGTACTTGGATTTGACCTTGGTATAATTCCTCCATATTACTAGTTCTTGTCAACTGGTAAATTATGGAAAAAAAATTAAAATACTTGCTAATAAATTCTTGCTAAACGGCGGTAGATTTGCTTGATGATCACCTTTCTTGCTGTCGTGTTCACTTTAGGTATATGCTTAATTTTCGTGACTTGATCGTTCGTGGATAGGTACCTGTTAGCCTTGATGCTCTGTTCTTGATTTGGAGCCCTGGTGCTCTTTAGACCTTGTTGTCTTACTTTATGCTTGATAATGGCTTGCTTGGTTACAGGTAAACAGTGCTCCTGCACTCTATATGCGACATATGTGCCTTCTCAATTCACTGGTGGAACCCGCTTGTGGGAAGCCAGCAAACCGATTCACTATCGCAATATAAGTACAAAAACACCAAATACCTGCTTAGGTTCGAAGGACCATTAATGTTCGAGTACTTGTCAACTCTCACATTTACTTGATAGGTTTCTTGATGGTAAATTGGAACACGAAAGACGAATTCTTGATTTAATCTTGATTTATTTAACTTGATAGGTGTGCACACTTAATGTATAACGAACGTGAAGTGAGGTGAAGTGAATTATAGGCTAATTACGAAATATTATACAAAGCAAATGCTGATGGTGCAAATGAGTGCTATGACGCACGCTCTATGTACTCGTACAGTCTCTAAGTCAATATAATTGAGCACTTACCAGGCTTGTCTGCGATTGTAGTAGGCAGAAGTCGGTGTCAGCAAACAGGGCAGAGTACTTTCACCAACTTTCAGCTAGCCGACTTACCTACAGTTCGCGAAATACCTTTCCTGAAGCTTCCACCGATAGGAGTCTCGTCGGCACTCAACTAAATTGACTTAAATGCTTGGTTTCTGCTTCCACACGTCTTATATCTTATTACTATGTTATTCACAACTGCGACGCGACACTCAGTTGTTTTACGGAATAATTCAGAGCAAACCAATCGAAAACGACACGACAATTTTGGCTGCTACTCAACGACTCAAATTCGACTGGTCATTGTATAGACAATATCTTTAATTTAAAAAAAAAAAAATCTTAGTCCGATAATGTTGCTAGGCGATAATTGGTTAATTGCAATCTTTAACATTCCGCCCACCAAAATAAGAGTTATTTTGAAATTTACTATAGCTATATGGGTTGGATCTCTTTAGAGGAACTACAATTCTATTAGGTACGTTATCTATAACTTACACTAAATAAGAGCGACGATAAAACTATTTAATTTTGTAAAGGAAGAGGACACAGTTTTACAACTGGTCTTTTAAGTTCACCAGACTCGGTGCGGACTGTCACAACCACCCGACCCATTTTCCATTTCATTGGACTACATTGCTCATTAACAATGAGAACAAGAGTCCCGACATCTATTTTGTTTTGACCATCGTACCATCTGTGGCGCTGTTGTAGAGTGTGCAAATATTCTAAGTGCCACTTACGCCAGAAATCTTGGTGGATTTTTTGAATCAGTTTCCACCTCTGAAGGGGGCCTAACTTTGCATCAACTAAATTACTTTCAGGTAATATAGTGAGCGGCTCCATCGTCAGAAAGTGGCCAGCTGTCAACACCGAAAAATCGTTTGGGTCGGAACTAACGGGTGATAGAGGCCTCGAATTCAACATGGCTTCTATTTGAGTCAAAACGGTATATAGTTCCTCGAAAGTGAGGCGCTGCGATCCTAATACACGCGATAAGTGTGTTTTGACCGACTTTACACCAGCTTCTGCCAAGCCGGAAAAATGCGGGCTACCCGGGGGATTGAACACGAATTCAATTTGCTCGGAACGCGCAGCTTTGGTCATCAAACCGTGCAATGCATTGGAGGCACCGACAAAGTTCCTGCCTTGATCCGAGACGAGTCTTGAGCAGCGACCACAACGCGCGATAAACCGGCGCAGAGCGGCCAAGTACGCTTCCGTCGTAAGCTCGGAAACAAGCTCTAGATGCATTGCTTTTGTGACCGTGCACACGAACAGGCAAATATACGATTTGAATGTGCGTAGGCCGCGACCGCGACCTAGACTAGTGTCAAATGGACCCGCGTAATCAACCGCCGAAGACGAGAAGGGTTTAACTTGGTTGATTCGAAAGGATGGCAGATTGCCCATGATAGGAGGCTCAGCAAGCTTCGGATGAGCGCGAAAACATTTCATGCAAGATGAAGTCACAGAGTTTATAGCCCTTTTCGACGACATAATCCAAAAATCTTGGGCTATTAGATTTTGCAGCGTTTGCAATCCTGGATGCATAAGCCGATTGTGATAATCCTCAATGACCAGCGTTGTTAACCTATGATCACGAGGCAGCAAGAGCGGATGTTTAACATCAAACGACAAAGTACCTTTAGAAAGGCGACCGCCCACCCTTAAACAACCAGATTCGTCCAAAAAAGGCGACAATTTTCGGATCGGTTTGGCCACAGTGCGGAGCGACTTTTCCTTCGACAAACAACGAAGTACTGAAGCGAAAGCACATTCTTGGACATGCTTCACGAGAAAATGGAGAACACTGTCCATGGATTTAAAATACAACATAACATAACATAACAACTGTGAAGTTCTTCAGGCGACAAATTAGGGTTTGTATTTTTCGACGAAGGATTTTGCAGGTTGTGCAAATATCGAAAACAATAAGCCAAAGTGCGCAATACCTTCTGCAACGACGAAAATCGATTTAAAATTGTGTCTATAAACGAGACGTTAGATGCTGTGAATAGACTATAAATCTTCTGTTCACTGGAAGCAGCGTCGTCCAGAATCATCTCTGACTGTGGCCAATACTTTTGGGGAAGGGGAAGCCAGGAAGGCCCCGCCCACCATAACGGGTTCTGGACGAAGTCAGCGGGTAGCAAACCGCGGGAACCAGAATCCGCTGGGTTTTCCAAACCAGAAACGTGATGCCAACATTCAGGGGGAACCTGTTCCTGTATGTGCGCAACCCTGTTTGCCACAAAGGTTTTCCACCTGGAGGGACACGATCGAATCCAGGTCAGGGCTACAGTGGAGTCCGACCAAGCATAGACACTGTCAAAGGTGTGGAAATCTTTTAAAGCTTCAGTGAACGAAGCGAGCAGGTCCGACAATAACACGACTGATAACAACTCCAAACGAGGTATCGAGCACTTACGCAGGGGAGCCACCTTCGATTTTGCGCAGCAAAGACGCACGACAATGGAACCGTCATTTTGAACGACACGACAATAAACGACGGCACAGTAGCCCCTCTCCGAAGCGTCGCAGTACCCGTGGAGCTGCAACGACACGAAAGTTTCAATCATTCTACGGGGAATGGACAGTAAGCTTAACTCCGACAATTGTGACTTCAACTTACGCCACTCCTGAGCGATAGCACTGGGGATTTCACTGTCCCATTCGACACCAGAAACCCATAACCGTTGTATTAAGTATTTTGCGAAAAATACAACAGGCGATAACAAACCCAGTGGGTCGAAAATACGAGCGATGTCAGAGAGGATCGACCGCTTCGTACAGCGACAGTCATTTTGAACTGTCTTAAATGTGAACTTATCTTCCTTCGGGAGCCACGAAAGACCCAAAATTTTGAGCGACAAGTCATGAACATCTTCGAAGTTATGAAGTTGCTCCTAATATAGCTCCGACCCAGGCAGACTTTCAAGGAATTGAGGACTATTAGAGGTCCATTTACGCAAGTAAAGCTGAGCGGATGACAAAATTTCCACCAACTCCTTGCGCAAGTTTATCGCACTCTCGACCGAATCCGTCCCTGAAACAATATCGTCGACATATGCATCCCTGGCTAGCACTGCAGCACCGTGGGGCGCCCGAGCTGAGAATTCCTTCGCCAACTTCGACACACACCAGAGCGCCTGGTAGGGGGCACAGGACACGCCATAACTAACTGTGAGCAAGCGATAGTCCTTGATAGGTTCATCAGGGGATGGACGCCATAAAATCCGTTGATAGTTACAGTCTTGCAGATCGACTAGAAACTGGCGATACATCTGCTTGATATCTCCTGTGAAGACTATCGCATGCCACCGAAATCGAACCAACAAATCGAATATACTTTTTTGTAACTTGGGACCTGGCAGCAAGGTAGAATTTAAGGATTTCCCGGTAGCATCCACGGAACTCGCATCAAAAACTGTGCGCAAAGGCGTTGTAACAGAGTCACGCAAAATTCCCTGATGAGGTACCTATATAGAAGAAGTGACCCTCAGACGATAACGGGGGATCCACTTCCGCCATGTGACCACACTCCAAATAATCATCCATGAAATTTACGTAAGCTTGCCGAAAATTGGGATTTACGATAAACTTCTTTTCTAAATTTAAGAGCCGCTTGAGGGCAATCTCTCGAGACCCTGAAAACTTAGGCTTGTCCTCAGTGTCAACAAAAGTTAATGGTACCACCATCCTTCCATCAGGATTGCGACAGTACGAAGATTCCATTAACTGTTCACACAACAATTCCGATTTCGAAAAAACAACAGCTCTAGGAGTATCAACACTTTCCAACTCCCAGAACCGCTTTATATTATTGTCCAACGAAAGACTCGACACGAGAAGGCAGTCTTTCGTCTCAACACTGGAACCACGACGAGAACGAGAACGAGAAGAAGCAACACCTAAGGCACACTCGCCCATTACAATCCAACCGAACACTGTGCGGATGGCAATAGGCTGCCCTGCATTGCCTTTGACAACACCGGGTTGCAGAGCGGAAGCGAGAATATTCACACTAACCAGCATGTCAATAGGTCCAGGTTTGAAGAATGATGGATCTGCAAGATTTAAATTTCTAATATGCCCCCAAGAGGCGACATCAATTTGTTCCGAGGGCATATCAGAGCAAATTCGCGACAAAATGAATGCTTCCAACGAAAATTTATAATGGGACTCACTATTTGTAGGGACAATTTCACAATCGACAGATCCCAGAGTCTCCGTTGACGTTTGGCCAATGCCATTCACTGATTGCCCACTAGCATTCTTTATGGACAATCCAAGTTTTTGAGCGCATCTCAATGTCATGAAATTGCAAGCACTTGCAC
The DNA here is from genome assembly GCA_945867215.1 of Epinotia demarniana. Lineage (NCBI taxonomy): Eukaryota > Metazoa > Arthropoda > Insecta > Lepidoptera > Tortricidae > Epinotia > Epinotia demarniana. Next base: position 20,577,423 of record OX244265.1, read on the forward strand.
TATCTAGCAATATTCGAATTGGTACCAATTTATTATATTTATTTTTTATCAGCACAATAGCTGTCGAGAATAAGACCTGTGCATTACAGTTTGGAACAGCCAAGGTTACCGGAGCATCTGAGACCTCTGATAATGCAGGTTCCGAGTCGCTGCTTTTATTAAAATGCAACAATTTGTGATGTTTGCCATTACATGTGTGGCACATGACACTTGATTTACAATTTTTCACCCCATGTGTTGGCCGACAACAGAGGATACAAAGTTTCTTATCTTTTACCCTATTAAATCTCTCCATCGGAGACAATTTCAGAAATTGAGTACAGCTTTCCAAACCGTGGCCCGAAGCAGCACAAATTACACATTGGCTGACAGGCGGCACAACAAATGACGATTTAGATTTAACTATGGGCTTGTTAACAACACTATTGGCCCGAGACACCGAATTTTCCAAGGCCTGACTCCACTTCTCGATGAAAGCAATTAACACTCCATAATCTGGTATGTCAATATTTGATTCGAGATGCAACTCGAAGGCTTCTCTGGTCAAAACATCCAACTTAGACCACAACAAATGATACAACATGAAGTTTTTATCAGGTAACTGATATTTTTCCAATATTTCTAAATTTTCTTTAAAGGTGCGACAAACACGATTCAATTCAACACTATTTTTCGATTTTACAGACTCGCAATTAAGCAACTTTTCATAAAACATTGAAGCAATTACTCTTTTCCGTTCATAATGCTGCTTCAATGTGTTATAAGCAGCAACATAATTCTCGTCACACAAGGGATAGTTTTTTATTAGGTTAAACGCCTCACCTTGCACATTGGTTAACAAATAATGGAACTTCTCAACTGCAGGAATGTCTTTCTTGTGAATTAATGAATCGAATATTTGAATAAAAGACACCCACTGTTCCATCTTCCCACTAAATGGGGCAATAACAATACGAGGCAATTGCACACACGAGCTCGGACTGGAAAGTGGCGGCTTTTGTTCTAACACTTGATTAGTGAATCGCAATTTAATAGCTTTTACCATCATTTCGAATTGCGATGACACTTGTAGCTCACTTTTCCTATCTCCGCTCGACAGCGACGATAACAATTCTATTTGGAATGCGTGGAATTCCCTCTCAAGTCCCTTGACATCATCAGGCGAGTACCCGGCCAAATCCGAGCTCGCGATGTATTCCATTCGAGCGATCGCATAATCACGACCTACGCGGTTTCTATCACACTTGTCACTAGCGTTATCACTATTTCCAGTTCCAGTCATTTTACCCGTACGAAACACAATAACATTTCACAATAAACGAAAACACCGACAATTATTATTTATTCTAACCTCAACTGAAGAACTTTTTTTTTTTTTTTTAATCCAACTGAAGAACTAAACAATAACTGATTTGACAGCTTAGAAACGTTCCGAAACTAGATTTTATTCTATTTGACAGATCGCGACGTATACCAACACACAGAAACGAAACGCGTCTTCTATCCAAAGAGAATCAACCCAAACGTTTCTAGGATTACCCTCAAATTTGTACAACGAGAAAAAAACTATGTGAATCTACAAAATCTTGTTAAAAACACCAAATATTCCACGATCGCCTTACAATACTATGCGGCTCGAAGACCAAATGTCTTTTTCTTAATGGACTGTAATTTACGAGATTAAAATATACGAAAATGTACGAAATAAAGTTTGTGTGGAATAGTCTCTAAGTCAATATAATTGAGCACTTACCAGGCTTGTCTGCGATTGTAGTAGGCAGAAGTCGGTGTCAGCAAACAGGGCAGAGTACTTTCACCAACTTTCAGCTAGCCGACTTACCTACAGTTCGCGAAATACCTTTCCTGATGCTTCCACCGATAGGAGTCTCGTCGGCACTCAACTAAATTGACTTAAATGCTTGGTTTCTGCTTCCACACGTCTTATATCTTATTACTATGTTATTCACAACTGCGACGCGACACTCAGTTGTTTTACGGAATAATTCAGAGCAAACCAATCGAAAACGACACGACAATTTTGGCTGCTACTCAACGACTCAAATTCGACTGGTCATTGTATAGACAATATCTTTACTTTAAAAAAAAAAAATCTTAGTCCGATAATGTTGCTAGGCGATAATTGGTTAATTGCAATCTTTAACATTAATAGATATTTTTATTTTTGTTTTGGTTAATTTACAGGAGCTCTTCAAGAATAATAAATAAATCACGCAAATAACATAATGAATGTGTCATTTATTTTTATATATTTACTTCCCGATGGAAATTTTGCGCACATAAACATACGTGGGCGAGGCAGCGTGCTCGCGGCGAGCCGCCATTGTGTGTCGGACACGATGACAGTCGCGGCTGCGTTTATCGTAATTCACCGAATTATTACCAAAAAGAAGAGGAAATCTCCTTGGTGGTGGATGAAACAGTTGTAAAAAAATCGTAATTCATGTGGTGCACATTTACTTTACCAAATTACAACGTTATGTCCGCGGCAGGCGTGGATACACGTCCTATTTACGCGAGCCACGCACACTGAGGCGCCTTTGAGCAAGGTCAAAAGGCCGACTCGAGGCGGCACAGCGCGTGAGCGCGTACGAATTAGAGCAAAATAGGTGAGTCGTGCGTGCCTCAACCCGAGGCTGCTCTAATTCGTACGCAACTTAAAGTGTGGTCGATGCAATCCCGCTTGGCTCGCAGGCGTGCTGAACCCGGAGCTGTTCGTGTCGTGCGGCGGCGTGACGGCGGTGACGCGGCAGCTGGCGGAGTGCGCCACGCCGCACATGGCGGAGGCGCTGTGCGGCGTGCTGCTGCACACGCTCAACGAGCCCGCCGCCAGGGACGCCGCGCGGATAGACCTCGCCTGCCTCAGCTTCCCTTACTGCGACTTCCACTTCCGGCCGGCGGGGAGCGACGCCAACAAGTAACTGGCTCAGTTTGTATTTGTAACCGTGACTCGCAGCAGCGGGATATGCACATTGTTCCCTTGTTATGCTGTCAACTATCATACAATACAAGCACTTAGCACTTTATCCGTACACCTCAATTTTTGAAAACAATACATATTAAATACAACATCAACACAACAATATTATTATGAGGATTTCATGCCAATATAGTCTCTACAGTATTGTTATAAGGCTTCAATTCGCAGGGACGAGCGCGAGATGCGGTTCACGTGCAGCCGACTCGCGTTGCTATGCGTGTTACGAAGCTGGCCGGGGCTGCTCCACTTCTGCCACCCGCGCAACACCGGCGGCCTCCGGGCCATGGTCTCCGCCTTATATCTGCCTAGACTAGAAGTTCGGGTATGTGCCAACTCTAACTTCCTGCCTTCACTTGTGCTAGCCATACAGTTACCATATAAGTGCGTTAATAGCTGTGTCTACACCCCGGACGCATACCTCGGCGAGCCACGCATCGCCCAAGCGTGCGCGCTTAGTGCAGACATGCCTCTGCCGAGCACGCTTCGCCCAAGCGTGCGCGCTTGGTGTAGACATGCCTCGAGCGAGCACGCTTCGCCAAAGCGTGCGCGCTTAGTGTAGGCATGCCTCGGGCTAGCACGCTTCGACTAGCGTGCGCGTTTTGTGTAGACATGCCTCGGGCGAGCACGCTTCGCCAAAGCGTGCGCGCTTAGTGTAGATATGCCTCGGCCGAGCACGCATCGCAGAAGCGTGCGCGTTTAGTTTAGACATGCCTCGGGCGAGCACGCTTTGCCCAAGCGTGCGCGCTTAGTGTAGACATGCCTCGGGCGAGGCGTGCGAACGAGCATGCGTCCGATGTATCCGGTGTAGACACGGCTTATCACGTGTTTGTTTCTATTAATTATTAATGTCAGAAATACAGGAATATTTACCTAACTTTGTCACGCCTTACCGCGATCATAGGCACGAACTGAACATAAACACTTCTTGTTGTTCTACCAATAAATTCTTATTTCGCAATTTTAATAATTATTTATTTACCATATATTGATTTAAACTTTCACGATTCTCACACATTATTTTTACTAAACATTATTTTTATTTATTTGCCTCCATTCATTTATAGCATTCAAATGTTTGTTGCAGAAAGCGATATTAGATCTATTGTATGAACTCGTCGGATTGCCGCAGCCGGAGTGGACAGACGAGATTTCTGTGGCATTAGACGCTGTGGATCCATCTGACTTTCAAGTGAGTATATGTTCAATTGTCAGATTAAACATAATCACCGTTTGTGCGTGCATGGCCTAGCAGCGGCAGTGAACCGATGCCGGTTTGGAGGCATAGCAACTGTATTCGTGTTACTTTGTCCAATAGCAACGCCAAATGCACCTTCATATGAAACCATGACGCTTGTGGCAATCCACAAGCGTCAACTAATAGACGGCAACGTGCCACGCCCCATCGTGTTCGGCGCCGCCATCGACGCGGCCAGCCGCGCGTGGCTCTCTGTGGCAGCCTCGCGAATTGTGACGTCATGCACTGTTTCTCTCTAACAATCAATATTAAAACGGTTGTAGCTTCGTAATTCTTTGAGATATCTGAATGGGATTTCCGTCTCTAGGCATATTTTTTTTTCCTTCTTTCTTTTGGAGTCATAATAATTTTCGAGTCTACACCCCTTTTATACCAGTACAGGAGCTATTAAAGCGTTTTCGTTCTTTTAACTGAGTGACACATAAGTCTTGATACCCCTTAGCGACACGGACCAGGATGTTCCCTTTTATTGGGCCCCTGTTTTTAATGCATCACTTTGATATTGTGTACCTTGTTGTAGGACTCTTGGCGGCTCAACGAAGGGTTCGTGGCCGCCGAAGGAGCCGCCATTCTACCTCACCTCAGCGCCACTGGCTCTGATATTACTGAGATTCATCTCGCGCTTTTGCTTCAGTGCTTTTTAGAGGTAAGCACAGATATCAAGGATCCTAATTTAAGACATTTTTTCTCCTATGACAACATAACTTTGGAAAAATGATACCTACTATCTATCTACCATCCGCTAATTATTGTTCTCGTAACGTAACAGTATCATCTGAACTCTGATAGTTCATGTGCCGACAAGGCAGATCCTATTGTACCAATAAGATAATGTATAAAACATGTATAAGATTAGCGATAGATTAAGTACGTGCGAGATGTATGAATGATTAGCGATTGGTATATATACCGTGTGAGTTGGATAATAAATAACCAATTTATAGACAGTACTCTCGGAGTGTGGACTGCCATGAACCCCTCTGGCGTCAAGTCCACACTCACCCTATACAGTACACACGTTTTACAATAACTTATCGGTACAATAGTATGTGCCTTGTCGGCACAGTTCAGAATGACAAGTAGCGGTTTTACTGTCTATCAGTGGCGGGCGCCCATACAAGCCGATTCCCACCGCCTTGCCGAAAATTAATTTAAACAAGTTATGTAAACTAAAATCCCTCATATCTCTATTTGTTCCGTTGCCCATGGACAATTTTCACGCGCCTCCACTGCTGTTTAATGTCATTTAAATTGTAACAACATTAGCCGGATCTACAACTGTCACAATACAATCTTCATTCATGTTTCCTTTTCAGGCTGGTTTACTGGACGGCCTAACTGAAGTGATAGTGACGAGTGACACCTTCATATCCGTCCGCGCGACCGTACTACTAGGTCAACTGTTGCATTTAATCCACCTCCTTCTGCCTCCGCAAGTGTGCAGCATAACGCCTGCGTTGCCTCTCCTGCTGTCGCAGGCGGCCAGCGGCCGGCCGCAAGCGCTCGCGGCCGTGGCCGCCTTGCGCCGTCTCCACGCCATACACGAGGCGCGCCCGGCCAGCCATTCCTTGTTCCTAGACCATATCATACAGTACTGTAGCGGCGCTTACAGACACAAACCGGAAGATACGAAGAACAGAAAGGAGATTGATAACGCCAACATGGCCAAGCCTAAAAGCTTAGGTCTGTACAAGGATAATAGCATTGAGTTCCTGAACGATTCTGATAACGAAAGCGAGCCGAAGCAGCGACATAGTGTTGGCTCGCGCGCCGACCTGGCTAACCGGAACTACGGTGTGTTGGTGAAGAGTAAAAGCGTGAGTTCCCGGACGGGTGCCGCGGTTAGTAAAGTGACTAAATCAGCCAAGTTCTTCAACCTCTTCGATCGTGATAGTGACAATCTGATACGGTGTACGTTGGTGATGCAGAATAAAGACGGCAACACGTGGAATTGGGAATTTATCAGGACTATTTTAAAGGTATGGCAAATAAATCTTATTTATCAAAGTAGTTTAAGTGAATTGGCTAAATTTGACGATTATGATGCTCTCTAAATGCCGCCTGGAGTTTAAATGTCACTTTTGTCTGTTGGAGAAATTTTCGAATCCATACCTGGTTCGTTTAAAAAAATATACATTTGGAAACAATACATAGAAAAATCAAGACGCTAAGTTATTATTTATGTCAATCTCAGTGAAAAAGGTCCTTATTGCGGTTGGTGCAGTCATTATTAACGATTCGCCAATATAAATGCCACCATTCACGGCTTAATATAATAATATTAATAATAGTATAAGCTAAAACAACAATAAAGTCCCTTTTCCCTGAGAGCATCAAGTGGATTCGGCAAATTTTCGCACACTAAACCAAAATCAGCTCTTGATTCTCGCAATGATATTATCAAACCGCGATTAGAATGGGATTGGCGGTGACAGTTTAGCCACATGAATACGTCAAAGTTTATATGAACTGATAGCTATTCCAGAGGCGTCTTTACCTATGGTGCAGGGGGCGCTGAGCGCCGCCCGCTACCATTCCATTTTGACCGCGCCCTTACTAGGGGGCGCTAGAGTAATGTTTGCACACGGGCGCTACATGGGCTAAAGACTCCTCTGAGCTATTCCAATCTTTATCGCGGTTGAATAATACCGACACACGTTTCAGGAGACCGACACCGCGCCGCTCCTGAACCTAAGCGACAGCGGGCACAAGGCGTGGGTGGCGCGTATCGCGAGCTACCTGAAGCCTTCCTCGAACAAATACTCGCACACGGACCTGTCCACGTCGACCACCGGGCACGCCGCGACACGTGCCGGCTGTCAGCTCGTCAGGCACCTGCTCCGGCAAAATGATGTGACTAACAAACATACCTGTCATTCGACCGTTATTTGTGCCATTTTCAGTTTACATCCACTGCGCATTTACAGTTAGTTCTACTTTCCGGGCATTTTCCGCAAACAGACATTCAACCTATTATGCGCGAAAAAGGGTAGCGCTACTGTAACCAATCCAGCTCCTTCCAGAAGCTTTTCAGTGCGTTGGTATTGTTTACTGTTTACTGTAATGTATTTGGAGACCCTAGGTGATTTTTTCAGTATATTATTTCTGCTTAACATCCAATAAAATGTGCTTAGACACTTCTGCCGCATTGATATTTCTTAACCTAGTTAAATTCAAACTCGTCGATATGTGCATTCTGCCCATACTAACCTACGGTGCACAAACATGGTCCCTCACCGAAGCACAACGATTGGCCGGAGACTTCTCGGAATCTGGACGAGTGAAAATCGAGAAGGGAGGCGTTTGCAGCAGTGGGACACACTATAGGCTAGGAAAAAAACTAAAAAATAATAATCAGGGTTAAATGTATTTTCTTTCCCAGGTGGACTCTCAAAGACTGCTAGAAGACTTATTCTCGGACGTTAGCCGGCAGGTAGAAGCTATCGAGACCGGCCGACGAGCCCACGAATGCCTCTTCAGTCCCCAGCACATGAGCAACACAATGTGCCAGATGTACTTCCTCTTCATCGGACAGCTGTGCCATTCGCAGACCGGTCTGAACTTGTTCAAGCAGACCCGGTTGTATGAGAAGTGAGTCAGTATAGAGTGTTGACTTGATACTCTTTGTATTTGTCCTCGGTCCAGCAACACAACACAATGTGCCTTTTGTTCTGTCTACTGTGCCATTCACAGACTGATCTGAAGTCTCTCAAGCAGACTCAGATGTACGACAAGTGATCCAGTATGCATAAACGTATCAGTTCTTCAGTGTTCACGTTCATGAGCCCAATCATGTGTAACATGCATTTCCTCACAGCTGGTCAACTTGGAAGATGTCACAAACCTTTTTTTTGTACAGACTTCATTTAATCATATTGCCTTGACTAGGATCCCGAGATTGACAACTGCATTTCCTTCTTGTAGCGTCTTTCAGAATGTATAAAAATAAAGGCTCAATCTTTCAGCCTCCTGGAACTTTCAACAAAGACTCACCACAGTTGCTACGTGAAGCTAGCGATATCCAGCCTCGACTACACCCTGGACTCCTACCCACGCGACATTCTCGCTAAAACCCTAACCTGCGGCATCCAAGCTTCAAGACTATACGCCACACAGTTCCTTACGGTCTTGCTAAGAGCCTCGCAGAAATCAAAGGATTTGGTGCGAAGAAGGTCGAAATTGAAAAAGAATTTCGTTCAAGAGCATCTAAAGTCATCTCAAAGGGAGGAAGAGACGAGTGGCGTGGATATGGATACGTGGCTGCTGCAGATGTTGGTGGCGCAGGTCAAAGACGAGTCGAAGTCTGTGGTCAAATGTGCTGTGATGGCGTTGGAAGAGGCTTACAGTGTACCTGTGAGTATTTGTCTGTACTATCCAATCGCCACTATACAATTATAGATTTTTTTAACAGCCGATATTGGCAACCGTCATCCCGGTACAATGAACGTCAATGATGTCATCATCATCATCATCATTAGTGGTTCCGTCAATGATGAGGATCCTGACATTATGTCCTCTTCTTGTTGACCAGATTTCTCCAAAGGCTCCTATCACCCGCTTTATGTATGGCCTCGTGCAGGTGTAGCTGCAAGAGTGTAGTGATTTGTGTGCTCCATCTAGCAGGATGAACACAGAATAAGGAATAGGAATGATGACATACTATGACATAAATTGTAATGGGATGACGACTGTGAAATATTGGATGTAAGGACATTTTCACTATAAATTATGATCTGCAAAAGAACACCCTTTACTCTCTATTCTGTTGCAAGAGAGTGCGGGACTTTTAAGCATTCCCCTTGTGTCCCCGGCCGATAACTGTTGTTTCCTTTTTGTATTTAACTACAATTGTGTGAGAAAAATTCAGCTTTGTGCAGCAGTCAAGGTTCGAGAAATCTTGCACTGCGTTTTGAAGTGGGGCGCAAGTATTGGATAACATAGTCATCAAAATTTAGGTCACATACACTACAGGATGAGTGGGGATGTTAGTTAGACACTTACGGTCGTATTCATAAACGTACTACAAGCCTGTTTTAACTAAAATGGCGTTAAAATTCGTTTGTACTTATGTCCCTTTGACATTTGTGTTCGTAAGAAAGGGACGAATCACATTTTATTTAGCAGAGGCATTTTAAGTTTTATGAATAAGGGGGTTAGACTAAGTTCCTTGTTCATGATGGCATTGACAACTATTTTACAGGCCTTATTAGAGAAGTTAGTGCTCCAAAAAGACGTCCTCGGTCACAATTGTCGCTTTGACAAGAGCACTGAACCATCTGCCTTGGATTTGTCGGTCGCCGGAGACCGGGGTTACCTCATCTGGCTCGGCCTAGAGATCGCAGCGGCCTCTCAGAATCCAGACCACAAGGCGAAAGCGTTTATCAAGAAACATCTGGATTATTGGATAAAGAATTACAACTACAGGTAAAATAGTTGCGTTCGGTATTTTTAGAAAAACGATAATTCCGGCATTGTAGCTCCGACCAGAACCAACTACCCTGGATTTGTCTACACTACCTCATTTGGCTGGGCATGGAAATTGCAGCGATTTCTATTGACTACGCCGCACACTAAAGTGGAGATGAGCGGAGCGGACAATGACCGGGCAATCATATTTCGATTAAAGTAGCGCGGAGACGAAATTTACTGGGATAGGTCGATTCGTGTCCGCTCCACTCTCGCAACCTCTAACATAACTTCTTTTTCTGCGACTCATCGGTCCTTACTAGGGTGAATATTCAGCGTTTTTACGTTGTTGTTTTTTGGTTCATTCTTATCGCGTTGTAAAAGAAATGATCAGAATAAGTGTCATGAAAAACGCATAACAATACCGGCATTGAGTTCTGCTTGATCCAAATTCTGGCGTGTTGACACACTTTTACGGCGATCATCGTTATGTGATAATGACTTTTCATTTCTCATGCTCTAAAAGTTCGTCTTTGTGCTGTGCGTAGGCGACATAAAGTCGCTTTTTATGCTCTAGTGCATAAAGTAAAATCTTCGAAGAGCAAGGCAATCGGTCCAACAGCCACACGAGCGACTTCACCTTCATGGAATAAACTCTTTATTTTTATTGTATTATGTTTCGTTAGTTTTCTAAGACCAAGGCAAGGATACCAACAGCCAAAGTACAATATAAAACTACATGAAATAAAGTTATAGTTTTAGTTTCGTTTTTTTAAATTGGATTTTTGTATTAGTAATCAATATATTTAAACCATAACAATAGGTTATCATAGATATACAAGACAAAATATTTTTATAACGGAGTAGAGACTGAGAAAAAAAAGGAAAAAAGTTAATTGGCGGGAACCAAATTTCTGATTTCATTGTAAGAGCCTTATCACGCTTGCGATTTGTGGGCGAGTTGAAAGCGAAGCGAGTTCGCCGCAAGTGCGCAGCGAGTTCGCCACGAGTTCGCCGCGAGCGCGCAGCGAGTTCGCCACGTCTAGAGTTGCGACGCCATGCTGTACAATCGTGGGCAAAATTAGTTTCTACAAAATTGGTTTCTTTAATATCTATCATTTGTAGTAGTTTATTATCTATACCCTGTCCACGATAACGAGCTAGTACTAGAAAACTTAGACAGCACGTAATTGGTCAGCGATAAGGGCGATGCATGTGCATTGGGCGGGTTTACATGGCGATCAAAATTCAGTCAACATCTGGCTCTTGTACGGTGCGGACGCGTTATAGTGCTCTCTCTCTATTGTTTCCGGTGTTTCCTTAATCTGTGACTCGCCTTGTTTACTGAACTATCTTCTGCTTACTTTGGGAATCAGCTTGTTACTCCAGGAAGCTATTTGTAAAGTAAACGTTGAGTCGTGGAAGAAATGTACCAAGCACATAGTAGCAGTAGCAGAACCAAAAATGAGTACAGCGGAAGAGGCGGACAGATTTATAATAACTTGAGAATATTATTCTTGTGAATTGGAGATGGAATAAATATTTTGATATATACCTGGTTTTATTAATATAGATAGACAGGTATTTAGTTTAATAAATATGATCATGATAGCTATATGAACTCTGTTTGATTTCCATATTTAAGATATGTACTTATAAACCGTATGGTGGTTATACTGGTAAATATTGGTCCTTTAATATGTTAAAAACTTACCTGAATAATCATAAGGAACACCTAAAAAATATAAAAATATTTTTTCCGAGCGACGTCATGTAAACCGAGCCTGACCGTGAGGTTTCATTGTTCACGCCCACTGCCCATGTTTGTCCTTTTCATCGGCATACAAAAGTGCAAATGAGAGGCCGCTATGCTAGCTCGTTATCGTAGACAGGGTATAGGAGTGTGAGCGGACTAAGCAATAACAATGGCATCGTCGAATGATTCAAACAATGTTGCACGTCTCCGAAGCAATAAAGCTAACAGAAGTGTTTCCTCGTCGGAATCCATTTTGTAACTTACTGTCCTAGTCGCAGATCACTCGCCGCGAATTTTCCAGCGAGTACTCAGCGAATTCGTTGCGCACTCGCGGCGAAATCGCTGCGCACTCGAGGCGAACTCGCTGCGCGCTCTCTTCGCTTTCAACCTGCCGCGCGCTCGCTTCGCTTTCAACTCGCCCAAAAATCGCAAGTGTAATAAGGCCCTTATACAATGTGCCAAATATCGCATCACAAATACTATCCAATACAACATTAAATGTGCCCGGCAAAACGGATTACATTCAATATTTCTCATTGCCCTCAAGTTACTTTATAATTAAATTAGCATTTACAGTATTTACATGTTGCTGTTTCATTTCTTCGAATCAAAGTAAAGTGAAAAGTAGAGTGTACAATTCGTTCATAATAGTAGATTGTACAACAAGTGCATAAAACGCATATACGCGAGACGTTTATCCATTCGAGCGGGCTTGCGAGCGATGATGGATATAAAATCGAGTTTAAAATGGGTTTTATGGACGAATTGTACACTCTACTTTTCACTTCGATTGCGAGGAAATGAAAACTATAAGTTTATTTCATGAAGTTTTGTTGTGTACTTTAGCTGTTGGTATCCTTGCCTTGGTCTTAGAACACTATAGGTTATAGGTGTACGCGGGCTGGGTTTCCGCAACTCGACGTCATATTAGCGCCTATTTTGCGTGTGGGTTGTTGGCACTACTGCTATTCGTGCCAACCCAGTTCCACCAGGAAGCCTAGCAGACCCTTTATGTTGCCGACGGCTTCCGGTAGTGACCCCGGTGTTCCGAGGTGTTTTGCCCGGTGTACTGCCACCCCAGGGCACGTCAGGATGACGTGGGTGGCTGTCTCTTCCTCTTCCATGCAGGCTCTGCAGAGAGGACTGTCTGTAATACCTAAGGTGAAAAGGTGTTTGTTTAATAGTGCATGACCAGTTATGGCGCCTGTCAAGAGACGGAGTGCCGGCCTCTTTAGCTGTTTTAGCTTCCTTGACAATCCGGGATTGATTGTCGGGAGGGCCTCCCTGGTTTGCCTGCAGGTGCCTAGGGTGTTCCAAATTTTTTGGTGTTCTACCTTGGTGTTTTTTCGCAGTGTGCTCCGCAGCCATGCAGGGGGTAGAGGGATCGTGGGTTCCGGTCCTATGGCTTCCGATTCTGAGCCTTCTCTAGCCAGTGCATCCGCTGCGTCGTTACCGCGTGAATTGCTGTGCCCTATGATCCATTGCAAGGTTATGTCGCAGTTGGTACATACCTCTGATAGAATTTTGTGGCACTCGTGTATCAGCCCAGACGTTGTTGTGTGACTTTGCAGGGCTTGTAGTACAGATCGACTGTCGGAAAGTATGCGGATGGGATATCCTCTTACCTCCCTGGAAACGATTGCGTGAGCGGCCATTATAATACCCATGCACTCTGCCTGGAAGACTGAGTTATGGATTCCTAATGGTGTCGAGATTCGTATGTTTAGGTCCTCCGAGAACACTCCTGATCCGGCGCCTGACCTTGTCTTGGACCCGTCCGTGAATATTCTTAACTCCCTGGGGTTAAGTCCTTCCTGGAGGGTTTCGTATAGTTCGATTTTGTACTTCTTGTCGAAGACGAACTGTTTTGGAATGATGTCGTTTGTTGCCTCTATGAGGGGTTCCCTACCTATAGCCTCGTAGAGTATCTCGGTGTGTGGAACCCTGGGCGGTCTCCAGAGATTCTGTTTTTTGAGCCGTATGGCTGACGCCAGGGCTTCTTGCCTGATAAAGAGGTGTAGCGGCGGAATGTCCATGATGGCTTCCAGGGCTGCAGTTGGTGTGGTCCTCATGCAGCCACTAGCCGCCATGCAGGCCAGTCTCTGGAGGCGTTGTAGTTTAGCTTCGACCGTGGTTAGTGTGGTGCGAGGCCACCACACTACGGCTCCGTAGCTTACTATTGGTCGAATTATCGACTGGTAGAGCCATAGAGTGATCCTGGGGTTTAGTCCCCAAGTCCTACCTACCATTCTACGGCATTGCCAGAACGCGACTGTAGCTTTTTGTATTTTTTTGTCGAGGTGGCTGCTCCAGTTAAGTTTGGCATCTAGTATTACACCCAAATACTTTACCTCTGTTGACAATTGGAGCTCTGTATTGAACAGTCTGGGTAAGCGGTAGGTCCCCAGATTCCGTTTGTAGGTGAACATTACCAGCTCCGTCTTCCTTGGGTTGACTGTAAGTTCATTGTCGTTGCACCAGCGTTCCACTATGGCGAGTGCGGAACGGGTGACGTCGCACACTGTACCTGCGTGGATGCCGCTTGTGAGTATTGCTATGTCGTCAGCATACCCGATAGCGTAGTGATGACTGTTGTTTAACTTAGTGATTAAGTCGTTTACCACCATGTTCCAAAGTAGTGGCGAGAGGACGCCTCCCTGGGGGCACCCCTTCGCTACCCTTGCCTGCATTGTTTTGTCTTCCCCGAGCCTGATGACTCTTTGACTCAACATGTTGTTTATCCATTTCGTCATAACCTCACTCACTCCGTGTCTTACCAGTGCTGTGGTTATGCTGGTGAATTTAGTCTTGTCGAAGGCTCCCTCGATGTCAATGAAGGTGCCTAGGCACATTGACTTGTTTTTGATCGCAGCTTCAGCCTTGGTAACCACTGCATGAAGCGCAGACTCTGTTGATTTACCTGAACTGTAGGCATGTTGGTTCTGATGCAGAGGCACCTCCACCAGTGCTCTCTCCCTCAGATGTCTGTCACACAGCCTTTCCAACGTCTTTAACAGGAAGGAGGTTAGGCTGATTGGTCTAAAGGATTTGGGGTCCGTGTAATCTCCTTTACCTGGTTTCGGTATGAAGATGACTTTGACTTCTCTCCATTGCCTAGGCACGAACGTGTGTGCTAGACAGGCCCCCAGGACGACGGTAAGTCTTTGCGTTAGCAACGCCCCTCCCCATTTTAATAGGGCGGGGAAGATTCCATCTGGCCCTGGTGATTTGTAGGAGTCAAAGCTGTCGATGGCCCATTGTGTTCTTTGTGGGGTTATTACCTCGCTGGCCAGTCTCCACCCCTCCTCTGTGGGGGTGGTTACCTCATCCAGTTGCCTAGTTGGACTTGATATCACGCAGTCCGGGAAATGCGTCTGAACCAGGACGCGCTCTGTTTCCTCCGGCGAGTTGGTGAGGGTGTCGTCAGGTCTACGTAGGGTTCCTAAAGTTAAGGCTGTGTTGTTGGAGAGAACCTTCCTTACCCTGTTGGCCTGTGTAGTAGACTCAATGTCGGTACAGAAGTTAGAACACTAACGAAACATTAAAAATAAATTAGAGTTATGAAGTCGTGTGGCAGTTTGACCTATTGCCTTGGTCTTCGACGAAGATTTTTACTTTAGGCACTAGAGCATAAAAAGTGACTTTATCTACGCACATATCATTTGTGCTCTAAAATGCGTTCAGAAACCGTAGGAAATGACCAGCATTACTACAACCGATTTTACTATAAGAACTTTCTTGTCTGTGGTAGTAGGTAAAATCTGTACTGCAATGTCATTACAGTACAGATTTTTGATAAATTTGTATCGTTATGAGTTTAAATTTGGAACAGCTGTCAAAACTCAAGTAGGTCTCTATTCTAGTATCCATAGATATTAAAACAGTTATCGATACGAAACGTCAATTCAGTACGTTTTTTAATACAAACCGTACGACATTTGATCTCGAGTGATATGAGTATAGGGACTTCATTCGTTTGTCTATGATTAAAAAAAACATTCTTCATGACGGATGATCGAATTGCCGCCATTGCTGTTGTCATTTTATTGTTGGTTTTTTGCTGTTACTTACTACTACTTATGATATGTGTGTAGATAAAGTAGTGTATGCAACTGTACATAATTAGGCCTTAAAACACTCGTATTTTAAGATATCATTATGGATCAGTTGCATAAACTACTATTATGTCGGCTACACACTGAGAAGTGAAAAACCCATTTTACACTCGATTTTAATTCCATCCGAACGCCTTGCTACCAACGTCTCGCGTAAAATGGTGCGCCTTGGTTGTCTATTGTTTGCCCGACATTCATATACTCTAATAATCATTTGCCCGAACTTCGCTTGCCCGAATTTCATTTGCCCGAATGTTTCGTTTACCATAATAGTTAATTGACATACTCTTTGTTTACCCGAATACTGGATGTCATAATGATACGAATGCCATACGTATTGTTTTCCAGATTATTGTTTGCAATAATATTATTTAATATAATATATAAACGCCATACTAAACATGTATTCGGATGAATCTTTGTTAATTTGTTAGTTTTTCCACTCGTTTATAAAAAAAATAACCTCGAAGACGAAAGCGGGAGCAAAGCTCCCGCTTCCGTCTTCTAACCTATACGCGATCCGAGTCGGTTTTGCCACTAAGCCCCTGTTCCCTACTGCCTACGATACACCACTATCTTGGCATTGGTTAATCTCAGAAAAAAGTTTATTTTTACTAAGTGGCAAAACCGACTCGGATTGCGGGTAGGTTCGTAGGCAGTGCAATACGTACCCACTATATTACATAATTAATATTATGGATGTTGAGATTAATGGCAAATGTCATTATGGCATGTGATAGTTATGGATTAGAATGATTATGGAAAATGAGATTATTGATATTGATATTATGGAAAACAAAGATTCTGGCATATAATTAATATGGTAAACAACGAGTATGGCATACAAAATTATAGAAAACAACATTATGGCAGTTGAATATTATGGCAGATAAAATTCGGGCAAATGAAATTCTGGCAAGCAGGAGTATACCGTGCGTCTTATGCACTTGTTGTTCAATCTACCATTAGAACCGAGCGTGTCAAACCGCCGGGAGATTCAGCCACCAGAAGCTGCATAGAAAGGCGACAGAGCCATCCTTGACATCCGCTTGTTTCGCAGATACGTGCGACTAGTGGAGGCCGCCATCCACGAGGCGCTGGCGCTGTGCTCGGGTGGGGGCGGGGCGCGCGCGCGGGCCCGGCGCGCCGCGCGCCCGCCGCCGCACGCGCTGCACGCGCTCGCGCGACAGCCGCTCCTCGCGCGCACACTGCTGCCTGCCGCATTACCATCTGTCGTCGCGGTACGTAACTGACTCCATCCACGAGGCGCTGGCGCTGTGCTCGGGTGGGGGCGGGACGCGCGCGCGGGCCCGGCGCGCCGCGCGCCCGCCGCCGCACGCGCTGCACGCGCTCGCGCGACAGCCGCTCCTCGCGCGCACACTGCTGCCTGCCGCATTACCATCTGTCGTCGCGGTACGTAACTGACTCCATCCACGAGGCGCTGGCGCTGTGCTCGGGTGGGGGCGGGGCGCGTGCGCGGGCCCGGCGCGCCGCGCGCCCGCCGCCGCACGCGCTGCACGCGCTCGCGCGACAGCCGCTCCTCGCGCGCACACTGCTGCCTGCCGCATTACCATCTGTCGTCGCGGTACGTAACTGACTCCATCCACGAGGCGCTGGCGCTGTGCTCGGGTGGGGGCGGGGCGCGTGCGCGGGCCCGGCGCGCCGCGCGCCCGCCGCCGCACGCGCTGCACGCGCTCGCGCGACAGCCGCTCCTCGCGCGCACACTGCTGCCTGCCGCATTACCATCTGTCGTCGCGGTACGTAACTGACTCCATCCACGAGGCGCTGGCGCTGTGCTCGGGTGGGGGCGGGGCGCGCGCGCGGGCCCGGCGCGCCGCGCGCCCGCCGCCGCACGCGCTGCACGCGCTCGCGCGACAGCCGCTCCTCGCGCGCACACTGCTGCCTGCCGCATTACCATCTGTCGTCGCGGTACGTAACTGACTCCATCCACGAGGCGCTGGCGCTGTGCTCGGGTGGGGGCGGGGCGCGCGCGCGGGTCCGGTGCGCCGCGCGCCCGCCGCCGCACGCGCTGCACGCGCTCGCGCGACAGCCGCTCCTCGCGCGCACACTGCTGCCTGCCGCATTACCATCTGTCGTCGCGGTACGTAACTGACTCCATCCACGAGGCGCTGGCGCTGTGCTCGGGTGGGGGCGGGGCGCGTGCGCGGGCCCGGCGCGCCGCGCGCCCGCCGCCGCACGCGCTGCACGCGCTCGCGCGACAGCCGCTCCTCGCGCGCACACTGCTGCCTGCCGCATTACCATCTGTCGTCGCGGTACGTAACTGACTCCATCCACGAGGCGCTGGCGCTGTGCTCGGGTGGGGGCGGGGCGCGTGCGCGGGCCCGGCGCGCCGCGCGCCCGCCGCCGCACGCGCTGCACGCGCTCGCGCGACAGCCGCTCCTCGCGCGCACACTGCTGCCTGCCGCATTACCATCTGTCGTCGCGGTACGTAACTGACTCCATCCACGAGGCGCTGGCGCTGTGCTCGGGTGGGGGCGGGGCGCGCGCGCGGGCCCGGCGCGCCGCGCGCCCGCCGCCGCACGCGCTGCACGCGCTCGCGCGACAGCCGCTCCTCGCGCGCACACTGCTGCCTGCCGCATTACCATCTGTCGTCGCGGTACGTAACTGACTCCATCCACGAGGCGCTGGCGCTGTGCTCGGGTGGGGGCGGGGCGCGCGCGCGGGCCCGGCGCGCCGCGCGCCCGCCGCCGCACGCGCTGCACGCGCTCGCGCGACAGCCGCTCCTCGCGCGCACACTGCTGCCTGCCGCATTACCATCTGTCGTCGCGGTACGTAACTGACTCCATCCACGAGGCGCTGGCGCTGTGCTCGGGTGGGGGCGGGACGCGCGCGCGGGCCCGGCGCGCCGCGCGCCCGCCGCCGCACGCGCTGCACGCGCTCGCGCGACAGCCGCTCCTCGCGCGCACACTGCTGCCTGCCGCATTACCATCTGTCGTCGCGGTACGTAACTGACTCCATCCACGAGGCGCTGGCGCTGTGCTCGGGTGGGGGCGGGGCGCGCGCGCGGGCCCGGCGCGCCGCGCGCCCGCCGCCGCACGCGCTGCACGTGCTCGCGCGACAGCCGCTCCTCGCGCGCACACTGCTGCCTGCCGCATTACCATCTGTCGTCGCGGTACATAACTGACTCCATCCACGAGGCGCTGGCGCTGTGCTCGGGTGGGGGCGGGGCGCGCGCGCGGGCCCGGCGCGCCGCGCGCCCGCCGCCGCACGCGCTGCACGCGCTCGCGCGACAGCCGCTCGTCGCGCGCACACTGCTGCCTGCCGCATTACCATCTGTCGTCGCGGTACGTAACTGACTCCATCCACGAGGCGCTGGCGCTGTGCTCGGGTGGGGGCGGGGCGCGCGCGCGGGCCCGGCGCTCCGCGCGCCCGCCGCCGCACGCGCTGCACGCGCTCGCGCGACAGCCGCTCCTCGCGCGCACACTGCTGCCTGCCGCATTACCATCTGTCGTCGCGGTACGTAACTGACTCCATCCACGAGGCGCTGGCGCTGTGCTCGGGTGGGGGCGGGGCGCGCGCGCGGGCCCGGCGCGCCGCGCGCCCGCCGCCGCACGCGCTGCACGCGCTCGCGCGACAGCCGCTCCTCGCGCGCACACTGCTGCCTGCCGCATTACCATCTGTCGTCGCGGTACGTAACTGACTCCATCCACGAGGCGCTGGCGCTGTGCTCGGGTGGGGGCGGGGCGCGCGCGCGGGCCCGGCGCGCCGCGCGCCCGCCGCCGCACGCGCTGCACGCGCTCGCGCGACAGCCGCTCCTCGCGCGCACACTGCTGCCTGCCGCATTACCATCTGTCGTCGCGGTACGTAACTGACTCCATCCACGAGGCGCTGGCGCTGTGCTCGGGTGGGGGCGGGACGCGCGCGCGGGCCCGGCGCGCCGCGCGCCCGCCGCCGCACGCGCTGCACGCGCTCGCGCGACAGCCGCTCCTCGCGCGCACACTGCTGCCTGCCGCATTACCATCTGTCGTCGCGGTACATAACTGACTCCATCCACGAGGCGCTGGCGCTGTGCTCGGGTGGGGGCGGGGCGCGCGCGCGGGCCCGGCGCGCCGCGCGCCCGCCGCCGCACGCGCTGCACGCGCTCGCGCGACAGCCGCTCGTCGCGCGCACACTGCTGCCTGCCGCATTACCATCTGTCGTCGCGGTACGTAACTGACTCCATCCACGAGGCGCTGGCGCTGTGCTCGGGTGGGGGCGGGGCGCGCGCGCGGGCCCGGCGCTCCGCGCGCCCGCCGCCGCACGCGCTGCACGCGCTCGCGCGACAGCCGCTCCTCGCGCGCACACTGCTGCCTGCCGCATTACCATCTGTCGTCGCGGTACGTAACTGACTCCATCCACGAGGCGCTGGCGCTGTGCTCGGGTGGGGGCGGGGCGCGCGCGCGGGCCCGGCGCGCCGCGCGCCCGCCGCCGCACGCGCTGCACGCGCTCGCGCGACAGCCGCTCCTCGCGCGCACACTGCTGCCTGCCGCATTACCATCTGTCGTCGCGGTACGTAACTGACTCCATCCACGAGGCGCTGGCGCTGTGCTCGGGTGGGGGCGGGGCGCGCGCGCGGGCCCGGCGCGCCGCGCGCCCGCCGCCGCACGCGCTGCACGCGCTCGCGCGACAGCCGCTCCTCGCGCGCACACTGCTGCCTGCCGCATTACCATCTGTCGTCGCGGTACGTAACTGACTCCATCCACGAGGCGCTGGCGCTGTGCTCGGGTGGGGGCGGGGCGCGCGCGCGGGTCCGGTGCGCCGCGCGCCCGCCGCCGCACGCGCTGCACGCGCTCGCGCGACAGCCGCTCCTCGCGCGCACACTGCTGCCTGCCGCATTACCATCTGTCGTCGCGGTACGTAACTGACTCCATCCACGAGGCGCTGGCGCTGTGCTCGGGTGGGGGCGGGGCGCGCGCGCGGGCCCGGCGCGCCGCGCGCCCGCCGCCGCACGCGCTGCACGCGCTCGCGCGACAGCCGCTCCTCGCGCGCACACTGCTGCCTGCCGCATTACCATCTGTCGTCGCGGTACGTAACTGACTCCATCCACGAGGCGCTGGCGCTGTGCTCGGGTGGGGGCGGGGCGCGCGCGCGGGCCCGGCGCGCCGCGCGCCCGCCGCCGCACGCGCTGCACGTGCTCGCGCGACAGCCGCTCCTCGCGCGCACACTGCTGCCTGCCGCATTACCATCTGTCGTCGCGGTACATAACTGACTCCATCCACGAGGCGCTGGCGCTGTGCTCGGGTGGGGGCGGGGCGCGCGCGCGGGCCCGGCGCGCCGCGCGCCCGCCGCCGCACGCGCTGCACGCGCTCGCGCGACAGCCGCTCGTCGCGCGCACACTGCTGCCTGCCGCATTACCATCTGTCGTCGCGGTACGTAACTGACTCCATCCACGAGGCGCTGGCGCTGTGCTCGGGTGGGGGCGGGGCGCGCGCGCGGGCCCGGCGCTCCGCGCGCCCGCCGCCGCACGCGCTGCACGCGCTCGCGCGACAGCCGCTCCTCGCGCGCACACTGCTGCCTGCCGCATTACCATCTGTCGTCGCGGTACGTAACTGACTCCATCCACGAGGCGCTGGCGCTGTGCTCGGGTGGGGGCGGGGCGCGCGCGCGGGCCCGGCGCGCCGCGCGCCCGCCGCCGCACGCGCTGCACGCGCTCGCGCGACAGCCGCTCCTCGCGCGCACACTGCTGCCTGCCGCATTACCATCTGTCGTCGCGGTACGTAACTGACTCCATCCACGAGGCGCTGGCGCTGTGCTCGGGTGGGGGCGGGGCGCGCGCGCGGGCCCGGCGCGCCGCGCGCCCGCCGCCGCACGCGCTGCACGCGCTCGCGCGACAGCCGCTCCTCGCGCGCACACTGCTGCCTGCCGCATTACCATCTGTCGTCGCGGTACGTAACTGACTCCATCCACGAGGCGCTGGCGCTGTGCTCGGGTGGGGGCGGGGCGCGCGCGCGGGTCCGGTGCGCCGCGCGCCCGCCGCCGCACGCGCTGCACGCGCTCGCGCGACAGCCGCTCCTCGCGCGCACACTGCTGCCTGCCGCATTACCATCTGTCGTCGCGGTACGTAACTGACTCCATCCACGAGGCGCTGGCGCTGTGCTCGGGTGGGGGCGGGGCGCGCGCGCGGGCCCGGCGCGCCGCGCGCCCGCCGCCGCACGCGCTGCACGCGCTCGCGCGACAGCCGCTCCTCGCGCGCACACTGCTGCCTGCCGCATTACCATCTGTCGTCGCGGTACGTAACTGACTCCATCCACGAGGCGCTGGCGCTGTGCTCGGGTGGGGGCGGGGCGCGCGCGCGGGCCCGGCGCGCCGCGCGCTCGCCGCCGCACGCGCTGCACGCGCTCGCGCGACAGCCGCTCCTCGCGCGCACACTGCTGCCTGCCGCATTACCATCTGTCGTCGCGGTACGTAACTGACTCCATCCACGAGGCGCTGGCGCTGTGCTCGGGTGGGGGCGGGGCGCGCGCGCGGGCCCGGCGCGCCGCGCGCTCGCCACCGCACGCGCTGCACGCGCTCGCGCGACAGCCGCTCCTCGCGCGCACACTGCTGCCTGCCGCATTACCATCTGTCGTCGCGGTACGTAACTGACTCCATCCACGAGGCGCTGGCGCTGTGCTCGGGTGGGGGCGGGGCGCGCGCGCGGGTCCGGCGCGCCGCGCGCCCGCCGCCGCACGCGCTGCACGCGCTCGCGCGACAGCCGCTCCTCGCGCGCACACTGCTGCCTGCCGCATTACCATCTGTCGTCGCGGTACGTAACTGACTCCATCCACGAGGCGCTGGCGCTGTGCTCGGGTGGGGGCGGGGCGCGCGCGCGGGCCCGGCGCGCCGCGCGCCCGCCGCCGCACGCGCTGCACGCGCTCGCGCGACAGCCGCTCCTCGCGCGCACACTGCTGCCTGCCGCATTACCATCTGTCGTCGCGGTACGTAACTGACTCCATCCACGAGGCGCTGGCGCTGTGCTCGGGTGGGGGCGGGGCGCGCGCGCGGGCCCGGCGCGCCGCGCGCTCGCCGCCGCACGCGCTGCACGCGCTCGCGCGACAGCCGCTCCTCGCGCGCACACTGCTGCCTGCCGCATTACCATCTGTCGTCGCGGTACGTAACTGACTCCATCCACGAGGCGCTGGCGCTGTGCTCGGGTGGGGGCGGGGCGCGCGCGCGGGCCCCACCGCACGCGCTGCACCCGCTCGCGCGACAGCCGCTCCTCGCGCGCACACTGCTGCCTGCCGCATTACCATCTGTCGTCGCGGTACGTAACTGACTCCATCCACGAGGCGCTGGCGCTGTGCTCGGGTGGGGGCGGGGCGCGCGCGCGGGCCCGGCGCGCCGCGCGCTCGCCGCCGCACGCGCTGCACGCGCTCGCGCGACAGCCGCTCCTCGCGCGCTCACTGCTGCCTGCCGCATTACCATCTGTCGTCGCGGTACGTAACTGACTCCATCCACGAGGCGCTGGCGCTGTGCTCGGGTGGGGGCGGGGCGCGCGCGCGGGCCCCACCGCACGCGCTGCACCCGCTCGCGCGACAGCCGCTCCTCGCGCGCACACTGCTGCCTGCCGCATTACCATCTGTCGTCGCGGTACGTAACTGACTCCATCCACGAGGCGCTGGCGCTGTGCTCGGGTGGGGGCGGGGCGCGCCCGCGGGCCTCCCTCTCTGAGGGCGCTATCTGTGACATCCTGTAATTGGCTTTTTTGATAAAACTCATGTTAGTAATGAGTTTTAATAGCTAGCTGTGACCCTTGAAGTAAATAAAAAATACGTATCAGATGTCGCCCTGTTTTCACTACGTACGTGCTCTAAACTTGCTCCATGGCCAATAAAGTTACCATCCTCGCCATTCCCGTCGAGCGGTGATAGATAACGGAGGCAGACGCCCTCGTTTGGCGTTTCCAAACTTGCTAGCTTGCTACTAATTACCGTACAATAAGTTAAACACGAAGTAACAACCGCGCTCCACCACGCCCGTCTCGCAAGGCACACGTCCTCATTTATTCAATCAGAAACAATTGAATTGCAAAAAAATTCACAAAAATATGCTGGAATACACTTCACGGTAGTTGAACTAAATCCAGACGTGATAACAATTTTATGTATTTTTATTACCATTTTGTAAAAGTACGCAATGTAATTAATATCCGTAGATGTTACAACGCAAGTCGTGCGTCACCGAGCAAGAAATAATGGACGTGAAGGCATCCCTCTGGGCGGTCGGCAACACCGCCCTGCACCCGCTGGGGCTGCAGCAGCTGCTGGGCCTGGCCAGCGCCGGCGCCGGCGAGGAGTCGGTGCCCGCGCGGGTCATTGCCCTCGCCAACCACTGCTCCGTCTACTCCGTGCGGGCGACGGCTTTCTACGTGTTGGGCTTGATTGGCAGCACGTATGAGGGAGCTAACCTGTTGTCGGATCTAGGTAACATAATTTGATAAAGGTGCTGTATGCTTTCTTCAATACTCAATTTTTTTAAAATATTCAATATTATATTGCATTTCACAAAGTAGTTGTACAGGTGGTAAACTTATAGGTTAGAGCTTTGTGAACCCTGTTGGGCACTATTTTTATCAATAAGGAGAATAAACGAACACGAAGAAACGAGCTAGTTTAGTTAATTTTACTGAGCGGATATAATTTTTAATACTTATTCATGGGCTTTAAATAACTTATTTTGAAGTATAAGTACTTGCCAAGTACTGTCCGACAAGAATTATTAACTTGCTTTTGGGTACTGAAATATCGTTCGAGATGTCGATTATTTCAGTCGATATCACGACAGAGATTTCCTGCCACTGATATTGAAACTAGAAAAGCCGCTCGAGATCTTGTGATTTTGAGATCTCGCGAGATCGAGATTGCATTCCCTAAATATTACTCCAAAAGAAAGAAGGCAAAAAATATGCCATGTGACTAAAATCCCATCCAGATACCTCAAAGAATTACGAAGCTTTCTCCCTAGAGAGAGAAAACGCTCGCAGATAGTGACGTCACAATCTGCGAGCATCATAGTAAATGAAAATAGTTTCACTTGAAGGTGAGTTTTGAGGAAAAGGGACAAGGCCATGCCCCCTGTTAAAACTTTGGACACTTATAATTTTGTGATTATTTAACTTCTTGCGTTGCTATTTTCTCCATTATTTTATTTAGTGTGTACACCCTTATTCTTTTACCACTAATAAGATTATCAATAATCTGTATCTGTAACCGGTTTTCTCTACAGGTTGGCTATGCGTAAGGCACACTAGGCACGACCAATTCCCCATAATCCAAGACGAAATGTACGTCATCACCGACTCAAAGCTCCACAACTTCATCGCGTCCCCCGAAAGGCGATTCCAAGGATCCGAAGCAGATGCAAGCGAGCACTCGGACCACACGGACCTCAGTGAGAGCTTGCACTCCGAAGTCGCTAAGCCGGACAAAATCAACGAGCTAAACCAACACTTGGACAAGATCATCAAAGAACCGGACAAGAGAAAATCGCATACCCTGCCGTCTCAAGGAGCTCCCTCGCACAGCCGCACGCTCATGACGGAGTCAAGAACGGTGGATATCTTGAGAGATTTCTCCTTTGAACGGCCTCATCGGATACCCAATGAGCATAGACTGATGTTGGGGAGGATGAATTCGCTGGAGCATGCGCACGAAGGGAGAGTCAGGAATACCAGCGAGTCCAGTACCAGTGGCGTAAGCAGCTGCGATTCGGTGCACGGGAAATATACGATTCCGTGAGTGCCTTACGATTAAAATTCTAAATAAATCATTTTACATTACACTTCACGACCCCTTTTAGGCTGCATTTGACCAAACAGGGTCCATATCGGGTTGTATAATATTAAGGGGGCGTTTCGGAGCAGCGCCGCGCGAAGTTTAGGTTTTTAGTGCTACTCGCACAACGATAGAGACTCGCGCACCGCACACGCACACATGCACGTATACACAGTGGGGCGTCGGACTTTGACTCGCCAACAAAATTGTAACTTTGGATTTTGTTACCAAATATAAAAATTGTTATGTCAAATATAGGTATTTCATCTTAATACCTACCAACGTTCGCCCGAACCGAGCGCGCAGCCTATCTAACTATGTGGACAGTTGTTTTGTTCGACCGAACGGCTTATAGTTAAAGCAATGACGCGTAATTCAATGTTGGAGAGGCAACCAGATGGCTAGCGGTATTTGAGCTCCCGAAATGTTGTGGAACCACCCTGTGCAACCCGAATTGAGCCAACTGTGACTGGTTCGGAAATAGGGGAAGGGTTGTAAAAAAAAAATGTTGCGTGGCAACCGATTGAAACGCGGTAGCCTGAAAGTGTGTACGCTGTCTATATAGTGGAATTTTTATGCCATCCCTCCTAGTGTGACCGGAGCCGAGTAAACAAGCGAAGAAAAAAAAATAAAAAATTGGCAGGCAACCGCTTGAATACAAACGCGAAATTCGACAAAATGGGAATACGCCAAGAATACGCGCAATAAAAGGTTTTGCAATCAATTGCCATGGACAATTTTTGCTTGGGAGGGACGGTTGCCTCTCCGACATTGAATTACGCGTCATTGCTCTGAATATTAGGCGAGGGCGATTTTTGTCATATGTATGTAGGAGGGGTAGGGCGGAACTGGTGGAGATTCATTATTTTCCCCACTCTCGTTAACCATGATATTTCACGAAATTAAAGTCGATCTACACTCTTTAGGTTTAATCAGATTGATAAGAATTACAAATAGCGCGAAATAATCATAAACCACTCGGTTGAAAACAGATTACTAATTCTGTAACACGGAACGTGAGGAGATTCATTATTTCCTCCACTCTCGTTAACCATGATATTTCACGAAATAGAAGTCGATCTACACTCCTTAGGTTTAATCAGATTGATTAGAATTAAAAATAGCGCGAAATAATCATAAACCACTCGGATGAAAACAGATTACTAATTCTGATACACGGAACGTGATGAAGTCGGCGGAAGGTTGGGAGCACAACCGCACTACAGCTCGCGTCTCATTCCAAAGTGAGTTGCTTGTGAACGTGTTTCCCACTCCACCTCCATGTGACAGCTGTCAGATTATATGATTATAATGTAAGTATGAGGAAAAAATTGTTCGTTTCCGGAACATCGCCGGCCGCTGCCGCTGCACGCTCGCTACGCTCGCTCGGCTCACACCCTGTAGGTTCGCGGTTCTTCCTAACACTCCTCCTCGCTTCGCTTGTCGTTGTACCTACACTGACCTGCCTCAGAATCCAACAAAAAATATTATGCTAACTATATGTTACTAATAATAGTAATTATCATAATTCCAAAGAAAAGTTTATATTTTCCCAAATGACATTTGACGGTTGGTTTTTTGCCTAAGCAAATCATTTACTTCATAATTATTTGCCACATAAAAGTTTGTTGTAGTATTGCATTATAAAAATGTTGCCAAATAAGCATAGTGCGAAGTAAAGTTATGCCAACCCTTACCAAATGAAAATTCTGCGAAAATTTGGTTGCGAAGTGAAATTTCAAGAAACATGTTTCGTCGAAAAGGCAGTAAACCATTTTGGCCCTATAGTTAAATATCGAACTCACTAACAAAATTTCACGAGAATCTGTTGAGAGATGCGACCTATAGAGGTGACAGCCGGACAGCCGGACATACGAAATCATTTTTGCACTTTAGTTAAATATCGGACTCGCTCACAAAATTTCACGAGAATCTGTTGAGAGATGCGACCTATAGAGTATAATTAGATGTCAATTACATCTAATTATACTCTATAGGTGCTAATTACTACCCAATCCTTTTTTATGATCAAACCGAGGAAGCATGTTGTTAAGTTCTACGTGATTTAAATATGTTAATCAATGAACATAAGAATAATTTTCGTTTGAACCACTGTGTACTCATTTTGTGTAAGTACACGGTTCGATCGCAATCTGTCAATGCGGCGCCAAGCGACGTGGTCTTGCTCCGGAGGCTCGCGGCCGACTGAACGTGGCCGCCGCGAGCGGTCGCACTTGTAGTGAGCCGGCTGCTCCATACTAATTCGTATGAAGAATTAGAGCGTAAAAATTGGGCATCTTTGTGATACTTTTACACGAAATAAGTACATATTTGTTAAGAAATGAAGATTGCAAGGATTTAACTATAGTTTTAACTTTATTATTTGATACAATTCATTTAATAATTCTTGATACTTACGACTCAGTTGTTACAATACGGGAGTGCGTTTTACACGTTTTTAGTGTTTTTCTGATTTTTTTTACACTTACCTATAAGCATTATCTTAAATTCGAATGATTCAAGCGGAAGTAACATTCATTGGCTAGCTGTGTAATATTTTTCAAGGTTGTGGAACATCGTTTACTATATAATTCTCTTACATTCCCGACCCTCGATTGCCACCTGCCGGCCCTTAAAAGCCATAGTTTTGATTGGCATAACTACTTGTGTCATAATCACTATCTCATATATTCTTTTACCATCATATTTGAAAGCATAAATAAAATTAATTATAAATTTATTAAGCATAAAAGTTTTGAGCATAAATATAAATCGCCATAATATAAGGTTTAATGCGCATAACGCTTTCAAGTCATAGGTATAAGACATACATAACTACTAGTGTCATAATCATTTCGTATTCGCATATATTTTTAGCGTCGTTTGTTTGTTATTTTGATGTTTTGTTTAATCGTTAATTGTGGTGTTAATAAATAATTATCTTATCTTACCGTATATTCAACATTATAGTTTAAAAGAAAATGGCTCGCTGCAATTATGACAGTTAAAGTATTATTAAAATTAAATTAAATTAAAAATCATTTATTTCGGACTATTAATCCATAATTTGTTAGTAACAGTATATTTACTTAAACAAGTGTTAGTAACAAGTAACTTACAAGCTAATATCGGCGTGAGGGGGCACGCACCGGAGCATGTGCCTCGTCCCAACACCGCATTATCGGGCAGTCCACCCGTTCAACAAGCGATTTCAGGATGCTGTTGGTACTACCCCGTACCCTCCGCATGAGTGATGCCACCCTACTGCGCATTATTGCGTGGAATCCCGGCACGCCCGCCGCCGCGAACATGCCGGACGCACTGCAATAGCGGGGCAGACCCAACAGCACCCTGAACGCATTATTGTACTGTACTCTTATAGCAATGACAGCCCGCTGCGTATACCTAACCCACAGCGCACACGAGTAGAAGGATTGACAAAATGCTTTAAATAAAGTAACTTTGACACCCTCACTACACCGTGCGAACCTACGAGCCAGCATATTACACCGGACTGCCAATGCTCGGCGCTCTCTCTCTATGTCGAGATCGTCGCATAGCGTCTCCACTACCCAGTGCCCCAAGTACTTAAACTGTGAGACTCTTTTTAATGCTGTGCCGTCAAGTACCACTGGCGGGACAATATCGTAAGTTTTATTGCCCGCCTTGAACAGCAGCAGCTCACTCTTCGTCGCGTTGTACTTGAGGCCCTGGGCAGCAGCATAGCGCTCGCATACGGCCAGCAGCTTCCTCAACGCACTGATGCAAGGGCTCAGCAACACCATGTCGTCCGCGTAGCTGATGTTATTAATAACTTTTCCACCAATAGAACAACCCACTGGGGTGTTACTGAGATTATGCGCAGAATCATTAATGACAAATGACTTGTATGAGCAACATAAGGTATGCGTAAAGTTGTATGACAAAATAAAATATGACAATAGTCATTATGCGACTAGATGGACACCCGCAAAGACTTAATCTGAAGTTGAACTTCAAAATTGAATGGGCTAATCACGAAACAAACTGTAGTTGTTGTTTGATAGAAGTAACACTAATTAGGTTTAGTTATTTGTTTTTCAATTCAAGTTTCTTAAAGGATAAAGGTTTTTACTAATGCATTCTGAAGAAGTAAATCCATAAAACAGTATCAAGCAAGATGTAATGTTCCAGTGATCGAGTGCTAACGCTGAGCCCGATACCGAGCTCGTCAAGCCTGTACGGAATGAAAGCTAGCAGCGGCTCGCATCGACCCAGACCATCGGAGACTCAACGAAGAACCTCGACCTCCAGTAAGATTCCATTGACCACCATAAAATTATCTTAATTTATGTTTCTTCTTGTGTGCCAGTACCGGGCGAAGGCATTTTCCTTCACTGGTCCTGGTTTAGGCGAATGACACGGCGCCTAGTTTTGTGGACGGGCGTTGTGAAAACAATAGTTATTTGTGTCACAAGGGAGCAAAATAGTATATTTACGGCGAGGGCGGTGTATTGAATTCTGAGTGTAGTGAGGGATACAATACAAGTGTTAACGCACGAGACGAAGATAATTTTGCTACCGAGTGACACATACTATTTTTCACACCGAATATGAAGAAATTTAAAAAAAATGCTCTTAAAATTACTTTACAAATTTAAACAAATTTTCTTAATTTTTATAAAAAAAATTAATAAAACGAAAAATAAATTTTACATAACGTTGTTAAAGTTAAAACTTGAAATATGTTCGTTTTTATTCGATTACGCTGAAATTACAGTCAATTATTTTATTAAGATTAGTTTTCAATTGGCACATTGCGTAAATGATAAATGTCAATGAATAAAAAAGTAACTTGAACAGAAAAGTAGCATTTTGATCCCTCTCGTTGTGGAGCAAAACTTACTTTTCCAAATGAAAGGTGTGAAAAAGATTGTATATCTTATTCAGAACGCGGCGCAATTAACTTTGTATGGCACCGTGTGATATGTCCGCGCAAATATGGTAATTATATCTAATGACATTTTAATTTTAAGGACTCTTTATAAAATAAAGTTTTCTAACGATATAGGGTTATTTGCAGGTTTTACGGCTCCTGATGTGTCGAGCTCGCCCCCCTCCCAGCTGGACATGACGGGATATGCCACCTTAATATCACTCAATAAACACAGAAGGTAATTAATATTCCCAATAAAAATATTCAGTTTAACTTTTCCTAAATATTTCAATTAGAAAAGTTAAATTAAAACATTGAATAAAGATTTTGGTATTTAAATCTGAGACTTAAAACGTCGTTATTTCAGACGAAATATCGCTAGTTCCTCTTAATTTGACAGATGAATACACACGGCAAGGCTAAGGGCCACTAACAGCTTCATTGACAAGTTTGGATGTTTGTTACTCAATCACGCTTATAAATACAGCTCAACGCATCTGGATGAAATTTTGCACGCAGATGGTTTATAGCCTGGATTAAAATATAGAATAGTTTTTATCCCGGTTCCACGCGGACGAAATCGCGGGCGGAAGCTAGTTACATATAAGTACAAAATTCCTCTTTTCTTACGCAATGAAACTGGCGCATTCGGTAGGATAAGCGACTTGTTGGATTCTACTTTTCACCTAAACTTACAGTAGCCAGCCTTCTTGCCTTCACTAGTATTCGTGGCTCCTTATAGGGCTTACCAACCAACGAGGATTGTCGAATTTATCACTTGTCGCTCTCGTGAATTTTCTGCTGTAATTAAACGTGAGAGGTGCATCGGTACTAATTCAAATGTTACTTGCAGACCCCACTTGTCGGAGAGCGCTGCGTCCGGCTCGAGTGACATGGATGACTTGAGCTGGCTGTTATCGGACACCCACCGGCGCTCTAAACCTTTCTCCTCGCTGAGAGACCGTGCCAAGTCCACCAGAGAGAGAATGGCTAAATTGAGGTATGAATTGTCTACTTCGGTAATAATATGTCGAATGCCCTGGATCCTGGCTAAAAAGCTGTAAAGTAATTAGCTACACTTTTAACAGCCCTTCTATGAATTTGATCAAGGTGACAATGTTTCTATAGTTATGTTAGAACAGCGATTCTACCAATCAGAGCAGCCCTTGCACGCTCCGCGCCACCCGCGCGCTGCAGCGACCAACTCACCTGCGGTACGGACCTCGAACCCACTCGTCCATCTATTGCCTACTTTCTAGCCACAACAATGTACTATTTCACGCCACTGCTCGGAAATGTGGCAATAAAGACGGTTAGAATTCAGGCTTCAAGGCTGGGGTTAGTTGGACATCGCACGAACAGGCCATCTATGAGTTCAAACTGTCCAACAATGTTATTGTTGAACAGTTTTAACAGCGATTCCCTCAATCTCAGGGCTCCCCGCCTCGCGCGGTGCCCCCCGCACGCGAGCGGGGCCGCGCTACAGTGTTTCATACTATGATCTTTAATTAGGTACTTAATTTTGACTTACAATTATAATTATTTGCAATTTTCTCGCAGTAGACGTGAAAAACACAATGTATTGTCTCCTGTCTCCTTCGAGGTCGAACCCACTCGTCCATCCATTGCCTACTTTGTAGCCTGTACAACAATGTACTATTTTTCAGTTTGCTGGACTACGACTGGAAGCCGCTGTGCGTGGCGGAGAGCGGCGCGGGCGGCTCGGCGCGCGCCCCGCGGGCCGCCCCCGGCCCCGCGCGCGCGCCGCCCGCGCCCGCCGCGCGGGGCCCCCCGCCGCACTACATCGGCATCTGTCTGCCACGTGACCTCGCCGCTCTCTTCCCGAGGTGAGATGTACACTTTGCTGGACTACGACTGGAAGCCGCTGTGCGTGGCGGAGAGCGGCGCGGGCGGCTCGGCGCGCGCCCCGCGGGCCGCCCCCGGCCCCGCGCGCGCGCCGCCCGCGCCCGCCGCGCGGGGCCCCCCGCCGCACTACATCGGCATCTGTCTGCCACGTGACCTCGCCGCTCTCTTCCCGAGGTGAGATGTACACTTTGCTGGACTACGACTATAAAGCCGTGTACAGATTATGCATGGCAGCTGCGCGAGCCAGTGTTCGCGTGAGCATTGGCCCGCGCGGCAAATGTTCGATGGAATTTAGGTAGACCGCGGCGGCTGCGCGAGGCAAGCGATCCAGCTCGATCAGCACGCCAATTATATAACGTTCCTCGCAACACAACCGTCCAAACTGCACGCGCACCAGCGACTGGAGCTTCTTTGATGCGGGCTCAAAAACCGACAGCGCTCGGATCGCCGCGCGGCACGTTCGAGCGCGGCAATGTTCGAGCTGCCGCGCGCGAAAACCCCGTCTCCACTGCGCGCGGCCGCCGCGCGATCCAATGTTGGCAATGTTCGAGTGATTGCCGCGCATAATCTGTACGCGGCTTAAGCCGCACCCGCGCGCGCGCCGCCCGCTCCCGCCGCGCACGGCCCGTCACGTTGGAGAACAAGAGAACACGCCTACATTTATCGAAATGACGGCCACAAACAGCACCATCAAGCTTCATGAAAATCGTACAATAAGTATTGATGCTTGGTGTTCGTGTTTTACTTCTGAGATTCTGATTCCTATTGCAGTATAATACTGTCAATGTTTAACAATATACACTGTAGTACTGCTACTATATGATGCAGTTTGACTTATCCTACCGACTGCGCCACTTTAATAAATATTTTCTACAATATATCTGATGTATTTATGGTTTTTTTTTCAGTGAACTTAATGACATCGACACCGACGATAAAGATCTCCTGAAAGCGAACAAATCATCGACCATGTTGACTGATGCTAGTACTGCTAGCACTGAAAAACCACGATCGAGTAAATGTAAGTCTTAATTCCGTTGTTAGAATTCTTGAGTCCAATAGAGAGACTGAAAGATAAAATTGAATCCATACCAAAACTACTCCCTTTGTCGTATCTATCAATCAGTTCCCTTGTATTCAAATCTAATTCACTTCAGGTCTCGATATCGACGTGTCAAGTTCCACCGACGTCAGTTCGCGGATTTCTAGCACCACGGTAACCAGTAGAACGATAGCGGCCGACAAAAGTATACCCAACACTTTAAATGCTAAGGATGACAAAAACACTATCGAACGACAAAGTAGCGTCGACAAGAGCATATTGAATGACTCAAGCTCGAACGTCAACGTCGATGTGAAAGAATTTAGACCTGTTGAACCTCAGAATGATGCGGGGAAGTGGAGACATGCCTCTAACGAGTGTTTGGCTTGCGTGCGGACAAGGCCCCCTTCGTCACATGAGCTGAGAGAGGCGTTTTTTCTGGGTAAGTTTGAAAATTTATAATTGAAGCATAGTGCTGGTCATAGTTCTTATCCACTTAGCTACTGTACTTTTTTATAGACCAGCCTCTTTTGGAACAAAAATGTACTAAATAAGAACAGTTGTAGTCTTATTTTTTACCTCTGAGACAATGTATGTCACGCTTGCATTTTAGAATATTTTTTGCGGCGGAATTTATTTATTTTTATTCGGAAAAAGCTACGATAATTAACATAGGATTTGAGCATGTGATACAAAAAAGCCTCTTACCGGTTCTCACCAGTAATAAAACATTGATATTTAAAAAAAAACAACTGGTGGCTGGCACTATACACTGCATCACAAAACCTGAGTGAAAAGTAGTAATCTAAAACTTAAAAAAAACTAATATCGTTATCACAATGAAGTCGGAATAAGATACGCTCATTTAAAGAAACCCTCTGTCTACGCCTCACAGTTTGGATGTTACTATTGAAGATGTCAATATCCAGCTTCTTCGTCAGTTTATTTAGACTTTTACCAGCACGTATCTTAATACGTTTCTTCGGGTAACCCGAAGAAAAGGGAATAATAATTATTGTGGTATCCCAGAGAAAAGTGTAGTAATGTCTTTTGACGACCGGTTAGCCTAGTGGGTAGTGACGCTGCCTACGAAGCTGAAGGTCCTGGGTTCGAATCCCGGTAAGGACAAATATTTGTGTGATGAGCATGAATATTTGTTTCTGAGTATTGGATGTTTTCTATGTATTTAAGTATTTATATCTATTAAATATATCATCGTCTAGTACCCGTAACACAAGCCTTCTTGAGCTTACTATGGGGCTAGTGCGATTTGTGTAAGATTGTCCCCTAATATTTATTTATTTATGTCTTTAAAGACAAAAAAAGAGGAGTTTTTTTTGTGTAGAAGTGGTTGATGAATAGACTTTAGTACGCGATCTTTTTTCTCGGCCGAACATTTCTCTCAACTTCCTTGTAGCTAAATTATTAATTATTTTACTTTAAATATACAGGGTGTTTTTTTAACCGCCTTAGAGCCGAAGCCCAGTTAATGTATACATTACAAAGAACTTTAAAATAGGTATTTTTTGTTAATATAGTTTTTTTTGTATTAATATAAATATTAACCATCCAGCCGAGTTGCCACACCCGCAGTGACCGCTAGCTAATCTTTTGTAGATATATACGAACTCTAACCGGTTGAATGAACTTCGCACCGCGCTCCATACAGGATTTTTCAAACTTAATAACCTTTTATTGCTAAAAGCTTAACTAATACAAATTTTTTTCACGAATGATAAGCACGTTTTGGATCCTTAAAGCGGGTTTCGGCTCTAAGGCGGTTAAAAAAACACGTTGTATACAAAGCGCGAGAGGTAAGTGTTATATTCCTGAGGCTCTAGTATAAGTTTTACCAAAACAAAACTTTACGATCCCGTTTGCGTTTTACCCTCAATTTGTATGGGATATGACAGCTAAACGCAAACGCGGTCGTAACGTTTTGTTTTGGTAAAACTTATACTAGAGCCTCTTGTATTGCGTTAACGGTAAACATTATAAAGGATGTCGTTTGTGCAGGACTGGAAGGCGCGCCCGCGGAAGCGAAGCGCGCGGGCAGCCCCGGCGGCGCGCCGCAGGCCGAGCTGCTGCTGCACGTGCGCTGCATGTCCAACCCGATCCACCTGCGACAGGTAAACCTTTTACTCGTATACTACTGTCGTATGTGTAGCGTTGAAGACTTCCGGAAAAAATCCCGTTTCTTTCCAAACGGCTCGTTTTTATCGGATTTCTACGGAAAAAACAATGAGATTTTCCGCTTAAATTTTTCCGAAAAAACAAAAAAACGATTTAAACTGGTTTCTATCGGTTATTTTTCTTAATACTGGTGGGTAGGTAAATGATTACAGACTTACTTTGCCGTTGACATAGGTGTCAGTTCAGTTGTCATTACGCTTGCCATTACGGATTAATTAATTTTTAATTAAATCCGAATAAAACGAAATAAAATAAAATATTTTTTCCGACATTTTCAACGCTACGTATGTGGCCTAAGCTTGCGTGGGCCACAAGTAGGTAAGGGGACTGCTAAAAATCCAAACCCTACATACATTACAAATGTACAACCATCCAAGTAACCACTACCTTTTACAGGTCGACTAACCACCACCACCACTAACTCGCTTCCACCCAAGACTTTGTCTGCGTCTAAAAACTATTTCATATCATATCATATATAAATCCAGGCTATAAACTATTTCAACGAACTCGGTTGAGCCGTGTAAGCGTGAATGAGTAGCAAACGTTCAATCTTTGACATTTACAATATTTAAATAAAATAATAATAAATAAATAAATATAAGGGGACAATCTTACACAAATCGAGCTAGTCCCATAGTAAGCTCAATAAGGCTTGTGTTATGGGTACTAGACGACGATATATATATAATAGATAGAAATACTTAAATACATAGAAAACATCCAAGACTTAGAAACAAATATTCATGCTCATCAC
This sequence comes from Epinotia demarniana, assembly GCA_945867215.1. Taxonomy (NCBI): domain Eukaryota; kingdom Metazoa; phylum Arthropoda; class Insecta; order Lepidoptera; family Tortricidae; genus Epinotia; species Epinotia demarniana. The sequence continues at coordinate 20,613,478 of OX244265.1, forward strand.
ACAAATATTTGCCCTTACCGGGATTCGAACCCAGGACCTTCAGCTTCGTAGGCAGCGTCACTACCCACTAGGCTAACCGGTCGTCTAAACTATATTTCACTAGATGTTCAAGTAAATATCGAGAAGGCGATTTGCCAGTCATCCATGCAGGGTTCGAAAGGATAATTATCAATGATAATTATCGTGATAATAACAGATGGATAATTATCGATTGATAACAACAAAAAATTGCGCTCGTGAAAGTGTATTTGAAGTATTCGAAAGTGTATTTCCGCACTTGCGTCTATCCGAACGCACGATGTGTCAACGTGACGTGCCGCGCCGTGGGGATTCCCGATTATCACCAGTATTACCAGTACTCTAGCTTACAAGAAGAATTCAGTTCGGATTATGCAAAGTTAAGCGAACTCGAGTGTCATTGGTTCTTATACTGGTGATAAATTTGATAATTTCGAACCCTGCATCCATGAAAGGAGGACTGTGCCCAGTAGTGTACGTATCTAACCTCGCTGGTAAATATTGGTGTTGCAGACGCGTTCAGCAGTCCTGTCTCTAAAGCAGAAGCACCCGGACGTGTTCCGCAGCGCGTGCGTGTACTCGGACGTGTGCGGGCTGCTCGCGCGCGCCACCTACCTCATGTGCGCGCGGCGGTTCCTGCACGAGCTCTTCCTCGACGCCAGCTTCGAGTGCTTCGCAGACGAACCACGAGCCATACTCGCTAGACACGGACCCGTCACTGTGGTACCGGAGTCGAGTGAGAAAGAGTAATATAGCCATCACCGGAGTTATAGAAGGTTACTGTAGAGAGCTTTTGGTGATACTTTTATTATATTACGTGTCGTAATCATCCTTGACGCTAGCTTTGACTGCTTCGCCGACGAGCCGCGCACCTCTCACTGTGGTACAGTCGCCATCAGATATATTGAAGCGGCGAAAGTGCTCACAAATATGTGACCACGTCTCTTTTGTCGAGGCATTAGAGGCGTGTTCAGATATTTTTGAGCACTTTGGCTGCTCCGATATATCTGATGGCGACTGTTCTAGGGTCGAGTGAAAAGGCATAGGCACCACCGTAGTAAGGATAAACTGAAGATATCGTTGGGTTTTTACAGAAAAATATTTTGGGTCTATGATGTTGATGATAAAGGTCAAAAAATCTACACTCTTCCGAACAAATCGTGCAAGAAAGAGACGAATACCTTTATCGGTGGCCACGATCATGCCTTGTGGTGTGCTTGCTCAGCCCTTTGGAAGTTTCTGTAAACGGAAAATGTTGGTTTTTAATAATCATTATCTCATTTTTCTTCCGTGAAAACAACTACATTACCGTCAATACAAATATCAAATATGAAGATTAATTAAAAAGAAGCCGCATACACACGCATAGGCAGCTACCCCCTTAAAACTAAGTATACGGCGCTCTATCGTAATATAATTGTTATTTATGTATGATATTTACATTAACGTTTGTGTCTATCCCATAATTTGCACGATTTATGATCGGTCATGGGTGCGGGATACTTTGCGAGGTGTAATAGAGAAATAGCCCTGCCATGACGTCTGTGTCATATCGATTGGCCACATTAAAAGTCCCCAGGACGCTCGACTCTATACAAACGTTGATTGGTCCTCATTTTAAATATAAAAGAATTTACTATGAAAAAAATATTTTTCTCTATTTTTTTTTCTATTATATTTTATGGCCACAGAAACGAGTCTCCGCCCTAGATTTGGCAGATCCCATTGTTTGTACAAAGTTTCATGTTATGCTAAAACGCCGTTTTAATATGAGAGCTTTGGGTAGTTTGCTAGGTCGGTATCGGGATCCGACTTGTCTCGAGTGCGTTGGGGACTCTACTAGTAAAGTAACCATTTTAGGTGACAGCTACGTTATGAGAGGATTATATGGGTATTAAATCTCCCAAAGTTTTTCAAATTTGCTAGTAATAGTTGCCACTTTTTCCTTTTTCGGGAAATACGACGGTTTAGTACATATATATGCGTAAGTTTTTTACAACAATCAACCAACCACCTACCACCATCAAGTATCGTTGAATAGTCTGTAAAATACGATTTTCACGAAAGAAAATATGAGGGCATAGTTCCAAAATGAGACTCACGTGTCGTTGATATTGTATACTATACTATACTTACATGTACCTATAATGTGGCCTAGTAACTCGGTGACCCGCGTAGACAGTAGCCACAATATGCACCGATTTGTATATGAACTTGGATAGAATAGTTGACAGTGGATAATATATATGCGATACACGATTCGCAGATTTTCACGCGTGAGATGAGTTTTGTGAGGCCGAGTTCATTCGGGACAAATGACACGATGTTAGTCGATCGTCACGTCACTACGCCAAACACTACACTTTGATGTTCAGTTGTTTACGATTTCACTTTAACAACTTGTTCACATAAAGACTTTTGTGTTAAGGCCACAAGGTGTCATTTGCATTGGACACTTTTTTCCTGGATTCTCAAAGTATTTTTCGCTACTGTGATCTGACTTCTCACACTTCTAAGTACCCAGCGAGTAACAAGGTAAAACATAAGGGTTGTGGCGTTACGAAAATTACCTTTTTCTTTGTAGTTGTGCTTGTACTAATTCAATAATTGAAATGTCTATCTGCTGTAATTGTCTCATCTTGTGTTGTCCCCGATGAACACGGCCTCGCCCTCTTCAAGTGTTTGTCATTTAAACTAACCAATCCGCGCCATATTGATATTACCATGACGGTATGACTTCCTATTTTACTGGTATTACGGCCGTGTATTATTTTTCTATGTGTACAGAAAGATTATGTTATTTATGTTAAATGATATTTTTAGCTGCGGAGGCTGGTTCGCGATTTTTAATGCCTGAAAGCGATGTTCAGAAAATTGGCTGGGAGATGTAAGATTGATGCGCCATTATTATTAACTTTCAAAGTCCATTGACGATAATACTAAGTTGTCTAAACTGCTGGCCAAGCGCGATTGTGCGTGCAACATTTCCACTTCTCTCGCAAGGTCTAGAAAAGGAAGGTGTCATATCGAATTTGTCTAATAATGGTATACCAGTTTGACGATTATTCCGTTCTGATGGAACTCAAATTCCATTACAATGGATATATAGGATTTTAACATGCATCGACGCATGAAAATGAAGTGTTAGAGCGATTTTCTGGGCTTCGTCACAAATGAATTGGTTATCCGCAGTGATTAAGAATAACTTAATTAAGGTTGTATATTATGTTATGAAATGAATCTAAAACTTGTTTCGATCAGAGCTTCTTACGAAATAGCACCAGATCATCTACCATTAATAAATTACGGTCTAATCTTAACTATAACCTAAAAGAGCATGTTAAACGCAAGGATTCTGTCGAAGTTTGTGTCAGAGTAATAAGGAGCGATTAGTTTGACGTGATCTATAATCTGCTTTGTAATATACAGCGATCTATACATTATTTATTTGTGTGTTGTACATTCATAATTATTGGTTAATTTTAGTAGAATAAACACTCACGACAAACTGAGGGCTCGTGACTACGGCATGACTTCGCATAAAAGCACACGAAACTTGCTAGAGCTCTGGTTGTATTTGGTTAAGAAAGCTCTTAACCTTTTGAATGCCGCGTCAAAATGAAAACATGGCCTCTTGGACGCCACGCGTCAAACGCGAAATTAAATTTTACGCAAATCGGGTAAAATAATCTTGCTATGAACGGGTATGGTCGTCGTTGGCGTCTAGGGCACGTTTTCCACTGACGGGTATAGATGACGCGGCGGACAAAGGGTTAATTAACTATTTACATGCGTTCCTCGCTAACTAAAGTCGCTCACTGCCTGTGTTCAATAACGATATATGAATTTATACCTAAATAGTTACGATTCTACAGTTGCATTTAAAATATTATTAATAGTGAATATAGAACTTACTTCCTCCATTACTGGTCAAGTTTCCGCAGTTACGTTTTTACGAATGAAGACTGGCATAACAAAGGCCATACACTTGGCGACTAGTGTTGCCAGTGTTCCTGTTAATTCGCAACTTTAAGATATTTGAATTTTCGGGCTTGCTAGAATTATGTGGCGGATAAAAAGTACTTTGTGAGAAATCAATGATAGAAGAGTGATACCCTCGGTAAAGCTAGCATGCTTAACGTGAACGATGCAAGAATGCCGTTTATCGCTCCACAAAGGATCCTTCTGTAGAGCATTTTTATGCCTGTTGATAAATGAAGGATTCTTGTAGGCGATAAACGCGCTATGCTAGCCGCTATGTGTGATCCTAGTTATTCTCATGACAATAGCCAGTATTCGCGATGACTGAACAATCACCATTCCCCCTCGACTTTAGTGTATTTTAGTAACAAGTCCCACCTATGCATACAATACGAAATCTTCCTAATAATGTATAGTTTCATACAACCATACAAATAAATACATGTGACTGTACCTCGTGTTCAATGAATACTTCTTATAATTGCATTTAGTATTTTGTTAGTTTTCTTAATGATTATGAACTTGTTATTTTTTATGTTCAACTCAAACATTGTAGGTACCTAGTAATTTATGTTATCGTATTTAATTATAAATGTAAGTATTATTCATTTATTCAGCGAGAAGGAAGTCACAGTTACTATTTGTTATTTAGTTCTTTGTTATGTAATCTACGCCGAATGTTATTTTGGGGTTATCTTATAAGTTATTTATAAATAATCGATTCAATACTATGTTTCAGTATTTTAGAACCTCACTATGTGCTAGGCCTTCTGTGCATCACCTTGGGAAGAGATGATTAATATAGCTTTATATATTTCTCTGCTGTTGGTACCATCTACTTTTTCATTAGTTACAGTAAGTAGTTCATATAAAATCGAATGAAACGTCTTTAGAGTAAACCAAGATTAAGTACTGAACTGAATTACTAAGTCTAAAAGAATAAACTTGATTTGATCATTCTACAATCAATTTCCATAGATTTATTTTAAGTTTTCTGATTTTATAAAACATGTGTTCAATATCTAGATTTATATAAAGAAGCGAGAGATCTAGATTATGGAACATGACATCTTTGAAAATATAAAAAAAACAATCATCATTGCCTTGCAATTTCGTAACTAAATTGTCAGTTACGTTACAATTTTTCAGTATCCTATAGAAAGAGTCGATGTAAATCTATTCTGTGTCATCTTTATTTTTAACAGTACATTTGAAGTTTAAAACTATAATATTACCCACCTTCTTTCTTCTTTTACCTGAATTTCTGAATTTTCTGAATTTTGTTGCATTATATATTTAAAATATAGAATAAAATTGTCTTCATTTTTCAGTTTTTTATTACCTATATAGAATCATGATTGTAGATATATATTATATGTATATTTAAATGTTATAATCCGTATAGAATATAGAGTGGGTCCTTATAAGGTAATGCGTGTTGCATCATTAAATTAAAACAATTTTTGCAATAACTATCTAATAAAATATATTGTATTTTATACTGTAATTTTGTCAAGGTGTTTTATTTAATTTCTCCTAACTTTAGTATTGGTACTGTCCAACATGTCCTTAAGCTCGGATCGTCGCGACGCATCCGTTATAGCTCCAACGAAAAGTAACCACAAAGTGTGGCGATGGGAATACAGGCAGTTCAGTACGTACAAAACTTGTACAAAATGATCTGTGAATGAGAGCGCCTAAATGATCGGAAATACAGGTTAACATTTTTCCTTATTTTTCTGTGACAGTTAATAGAGGCTGGATTTATCTATCCGGATATTTTAATATTTCGGCGTGAAACTAGTTTTATTTAAACTAGGAAGTTATCTTTAACTTATAATTTAGATAAAAACAAGCCGGTCATGTTAGTCTTAAAGTAGTAAAAAGGTTTGCTGGTTTTGTAATGGGGTTTGCTTCCAAGCAAACTGAATTTGTCCGTTAAAATTCACGTTATGTGGAACGAGGTAGATAATAATATAGTGGCAATTCACAATATCTCCTTCTCTGTCACACTTGTATATTTAAGTGACAGAGAAGGAGATGTAGCGATTTCCGTAGTAACGTCTCGGTACCTATCTATACACAAGTATACTAGCTATAGTCCCTGAAAAAATACGTAAAATTTTAAAAAAACCCATTGTGGTAACACGAAATGTTATGCCGCGTTTATACGCTTGCGATGGCTTGGCGCGTGAGCAGAACGCAGCTATGTAAACGAATGAGATCGAATTATAGCCCTCTCCCTCTAACGCATAGCTGCGTCCTGCTCACGCGCCAAGCCATCGCAAGCGTATAAATGCGGCATTAGTAGTATAGTTACAGCTAGTAGCCAAATATATCGTAACTCACCCTTATTCTTACAGTAATAAAAATGTGTACCGATATATTTGGCTGCTACTACTATATGATGCTGACCGTACTCATAACTGACAGCTTATTTCATAGGTAAAATTGTTTACGTCACTCTGGACGGTAAAAGAGAATTACTGCCCACGGGCGCAGCGGCAAATTTCACTTCACACCCAGCCCAGGAGAAGACGTAAAGTTGTGTATGCACCACGGGCGGTAATTCGTAAAGCCCCAGATCGCATATTTATGGTGCTCACCCTCGGTTCGGGCTACAAACACCTGCGATCTGGGGCATTCACGAATTCACCGTCCTAGGTACGTAATGTACTATTCCATATAAGAATTTGTTCCAGGGAAACGACGTGTTTTGTATATTTCTTTTCTGTATTATTTGCGCTGGCAACATTTTTGAATTGACACTTTGAATACTTTGATTGACAGTAGTAAGTAATCACAGTAGAGTAGAGTTGCGATGTACTCAGTGACGTTTGATTTCATTTCACCCTATCGGATAAATAATCAGTTTTTGTTTGAGATGGCTCAGTGTATCTGTAAATATTTACCTTTACCACACTCCTACAATTATCCGCGAAATTAATCATTTATATTATTAGGATTAACTAGTTTCAGTGCGTGACAATGGAATTGGATGTAATAAACTGGACTAACAAAGAAGTATTAGATTTATTACATAAAGACAAAATATCCAACTTTATAACAGATATATGTAGATCTCATGACATAGATGGCCAGTGTCTCCTGTCGTTTGTGGACAGGGACTTTTACGAGTTCCCATTTGATCAGTTGAAACTCGGCGAGAGAAAGCGGTTTATACTGACTGTGAAGAAACTCCAGCGACATAACCGCGGGGCGATGTGCGAGCTGGGCCTCTGCGAGGACAACCAGCTCGGGAACCCTTCAACAAACATAAATTTCCTCGGCACGAATCTGTCGCATCTTAGTTATAATCTCCACAAGAAACTGCCCAGTGAGTTCTCATACGAGAGCAATGAATGTGTGCCAACTTTTACTCCAGATGTGAAGGCTTCCAAGCTAAAGCCGGAGATCTGGAAAACTGCCCTTGCACTTGGTAAGTACCTTGGAAAATAAGTGTAGTGTCATTCAACCCCACATTATACATGTGTTATTGGACACATGTCTGCAACAATGTTGCTTCTCCAAATGTGCCAAATATAACAAAACATTGTGTGTATCTTGGATGTTCTTTGAAATACAGAAATATAGATCTGCTCATGCTTTGATTAGACACTCCATCATACTTACAAGTTAGTTCTTGTTCCAGTATATTTTGAATATTATATTAAAGTAATACTTGCACTAATAATATGTTAAAAACCATATATGAATTCATAAGACGGTTAAAAGGAAGTTTGTGAGAAGTACACAATTTAGTTGTACTGTTTTATCAGTATTTTCAGAGCCCCATTCACATAGTGTACACTCTTATGGGTATTTTTTCTCTGAACACAAATGATACCATGCTGTCTTCAAACCAATTTCTGTACTCTAATCATTATCAACCTCAGAATTTCATTGTCCAATGCAACCAAGATAGGTATGCTCATATTAAAAAAAATGCTTTAATTAAACATCTTTTTAACCTAACCATATTATATTTATGGCCATTTTAATTCTTTATATTGTAAATGTATTTTGCATACTCACATCCATTTCACTCACTTGCCAGACGAAGAAGTATCTTTATTCAATGTCATATGAAAGCTTTAAATAAGTTAAACCTAACCGTGTCATATACCTTTCCTTAAACTGTCATATTTCAATTACCTCTATTCTTGCCAGGCTATGTCTTCCTCGTAACATGGGTGACAGCGGTGGTGATGGTGATAGTGCATGACAAGGTCCCCGACATGAAGAAGTATCCACCGCTTCCGGACCTGTTCCTGGACAACGTGCCGCACATCCCATGGGCGTTCGACATGTGCGAGATCACCGGGTCGCTCCTCTTGGCCATCTGGCTTGGTGTTCTGCTCTTCCATAAACACAGGTACTTGCGATACAATCTTCGTATTCATCATCATTATCATCAGTTAGTCCCTTAATACAGATACGGACACCGTATCCTAATAATTTATTTATTTATTTGTTTAATTACACTAATAATAATGATTCACTCAGTAACGTACAAACCCGAGCACATCAATCAGATACTCGTTGTCCACCCGAGAACCATAACATAGAACAACTCTCTGATCATCATCATCATCATCATCAAGATGTTCCCTCAGATCATCATCATCAAGATCTTCTGTCTTAGTTAAAACTTAATAGGTATATGAGAATAATAATAATAAATCAGCCTATATACGTCCCACTGCTGGGCAAAGGCCTCCTCTCATGGATGAGAGGGAACAGGCAGTAGTCCCCACACTTGCCCAGTGCGGGTTGGGGACTTCACATACACCTTCGAATTTCTTCGTGGATGTATGCAGGCTTCCTCACGATGTTTTTCCTTAATCAAAAAGCTAACGGTAAATATCAAATGATAATCCGTATATAAGTTTAGAAAAACTCATTGGTACAAGCCGGGATTCGAACCCTCGACCGCCGCTTGACAGCCATAAGTTTAAATCTTCAACTGAAATACCGTTTCACACTACGACTGGCCTACGCTTTTTTCTATGAATAAAATAAATATCATTGCCTTGCTCGCATTCCGTATAGAACCGAAACGTCAATACCTTAGAGCATTAAAGCAACAGGAGTGGTCACATGTGTCATTTTCTATACATAAAAAGTCTGCCGATTTTTGCGGGGGAGGGGAACGTCAAATGTATGCGGAACGTGAAAATAGCTACGTCAGATAAACGTCAGTTCATACAATACGTATGACCACTGGTCATACGTATTTGGCAGAGGGGAACGCCTGTCAATTGCCACTCCGGTTGGTTTAATGCTCTAAGGTCAATACCACCCACTCCGTGAAAGGGGAAGACAGGGGTAGGGTTAATTATATTGTATTGTATTATATCATATCGTATTTTATTATAGTATACATCCTATCCTTAGACCTGCTAAAGATTGTTTCATTTAAATGAAGTTGCAATGCCCGCAATTTATCTGCTTTGCCTTAAGGTAGAGAATACTTTAGGTATAGCAATATTAAATAAATAACTAATATGTGTTTATGCTAAATATTATTGAGTACACCGCAATTTTATGAATTGAACTGATTCATTCGCGTTCGCGTTTTTTTATAATTCAAATTATGATTTCGCGTAACGTAATACATGCGATTCGATTTCGAGTATATCATTAACCTCCTTTTTAAACCCCTACGCAAAGAAAGGGTGCTATCAATTTAACATGTATCTGTGTGTCGGTGGTCTCGTAGCTCGCAAACGGATCAACAAAATTGATTGCGATGACGTGTTGGTGGTATTTTAATAGCGTAGTTATTATTTATTACGCAACAGTTTGTATGATTTGTGAAAAATATAACACCATTGTGTTCTCACTCACTAACACCATAATGACATGTCTGTTACTATGTTGAATGTTTTACCTATCGAGCAGACAAAAGGTTTGCTTTTGCTGTTTATAAAACATGTATTTAGTTGAATCGACAATGCTTGTAAATTAATTTAGACACATTTTAAAATGGCTGTTTTAGTGTGCTTACAACAACATCCACTTCGCTTTTTGGAAAGATGTAGTAGAGACGTAACCACATATCCACAAAGTAACAAATAAGTTGCTGCTAGTCATGGCGTTAAAGCATGTTCAGATATTTTTAAGCACCGTTGCATCTTAACGTATGTGTTTGACACTCTAGAAACTGGTTTATAAATACATATTAGTAGGTAATTAGGTATAGCGGCATGGCCACACCTGCTTTGTCGATGGTCAATTTTTATTTATTTGATATACAATTTAACAGCATTACAGCACAAGCCAAGGCGCTGGTAAACTTAAACTATTTGACATAAATATACACGATAAGAAACAAGCTATAGTAACAAATGATATTTAAAAAAAAACTTACAGAATCTTTTAAAAATGTGAATAGGTATTTGTTTTTAATTGCTTGTTGATATAATGAAACGGGTCACTCACGTGTTTGAGGTCGTATATCGCTCATTTTTCGAACCAATGTGTGTGTGCGAAGCGCGCCGGCGCAGCGTCACGAGCACGCTTAAGGACCACGTATTACTTCGAAATTGTCGAACATTTATTATATTTTAAGTCCCTGGGCGACCGAGCTCTGCTCGAGTGAAAATAGAGAAATAACGCAGTAAACGAATTTTCCCAGACATGAGACCTAGCTAGATCTATTTATGGCCCGCGTAAATCCATATTTCCAAATTTTATCGTAATCGTTGGAGCCGTTTCCGAGAACGTGATTGCAAATATTGCTCGTTTAATAGTATAGGATATGTCTGAGACACACGGGAGTTTTCTATACAAAATTGCTTGTTGATTGCTGTTATTGTATTATAACGCGGTATATCGATTCATGACACTCGTGTCCTTAATTGTACACTTACTTGAAATAACATCTGACACGAGTAAGCGGTCAAAATATTTGAGTCTGCTTAATAGTCATGTAGAGTAGTCATGTACCGAGACTACAATTATTTAGAAATAACTTAAATTAGGTTCGATGTTCGAAAACTTAAGGCAACTAACACCAACCGATTATGATATATTTATATAACATATTCACTGCCAAGAATCGCTACGCGCTACGCAAATAACCGATCCCGCAGTTTTCCCGCTAAGTAGCGAAAAGCGTTAGGGACTTCCTAGCAGTGAATGTGTTAAATTCCGAGACGTAAGCTTTAGCTTTGTTTGATAACGGCTAATAATATCGACGATATCGTATTTACAACAAACACAACACACTCACAATTTAATTGAAGCTCAAGTAGGTTTTTACAAATGCCAAGCACAGAATCGATCAGCCTTCATAACTCCCTCCTTCCCATTCCAATATACTGGCTGATGCGACCTGACTCCCCTCGGAGGCAAACATGAACGTACGTCTCAGTGCTTTGAGATTTGTTTGCTTTTACCGTTCGGTGGATATTGGCTTCGAATGAGGTTGAATCAGACAAACATACTTGACGACAGCCCGCAGGTATCTACCTACCTGCCTACGTCTGTAACAATACGAGTAAAATAAGGCACATTATTAAATAAATAAATGAATAAACATTTGCGGACAATCTTACAGAAATCGACCTTGTCCCAAACTAAGCAAAGCTTGCAGTATGGGTATAAGACGACGATAAACATACGTATATAGGTAAGTAAATACTTGAATACGTAGAAAACAGCCAAGACTCAGGGACGTGCTCATCACACACAAAATAAATGTCTTTACCGGGATTCGAACCCGGGACCTCTAGCTTCGTAGGCAGGGTCACTATCAAGTAGGCTAAACGATCGTCAAATTATTGTATTACTAGAAACATGTTTCAAAGTAAACATTTAAATGTCATTCAGCGTTTTCAAAGATTACCCGTTGTTCTGTCAGGATCACTCTGAAAATTACGACTAAAATTCAAAGTTTCTTGCGAGCCCCGTCACTCATTGCGTCGCGCGTCGCCACGCGTGGCCGTAAACCAGCTCTTGTATGCTTGCCAACTTAACGGACTAACTGATGATGTGTGAAAAAACAATCCGCCGGTTCCGACCCTCAGTTGAGAGCTTCCTGTTGCAGTCCATCACTTAGTTGAAGGCTGCTCATAATGGATAATGAGCAATGCAACGCGCATTGCGTGGAGACGTGAGACATACATGACATGTTTCGATTTGTTAGCTGTATGCTTACCATGAGTTTGACAATGACGGCTTACGCTAACGAGTATCGAGTTTTCTATCTGTGCATCCCGCTCTTACTGTCAAAGTGCAATAGAGATGCACAGATAGAAAACTCGATACTCGTTCGCGTAAGCCGTCATTGTCAAACTCATGGTAAGCGTACTGTAGGTCCAATACGCTTTTCGTCCAAATCGCGTTTGGCCGTTCGTCTATTACGCAGTTCGTCCATAATATGATTGGTCTATTATGCAGATCGTCCATTTCGCAAATGGTCTCATAAGCAGTTTGTCCCTTTCGCGATTGGTTTAATAAGCTGTTCGTCCCTTTCGCGATTGGTCTAATAAGCAGTTCGTCAATTTCGCGAATGATCTAATAAGCAGTTCGTCCATTTCGCGAATGTTCTAAATAAGCAGTTCGTCCACTTCGCGATTGGTCTAATAAACAGTTCGTCAATTTCGCGAATGGTCTAATAAGCAGTCCGTCCATTTAGCGAATGTTCTAATAAGCAGTTCGTCCATTTCGCGATTGGTCTAATAAACAGTAAGTTCATTCATTCGTCAGTGGCGGAAATTGTTACGGCTTAAAATCACGACATAACAAATAAAAAATAAAATAAATAAATATAAGGGGACAATCTTACACAAATCTACCTAGTCCCATAGTAAGCTCAGTAAGGCTTGTGTTATGGGTACTAGACGACGATATATATAATCGATATAAATACTTAAATACCTAGAAAATATCCATGACTCAGAAACAAATATCATGCTCATCACACAAATTTTCACATACATACAACACACAATAAATCGAATAATTCTATTGACATGCATCCGGAATCGGTAGTTTCCTAGAAGGAAAAACGCATCTAAATCTAGCGAGTAGCTTGTAGGTATAGGTATTATTGAAGTGATCCCTGTTCAAACTTAGTATTCTAACTCTAACGTTGTCATCGAGTAGGTATTACATTACCTACTTGATTTGTAGCTATGTCTGTTTTTCTGCTATGAACACGACTAATGCATAGATAACTAAAGCAAGGCTACATATTACTTATTTTACGTGACCGCACACTTTCTTGTTTAACTGGCCTATGTTATGAAAGGACAATAGAAGGCGCGTCACGAGCTAATTTTATCGAACTAACAGCATTACTTTGCATGGTTAGTTGGTCATGTCTACGTGTACGTGTAGAATAACGGTAGTTGAAAACAGTACAAATAAGTCATTTTTACATTACCAATAAACAAAACTCACGAAAATACTCGGAAAACTTCACGGTTTAACTTATTTTTTGATATCGTGTAGATTATATTAACAGAGCAGTTTTAAATTTTAAATGAAAGGAAAAATTGAAAAATTTAATGCTCCGAGCCGGATTCGAACCGGCGACCACAGGCATTCATGGCCCGTCGCTACTAACCAACTGAGCTATCGGAACAATCTGGTTCGGGCACCAAATCCTTCAATCAGTTCCTTCTTACAACGCCTTAGGGAGGCGTGTAGCGACATCTACCAGAAGACTTAGGCTCCTTAACGGCACCAACGTCTCAAAGACAGAGAGCAATTTTGATATTTATTAAATACTTGCTGATTTGAATATCAGGCAAAATCCTTATTCTGTAGAATGGGAATATAAACGACCTATCAGCCGAAACATCAAGTGATCGAGCTACGGCGCTACCAAGAAATATTACGAAGTTCCTAAACCTCCATCTCTGATCTATAAGAGCCTGTTCACACCAACCCGTGACTGTCGGTGCCGGATCCGACAGCGAAATTTTTTATTTGGAGCATGCTCCTTTATCGGACGAGACGGTGTGAACAGTAAGCATGTTTTTTATACATTTACTGGCCCTCCGATATCAGTACTGGATCCAACACCCGCGATAGTTACGGATAGATATGAACAGGCCCTAAGAATGCAATAGAGGCAGATACATCCGAACTTGGATTTTTATAGTTACATCTCTGTAGGTACCTTTTAAATCTCTGTGTCGAATATAAAACATGTTTTTTTGCGTGTTTCTTCATATTCTTTATGTGTACAAATGTCGGTGGCCTCTGAACCACTTTGTTTTAAATGAGCCTGCATATGTTGACGAAGTCTATTATTAACATGATAGTGTCACACTTAAGGCAAACTAATTCTTTGTTCCCGCAGAAGAAATGTGGTAATGTTTTGCGTGCATTGTTTACTGCTGCTTTGTTAAGAAACGTGGCGATAGCTATCTATAGTGTTTATATGATTCATTGGAAGTCATCAACCTACCCGAAGTCAGCGTGCTACCGCATGACCATGATGATGATGGTGATGATGATGATGATGATGGTGATGATGATGATGATGATCTTGGCGCCGGAGTTACTAACCAGAATGGCGATGCACTGAAATGTGAAAAGTAATTGATATAAATGCCATTCGCTTGTGTCAGTGTGTTATGGGGAAACCTGTCTACATGGACCACCCCTCTATCACCACATATAACAGGGCACATAAGGACTTTTTATACACCGCACATGCCCAACACCATACGTCACTCGTCCGTAAGACGTCCAGTACATAAAGGATAGGTTCTTCCAATTTCCGTCTACTCGATGAGGTCAACGGATTTAATGTTGATAGCCATTAAGAGCGAAAACATGTGTTCATAAACATTGACGTTGTATCCTGCGTTCGAATCCCGGTACCTAAGGGCTAATTTTAATATATATATAATGAATGAGTTCATGAGCATGAGTAGGTATATGTTGCTGGGTCTTGGATGTATGTATCTATATCCTATATATTTATTTATGTATGTATTAGAGAAAGGGTGACTATGGGTTTAGCCGACTAGTCGGTCGCCTAGAATGCTGACTAGTCGGCCGATTAGTCGGCTAGGCCGATCGTGGACTTTGGCAAAGTTCAGGTGCAATCATTTCGCTTTGCCTTTGCGCTGTCTGCATGCGTTCGCATCGTGGCAAGTTTTGTTTACATTTTACCGGCGTGTTTCATTGCGTGAGCAAAATAAAACAAAAAGTGATTAAACGAACGACTAGAGCAATTGATTTGTATAATGTCGAAAAAGGCGAGTGTGTGGATTTTTTTTGACGACGTTGACGGAGATTCATGTTAACCCTTTAACGGGCATAAAGACATCTGGTTTTTCATAAAATTGAAATCTTATCTCATAGAAATAAGGTTCGTTCATGGTGGGAATATAGTTCCCTCTGTCTTATAAAGGGTTAAGTGAGGTGTAACCAGTGCCAGATACTCATTTCTCGAGGTGGTCAGGGTAAATAAGCAAACAATACGAGTATGGTAAAAAATGGCAGTTTACTTATTTTATGTCTCGTTTTCCTGTGATCCATTTTGCCGACTAGTCGACGACTACAAATGAGGCCGGATAATTGGCTTTCCCGACTAGTCGGTACATCTCTAGTGTGTATATATCTATATAAGTAAGTCGGCTAGTAAACACAACACTAGCCTTATTGAGCATAAGTACGGTGTGACTTAGATCGATTTGTGCAAGATATTTATTATTTCCTTAAGAGCTACGGTAGCCTAGTGGTTCAGGCATGCGGCTGTCAAGCGGCGGTCGTGGCTTCGAATCCCGGCTCGAACCAATGAGTTTTTCGGAACTTATTTATGTACGGAATATTTACCGTTAGCTTTTCGGTGAAGGAAAACATCGTGAGGAAACCGGTCTAATCCCAATAAGGTCTAGTTTTCCCTCTGGGTTGGAAGGTCAGATGATAGTCGCTTTCGTAAAACTAGTGCCTATGCCAAATCTTGGGATTAGGTGTCAAAGCGGACCCCGGGCTCCTTTCGGGGCATTTCCGGGAATAGCGCGAATAGGAGGATGATGATGATTTATTATTTCCTTCGTCGTAGGTTCATCCTCCTCCGCCGGTTCTTCGCGCTCGCCGGCACCGTGTTCCTTCTCCGCTGTTTCACCATGCTGATAACCTCGCTGTCAGTCCCCGGGTCGCACCTGAAGTGCGAGCCCCGGTCGTACCCGCCCGCGGACGACCTGACCGTGTGGGGCCGCCGGCTCAAGCAGGCGTACGACATCTGGAGCGGCGCGGGCATGTCCGTGCGCGGCGTCCGCACGTGCGGGGACTACATGTTCTCGGGGCATACGGTTGCGCTGACGCTGCTCAATTTCTTCATCACTGAATGTGAGTATTGTCAGATTTGATGTACCTACGCTTATAGAAATTGGAAGATCTATACAGACCGGTGACAACTTTGTATCTTGCTACATTACTTAACCATAATAAAGGCGGCGCGGAGGCGGTACCGGTTGTAATGTTCGAGCTAATATGAAGGGATCCGCACAGAGCGGCGCGGCGCGGTGCGGTATTCTGTGCGGACCCGTCGTATCAACGTAAAATGGGGAAATTCATAGGAGCAATTATGACTAAAATTTTGTGAAGACTGAAGTGAGCCTTTTGTCTGTTTGCGCAGCAAACAAACGCGAGTGGGGCGTGATTTATTACAATTGAATAGAAAAATATGTTGCATCTCAAACGTGTTAACAATATGTTTGACGTCAACTGTATATTTTATTATTCCTTTTCACTAGAAACATGTAATGCTTTGCGGAGAGTTATTTAAGACAGACACATGAAAGAGAATAAATGTTTCACTTGACATTGGCCCAGTAGTGTAATTGGAGAACTGGGTGAATCAACTTTTTTCTGTCACAAATTGCCAGAGTTACGTTTAATGGGTCACTTTTTGAAACTGGGGGTTAAAATTTTGGGGTTTTCTTGTAATGTTCGACCCATTTCTCTTTCCATCTTTTAAGCTTCTTAGATGTCCATGTTGTAACATTTTTTCTAAGAACGTCTGTCATATAGTCTCTTAGGAAATAGAGTTGATTGACCCCACTACATTTTTACCTTTTGACATGCGGGTGCAAAACAAAACGCTGCCTACCTGACGCCAGTTATAAATTAGAAGTTACGAGCTAGTATGTCGTCCGTGGCCGTCGTGGCGTACAACAGAAATATTCTTATTCCGTTATAATTATTATCCGTGAACATATGGCAAGCGCGCGTGAACCGAAATAATCTGATAAGGTGCTTCCTCGTTTAGGTGACCTGCGGTTTATCGAACACCGATGGCCAATGCCCTACTTAACTCTGCACGCTGTTGTGTATCATTTCCTTAGCAAACCACGCGCCAACGAAGCAGCTCTGACGTTTAAGCAAATAAAAATCATATGTAAACGGAAATCTATATTGACTGTTTGGAATTGTTGCCAGGAGGTAAATATTCATGTTGCAAAACAGACAATTCGAGACCTTTCCTTCGCGACACGGAAGTTTCTGAAGGATGGCTTGTTATTTTGAGATCGCGTGCACTGCCAAATTATAATGAAATCCAAACAGGTATTCTGTGATAAAGCTGTGCAGTTTGCGCTAGATTTATCATAGAAGCCGTCCCTTTAAGCTTGTGATGTTTCCTGGTGTACTATTTTTGAAGTTTATGTACCTAAAAAATATCCCAACTAAATTGCAACGCCAAATTACACGTTTATTTTATTTAGGTTAAATAACTATAAAAAATATGCGAAGCAGGTTAATCGGTTTTCTAAAACATCAAATGGGTGAAGATCAAAAAATATGCTATTTATATATATATATAAATATTCTATTTATTCACGACGATTGTAACTGATATCTCCATTAATAACGGCCCCGAAGATGATTTTCTTGGTTCTAAACAATGATGTAATATAAAAATTAGGTAGATATGTTATAAGCGCTCCAAAAGTGGCACACTAAAACTCATGCAATTGGCAGACCTCGCCTCAGTATCGCGCCGTCAATGGCTACATGCAAACGTGTCGCAGTTGTCAGATTTGCAGCGCAATAAATAAAAGATGCCGATCGTGTGTGATGCGATTTTGCACTAACTATACTAAAAAAGCCAGGGTATAACGTATCATTCGTAAGTAATCTACTTTTATCTTCATATCAATACATTTTACATATTCAATAATTACGTGCATAAAAGAAATTTCCAGATCATGTTGAGTGCAACAAAAATATACCCGAAGCGTGAGTGCGATAGAGACGCAATATCTTTGCCGATCAAAGAATAACACATAAACAGAGCGGTCTTGATAAGATCGTAGGCCTAAGATTCGTGATTGATTATCGATCAAGTTTAATGGTTTTGAAATTATTATAATAATATATGTATCTCTATTATCCTTACTTACTCGTAGTTTCATCCTATGCTAACTTTATATTTTCTACTCCTGTACCGTTATCTGTCATTTATATAGGCTTTAGCTCAAATACAATGACACCGATAATAAGTCGTCGAAAAACTCTATGCTCTATGGCCCATAAACGCACACTTTAGTGTACTTTTTTGGTTCATACATTTTCCATAAAAGCACTGTTTACCACGATGTCAAATCATCTAACTTTTTTTAATCAGCCACTATATTGCAGTGGTGCCAACTTCATAAGCAAAATTTTCGAAATAAAGAAGTTTTAATTACCATCAAATATTTGTAAAACATAAATTATTTACTATAATAAAAATAAATGATCATGTATTGTGTGTTAATATACATATTTTACCAATTATTGGTATTATTATAAATATAAACCGATCCGATTCGGTTCGGATCCGGATTCAGTTTGGTTCGGATGACAAGTGCAAGGAAATTAAAAACAAAACAGACCATAAACAAGAGGTGTCAATGTGTCATATTTCTAATTTCCCACCAAAGTTCCAGTTGAAAGGGCGGGAAACTTCGTACATGGCGGACGCGGTTTCTTAACTTTATCTAAATATTAGTTTATTTAACGTACAGAGGATTGGTTTTGGTATTTATTGTACATATTCGTAGTAATAGTGTTGTAAATATTGTAGTTAGCTGTTTAAATAGGTAAGTTTTTATATATTTTCCAAAATTTAAACTCTTTGTATGGGGGATCAGCCCCCCGATCCTGGAGGGACGGTTCCCTTCCCTCCAGGATTAGAAAATGTTCCGTCTAAGATGGATATATTGGTTGCGGCAGTAGAATCGTCTATGGATACAGACACGTCCGTGGTTTCTGTAGATAACAAGTTGAAAAGGAAATTGTTCCCACGAATTTGTGCAAATTGTCATAAAAGAAAAAGGAAAGTAGGACAGGAGGGAAAAGAAGATCATAACGGCTGTAAATGTGATCCTAAAAATAAAGATACGTATTTAAGTCCCCATATTCAAAAGCAAAATGAGTCCCTAGAGCTCAACACACCAAAAATTTCTCAAATGCCTATTCAAAATAAAGCACAAGAACACACTGTTTCCAATTCGTCTTCACTGAGTCCCGCAGTTACGAATTCCACTCCCCTGCATGTGCCTGTGGGTCGAGTTCAATATCAACAGTCTGATATTTCTCCATATGTTGTCCATGTATCAAAAGAAGCTAGTTCTGATGGTACAACTCTTCACCCCATTACCTTTGGTAGGTTTTTGCGGCTTAATAATATTAAGGGTATAGAGAATGGTACATTAAAACGAGTGGGTCGAAACCGAATTAGCATGGCGTTCACTACATACACTGATGCCAATAATTTCTTAGCAAATCAACAGCTTGAACAGGAAAGGTACAAGGCCTTTATTCCCACCTTTAATGTCACACGCATGGGCGTCGTAAAAGGCGTTCCAAATGATTGGTCTGAGGAAGAGGTATTGAATTGCATAAGTGTACCAGTCGGTTGTGGACCGGTATTAAAAATTAGGAGAATAAAAAGAAAAGTAACTGTAAACAATTGCAGCCAATTTATTAATACGGGAACCGTAATAGTCACATTTGATGGACAAATCCTACCCACCAGAATTTTCATGTGCTACACTGCCCTACCAGTCGAACTATACATTTACCCTACTGTACAATGTTATAATTGCTGTCGGTTTGGCCATGTTAAGAATCAGTGTAGATCAACACCAAGGTGTTATAGGTGCGGCCAGGGCCACTCTGGTGACAATTGTAAAATTGAAGAGGATGGTTATTGGTGCTGCTTGTGTAAGGGAGCACATCAGGCCACTAGTAAAAAATGCTTAGAATTTGATAGACAAAAGGCTATAAAGGAAACCATGAGCAAGAGTTGCATTTCCTACATGGAGGCAACCAAAATACATCCACCTGTTTCTAAGATCTCATATGCTGAAGCCTTACTTGCAGTGCCAACATCATCCGCTCCATCATACACGCAACATGGACCTCCCAATGTAAATTCACCCTCTACATCCAATAACTTGACCCACTCATATAAAAAAACAATATTTTTAAAGCCAAAATCGTACACTAAAACATATAAAGGATATGACCGTGTTGCTCATTCGGAAATCATCAGGGAACCTGTATTACCGAAAGGTAAACCTATCTTTAATAATAATGACAATAATGACCACAACAATAAGAGTACTTCTGACATTATTGAAATTCTTATACAGTTATTATCCCAATCAAACCAAATATCACCGTCCAACGTTGCAGCAGTAATTGATGCTTTATATAGAATCCCCTCTAATTATGGACCAGAGAGCCAGACTAGTACAGTGGAATTGTCTCAGTCTCACCACTAGAAAACCAGATTTAATTCATGTTATCAATAAACATGACCCTTTCCTCATCTGTCTCCAGGAGACTTGGCTGAGGAAGGAGTCATTGTTCAAAATGCCCGGGTATGTTTGTCTTCGTGAAGACAGACCTGATGGGTATGGTGGAGTGGCCATACTCATTAAAAACTCAATGCCCTTTACATCTGTCTCACTCCCTGTACATAGTGATAGCTTATCTATTTTAGCAGTAATTGTAAATAGTATTTGTTTTATATCTTTGTATTATCCTCGTCCTAGTATTGAGATTTTTAATGAAATAAACAAAATCTTTAGTATGTTGCCAAAACCATTTATATGTTTAGGGGATTTTAATTCTCATCATCAGTTGTGGGGCTGTTCTTCATCTACATATTATGGGGAACAGTTGTTGGAGTTGATTAGTTCACATGATTTATGTATATTAAATAATGGGTCTCCAACACGGCTAGCGCGCACTCCAAGTGCGCCTGATTTATCCATTTGCACAGCTGATCTTGCTTCATCTCTGTCATGGTCACCTGCAGAATCCACTTATGGTAGTGATCACTTTCCCCTTATTATAACTTTTCCATTCACCAAACCTACAAAGCAAATAAGGCAACCACGTATTAGACACAAGTTAAATGATGCTAAGTGGAGTACATATAGGGAAGTGGTCCAAGAAAAAGTTGAAAATTTACCCGAGTTAAACAATTCAAATATTTTAGTCTGCTCTCAATTACTAGCCAGTGCATTGATAGAATCTGCAAATGAAACATTTCCATTAAAAAGTTGTGGCCCAAGTCTCATTCCATCCCCACCATGGTGGGATTCAGAATGCACCATAGCAGTCAATCAAAGAAAGGAAGCAGAACGGTGCTATTGTCAAGACATGACTGATGAACATTTTGACAATTACTTAGAAATTGCTAATTCTACTAAAGAGTTACTGAGGACAAAGAAGTTTGAGGGCTGGCGTAGATTTTGTAGGTCACTAAGTCCTAACGTTTCTCCTTCTGTTGTCTGGCAAAATATCAGAAAGTTTCGATCAGCATTTAAAGAGTCAACCCCAAACCAAATATCTCCAGATCTAGCAGAGCAAGTCATGGATCGTTTGGCTCCTCCATATGTTCCTGAGCGTCCCATCGCTTTTATGTCCTTGTCTAATAACAACCGCATTGATAATGGTGATTTAAATTCTCCATTTACACTTTCTGAACTAAAAGGAGTACTGTCATCGACTAAAGATTCCGCGCCTGGTGAGGACGGAATTCCATATTCTTTTTTATCTAACCTTAATGACAATAGCCTTGTTTATTACCTTTCTTTAATTAACAATGTTATGATTTCTGGTTGTATTCCACAACCATGGAGGACTCAAACGTTAATTTTGCTACAGAAGCCTAATAAACCGAGTTCAGACCCGACCTCATATAGACCCATAGCGTTGTCCTCAGTATTAGCTAAAACTGCCGAACACCTAGTAAAAATTCGATTAGAATGGTTTTTAGAGCATAATAAGTTATTATCAGTTAATCAGTTTGGTTTTAGGAAAGGGAAATGTACTGTTGACAGCTTGAGCATTTTTACCACAGACATAAGATTGTGTTTCTCCAGGAATGACTCTTTGGTTGCTGCGTTCCTAGATATAAATGCCGCTTACGACAACGTCAACATATCGATTCTAAAAAATAAATTGTTTAAGCTAAATGTCCCTAATCTATTAATTAATTTTATTGTAAATATGCTGTATGAAAGATATGTCAAATATTCATTAGATCAGTGTGGAAACGAATTTATTAATAGAACAGTATGGAAAGGTTTGCCACAAGGTTCTGTTCTAAGCCCGATACTTTATAACATTTACACATATGATTTGGAATTTTCTATTAAAAGACACGCAAATGTTCTTCAATATGCAGATGATCTACTGTTGTATGTTTCTGGACGATCTTTAGATGCCATCAGCGAGTCTTTATCATTTTCATTGGATGCCTTAAAAGACTGGTTGGATAACAATGGTCTAGATTTATCTCCGTCTAAAAGTTCTATTGTAGTGTTTTCCCGAAAGCGAACTATTCCACAAACTCATATTAATTACAATGGTCTTGCTTTACCACATAAAGAACAAGCGAAATTTTTGGGTGTAATATTAGATTCTAAGCTTTCTGGAGTACCTCACTTTGAATATGTTTCATTAAGGTGTGAACGAAATTTAAATATTTTAAGGTGTCTTACAGGCGTCTGGTGGGGTGCCCATCCGATTACAATGAGACTGCTTTACAATGCTTTGATTAGGAGTGTATTTGATTATGGCACATTCTTGTTACATCCAAGTAATATAAGCGCAGCTAAAAAGTTAGATTCTGTTCAGTCTAAGGCTTTAAGATTAGTTACAGGAGCGATGAAATCGAGTCCAATAAATTGTTTACAAGTAGAATGTTGTGATCCACCTCTGAGCTTGAGAAGACAATACCTTTGTGATAAATTCTTCTTTCGTTCATTCCAACTAAGTTCCCATCCACTATTTCCTAAATTGAGACAACTTGCTGATCAGATTGATACTTCTAGTTACTGGGCTCACAAGGATGCTCCCTGTTTAGTAAAGAGTTATAGAAAATATGAAAAATTGGAAGCACCCACCTGTCGCAATGATATTTTGCCTCTATACCAATACAACTACAACAGTCTTACTACAGTTCCGCAAATTAAATTCGACTTAGGAATATCAAAGAACGATGTAAACCCAAAACTTGAATTTACTAATATTATTAATAATGACTGGTCTGACTGGCACTGCATATATACGGATGCTTCAAAACATGAGGATAGGAGTTGTGTTGGCGTTGGGGTCTATCACCCACAGTATAAATGTATACAGCAAATTAAATTTCCACCTGAAACTTCTGTTTATACTGGTGAATGTTATGGCCTATTTAAAGCAATTGAATATGTTCTCATGGTTAAATTGCCCAAGACAATAATTTTCTCTGACTCCCGAAGCTCTTTAGAAGCTATTATTAGGTTTCCGTTTAAATCCCATAAACAGTCCCCGACTATTTTTGGGATTCGCAATCTTTTATATGAATGTTCACAAAAGGGTTGTACAATAGTGTTGGCCTGGGTACCGAGTCATGTGGGTATACCTGGGAATGAAAGAGCTGACCTACTGGCAAATGAGGCTATACGTGTAGGGGATATGTTTCCATATTCTAATTATTGTAGTGACTTAGTTAATTTATCGAAAGTTTTCTTGTACGAAGCGTGGAATCGGATTTGGAACAGTGAGTCACCAATAGGAAAATTTTATAGAAGAATTCAGGTATCCATTCCCTTCAAGCCGTGGTTTAGCAAACTGTCATTTTCGAAGTCCGTTACGTCTATTCTGTGTAGGATGCGCCTGGGGCATGTTTGTACCCCGGCTCAATTACACAGAATGAATATTGTGTCGGATCCACATTGCTCCTGTGGAGAGTATGGGGATCTAAACCATGTAATCTTTAGCTGTGCACTGTATGACCGGTCTGATTTCTTTTCCAGCCTTGAGGCTTTAAACATTCCTTTTCCAACATCAATAATTTGTTTACTCCAGAATAATTCCTATGATATATATAAAATTATAGCAGTATTCCTAGAGGAAAATGATATTAAACTATAATTATATATTTCTAAATATGTATTTCCATTAAACCCGATCCTTTGTCTTTCCAAATTTCCGTTTAATTTTATACCGAATTCCTTAATCCTGTTTCCCTAACTTTTAACTCTTCAACGTGACTTTGGCTAATCCTAGAGAAAGCCAGAAAAAAAAAAAAAAAAAAAAAAAAAAAGAAAAAGTTCCAGTTCAAAATTAAAAGACGAAATGTGATAACTATTCGTTATTAATAACATAATAACTTACTTAAGATTTGATTCGTGTTTGTGAAGTGAAGAAAAATGTGTACGTTGCTTTTAAAATGGACTAAGAAGAAAATAACTGCACCGTTGAGGAAATTGCGTGAGTAGTAATAGAACTAACGGAAAACTTACTGCCTGAAAAGTCAAATGCTATTTATTTAAAATTAGTCGTAGAAAAAGTATTGTATGCAACGGTGTATAACTTGGTCTTAAAACGCTCGTGGCGTCTTGAATTGCGATGCTCGCCAAGGCTCGCATCGCAACTCACGACACTCGCGTTTTAAGACCCTACTTATACAGCAGTTGCATAAAATACTATAATAAATCCCTACTTGATAAAACTTAAAATGCCTCTGTTACAATTTGCCCGTTTATTAAGTATACAACATTAAATGAGAGAGAGAGAGAGAGAGAGAGAGAGAAATTGACAGATATATAGATATTGACAGATATATAGAAAAAGACAGACCACAAAAGTACAATAAATTTAAAATACTAGTACAAACTGTCAATTTAAACTTCCGCGCCTAAACAGTTCTACAGTTCCCTTTTGAGGTCGTATCAAGTTGCAATTAAAACCATATAGGTACTCAGGTTTACAGTCACTTGACAGCCGTTTATGCCAACAAAAAACGTATATTTCGACACTCTCTAGAAAGAAACTAGGTATGTTTGTGTTAAGAGCCGAGCATCTTAAATCGAGACGTATAAATGTACAATAGTGCGTAACGAGAATATGATAAGAGGCAGTGTCTAGTCTGATTTATTAGTACTCTTTGTCCATATAAGCGAGACGGCATGCTATGCTAAGAAACAGAGACAAGTATAGTTTCTCTTCATCGTACGTCACAACACATTTACTTGTCTCTTTTTCGCTCCCGGAAAGAAGCATACCGTCCTGCTCTCATTTGATATCCATATTAGTGTGTAGCTACAATATTCGCAGCTCTTTCATGTGTGCGTAAGCCTGGCCATTTTTAAACACGGTCTTTCGTATAGACAACGTATCTACCTCATTATTATATTACATCATTGGTTCTAAACCATACATAACAATGAAAAAATAAACGATAACGCGACATAAAATTCGCGAAATAACACGCTTATGAATAATAAATTAAGTTGAATAAAAATAACGCGCAGTAAGTTGACATTGTACGTAATATGTACGGAAACAACGCTTATTTAGAATTTCATCAAAACAACTGAGTTTGGCTTGGCAAACACGAATAATCCGCTATCGACGGGGAAGTGCTCAGACGCCTACTGTTTGTTGACATTTCTATCTCGTAACCTGGATTCAACTACGTCATGCGTACAATCTATATCGCGTTCTTGTTTTCTAAACACTTTGTTTATAACCGTGTTATAATAATATGACCTACATGCGCTTGACCGGTCGCTTACGTCAACTCATTATAAAGTTAACAGCTTCTAAACCTTATAGCATGTTTAATATGCGAGTGGATGTTACTAGTTACTAAGTCGTTAAAACGTGATTGAAAACAAGCCGTCACGAGCACGAACATTAGAGAGCGACACGTAACATTTATAAGGAGTAATTATCTGGCAGGATGACAACCGCTGTTTTTTTTTTCAGTCTTTGCTGAATTAACGATTCCAGTGGTTTTAAAATGTATGGCATGCCACTTGTTTGTACACGAGGCAAATCTCCCCTCGTTTTAATCGATTGATACTTATTGCATGAACATTAAAGAATTTTAAACCTGTATAAATCAATGACAATGCGAAGACTTTATGAAAACGATACTATCCACAACGAAGTTATAGGGGGGTCGAAAATGGCCTGAACTCCTTCTAGAAGCATGGTACGGCCGTGGCGCTGTTTTGCTCGTCTTGGCGGGGGCACTGCCGTGCCCCCAGATTGCAATGTTAGAACGAAAAGGCAAAGTGCATGCTACGATTGTATGTCAACATAATTAGCATATAATTACGGATGTAAACAAAGCTATACTATTTATTATAAATATGTATTTTTAGTATGGACGCACTGGTGAACGTTGTACGCAAATAGCTCTCGCATCGCATCCGTACGTCGTCATTATTCTATTTTATTGGGATGATGCACTATTGGCAACATTTTTAATTTTATGCTGGTGCTCCAAAAAGTTCTCGACGAATTTTGGACGCATTTTATTTTCGGGCTCATACGGATCAAACTCAAACTCAATAATTATATTTATTCAAGTAACAAGCACTTTCAAATCGTCATGTAGAAACATAATCTTAAGCTAATTACTTACAGTAATTTATTATTTATTAAACATAAAAAGTAAAATTTATATGAAGTATTGAAACGTTTTCATAAAAAATACTAGTCTAGAATGTTTCTAGAAAGACAATCTAATGTCAAAAAATAAATAAAACGAGAATACTAAATTAAAAACACAATGTCAAAATTTTCCAAAAGGAATAAATAAATTATAAATCCAGTCAAAATTAGTCCCAAGAAGTTTTATCATTCATGTAGTCTTGTGTGCTATAGTAAGCTTTCGAAATAAGTTTACGTTTCACATAGTTCTTGAATTTATTAATAGATAACTCAGCGGCGCTACCACGAACTTAGAAAGTCGAATTTCGGGTATTTCCATCTCTATCGCACTCCCTTACTCGAGTGACAGGGATGCATATATTACGAACTTCGACTTTCGAAGTTCGTGGTAGCCGCTCAGTTACGTTTCCAGGAAGTTTGTTATAAAACTTTACACAATTACCCATGAATGATTTTTTTATTTTTTGGAGCCGAGTGGTGGGCACCGCGAGCTTATGCTTATTTCTAGTATTAATATTATGTATGTACATTACAAGCTTTATATTAACTTGACTTTTCGTATTGTAAGTATGTAAGTTGTCCGTCAAAATTTGCAACCAATATTTCAGTCGCTTGCCGTTATCCGATTGAGCTGAAATTTGGAATACTCATGTAAGTTTGGTGACAATGCAATACTTTGTCACCATTTAGCTGATCTGATGCTGGAGCCGGAAGATGGCCAGTGGAACTCTATGATGGAACGTGCTATGATGTCGAGTTTGGGGTCATATGTTTTGTTATCTTCAGCACTTACCATTGCACATGATGGCGAAGGTCTCATGATGGAGCCGGAAGATGGCCACAGGAACTCTATGATGGAACGTGCTATGATAGTCGAGTTTGGGGTCATATGTTTTGTTATCTTCAGCACTTACCATTGCACATGATGGCGAAGGTCTCATGATGGAGCCGGAAGATAGCCACTGGAAGTCTATGATGGAACGTGCTATGATAGTCGAGTTTGGGGTCATATGTTTTGTTATCTTCAGCACTTACCATTGCACATGATGGCGAAGGTCTCATGATGGAGCCGGAAGATAGCCACAGGAAGTCTATGATGGAACGTGCTATGATAGTCGAGTTTGAGGTTATATGTTTTGTTATCTTAAGCACTTACCATTGCACATGATAGCGAAAGTCTCATGATGGAGCCGGAAGATGGCCACTGGTACTCTATGATGGAACGTGCTATGGTAGTCGTATTTAGGGGCAATTGTTTTGTTATCTTCAGTACTTACCATTGTACATGATGGCGAAGGTCTCATGATAGAAACAAGTGTTCCTAGTAGGTACCCTACCAGGATCTGCTGTGTACAGGTCTGGCCTGCATAACACATGCGTTGCACTGGGATGTAAAGGTTCCAAATAAACAACTTTCTGGAGCCAAGCCAACCTTACCTGCTCGTGGTGCATCCTGCCGATTAACAAACAAGGCTCTGGTGAAATCTACCCAAGCTCAAGGTGGGGTACGTGCTGAGGAGCTGAATGGCAGGGGGTTTACTGACACTAACGTACCAACTTCAGGGCACCAGGCGCACCCCGTCGAATTAATTCTATGGTGCCTTATGAAATGATGTGCATGATTGACTCACGTTTGAAACAATTAAAGAACAATGAAGATCTTTTTGGGGACATTGATGTCTTAGTATTCGGTGACTTAATGCAGCTTCCACCAGTCAGGGGTCATCAGGTATTTTGTCAACCCGATAATATGCAACCGGCAATTCATCTGTGGCATTTATTAACTCTAATCGAACTAATAGATAACATGAGACAGCAAGGCTCGAAAGACCAACCAAGACCAAGACCAAGACTTGAAGGGGCAGGACAAACCTCTAGAAGCGGCGCCGGCCGATATCAAGTCTTGGTCCTACGATCCTGATCCTCCCTCACATAAATACTCTAATTTCCAATCACTTATACTCAAATTTAAAATTGTAAAACTATTATTTACGTAATTTATTTCATACAACCACGTTACGCACCGCCATTATACCAAACTTTATTTGTTCGCATCGCTCACAATATTACGTATTTTGCAGTAAATAATTCTCAACACTCAATTGTTATACCCTTTCTTTAAGTTAGTGCATATATTTCTAGTAGATCACTCATATTTCGAAAAAATATTGTAAATTAGTTTCGTCGCTTGCTCGCTATAATACCTACCTACCCGCCATTACTTTTTTACACCGCGCTCTCGTAATTCTCTTCTTTGTCATTTGAACTTTCAACTTTTTAACTTTAAATTGAATCTACGCATAACTAGTAAGTACTTAATTAATTTAAGTACCACCATGGTTGGTAATAACGGTAATAAAAAGGAAAGTCCAGCGGTCCTGATAGCTTTTTTGGAACAGAAAAAACAATGTTTGTTTCAAATAATCCAGGAGGTTTATAACTTAAGTCTAAAGGTTTCCGATGATGTTACACGCATACAGTTTCTAGCCAGGGCTCAATCTATCGACAAAACGCGTTCAGATTATGTTGACACTGTAGATCAACTTATGATTGAGAAAATCAAAGAAAACCCTGATGTTCAACCGAGTTACAGTATTCTCAATACATTTGATGAGTTATATTGTTTTGTTAAGCAGACGGAAACAACTCTGAGACAGGAACTTGAGGACAAAAAGAAAAATGAGAATTATAACACAAAATTGCCCCCCCTCAATCTTATAGGTTTTGATGGTACTCCTTCTAAATGGCCTATATTTTATGAAAATTTCCGCAGTGTTATACTCATTAATACTCGCCTCACAAATGCTGAAAAGGTCCAGTACCTAATTGGCTGTCTCTCCGACAGAGCACTCAATGTGTGCTCCGGAATCACCGCTACCTCAGAAAACTATGACATCATCTGGCAAGCTCTTCTAGCTAAATACCATGATACCAGGGTGCAAGCTTCTGGCTATCTAGATCAAATGTTACAACAAAGGCATGGGCAGTCAGCTGATAATATGCTTGACAACTTTTGCTCCGCTGAAGCAGCGTTGCAACGCTTAAAGATTGACAATTTGTCAGACTTCATGATAACTCATATTGCATTAAGCAAGCTAGAAAAACCTATGCTTGACTTATTTGAACAAGCTCATAGACATGTTAATATTCCCCAATTTTGTGACTTGAAGAAATTCCTAACAGAGCAGAGTAAACTCCAAGTACTCCACGCACCATCCCGCTCTCAAAGTAATAATAATACTCGCACTCAATTTACTAAACCCGTACCGCAAATAAACAAAACAAAATCGTTTTGTACGCAAGTTAATACTGCTCTTCAACCTCAGACTTCCTATAAGTCTGACAGATATGACACTAGCTATCAGTCCAGACCATGTAAAGTTTGTAATTCTCAACAAGCTCATCCACTGTTCAAGTGTGAATATTTTCTCAACCAAAACACTCAAGCGCGCAATGATATCGTACGTCAACATATGTTCTGTATCAATTGTTTAGGTTTTCACCATATAAATTCGTGTAAATCATCTAACAAATGCTCAATTTGCAGCCGTAAACATCACTCATTACTGCATTTCGATACTGGATATTCAAATGCATCCCAATTCCCGCGATCAGCTGATAACACTGATAATAGCAACTCGAATCGAGCCTCGCATTCGGCTGCGCCGCGATCCGCGAATGATTCCGCGCCGCCGCACCCTTCTCTCTCGCACTCGCCGGCGCAGTGCCCGCCTGCGGTGAGTACTGCTCGCGCGCACGGCGGATCGGCGCCACGCGCTCACACAAGTGATAACAACTTCGCGCTTTCTGTTACTGTTCCCGCGCGCACTTCAAATTGTGATACGACAGTATTATTGCCAACCGCGACTGTAAACGTATATAGCAATAATAAACAAAGCCAAATGCGTTTATTTCTTGATACGGGATCGATGAGTAATTTTGTTACAAAATCCTGTTGCGAGCGCTTAAATTTAAAGGTAACACCCGCGCCTTCTATCGTCAAAGGTATCGGTCAAGTCGAAAATCACTCTCTCGGAATAACGCAATTTAAAATAAACTCTCGCTTCGATTCGCGCTGTAACTATACAATATGCGCTCGAGTTATAGACACAATCACGGACTTTTTACCCAACGCGGAAGTGGATAGAACAGAATTAGTTCATCTACAACATTTGCCGATGGCTGACGACCATTATTACTCACCAGGTGAAATAGATTGCTTGATAGGCAACGAATTATTCCCGCTTTTACTCGGATCGAATAAATCGACCTCGCCGAACTCCTCGGTCGTAGGTATCGAAACTACTCTCGGATATGTCGCTATGGGAAAAGCCCAATGTTTTCCGCGCTCATTAAACGCTCATTCTCGCACTCTCGACGAACCCGCTACTCACTCGCACGGCTATGACAAGACGTTTTTTTGTCAAACGCAAGATAACTCACTCGATCAGTTAACGCAACGCTTTTGGGAAATAGAAAATGTCCCCGATAAAAAACATTTCAGTCCCGATGATGAGGCTTGTG
Source organism: Epinotia demarniana (assembly GCA_945867215.1). NCBI lineage: Eukaryota > Metazoa > Arthropoda > Insecta > Lepidoptera > Tortricidae > Epinotia > Epinotia demarniana. Next base: position 20,644,930 of record OX244265.1, read on the forward strand.
AAAGAATATTCCAAGCAACTTACTCACGCGATGAGACCGGCAGATACACGGTTGATCTCCCGTTCAAACACTCACCTACCGAATTAGGTTCTTCTTATACTGCAGCGAAATACCGCCTGTTAAATCTAGAAAAGAAATTAGACTCCTCTGACTTGCGCGCTGATTATAACGCGACTATTCAAACATATATTGACCAAGGGTATTTAACCAAAATTCAAAACGATTTTCAAGACGCTCACGTGTATCACTTGCCGCATAGAGCCGTTTATCGTCCCGATAAAGAAACGTCAAAAACTCGAATAGTTCTGGACGCCGGTTGCAAAACCACGTCAGGCAAATCTTTAAATGATTTGCTTTATGTAGGGCCTATCCTACAAAATAACATCTTCGAATTGCTTGTCAATCTCCGCATGTTCTCAACCGCTATAACCGCAGACATCGAAAAGATGTATTTTCAAGTGAAACTCTCCCCAAATCATCACACGTTTCAAAGAATACTTTTTAGATTTGATCCCAGTTCACCAATCGACGTATATCAATTCAATAGAGTCTGTTTCGGCGTGTCCAGCTCGCCCTTTCTCGCCATGCGTGTCGTGCGTCAGCTCGCAGCGGACAGTCACGATTCGTACCCGCTCGCCGCTTATGAAGCCGAAAATCATATGTACGTAGATGATTATATCAGCTCCGTTGATGGTGTAGACACCGCTGAATATACGTATAAAGAAATGATCGCTATGTTTAAATCTGGAGGTTTCAATTTAGTAAAATGGATCTCGAATGATAATCAACTCATGTCGCGTATTCCGTCCGCACACAAAAGCCCGCTCGCTATCAAATTTGATGATGATCGTAACGCAGATACTAAAATCGTAGGGATGCAATGGCAACCTGCTGATGACAATTTTCATTTTAAAATCAACATAGATTTCCCTGAAACTTGTACTAAACGCTCGATTCTTTCCGTCACCGCACGCTTATTTGACCCGCTCGGTCTCATTAGCCCTGTTGTCGCTTACATGAAACTCCTCATTCAAGAATGTTGGAAATTACAACTTTCTTGGGATGACGAGGTGCCCGACTTTATTATTTCCAAATGGAAACAATTCCACAAGGAACTTCCGCATTTGTCAGAAATAAAAATACCGCGTCATATTGGCATAATCTCTACAAATAGTATAATTTTAATCGGATTCGCGGATGCCAGTCAGCAATGTTACGGTGCTGCCGTCTACATCCGCGTCGCTACGGATGACAACGCGCCCGCACACTCTGTGAAATTACTCACCGCTAAATCTAAAGTCTCCACTCCTAATAAAACCCTCGCTCGCTTAGAACTCTGTGCCGCAGCGCTGCTTGCTAAGTTAATAACCTCGGTTCGCGATGTCCTGAATAAACGCTGTAAAATAAATAAAATATACGCATTCTCTGATTCCACGGTGACTCTTACCTGGATCCACTCGCCCGCTCATAGGTTTCATACTTTCGTAGCTAACCGTATCGCTCAAATAAACGAATACTTACCCGCATCCCACTGGTTTCACGTTCGTGGTGTACAGAACCCCGCAGATATTGTCTCTCGCCCTGTAACGCCGACAGGATTAGTAAATAACATGCTCTGGTTCCATGGTCCGCAGTGGCTGTCCGCTCCTGTTAACGTCTGGCCTGTAAAAGATTATAACATTAATCACAACGAAACGATAGAATTACAGGAAACTAAAACTACGTCGCTTCACGCACAAACTACATCTATAACTGATAATACTCACCCAATTCAAGATCTCGCCGATCGATGTTCGACGTGGATTAAGTTTATTCGCTCGCTCGTATACCTGCTTCGCTTTTCAAAATTACTTAAATCTCGAGGTGATATCACTCTTAATGATTTAGAGCATGCAGAACATTATGCGTTACGTCACGAACAAGCAAAACACTTTTGTCAGGAACTCGACGCGCTTAAAACTAATAAAATTTGCCCAAGCAAATTGGTGTTAAAACTCCGCCCCTTTGTTGACGACAAAGGTCTCATAAGAGTAGGAGGCAGACTTACCCATTCTCAGTTGGATTTTAATCAAAAACATCCAATATTGATTTCGGCTAAAGGTAGAATAGCGACTCTCTTAGTAGATTATTACCATTCGTCAAATTTACACACCGGGCCCGCTTTAGTATTATCTCTGATTAGGCAGAAATACTGGATTCTCGCCGCTCGCAATTTGATTCGCCAAAGAATACACAAGTGTAACTCATGTTTTAAACTTAAACCGCTTTCTACTAATCCACCCATGGGTGACCTTCCGTCCATTAGGGTTTCTCAAGTTAAATCGTTCGTGCATACGGCCGTTGATTACGCCGGACCTTTTTACATTACGCACATACGCAAGCGAGGCATAAAAAGCCACAAGGCTTATATCTGCTTGTTTGTTTGTCTCACAACAAAAGCGCTCCACTTAGAGCTGGTCTCCGATCTGAGTGCGGATTTATTTCTTGCTGCGTTCAAACGCTTTATTTCACGAAGAGGTCCAGTCTCAATATTATATACCGACGGAGGTACCAATTTCATTGGTGCGAAACGCAAATTAAATGAAATTTACCCACTTATACAGTCCACTGATTATAATAACTACCTGAGTCATTGTCTCACACAACATAAAATTCAGTTTCAACACAGCCCGCCTTATGGCCCTCATTTTAACGGCTTGAGTGAGACTAATGTCAAATCGGTTAAGACTCACTTATTCAAATCTATCGGAAGTCAAATTCTCACATATGAAGAATTTTATACAATTTTGGTACAAATTGAAGGTTTGCTAAACAGCCGACCAATTTGTGTCCTACAATGTTTATTGATATGCTAAATGCTTTGAGAATCGGAGAAATGAATGCTGAGCACATGGCAGTCTTAATGAGAAGAGTGAGTAATAATTTTACTGGAAAATTTAGTTTAGAGAAGGCATTGAGGATATTTCCAACCAGACAGCAAGTAGATCATCATAATGAATTAGTTCTTGACCACTATAGAAGCAAAAACACAAAAATGTTGACAATTAAGGCACAAGATCAGTTAGTGGATGCATCGAGAAATTTAGGTGACATTCCATTGGACAATATTATACCAACTGATGTCAACAAAACCGGTGGCTTACCAACGACACTACAGTTATTTGAGGGTGCCAAAGTCATGTCGAAGTAAGCAAGGGGCTGGTGAACGGAGCAATCGGGTTTATCACTGAAATTATCTGGCCGCTGTTTCGCCGCGACCAAATGTATGCGTCAGATATACCGTCTGTACGTATCAACTTTAATAAAGACGGGGAGCATGTAATTAAACCAATCGCTGTACAGTTTTTTGCTAAATACAACTACGGTACTGTCGAAAGACGGATGTTACCTTTGATTTTATCGTGAACAACGGTTCACAAGATGCAAGGTAATACCGTTGAATATGCCGTAGTGTATTTAGGACCGAAACTCTTTGCAGCCGGTCAAGCATATGTTACACTCAGTAGGGTTCCATCGTTAGACGGTCTTTTGATTAATGAACTAGACTGTAACAAACGAACAGCCAATATTACGATGATGAGTCACGAACAGAAAGCTTATTCTGAACCTTAGAATATACCTACTATACTCATACATGACTCTTCTTGTTCTTCTGCGTCGTTCCCTCATGGCTGAGAATCGTGAACACGTACGATGTCCCTCTATACAACGCGCTCAAGGGCCAAGTGATTAATGCCACCAAAATATAAATTATTATTTACTTTTTAGTTCACTTTTTAAACAAAAGCTTGTTTTTTAAAAATCTTTTTTTACATTTTATTTTTATGTACATACACAATATTTTCATTGATATATTGATATAGATATATATGATCAAGGGTCGGCCGGATGAGGTCGGCAAAAACAAGTACTTGAATTGAGAGCCTTTTCCATTTTGGATGTTGGCTGGAATTCACGCTTGTTTGTAATGTGAGGAACAGCCTTAGCCAATCAACTGACTGAAATGTTTTTGGTAGGTTTTAGGTTCGGGTACCAATATACTCTTGTAAATACCCGTAGATAGTACCAGAGATGAAACGACTGTCTCGGCTGAGCAGCTGTCTTGTTTTTCCGAGCCGAGCTCGACCGAGACCCACCTCAATGACACTGTGATCGTCAAGTCTCATCACTTATAATCAACAACTGCTTATACTTTTTGCAAGAAACTGCAGTTTCCCAGCTGGTTCCGGCACCGGCTTAGTCATGAAAACGTTATGAGTAGTCTCTATTGAGGCCACATAAAGTAACTTGCTGTTAAACGTTTACCTCGTTTCTTTGAACTGATGGCCTAGTCTATAGAATAGAATGGGCTAAAATTACGAGCTTTTGCTTTTGTTTTGTCTGTGGCTGAATTAACACACATAGCTTTTAGGTTGTGCACATGGAAGGCAATTTTAGGTTTACATTTATTCCAATGCCTCGGCGACACTTCGCCCGAATGTTGTTGCCGTCATTCTCTAAAAGAATAACGTTAGGGAAGGACGGCGACAACATTCGGGCGAAGTGTGGCCGAGGCATAAGGCAGTGTTTTTCAAACTGTGGGTCGCGGGGGTGTCGCCGAGCCTTTTAAAAAGGGGTCGCGGCAACTGGTATTTTTAAAGTTAAAGTGCTTTAAGTATTTAGGAACAGCGTAGGGTGGAGCGTCGCGAAGAAAAATTCTGTACTTGGGGGGTCGCGGCATGTAAAAGATTAACGAACACTGCAATAAGGTAATTAGAACTCTACATTTATTCAGCAATCTTCCGTTGTATTTTACGAGACAGACACGAAATTAGCTAAGATTCATAATTACCTAAGGGTATAAGTATAAGTGCCTATACTATCCAATAAGTGCTTCGTTTTTGTTTTAGTTTTGACTCATTCACCTTCTCGTAGTAATTATTTAGATCACTTTATGGAACTGAAAATTCACACGAACAGCAAAAATCTCACTTCGAGCGAATTTCCTAAATTCCGCTTTTGCCTAAGGTACAGTCGATTAGAAAGAGATCGATCGATTAGCCAAAGTTCCAAAAATTGCATACACTATCTTTAATGTTAAGGCAATAATTGTTAATGGCATAATTAAAAGTAATTAATTAGGATGCAAAATGTTTCTGAAATCTTGTGTGCATAATGCATGAATAACTCATACTATTCCCGGTCCCACTACTCTGTCCAATTACGCTAACAGATGACCTGGCTCGCTCCTCTCAGATAATTAGCACAAATTAAAACGAACCGCCGTAGAGCTAATAAATAATGAAGGTTTAAACGAGAACACAGTCGCGTTAAAATTTGCGATTATAAGTTAACTAGGACCGGTTATTTTATAATGTCCTCTTTCATAACCTTGCTTTTTGTAGCTCATTATCTCATATGGCGGTAGGCTTCAAGCATCACCAGAACCGAATGTTCATGTAGCCGCCCCTTAAACATACCTTTTAAATAGCATCCTCATCTTCAATGGAATTTAAATCATTTTCAATTGGAATTGATTTCTTTCGTTCGATTTTACTCGTTAAACAAAACAAAATGTACTCTATTTCCTATCATAGTTGGTTGAAATTTCATTGCAATTCTTGCATAAATAAAATCTCGGCTATTTAAAATTCGCTTGCAAACAGAATAAAGGCTTCTAGCAACCTAGTGTAGGTAAGTACCCAACTATTTAAAACGTTATAGACATGACACTTGTTACCCGGACGAACCGTTTGCAAAAAGCTACTCGGTGAGAACGGGTCACTTCAATGTACGCGAAAATCGACCCCTTTAAAGAAAACTTTCAAAAGAAGTAGCTCTGTCCCTTACTCAAAAGACAATCCTAGCCAAACCTGTTCAGGGTCACCGATAGCCTCCCTTCGTCTCCATCTTGCAGCTATGGAGACCAAAAGTTGTAAAGAATCGGCCCCAGACACTGAAGGCTCTACTAAATTTGAACCTGAGCAGAATGAAGAAAGTGGAACCAGCTCTAAAGAATGTAGCAGCCGGCACACCTGTGCTACCAAATTAAGTACTAGACCAAATAAAAATAAACTGGCAATCTTTAGCAACAATAATAAGAATAGAATCTCAAGTATTGTAGAAAACGATACTTCATTAAGTAACTTTGATTGGTGTCACTATATAACACCCGGAGGGCGGATACTGGAAAGCCTGCGCCAAATTGAAAACAAACTGTCAGCGTTTAAACAAAATGACTATTGCGTATTAATAATCGGCGAGGAAGACTTCGAGGAAAACGATGACTGCACCAACTTAGTCCGTCAGATTACAGAAACCCTGAACCCTATTGTCCAAACTAATGTAATTGTAGTATGCCCCACTTATATTTGCGGCAAACCCATTTTTAATTATAAAGTAGAAATGTTCAACAGCATGCTACGTAGCGACATACCCTTCCATGCTAAGCATTATTCTTTTGATGCCAACCTAGACCTGTCTTTCGCCATGTTTTCAAGTAACACGGGGCGCCTTAACAATCGTGGAATGGCAAACATAATTAGTCATGTAGGATTATTTATATCCTCAAATGCACAATCCATACAAGCTAATTCACTACTACAGCCCTCTATACAAGGAAATAAACATACGCAGAGGAAAATATCAGATTATTTCGATGTGAAGTTGCGAAAGAGCTTCGCCGAGAGCGCGACGAATAAAAATGCAGCGTGCATGAAGACTGTCCAGAGTGGCCTGGCAGAGGAAAAGAAAAGCGAGTTAATAACGGAAACATCGAACGAAAATAAGTTTTTTCGTCGCAAACTTCGGGAAACACTTTGAAAACAACGTCGGGATCTTGCACCAAAATATTTCCGGGGCGATAAATAAACAAGAGCTACTGAATTCTGCAATAATAGACCTAGAAGAAGAGGGGACACTTTTAGACATTTTGTGTTTAAGTGAAACGAACATCCTCCGAGGATCAGAAAGCAACATGAAAATAAAAAACTTCCAGTAGTTTCGTAAGCACTCAAAAAGAGGAGGAGTTATGATTCTTGTCAGGAAGGGTTTGAATTTTACGACCGTGAATGAAATAGTCACACTCGCGGAATCGTATTCTTTTGAATGCTGCGCGGTAAATATCACGACGTATAACATTGTAGTCATTTGTGTTTACACGAATAAAGCTCCGACTTCTCCATCATCTTTGTTCTTTCAGAAACTTGATGAATTACTATGTATTGTTTGTAAAAACCGAAGGAAAAAATATGTACTGTGTGGAGATTTTAATATAGACACAATGAAAGAATCGTCAATATCAAGAGAATTTGCACAAATAATAAAAATGTACGGCTTACAGCTGCGTAACAATAATACACCAACGAGAATTACAGCTCACTCCGAGACCTGCATAGATCATATAGCGACCAACGTGAAGGATGGCGAAGTAAGAATACTCGACCTAGGTCTCTCGGACCATACCGCCCAAACTTTTCATGTGCCTGTCCGAAAACGCGTCAAACCTCCAGTGAAACGGTGGTATGAAACAAAGAGAGACTACAGTATAGAAAACCAGACAAAATTTATTGAATGTTTGTCTTCATTATCTTTTGGCGAAATACTCAGTTCTAATGATGCGACACAAGCTTTCACAAAGTTTCATGAACTGTTTCTACTCTTTTACAATCTATGCTTCCCGGTTACTAGAGTCCGAGTCACAAAAAATCAGTTAACTCAAAACACCTAACTAGGGGTTTACGAAATAGTTGCCGCCAAAAAAGACAACTGTATTTATTAAGTAGAAACTCTGAACAATATGTATCAAGGTACAAAAAGTACACACGCCTGCTTAAACGTTGTATTTTATCGCATCAAAGATCAGAAAATCTGAAATATTTAAATAAAAGTAAAAGTAAATGTAAGGCAGTGTGGAATGTAATTAAGACATATACTACAACTGACTGTAATAGTAAATCTGTAGATAATTTAGTAATAAATAACAACTGTATTGTTAACCCACAAGAGATAGCAGAAAAGTTTAACGACTATTTTATTGGAATTGTAAATAAAAATCCAACGTCAGATAGTACAAATGACATCCGTATTGACAATAATGACTGCAGTGTGTTTCCAAATCCTTTAAGTATAAATGAACTAGTTAAAATAATTTCATCACTTAACAACTCGGTAGCTGTTGGTTATGATGACTTGAGAACTGATATTATAAAAAAAAGTATGTTTACAATCGTGGAACCTCTTGCACATGTGATTAATCTGTCGTTGATACAAGGACTGTTTCCTAATGAATTGAAACAGTCAGTGGTTAAGCCTCTTTTTAAAAACGGTAATAAAACTGACATGAGTAATTATAGGCCGGTTACATTAATACCAATTTTTGCAAAAATATATGAGAAAATCATGTACACTAGACTTATACGATTTTTTGAGAAGAATAATATCATTAATGAAGAACAACATGGCTTTCGTAAATCTAGATGCACCTCTCTGGCGGCCTTCAAACTAGTAAAAGATGTCATAAATACCATCGAAAATAGAACACCGGTCACTGTTGTCTTCATGGATATGTCCAAGGCTTTTGACTTTGTATGTCATAAGCGTTTGATTACCAAATTATCCAGATACGGAGTAAGAGGTCCTACCTTAGATTGGATTAAAGATTATCTTGGTAATAGGAAGCAATGTGTGGAGATCCTCAGGTACTGTGAGAAATCTCAAACTGTACAATCTTATCGATCTTCCTATGTAAACAATGAATATGGTGTGCCCCAAGGCAGTATTCTAGGACCTTTACTATTCTTGACATATATCAATGACTTACCGGATTATTTGCCTCACAAATGTATATTATTTGCAGATGACACGTCAATTATAATAAAATGTAAAGATTTAATGACATACAATGATGATATAAATTTGACATTAGCTAAAGCAATTAATTGGTTAGACATTAACAATCTTAAGGTTAACATTAATAAAACAAACTATATTCAATTTCAAACGGAACGCATGCATTCACGTAATTTAGATGTAAGCTTTAATAACAATCCTATAGAAGAAGTACATCACACAAAGTTCTTAGGAATAATTATAGACTGTCACTGCAAGTGGAAAGAGCATGTGGACAAAGTTTGTTCTAAAGTAAATAGTTTTGTATTTGCTCTGACACGAATAAGACAGACAGTTTCTTTACAAGCTGCTTTAATGGCATATCATGGTTACGTTAGTTCTACTATAAGGTATGGGATAGTAATATGGGGTAACTGTTCAATAATGGACCAACTTTTTATTGCACAGAAACGCTGCATAAGAGCTCTTTTTATAATCGGCCGTAAAGAATCATGTCGCTCTTACTTCTCAGAAAATAACCTTATGACAGTTCCTTGTATGTATATATCGGAGGTCTGCTTGTTTGTACATAAATATAAAAACCAATTCACGGAAACACAAGAAATGTGCTCTCGTAAAGTAAGAGCTCAATATAAATTTAAATTATTTAAACCAGCAGCAAAGCTAACTTTGACATCCAAAAACACTTATGCAATGTGTATTACAATTTATAATAAACTACCGGATGTATTCAAAGACAAGAATTTAAATGTATTTCAAAAAATGATGACGAAATGGATATGTCAGAAATGTTTTTACAGCGTTAAAGAGTTCTTAAATCATTAATGAAGTGATAAGTAAGTAATTTTAAATTAAATTCAACTGAAATTTATATTTGTACGCTAGTTTTTAGGCATAATGTGGAGATCACAGATGTATACTTTTAAGACCGTTTTGTAAACCCACTATTAACAAATAAAATATACATTCACATTCACATTCACCGACGATGAAATTAGCTTACCTATCGAAAGGGCCGTAATAGGGGTGTAGACACTAAATAAAATAATCAATAATGTCATATTTTCTCGAAAAAGGATTTAAAATGTAGTCAATGGTGAAAAAATCAACGCTAAAGGTTAAATAATCACGAAGTTATAACTGTTATAAGTGTTTAGTTTTAAGAAGCAGCATCCCATAATGCGACCCACACTGTGTTTGCGTTTTCTCTCTCTCTAACAAGCAATATCAAAACGGTTGTAGCTTCGTAATTCTTTGAGTTATCTGAATGGGATTTTCGTCACTAGGCATTTTTTTGCCTTCTTTATTTTGGAGTAACAATAATTTTCGAGGCAACACCCCTATTGCGCTGCGTTCCGTTGAACACGTACGGTGCTGTCTGAAAATCAGCGCTGTAGGTGTCTGTCTGACACCTCGGCATAATGCTGAGACAGCGACCGATTCACTGCCGCGAAGACACACACATTAAGTGTCAACTGGTATTTCTGCTCCCTTTGTCTCTGTGTGAATAAATGTCTTCTTTCTATTTGTTTGCAGACACCTCCCGTGGCCTGTACCTGCTCCACATCCTGACGTGGGTGATGAACATGTTCGGCATCTTCTTCATCCTGGCGGCGCACGAGCACTACTCCATCGACGTGTTCATAGCGTTCTACATCACCTCGCGGCTGTTCCTGTACTACCACACGCTGTCCAACAACCAGGCGCTCATGAGGAATGACTCTTCCAGGTCTGTGGCACTACTAGCACTAGTTCCTACAGAGAAGGAAAAACTTTCCTGCATGGCGAAATTATTCTAAAGCGGTGCAATAATCCTTCTAAATTGCTGTATACGAGTACCATCATCATTTATATCTGTTCTGACTGGTTAAAAACAATTGCACGTGCACTCTAACGCTCCGACAGTTGAGTCAGATATTTATAGCGCCTTGTTCGCTCCTATGTATATGATGAGGGAACGGAAAAAATCCGAAGAAGAGTATTTGTCCAAAACCATCATTATTCCGTATTTTCAAATTCCGCGCGCCATTTTTCGCTTAACGAAAATTTGGACGTAAGTAAATGATTTAATGGACTATGCAAAAAGGTTTGGGTTGTATTATATCCTGGAAAATCTAAAATTTCATCAGTGGAGCCTAGTTCACTGAATTATGAAATTGGGAAAAAATATGCTTTCGGAAAAATGACTATGTAGTTTGCGACTATTTATTTATTTATTTATTTATTTATATAGGAAGATCATCAGCTTAAATATTACACAGTAGCTAAAAACAGTAGTGACAGTGAGCTAATAACAGATCCTCACCGATAGCGTGATGAATATGTAAAAAATAAGTGAGCAAAAACCAAACGAAAACACAGCGCTTTTGCGTCTTGACACGGCTACATAATTTAAGTACTTATTTCTAAATAGACTAAAAAGAAGAGTTACCTACTTAAACCATTTCCCTACCTCTACCGAAAAATTGACGAGATAAGCGTCGTCTTACTAAAGGAACACTTGCACTGAGTAGGTCCGTCGTCAAACCTCTGAAACACCTCATTCAAGCCGTTGCTCGCTGTGATCATAAAACTATTTTGCCTATAGTTAGTGGATGATAATGGCACGGATAGTGGCGGCTTACGCCAAGCTCTACTGGGTATACGGATGTTCAATTTACCAAGTAAGGTGGGGCTGTCGATTAAGTTCGATGCAACTTTAAGTAGGTATGTAATGTCGGCTATATTTCGACGGGTCTCAAGTGGGAGAAGATGGAATCTCCTGCACAGGTCCAAATACTTATTTGAGTCGTAGCGAATACCTAATTTGAAGCAAAGAAACTTTAAAAACTTCTTCTGGATATTTTCCAATCTCGTAACATAGCATTTGTAACGAGGATTCCAGACCTGAGATGCATATTCCAAGGTACTCCTAACAAGGGTACAATATAGAATCTTAAAAGTTTTAGCCCGTTTAAAATCCCTTGAACAACGAAACAAAAAACCTAGTGATTTAGATGCTCTAGATATGACATTATCAATATGGTTATTAAAAACAAGTTTAGGATCATGTAAGATGCCCAGGTCCCGTACAGCAATCTCGCGTTGCAAGGATTGACCCTTGAGTTGATAGTCGAACGAGAGTGTATTAATCTTACGAGTAAAAGTAACTACCGAGCATTTAGAGGGATTAAGGTCCAGGTGATTGAGTGAGCAGTAATCATCCAGTCTGGATAAGTCACTTTGGAGTGCATCTGCTTCACGCTGCGACGACACCGTAGCGACTAGCGTAGATGTACTGTTTATACCTACCACTTGATGACTTTAACAGCCCGAGGAACCTTGACCCTAATTAACCGGAGCATTACGTCCATAATTATAATGGAAGAAAATGTACGTACAGATATTGTTGCCATAATAATTGTTCCAAAGTTGATGGTGCCTCGATTGTAGGTATTTTTACGGTTCCGTATTTGTATCAGGCATATACTTAGGCGTATACTTACCGTAACTGCGGCAGAAACCAAACTCTCTCCCACGCAATCATAGGTATTTACTCATCAACGAAACAGTTTTACCTACGGATGACGATGTATGAGTTTTACAGAGCTATGATATCTGAGAATAACACAATAATTGAATTACTATTGTATTACAATCATTATTTTTTGGTCCAAAGTCCTAGACTTGTGGATTTGTTGGTGCCCAAGCTTATGTTGATTTGGTTTTCTTTAATAGTCATGCATGTTGTCTGATACGTGTTAAATGTTATAAACAATGACACATGCCCCGCGCGGCAGTAAGTGCCCTTTTCGCCCACGCCCGCCGTTACTCATTGCGGCGCGTTAATCTAGTGCGTGCGTGACACGCCGCCACTCCTCTGCGCTGTTACAGTCGGTATGTCGGTAACCATCCCCGACATGCACTGGGTATCGCAGCCCATTGTTTAATATTATCCAAACAATACACACGTTGTGTTACTTTCTCAGAAATTAGACTCATTTCCAGATTGGTTAGATAGTAGATACCTGCTAAATATGTTTGCACATGAAATTAGTTCGTGATGAGCATGAATAATTTGTTCCTGAGTCATGGATGTTTTCTATTTATCTATATACGTATGTATATCGGCGTCTAGTACCCATAGTACAAGCTTTGCTTAGTTTGGGACTAGGTCGATTCGTGTAAGATTGTCCCCAAATATTTATTTTACTATCCAGACTAATTGAAATGTTATTACAGGACGAGAATATGGTTCCCGCTGCTCTCGTTCTTCGAAGCGGAGGTGGACGGGATCGTGCCCAACGAGTTCGAGGGCCCCGTGACGATAATGGCGAACCTGCGGTCGTGGGGCGCGGCGCTGGCGGCCGAGGTGCGCGACTCGGCCGCGGCGCGCCTGGCGGGCTCCACGCTGCAGGAGGGCGCCGCCATGGGCGAGTACTCCGTCGTGCGCCTCGTCGACGGCATCAAGAGGAACCTCAGCCTCGTCGAGGAGTTCAAGGACTCCCGGCAGAGGCTCACGCTGGACAAGAACGTGCAGGCGGGCCTCCTCGACGAGCACGACGCGGAACTCCGGCGCAGGACCTTCGCGGAGCTCCGCGAGGACGCGCTCATGAAGGAGTTCTCCGACCCGCCGTCGCCATCCAACAAGAAGAGTATATGAAACTCCAGAGGCTATATAGACAATTTGAACTTTACAGCGGTAAAGTGTATTAGATACCTGAATGTTTTACATTTCCATTAGATTTTATAACATGTTATTCCGTTTATGTTACGTATACTAATGATAAGTTTAATGTAACCTTTAAATTATTATGAATTTTGTTTGCTCAAAGTAAAATACAGAATTTAACTATCATGTTTGTGTACGAGTCCTTCGCATTGTATATGACTGTATGGGTACCTTGAAATGAAAGCGCAAGTTTTTATAGTAATTTATATAATTCATATGAAAAATTAGTTAAAAACTGTCTTTAATATTATTAAAACAATAATGAAATAAACTTGTCATGAACAGTTTTTGCAAAATAAACACTGCATATTTATTTAATTTATAAATACATAATTTAATACACTAGCAAAATGTCATCGTCAGTATAATCATGGCAAGACGAATGAACTAAATATCGGCAGGATGTCTTACACAAAGGATACCTAAAATCCTAATAAAAGATTGATCTTATTAGTAAAATACTTACATCAGTAAATAAAATATTTTGAAATTTGAATACAAATCCATAATAGTTAATTTGTAAAAATAAAAAAGAAACATTAATACTTTAAAATAATACAAGCCTTAATAATTGAAGGATAAATTTGTTAAATAGAAATCTTAATCAGTAACTTCATTAAAATGAGTCGTATATCTAATGATTACGATAATAGGCCACTTCATTGTTAACATGATACTATACATCGCCACAATACAAGTTCTCAACGAAAACTCCTTTGCATTATATACAATGACTAATTATGCCAAAGAAGTGAATGATGCACCATAAATAACAGAATAGACTTAATGGATACGCTCGCTTAGTGCTAAGAGGGGCTTATTTGAGCTGAGAAGCAAGTAAAATTAACCAGTCAATTACTCCGCGGCGGCCGCCTGTTCGCTCTCGATCAGAGCCTCCGACGGGTTGTCTTTCTTAACAGCAGCCTCATCTCTGTCTTCGGATTGTTCGCGAGATCCCACTGAACCATTTTCCCTTTGCGGCGTGTTTTCTTTTGACGATTTAGCTGTTTCAACTGCGGACTCTACATCAGACGCCTTGGTCGCCTCAACCGGTGCCTCTTTTTCCACAGATTGTCTTTCTTGTGACGCTTCCCTAGCGGCATCTGGAGCAGGAGTACCTTCTTTAGACTTAACACTGGATGCCGGGGTACTCTCTCTTGAAGGAGTGGCATCCTTAGCCGGGGTTCCCTCCTTACTTGGGGTGGCCTCTTTAGCTGGTGTACCCTCCTTAGTGGGCTTACCTTCCTTTGCGGGTGTACCCTCCCTTGCAGGTGTACCCTCCTTGGCGGGTGTACCCTCTTTTGAATCTCTGGCTGGGGTTCCCGCCTTGGCAGGGGTTCCCTCTTTCTCTTGAGAACCTTCCTTTGAAGCAGGTTTACCCTCTTTTTCTGCAGATTTGGTGTCCCTTTCTTGTGAGTTCTCCTTGGACGCCTTACTCCCTTCATCTTCAGTTTTTTCTGCATCCCCATTCACAACCTAGAAATAAAGGTATACCACATTCTTTACAGTGTCTCTTGACAGGTTTGTATGTGGCATGTTGATAACAAAATCGGAAAACCTTAATGAATCCAAAAATATCCACTGAAAAGACCAAAGGTTTAGCTTGAGGGTAATGTAAGTATGTGTAATTATTTCAGTAATTCAGACACCTGAGGCCCTACGTTTCAGTACATTTTCGCCGTAAAACGTGACGATAAAAACTATCGTGCTAGCTGGACTGATCACAATTTTGTCAAAGTTTCTGTTGATGATATATTCAAATAAATGGTACAAGACAGACCTACTTCATAACCAGACATTTAAACAATATCTGTTCATTTTCGACACAAAATTTAAGTATATTGATTTAAACATCAAGGAAAAAATATTAAAATTGATAGCCTAGTTTTCGAACATTATCCTGAACTAATAAAATGAAGTTTTTCCTTGGGATTCCCAAGGAAAACATTCCGTATTTATCAGTTCAGGGTGTATAGCAAAATAATTCTCTTACCATCTAACAGAAATATTAATAATGTACTACAAACTTTGTAACTTACATCTCAAAATCTTTTATTCTAAAGTAATAAATACCTCTTGTTTTCAATTTGTGACAATGGTACACAAAATTAGTATCAGTTTTTAATAGACCATTAGTTACATGTGTATGCTGCAGTAATCAATGTGGGGAACATACCTTTTCTTCAGCTGCTGGCGGGTCTTCAGGGGGGAGTTCCACCTTCAAGAATACCTCCAGGGTGTCAACTTCGTTTGCCAAGTCAAATAGGTCATAATCCTGTAACAAATAAATAATGAATATTGTCTAATGAGATAATAATAAAGAGCTGCAGTGTTTTACAACTGTCTCTATTACAGACATAATTAAACCTATCAACAAAATCTAAGTATGGAATATTAATAAAATTAAATAAACTGGTTTACCTATCACTAGAAAGTAACCATTATTGAGTTGTTTATATTGATTATTAATCCTATTGAAATATGCAAAGAGGTGAACATGTTTTCTCTTGTACACCAACACTTCAGGAATTCAAATGTTTATTTATGTTATTAGTGATCACATAGTACAGTGGAATGTTCTGTGACAGCCAAGATCATAGGGAACAAAAATTTGTTTGACAATAGCATTGAAGGTCACTGTATTGTTTACATCTGTGGTTTAAGTCGTAATTAGATCTTCTAGACCTGGTTGACGTGCATGTGGCACAGGTAACTGGTTTGTCAGCCAATCTACTCACCCCACAGTACTCGTCGTCGTTGAAGATCTGCGGCGGCAGCGGCGACCGCGGGTTGGGGTCGCTTACAGTCCCTCCGTTCGATTTAGAATTGTTTTGCATAAAATCCTTATCCGCTTCCTTTCCCGGTTCTGTGATGTCAATGATGTCATATTTTATGCATTTAGAATCCAATATCATTAGAACACGCTGTTGTCTCTTTTTCACCTGGAATTCAATGGAGTCAATTTGAATCACGTAATCGAAAACAATTACTATATGAATCAGCTTCACGAAAAAGTCGAAGAAAGTGCCCGGCCAACCCAGGAATTTTCTAATATTAAACATACCTCCTTGTTTCCGGAAATACCACTAACGTACACTGTGACAACCATGATTGTAATCTGATATTTAGGATTAAAATAATAATAAAAAACAATAGCGTATAACACTAAATCGAAAAAATAGGCTTGGCCATTCGTGTTTTACTTATACCAAATGTGCCCATAGACTAAGGGAAATTATGACGTTTCCCACGATCAGTCGCTTCCACAGACTCAAGAGATATGAATATATGTGTCTCAAAAGTATAATAAAAACAACGTTAGTCTAGTAAAAATAAGGTCTAGGTTACTTGATGTACATTGGAAGAAGTTAAATGTTTTACACAACACAGCTGTCATTTCCAGAGTGACATTAGCTTCTACCGAAATGGTGCAACTCAATCCGTTTTACGTAATTTACCTGACAGTGAACTAAAAACTGGCCAAAACATTTAAGAAGACGTCCGGATAAATCTTTCGTCCCACTCGCACTTATCGACTTTCTAGGCAGAGCCAAATGCTTTGCGCGGACAAATCTGTGCAGACTGTAAGTACAGTCAACTACACAGATATACTTTTTTTGTAGCCGACAGTACCTACGTACATGGATAGTACGAGCATTACTAGGAGATAATACATCCCATCTGTTACTTGGTGATGAGCACACCGGGATATCTGTATTATATTTATAATGTTAAAACAAGGTCTACCACCCCAATTTTCGGGATAAAATAGATAGCAGGAGGAAATGGTAAGAGCTGACGTGGACAGAGTTACAGGGAATACAGGGAAAAAGCCAATCCAAACAAATATTATAAATGCGAAAGTGTGTCGGTCTGTCTGTTACCTCTTCACACTTAAACCGCTGAACCGATTTAGATGAAATTTGGAATATAAATAGTTTGGAGTCCCAGCATAATATATTTTCTGTATGGTCCCGGGGAAGGACATAGGATAGTTTATATCTAGGAAATCATCCACTAAGTGGATGAAATGGGGGGGGTGCAAATTTGTATGTGTGTACGATATTTAAATCGTTTATAAACGAGTTCCACGCGCACGGAGTCGCGGGCAAAGGCTAGTGTAGAATAAAAATAACAACATCGAATTTTCTTATCATTTTATTACAAAATTAATACATAATCATACATAGGCGTATTGTCCTGTAAACATTAACATCCGGAGCTGTCGCGGCAACTTAGGAATGCGTGAGCGCGTGGAATGTACTACTACAGTCATTGTTCTACCTTACACAAAATCACATGTTATGGAATACAAATTTTTGTTTTAAATAACGGACTCTCATCCTTTATAGCATTATGGGTCTTTATTTATTATATTAGTGCCATTGGTAATGATATTTTTAGATTTTAGCTTATAAATTACCGGCAGGGCTAGCGCAAAACGCTATCAGTATCTTCGACGTAAAGCATTTTTCTCTTTCTGGCAGTTGTTACTAGTAAGTGTGAGAGTGACAAATAGTTTATGTCTGCACTAAATGGCATTGTGTTACGTGGTGTTACTGGTGCGTTCACGGTATTTTACTTTCATTTTATTCATACCTATACCATCGACTAATAGTCGGTGTGACCGGATTTTGAATTCAACTAACAACAAGTCATGTGTGTAATGAAATGAAATTATAAGGAGGCCAATGTTTCACAAATAATTTCGTATGGTACGTAGGGTGGTCTTCCACTTGTCCAATGTGCATTGCGTCACACTCGCTCTATATGTCAAATGTGAGATGCAAATACACATTGGACGAAGATTTTGGATAAGTGGAATGCCATACGAAATTAATTGTGAGACATTGGCAGTCCTTATAATTTACGTGGTGGTACCCTAAGGGCGATTGTGCACTACAATGAATTTTACTGTCCGGCAGTCCGATTTTTTACCGGACCATTAAAATGTATATAGTAGTTTGTGCACTACAATGAATTTTACCGTCCGACATTTACATACATTGATAAACTAATAATTGAAACGTGGTTTCTAGCTGTGTAAAGCTTTAATAAAAGAGATGAAGAAAACCAATAAAACAAAAGAATGGTTCCTGCAATACCACCGATCATAGACAAAAGACATTTCTCTTTGGTAGAGTACAAGAAGGTGTGACATTGTATTCGATATTTAACATACATTTATATCGGACCGTAAAAAATCGGACTGCCAGACAGTAAAATTAATTGTCTAGTGCACAATCGCCCTTAGATCTCAGCCACAGTGGCGCCATCTATAAGGAGCTTTTAAATTAAGTTCATTGATGGAGCTATTGTAGAGGAGGTCGCATTGCTATTGGAAATTAATGGTAGAGTCCTTCCTAGAATGAATCTAGCTTTTTAACAGTCTTTATAATTTAGTAGAATCTGGTAGTACTTCATCATTTATGTATATTTGGAGAACCGACAGCTACAGAGATACATTTATATCTGCAATAAAAATTACAATATATGATATCAATCTCAACATATTTATTTTCCGTTTTGTAGTAGACGTGTATATACTATGTAAAATTGTGTATCAACTACACAAAAAAAACTAAATTACTGAACAAATTTGACACTTCCATGATATGTCCGTAACATAAATATATTTTTACAATCTCAACACAAAACAGAAAAGTAATTTTACATAAATGGAATGATTTAACGTAGTCCAGGTAGGAAACCACTTATAATTAAAAAAAAAAATACTTTCGTAACTCTATCTACACTTAAATAAACTTTCAATAAATGTATAAATATTCTTATAATAAAATCCTAATACCGAGAAACAAGAGATCAATTTATAGAAAAACATATATAGCTAACAAAAAAGTTCTTTGTGCAAAACAGACGTCACGACAAGTTTATACAACGTGGGCGTTAATAACCAGATAGATTTTAACCACGCATTCCTGAGGTCATTAGGAGTAAAAAAAAAATATGAACCCCAACAAAATACAGCAAAAAATAAAATTTATGCTTGTTTTGTCGGTTTTTGTAAATAAAACTTGGATAACTATCGCTTCTCTATGGAAATTATCCCTTTTAATAAAACGGTAACGATTATTTTTTCAAAAAAGGTTCAATTTATTGAGTGGTAGCTGGCACTTTGATATCTGTCAATTGCGACGCGAAACTGGCCAACATCGGTAGCAACGTCGCAATCAAAAGAGCTAAATGCACGTTAGTAATCAAAATAAAAAGTTTACATGAAAATTGATAATATCTTCAAAACTAAGCCGGCAGTGACTGGCTTGACATAACATTTTTTGCTCCTAATGACCTAAGGAATGCGTGGTTAAAATCATTCGGGCTATTAACGCCCACGGTGTATGTTAATAATATAAACGCCTTAGAAAAATACAGCTGAGACGGCACCTTGCGTCTCTGCTATTGTTACTGTACACAGAGCTGTCTATTTTATTCGCTATACAGATCGTTAATTCGTAGAATACCGGGCCAGAATCAACGAGAGACACGCTTATGCCTTCTGTGCACGAGAAAAAGAGATGCAACACTCTTCGGGAATGGCTTTTTGGGACAAATTTCGATAAATACCTAACAGTGAGAAATTAGATGAAATAAAATACTTCAGTATTAACTTGATTGCATCGTAAAATAATGTATTGTTTGAGTAGGCTGAGTAAAAAAAGTCAAATAAAGAGCCAACTTTGGATTTTTTTCTATCAAGGGAATTTTACGCAATCATGTATCGATTGAATCAGATAAACAATCATATAGTCAAGATTCATATATCTGAAAATCAGACTTTTGTTTCTTAATCTAGTCAGAAGGGCGTTTCAAAGCACGCGATTTCCAATGCCCTTAAATCATTACGCCGGACCTCCGGCTTGCACTGTAAAGTGGCGTTGATTCTGGCCCCCTACTATAGCGGTATCGTAGGTATTCTAATTCATGTAGTCTGTAAGTAGCTTAGCCCATACACTGTTAATCAAGTCAGACTGAGGTGTAAGAGTATTATGTGCGTGAAGTGAATGGGGGTTAAAGCATTATTTGCGACGTTTACTCGTGGATGAAACGATCTGCACGCGTATGAGGCCATATGTCGGGATTTCGAATCAGATCAGCATTGCTATAGCTCCCATACTCTACGTTTTCTTTAGTCATGTTAGAAAGTGAGGCATGCATTTATCGAACAACCAAATTTGATTCTAACGAACAATCTATATAAGACCCATAATAAAAAAGATAAAAATGACATACACAGTTCATCAGAAGTTCAAGTTTAACTTAATAACTATCCATTTAATTAAATTCATGATCCTTAAACCTAACTATGTAGTAAAGTTTCATTACAATCTACTCAAGGCGATTATATTGACTTACAAAAAGATAGTCGAAGTTACGAATGCCGAGTCAATATATCCGATTGAAAGTCGATTTAAAGTAATGCGTTGAGCAGATCGTAGAAAACCTTCGTATACATGCAGTGCAACAAGGAAAGAAGACTTTAATTTCGAGAGACTTTTTAATACATATATTTTCAGTAGCTGTTTGCTTATTTTACTCTGAATATAATAAAATTATGAATACTTTATTCCACTGGGTAGGGTCAAATTCATGTTTTTCCCCAATACATTTCTCCCAAGAAAACATGTACACCTTAATAATATCATCACAAAGTCGAAGATCGCTGATTTCGATTAATTTGTGCTTTTCCTTGAACCGGCAGTCAAGTACTAGTACCGATTCAACTTCGACATTCACCTGGCAGTGACTCGCTTATTGCGGGATAAGTCGCAAAATTATCTACTGATATCGTTAGCAAGTACATTCCTTTAGAACGCATTGTAGGGGCAACGTCAACGACTGATCGATCGAATGGGTAGAATATTCTTAACAATGTACTTAGTTTCATTATTTGCTCAAAATTATTAGTGTTGACCAAGTTGGATCAAATTGATCCGTTCAAAAAACGACTGCAATGGTCAAGTGTGAAGATCCAAAATCCAATGTCATTTTTATAATTGTCGAATATTCTGCGGTTCGTTATTATATTTACAATAACGCAGTTTAAAACCTTCTCTAGTGAACAACTTCAATTTCTTATCTGCGTCAAGTGTAGTGTTGTGATTTCATTTAAATTCTATCTGCCTTCGGCAAACAATTAAAGACAACAAGCGAGATAACAGGGATTGTTTTAGCTGACTATGTTTGTAAATGAATTATATTCTTCCCGAAAACGGAAAAACATATAATTTGTATTATTTACTACAAATTACCCGCGCCTTCTCATGAACTTCAATATTATTATGACTGGCTGACTAAAAAATATATTCAGTCCCCAGCATGCTCGACACAACGTACAAGTAGTCCCCCAATATAAACATAACTTGGTTCTCATTATAAACCGGCGTGTTGGAATACAATTAAACTTTGTATGAACAGTGGGATCCGCCATACCTGTGTGGGCAACTAGCTTCTGGTGCTAGAATAAATAAGATAAAAATATATTTTTTTTCCGATGTTAGTCACAATAGACGGCACGTTCACTTTAAGCCGCATCCGATCGACCATCGGCCACGTCACTCAGCGGTGCAAAAATTCCTAAAATTGAAACTATCCTAGCATAGAGATCACTGGGGTACTTCCACTATATTCAACAAGTTAAAATTCTATTTCTTAAGATATCTCAAGACCGCAATTCAACTTGGTTTTGTCGTATGCCCACCGCGAAATCATAAAATATGGGACATTAGGAAAAAAAAAACTTGAATATCGTTCCAGTTGTATAGAGCGAATGGGAAGTAGCAGAGTGTAAAGCCATACACAGTCGGAATACTTTGCTGAATTCAGCGGCGGGATCCTACATCTAAATTCCGGCGTTTTGTCACACTTAATGGCAACGCAGAGAGGTGGTAACGTTTTCTGACTCCCTCCTCTTCATTTAATTCCTACACAAGACAGAATCTTTTCAGGTATGTGCGAGTTCAATCCTTGACAATCTATGGGGAGTGGGTGTTTTGCATTCACAAATGTTTAAGAAAGTAAGAACGTGTATCTGCCAAAAACACAGTAACAGACCTCAGTCAATGAGAAATGACATTAGCTTGCCGAATTAAGCAAAACATTCCAGACATTATGCCTAAGAACCAAGAGACGAAGCACCGAAACAGGGCACCAAAGAAGCTTCCTAAAGTATTCAGACCGGGGTGCCGAAGTCAGGGTCGCCGTCGCCGGCGAGCGGCGGCAGCGGCAGCGCCCGCGGGCGAGATAGAGCGCCGTTGCACAGCTCCGGGCGCTCGGGGCGCTCCGCCCGCTCCGAGCGCTCTGGCCGCTCCGGGCGCTCCACGCGCCGCGCCGAGCCTATCCGGAACGGCGCCGTGTCGCGCGCGCGCGCCGGCTCCGGCGCGGGCGTCGGCGCCGGCTCCGGCTTCTCGTCGGAGGACTGCGCGTCGTCCACCGTGTGGTATGCACCTTGTATTGTACAAAATAAATATCAAATTACAATTGTACAGCTCGTTCAATCCATAAAGAAGCGCCGTCTCGTTGCGTTCTGGGTTGTTTTCTCTAGGGCTTTGCAAGGAGGGGAAGAAGCCCATCGTCGGCTGACAAGTAATCATCCTGTGGATGTGATCAGATAAATGTGATCGGATTTGGCAGTGATGTTTGGATGGCAACCAAATCTGTCACCTTAGTTTCTAAGCAGGAAGTAAAAGTAACTTAGTAGAAGATTAGTGACAGGCAATGAGTTTTGGTTGCCAAATAAAAACTCGTGTCTCGGTATTGATTCAGTAAATCGATACTGTGACACGCGTTGTGTTATTAAGTTGGTGTCTTATTTGAATGTGGTTGTTGTACTAGGAGAGAGAGGACAGATTAAATATTAAAAAAATACCCTATCACGCAATAGGGTATTTTTTTAATATTTAATCTGTTATATTCTTTAACATATTTTAAAATGCGTGACTTTCGGTGATAATAACCCTCAGAGTGTCAAGCCGCGCCCGCCGGCCTCGATGCGGATGGAGTCGTCCACGTCGAGGGTGGACAGGTTGTAGACCTACCTTTAGTGCGCCAGTCCTGCGGCTTGCGTTTCTTCTTGGTGACCAACCGGCGAGTGTGCACGGGGGTAGACTCCGCGGAGGCGGAGGCCGAGGGCAGCGCGCCGTAGCCGCGCCCGCCGGCCTCGATGCGGATGGAGTCGTCCACGTCGAGGATGGACAGGTTGTAGACCTACCTTTAGTGCGCCAGTCCTGCGGCTAGCGTTTCTTCTTGGTGACCAACCGGCGAGTGTGCACGGGGGTAGACTCCGCGGAGGCGGAGGCCGAGGGCAGCGCGCCGTAGCCGCGCCCGCCGGCCTCGATGCGGATGGAGTCGTCCACGTCGAGGGTGGACAGGTTGTAGACCTACCTTTAGTGCGCCAGTCCTGCGGCTAGCGTTTCTTCTTGGTGACCAACCGGCGAGTGTGCACGGGGGTAGACTCCGCGGAGGCGGAGGCCGAGGGCAGCGCGCCGTAGCCGCGCCCGCCGGCCTCGATGCGGATGGAGTCGTCCACGTCGAGGGTGGACAGGTTGTAGACCTACCTTTAGTGCGCCAGTCCTGCGGCTTGCGTTTCTTCTTGGTGACCAACCGGCGAGTGTGCACGGGGGTAGACTCCGCGGAGGCGGAGGCCGAGGGCAGCGCGCCGTAGCCGCGCCCGCCGGCCTCGATGCGGATGGAGTCGTCCACGTCGAGGATGGACAGGTTGTAGACCTACCTTTAGTGCGCCAGTCCTGCGGCTAGCGTTTCTTCTTGGTGACCAACCGGCGAGTGTGCACGGGGGTAGACTCCGCGGAGGCGGAGGCCGAGGGCAGCGCGCCGTAGCCGCGCCCGCCGGCCTCGATGCGGATGGAGTCGTCCACGTCGAGGGTGGACAGGTTGTAGACCTACCTTTAGTGCGCCAGTCCTGCGGCTAGCGTTTCTTCTTGGTGACCAACCGGCGAGTGTGCACGGGGGTAGACTCCGCGGAGGCGGAGGCCGAGGGCAGCGCGCCGTAGCCGCGCCCGCCGGCCTCGATGCGGATGGAGTCGTCCACGTCGAGGGTGGACAGGTTGTAAACCTACCTTTAGTGCGCCAGTCCTGCGGCTTGCGTTTCTTCTTGGTGACCAACCGGCGAGTGTGCACGGGGGTAGACTCCGCGGAGGCGGAGGCCGAGGGCAGCGCGCCGTAGCCGCGCCCGCCGGCCTCGATGCGGATGGAGTCGTCCACGACGAGGGTGGACAGGTTGTAGACCTATCTTTAGTGCGCCAGTCCTGCGGCTTGCGTTTCTTCTTGGTGACCAACCGGCGAGTGTGCACGGGGGTAGACTCCGCGGAGGCGGAGACCGAGGGCAGCGCGCCGTAGCCGCGCCCGCCGGCCTCGATGCGGATGGAGTCGTCCACGTCGAGGGTGGACAGGCCCCTATTTCACCAAGTTGACAGGCGCGACAATTGTCAAGAAAACATGACAATTGTAGATCGTGAAACAGGCATTGTCGAAATAAGCTGACAATTGTAAATATGTCAGGACAATTGTTGTTTCATAAATTTTTCACCGTATGTCGGTAATTGACAGGCGCCCAACATTGCAAGATTTATAATACGTATTGCGGTAAGGACGCGGGCGACAGTATCCTACCATTTATAAATTCACACACACGTGACGTATTAAGTAATCTTCCTTTTCTCCAACTTGTTCGGAAATGTTCCCATTAGTGTATCAAAAACATATCGCGAAGTCCACCGTTGTATGCGTGGATGCGATAATAAAAAAAAAAGTGGAATTACTTACCGGACATGCCCGGGAATAGTATATACTTATATTAATATAGAGGCCGGGAAACGAAGGGTTGCAGGCCAAGTAGATAAAGACCGGGGATACGCAGCCGGCAACACCGTTTCTCGCCGAGATTTGTGTAGTGCTTTACTCAAACTTGAAATGAAATAATTTGAAGTTAATTAGGTACTTATGTCAACATTTCATTGCAAGTTTAAGAAAATGTACATTTATGTTCATTACTATATTTAATAAAGTATACAGTAGGCCTAGGAATCTAGAACTACTTTCTCTAGTTAAACTGGTTACTAATGTATTGCTATCTCTTTCCAACTATTACAAGTTCGTGTGATAGATTGCACTTCTCTCACTTCTTTTTTTTCATTGTTATAGACAAAACGCTTACTTTTGTAAGTCGAAGTGACGTTTATAAAAATGCCTTAAATATATTTTTCCCGTTACATCTTTAATAATTTTAATTACACAACAATATAATTGTGATCTATTTTAATGCTATTATTATTCGTATATCAATTTAAACTGGCAGCACGAGACATGTCGTGGTCCTACTTTAAAAAAATATTGGGTGGGAACTTAATACCTAGGTTATTGACATACTCGCTGTTATTGAAAATATTATAAGATTTCCTCGATTTTTGGAAAAAAGCACTATATCTGCCTCGGTATGTACTAATAGTAAATAATGTACTATTGATTTAAAAATAAATAATCCAATGCTCAATCCAATGTCAGTTTTATTTTATTTTATAATTTTAACGAACAAAAAGGAGTTAATCGGTTTATTGTTTTTTTTAATACGGACAAGTTTGAAAAGCCCATTTTATCGTCGGTATTAGTTAATGGATTCTTTATTAAAATATAGAATTACTGCAAGGCCTGAGTGGACGCCCCGCTCAGAGCGGGGCGTGCAGCGTCCATATAAAACAAATGCAATTTATATGGACGCTCGACGCCCCGCTCTGAGCGGGGCGTCCACTCAGGCCTTACACTTAGACTAGTACTAACACTACCTATTCACTTAGGCATTGTATGAAGACACGACTAAAGGAAACAACTTTTTTTTCATTTTGGCTGTAAATGTATCATTGGCTGAATGGGATTTTCCTTTGCCTTTAACTTATTTAAAAATACCCAATTATTTACCGCCTTTTTCATAAAAATAAATAGTTTTCAAGTCATTCCACCAATAATCACATCACACAAGCGAGCGTTTCGATTTTAAAATATAACAATGGATAAGACCAAGAAAATGACGATATTAAATTTAATTTCGGAAAATAAAGCAATACTTTTTGGTAAATTTGACAACTTAACATTTGATATGAAGATCAAAAAGTGGAAGGAAATTTCTCAAAAATTACAAGAGCTAGGCATTTATGACAAATATTGGAAGTACTTAAGAGATACCACGTGGCAAAATTGGCGAAAGAGGACAATAGTAAGTACTGAGTATACATTTTTAATACCTCGTAGTAATTGTCGAGGCAATTTGTAATTAGTACTTATGAAATTTATACCATCTTATTTTCCGTATAGTATTGTAACTTAATCGCATTTCACCGCCATCGATGTATGTTTGGAACGCTATTATATTTGACGTAGGTATTAATTTATGTTTGCAATAAAACTCTGTAGGTATCGGCAACAGCGTTGAGGCCACTCACACAACATTAAAACATAGTTAGTAAGTACCTAATGACCGCGAGATATTGAAATGAGTGTTACTTTATTTTTTCTTCGGGATATCATACTCAATGGAATATTATCTTTGTTACTAATATAATAAACAAATGTGACTAAATTATTAGCGACCAAAAAAACTAAGCGATTCAGACAAAAAGCGATACTTTTAATTATACGGTCGAGATGAAATGCGATTAAATGCAACGCTATAAGGATTTTTTGCCTTTGAGGTAGAAGGTATATTACTCCTACAAATGGCTCGGTTCTATCACACTAGGAAAGGACAAAAGCCAGTTTCCATCCCTTATTTTTGAAAAATATTATTTAAATGGTTTCTTTGGGAGTGCAATAAAGGGATTCTGAATATTTTATAAAAAAATATATATTATAATGGTTTCAAAGTTATTAATTTATTTTATAAATTTGTTTTAGGAAAAAAGGGATAACCGACACCAAACGGGATATGCGGGAGGAAAAAAATGGAAATTTGATGATGCTGATGATATGATTCTCAATATAATAGAGAAAAACACTCCGGTTTTAGAAGGATTGGACGTTCCTGAATCCTCTGGAACACAGGAAGCCATTCAAATACTAAATGATGAACCTACACTGCAAGATTCGCGTTGTGATAATACACCCCAAATATCGCAAAATATAGATAACAGAAACGTAACAAGTACACACTGCAAACCTATTTATCGTTTAAAAAAGGAAAAGCTCGAGGCTGATATATGTATTGCTTACTAAGGAGAAAATAGAAATAGCGAAACGGGAAAAGTATAAACTAGATTTAGAGTTATTTAAATTAGAGAAAGAGCTAAACATTAGAGAAGTTTCCAATTTCACTGAACCTTATTATGATCAAAATATTATTGAGATTAATTTAGTTAATTTATCCGAAAATTTGGATGTTCAAAAAAGTGTTCCACCCTCACGAGTAAATACTATTTAATTTGTAACTAATTAATGGCTAATATTTCTTTTCACATAAAGAATAATCGCATAAAAATGTAATAATTACTTTCTTTCATTATGTGATAATTGTATATATATCTACACTCAAGAGTATTGTAAAACAGTTTTTCATTACTTCCGAGTGGTAGTCGAGGAAACTGAATGTATAGCACTTTTGTCAATGAAATAGAGTTTAAAGGTGACATATTTAGATTCGTCGACCGTACATAATAAACCTCATTTTTCTTATTTTATTGTTTGGAATGTTACAGCCTAAATTAGAAAGTTCAAATTGCAATATAATTCGTTTATAGTAAATATGAGACAGTTTAAATAATTTCAAATATGACATTTTTATTGCATTTTAAGTTTAATTTCCAATGTTATCAAATTGAATAAAATAAAACAGTACTTCAATTAAAGTTTTGTATCAATTCCCGTAATACTTCAATTGCTTCAGGGTCAATTGCTTCGTTGTTGTCCTCTTCAATGTTGTCCCGATTATTATCGCCATTATCTACCACATCGTCATTTGAATAATCGTAAGGTATGTAATGTTCGGATCCAAGGCGTTTTTCTAGATTGTGAAGGGTAACACACGCTAAGAACACTTTGCACGCTGACAATGGTTGCAAACGTAGATGATTGAGAGAGGGAAACTTCTCCTTTAATATACCCAAAGCATTCTCAACCATCCTTCTTACATGTTTAAATGCTCTCAAAAATCGCATTACTGCGTCCGTTCTTGGTATTTGTATGGGGATGTTCGGTGTTATCAGCCACTTCTTCATACCATATCCGCTGTCTCCTAAAACAAGGGCATTTGGAAATGGCCTCCAACCATTTTCACACTGCTGTGCCAAAGAAGAACAACGCAAAACTCTTGCGTCATGAACAGAGCCCGGCCATCGTGCACTGGCATAAAAGAACTCCAAATTAGGCCCACAAACAACCATGGTATTTATCGAATGGTCACCTTTACGGTCCACAAACATGTATTCATTCTGCCGAGGTGAAACGATGGGTATTAACGATCCATCAACAATACCACCAATTCTTGGAATGTTACCAATTTCCATAAATAATTGTGAGATAGAGCCTGTGTTTGCTGGCCAACGTACTTCGTTACCAAATATTTGATTGACTATTGCAGTGGTAACACGCCTTACACAACGATGGATCGTTGCCTTCGAAACGCCGTGGTTGTCACCGCTAACATGGTATTGAGATCCCGAACCCATCCAATGCAACGTACACAGTATTTGCTGACATGGCGTCAAAGCTTTATTTTTTGTAGTTGGGTGGTCAATAACTGCACCGATTTCATTTGTTAAATATTCGACACTGGTTTTACTAATTCGAAATTTTTCTTTAAATGCAAAGTCAGTGACGTCAAAGGAGAAATTTATTCGTTCTTTATATATTCTCCTATATGCGAACTCATCTAAATCGCTTTCACTGTCACTACTACTGCTTTCGCGGAGAGCCATTTTGTAACTAACAACACTACAATTGTATCGATAAGCTGACACAGCCTCGATCTCATGTCAACAATTACTGACAAATCTACAAATATGTCGAGTTGGAAAAATGTAACTTGTTTCACAACATAATTGTCATTCGCTTATGATTAGGACAATTGTAACAAAATGCTTGTCATGTTTATATGCATTTCTATACGAAATAATTTACAAAATTGTCAGTTGTCACCTGTCACTTGACAATTGTCAGCGACATATGTCGAATTGTAAGCCGACATATGTCGCTGACAATTGTCAAGTTGGTGAAATAGGGGCCAGGTTGTAGACCTACCTTTAGTGCGCCAGTCCTGCGGCTTGCGTTTCTTCTTGGTGACCAACCGGCGAGTGTGCACGGGGGTAGACTCCGCGGAGGCGGAGGCCGAGGGCAGCGCGCCGTAGCCGCGCCCGCCGGCCTCGATGCGGATGGAGTCGTCCACGTCGAGGGTGGACAGGTTGTAGACCTACCTTTAGTGCGCCAGTCCTGCGGCTTGCGTTTCTTCTTGGTGACCAACCGGCGAGTGTGCACGGGGGTAGACTCCGCGGAGGCGGAGGCCGAGGGCAGCGCGCCGTAGCCGCGCCCGCCGGCCTCGATGCGGATGGAGTCGTCCACGTCGAGGGTGGACAGGTTGTAGACCTACCTTTAGTGCGCCAGTCCTGCGGCTTGCGTTTCTTCTTGGTGACCAACCGGCGAGTGTGCACGGGGGTAGACTCCGCGGAGGCGGAGGCCGAGGGCAGCGCGCCGTAGCCGCGCCCGCCGGCCTCGATGCGGATGGAGTCGTCCACGTCGAGGATGGACAGGTTGTAGACCTACCTTTAGTGCGCCAGTCCTGCGGCTTGCGTTTCTTCTTGGTGACCAACCGGCGAGTGTGCACGGGGGTAGACTCCGCGGAGGCGGAGGCCGAGGGCAGCGCGCCGTAGCCGCGCCCGCCGGCCTCGATGCGGATGGAGTCGTCCACGTCGAGGGTGGACAGGTTGTAGACCTACCTTTAGTGCGCCAGTCCTGCGGATTGCGTTTCTTCTTGGTGACCAACCGGCGAGTGTGCACGGGGGTAGACTCCGCGGAGGCGGAGGCCGAGGGCAGCGCGCCGTAGCCGCGCCCGCCGGCCTCGATGCGGATGGAGTCGTCCACGTCGAGGGTGGACAGTTTGTAGACCTACCTTTAGTGCGCCAGTCCTGCGGCTTGCGTTTCTTCTTGGTGACCAACCGGCGAGTGTGCACGGGGGTAGACTCCGCGGAGGCCGAAGGCAGCGCGCCGTAGCCGCGCCCGCCGGCCTCGATGCGGATGGAGTCGTCCACGTCGAGGGTGGACAGGTTGTAGACCTACCTTTAGTGCGCCAGTCCTGCGGCTTGCGTTTCTTCTTGGTGACCAACCGGCGAGTGTGCACGGGGGTAGACTCCGCGGAGGCGGAGGCCGAGGGCAGCGCGCCGTAGCCGCGCCCGCCGGCCTCGATGCGGATGGAGTCGTCCACGTCGAGGATGGACAGGTTGTAGACCTACCTTTAGTGCGCCAGTCCTGCGGCTTGCGTTTCTTCTTGGTGACCAACCGGCGAGTGTGCACGGGGGTAGACTCCGCGGAGGCGGAGGCCGAGGGCAGCGCGCCGTAGCCGCGCCCGCCGGCCTCGATGCGGATGGAGTCGTCCACGTCGAGGGTGGACAGGTTGTAGACCTACCTTTAGTGCGCCAGTCCTGCGGCTTGCGTTTCTTCTTGGTGACCAACCGGCGAGTGTGCACGGGGGTAGACTCCGCGGAGGCGGAGGCCGAGGGCAGCGCGCCGTAGCCGCGCCCGCCGGCCTCGATGGGGATGGAGTCGTCCACGTCGAGGGTGGACAGGTTGTAGACCTACCTTTAGTGCGCCAGTCCTGCGGCTTGCGTTTCTTCTTGGTGACCAACCGGCGAGTGTGCACGGGGGTAGACTCCGCGGAGGCGGAGGCCGAGGGCAGCGCGCCGTAGCCGCGCCCGCCGGCCTCGATGCGGATGGAGTCGTCCACGTCGAGGATGGACAGGTTGTAGACCTACCTTTAGTGCGCCAGTCCTGCGGCTTGCGTTTCTTCTTGGTGACCAACCGGCGAGTGTGCACGGGGGTAGACTCCGCGGAGGCGGAGGCCGAGGGCAGCGCGCCGTAGCCGCGCCCGCCGGCCTCGATGCGGATGGAGTCGTCGTCCATGTCGAGGATGGACAGGTTGTTGTTGATGTTGTTGTACTCGGGGTAGTGCGGCCGCGGCGAGCGCGAGCCTGTTGAGCCTGCTGCTGAGTGCGGCCTGCCCAAGGGAATATACGTGCGCATTACTAAATGTAGAGAAGCTATATATATGGATAAGTTTCTAGAACAATTGCATTGCTAATTGCTATTCGGATAAAAGCACTAGGCTAAACTGGTCTCCATGTGTCACAAAGTACAGTGGTAGTGACCTGTCGTAGTCGGGGGTCCGCGGCGCGGTGGGCGTGGCCCCGGAGCCATCGGGCTCGGCGCCGAACACCTCGCCGTCCTCCGGGTACAGCGGGAACCTGCACATACAACTTACTTTATCCAGGTCACATACGTAGGGCACAGGGGAGCGTTAGAGAGGCAGGGCACAGGGGAGCGTTAGAGTGGTAGGGTACGGGGAGAGTTAGAAAGGCAGGACACGGGAGCGTTAGAGAGGTAGGGCACGGGGAGAGTTAGAGAGGTAGGGTACAGGAGAGCGTTAGACAGGCAGGGCACAGGGGAGCGTTAGAGAGAATAGGGCCCAGGGGTGTGTTAGAGAGGCAGGGCACGGGGAAGCGTTAGAGAGCTAGGGCACAGGGGAGCGTTAGAGAGGCAGGGCACAGGGGAGCTTTAGAGAGGTAGGGCCCAGGGGAGCGATAGAGAGGCAGGGCGCAGAGAAGCGTTAGAGAGGCAGGGTACAGGGGAACGTTAGAGAGGTAGGGCCCAGGGGAGCGTTAGAGAGGAAGGGCTCACGGGAGCGTTGGGATCATGTTGTTTTACCAAATTTATTTTGGTCAAATTTCATTTCCCAAACAAATTTTAGCAACTATTTTGTTCGCCAATGCAAACTTTGGCACAATTTTAATACGAATATTTTTATTACGTCTTATTTTCATTCAGCAAAATATTATTACGAAAAATTACATAATGGCATGTGGTCTTTTAGCAAATGCTTTAATAAGGCAAAAAAACATTATACAATAAACATTTCGTCAAGTTGATGTTATGGCAAAATATAAATAGACAAACATCACAATTGTTTGGGTTATAAAATTTTACCAAAATACTATAAATAAAACGGCACGGTCCGTTAATAAAAAAAGCACAGTTAAGTAGATCGGTAGGCAAAAGCGTTAAATTAGGTTAGGGCAGCCAAAAAAGGGGGGCTCGGGGGGTGAAGCCTCCTAGCAGTAAAAAAACAAACAATCGTAACAATGGTATTATTTGGTAGGTTAGGTTAGGGTTAGCTTGCGTCCCTTAGAGCGTAAATAGGCACCCCGCGAAGCGGGGTGACGTCGACACGCTGGCGGTTAGGTTAGAATTGCGACCTCTACCCAAATTATTTTTTCCTACGTACGTAACAAAAAAAGTTGTTATTTTATTGTGTATCTTATACACCATTGAAATAAAGAGGCAAATGATTTGTCATTGAAGAGTTCCTCTGCTGATGAACCGGCGAAATAGAAATGGTCAATTAAATATTGACGATACAAATCATTTGCCTTATTTTGTTTTGGTTAAAACATATTATGCCAACTAACATATTTGACTGAATGAAATTTGGTCAAAGTACCAGTTGGTAAACGAGATATTGCCTAAACATGAATATGCCAAACATAAGGGTTGCGTAAGAATTATTTGTCGAGTGTTAATTTGGCAAACGATTATTTGGCAAATGACATTCTACGAAAAATGTTTTGGGAAGTGATAATTTGTCAAATTTTTTTTGGTAAAACAAAGGTAACCCGGGAGCGTTAGAGGTAGGGCTCAGGGGAGCGTTAGAGAGGTAGGGTACGGGGAGAGTTAGAGAGGTAGGGCACAGGAGAGCGTTAGACAGGCAGGGCACAGGAGAGCGTTAGAGAGAATAGGGCCCAGGAGTGTGTTAGAGAGGCAGGGCACAGGGAAGCGTTAGAGAGCTAGGGCACAGGGGAGAGTTAGAGAGGTAGGTTACAGGGGAACGTTAGAGAGGTAGAGCCCAGGGGAGCGTTAGAGAGGAAGGGCTCACGGGAGCGTTAGAGGTAAGGCTCAGGGGAGCGTTAGAGAGGTAGGGCTCAGGGGAGCGTTAGAGAGGTAGGGCCCAGGGGAGAGTTAGAGAAGTAAAGAGACGTAAAGCAACGTCATCTCTCTCATATTTCGAGCAGCCCAAATGGGGACTTCACCTTACAGAAGACCTCAGGTTTAATAACACCACTACTATCTCTGTACTGTAGGTGTACCTGTTGGTGTCGATGAAGAATAGTGATAATTAAAAGTATTAATCAAATGGTGTATTGATCGCAATGTGGTATTTTTATAAAAATATAACTAACCCATCAGTTGTATGTTGTACAAGCTTTTGATAAGTGGCTTAATTATTAATTCTTGAAGAATCGATGAGTACTGAAGGTTTGTCCCGAAGGAACCAGGTAATCCCGGTTTTGATTTCGGTCAGTGCCGAAAATCCCGGATCTGTGAAACAGTACCGGTTCTGCATTCGCTAGTTGTGTCCCTGGGGTGGTGTGTTAGGTCGCCAGCGATGCCAAGGGTGGCATGTGTTGATTGCGAGTGGCCTCTATTTTTCTCTTACTATCAACACAAGGAATCCTTTAATCAATAAATCGCGTCCAACCACCGTCCATAGGTTAAGGTGTCTGGTCACCATAAATCACGTTGTTAGCTTGTTGCCGTTCCTGGCTCGACCGGCGGCGCTACCAGGAGAACCGAATCTCGAAGTTCTTGTACTTGCATCCCTGCCACTAGAGCATAGAAGTGCGAGCATCATCATCAGTCGTTCCCTCAATGCTGAAGATCGTGACATCATGTCCTCTTCTTGTTGATCAGACCAACGGCGCCTAGTAAGTGCGATAGAGATAGATGTATCCGAAGTTCGACATTCGAACTTCGTGGTTATAGGTCTGGATCAGTGGAAGGGAAGGCAGGTTACCGGTAGTTGTCGTCGGAGAGGCGGTCCTCGTCGTCGGCCGCGATGAACTGCACGCACAGCGCGCAGTCGCCCTTCACGCTCTGCAGGGCCGCGACCGCCTCCTTGTGGCACGCCTGTGCAGAAACAACACGGGTGTACACTTAATAGTACGACATTACCACAGGAGGGAAGTAAGGGGTTGCCGGCCGAGTACATATACTGCCGAGCGTAGCATGCGGCTGGCAACCCCTTTTCACACCGAGGTATCTATAGGGATGCCGAGGTATGCTTTTCTCAAACATGCAATGAAATAAATTAAAAAAACTCCAAGAAATCAAACTTAAATTATCATAGCTGAACGCCGTGATCCTGTGCCACAAATTGTGAAATGGAAATTAAAAAAGATTATCGTGCAAGCCTAGGCCTCGAATTTTGTATGAAATGCCATTACGGGTCGCTCGTCTCGCTGCGCCCGAAACGTGACACTTCGAAGCCCATTATGAAGAACAAACGTCAATATTTCATTGCATGTTTGAGAAAAAAATATTATTACTTCAAAAATAATAATATTTTTAAAAATCACATTCAGATATTTCAAAGAATTACGAAGCTACAACCGTTTAAATATTGCTTGATAGAGAAAAAACGCTCCCAGTTAGTGACGTCACAATCTGCGAGCGTCATAGTAAATGACAATCGTTTCATATGAAGGCGCGTTTTGCGGAAAAGGGACAGAATATACCCCGCTTCAAACTTTGGACGCTCATAGCTTTCTTATTATATAAAAGCGAGTACATGGTGTTTAAGGCAGGCTGCAAGTGTCCATCATATGTTCCACCCATACTTTTAAACGGACAGCAGGTTAAGAGGGTGCACATGTTTAAGTATCTTGGACACTTGTTAACTGACGACCTGCGAGACGACGCGGACATCGAGCGAGAACGCAGAGCATTAGCGATTAGGGCTAATACGAGTATGATAGCGCGCAGGTTCAGCCGGTGTGCAGTGCGGGTTAAATTAACACTGTTTAAGGCGTACTGCACATCGCTGTATACCTGTAGCCTGTGGTGCAAATACACCCAACGATCGCTCAACGCAATGCGCGTCCAGTATAATGATGCGTTCAGGGTGCTGTTGCGGCTGCCGCGACACTGTAGCGCGTCCGGTATGTTCGCGGATGCGCAAGTGGATGGTTTCTCCGCGACATTGCGCAAGCGCTGCGCCGCGACGCTCCGCAGGGTGCGCGCCAGCCGCCACAGTCTCCTGAACGTACTGGCCGACAGATGGGACGGTAGCCTACTGAGGCACTGGTCCTCCCTACATTTAAGTTTAAGTTCTAACATAGTTATATAAGTCCTGTAGCACTAACAATCTATGGATCCTAGTTGTCCGAATTAAATGCATTTTATTTTATTTATTTTTTTATTTTATATTTTAATCTATTGCATTGCTTTTTCCCCATTTGACTACATTTTTAATCCCTTTTCGAGAAAATATATTATAATTGATTATTTTATTTAGTGTCTACACCCCTATTGTCAATAACGTTATCGGCTCCAGAGACTCAATGCCCAAGTATCTGAGTTTTACCAAAATTTAACCTTAACGGTGTCATGTCCCCCGAAACCATGAAGCCTGTCACAAAATGGCGCGGTCTCCAGTGGCGCCCAGCGGTAAAATATACAATAATTGTAGAGTTTACAACTGGCCGCTACCTCAGGCCGCCTCAGTCTTAATCCTGGATCCGTCATTGATCAATAGGTTCCTAAACATTGAAATATACCAAATACCAATGTTGCCGTCCATGCTGCCTGCCACGTAAGAAATACTAGCAGCTAGTGCAAGCAGGTGAGTGAGAGTCAGAAAGTACCTTAAGCGATATAAAAAAATTGTATACGAAAAAAATGTACCCAATTTGTACTATTTATTACCACATTTTAAAAAAATTGTACCGTCCCGTACTCAAAGTTATTACGAAATTAAGGTACACCCGCCATTCTGACAGTCAGGATGGCGGGTGTACTTCAGTATGCTGTGTTCCTACCAATTATTAAAAAAAAATTATACACCAAAAATTTGTACCAAATTTGTACTCAAATGTACAATTTACATTAAGGCAATATAATTCGTTGTTTGCGAGTTATACACATTTCAAGTTTTTCTACTGGCATGGGACCTAAGTAGTCAAGCTCGTGTAGAAGGAAGACTTTCGGTTGGTTAGAGGTTTTTATTTTATATTTATTTATTTAAACTTTATTCATCATATCAGCCGAAAGACGTCCACTGCTGGACATAGGCCTCCCCCAAAGAGTGTTAAAGTGACCGATCCTGCGCCACCCGCATCCAACGAACTCCCGCAACCTTTACCAGGTCATCTTGTGAGGGGCCTACCCACGCTGCGCCTTCCGGTACGTGGTCGCCACTCGAGAACCTTTCCGCCCCAACGGCCATCGGTTTCTTCGTACGCGTTCCAAAGGGCTATGGGCTATGTTGGGATTTTCTCTGCGTGATCACATCAGAAATGAGGCTATCCGCAACAGAACCAAGATAACCTATATAGCCTTCCGAATCGCTCAACTTAAGTGGCAAGGGGCGGAGCACATAGCACTGGCACTGGCGGACTTAATGCCATAAGTTATTATCTACCAGTCAACCATTGGGCTTAACAGAAACAATTAGTGCAGGCATTTAAAATTCATTGAAAACTAAATCCCAGATAAACGGTTATAAAATACGTACTAAATTATATACACTAATACATATATACATAATATAACCGACGTTTTCTGATTATGGTGTCCAGTGGGAGTTGAGGGAACTCCTCGAGTGCAATAGGCACGCAAATGGCGATTTCAATAACTTAGTAAGGTGGATGGGGTGGATTTGGGATGATGATGATTAGAACCATTCATTATAAATGCAACCAGTGACAGGGACTCGAGCAGTGAGTCCGAGGAGCCAATTGAGTGATAGTTCTAGATTACAGCTACGGTAGCCTAGCGGTTCAGGCATGCGGCTGTCAAACGGCGGTCGTGGGTTCGAATCCTGGCTGGCTCGTACCAATGACTTTTTTCGGAACTTGTGTACGGAATATCATTTGATATTAACCGTTAACTTTTCGGTGAAGGAAAAACATCGTGAGGAAACCTGCATACATTCACGAAGTAATTCAAAGGTGTATGTGAAGTCCCCAACCCGCACTGGGCCAGCGTGGGGACTACTGCCCGTTCCCTCTCATCCATGAGAGGAGGCCTGTGCCTAGCAGTGGGATGTATATAGGGTGATTTATTATTTTAATTATTACCTAGTTCTAGTTTAGTTCAGAGAATGATTATCTAGTAACTTCTTAGAAATAAACGATGAGGAAAACTGAAGTGTTGTTTCTTTTTGCAAACCCCTATTCTTTTTCGAATTCCTATCTAACGATACCCCATGATAGAGGCAGGAAGCAAAATAAAAATCTTCCCCACTTTACGTGTACGGGAGGAATAAATGTTATTTTAAGGCGCCGTAGGTTCAGCGAAAAATATCGTCTTAGGGGATGCTCCGCCCGCACGTCTCCCGCCGTCGCGCATAGAGGAAACACACAGTACAGAGTAAACAGTACCGCAACGAAGCGGCTAATTCATATTCTAGTTTATCATCATTTGGGTCATTTCAATTGTGATCACGACGCCATCTATCGGGCCTATTGTCTTTATAAACCATCCATGGACCCACTCAAATATGTAAACAAAGTTTCATCCAAATCGGACAAGCCGTTCCTCTCCATGTAGCACTCCATTATTCTCCTCTCTTTCCCACACCAGTCCTCTCCAATCTACTCCCCTTCACTCCATTTTCCCCGCCCCTCTCCTCTTCGCTTAACTAATTCCTCTCATCTCCACTCCTCTCTACTTCACTCCACTCCTCTCCTCTCTGTTGAGAGTGTGACTGTCACACGAGTTTCGGTTGCGCCATGCTCACGTACTGAGGGCCTACCGCGAAATGAAAACGAACTTCGTTCGTGTATCTCCGTCTCTGTCGCACTTGCTAGTTCGAGCGACAGAGAGGGAGATACTTGAACGAAGTTCGTTTTCGCTTCGCGGTAGTCCCTCTGATTAGCCTAAAATAATTATTACGTACTCATTCGATGGGAACACGGTTTCGTTATTTTCTTTGTTGCGGTCCAACAACCTAAAAATTTTTTTAAAGAGATTGATTACATTCAGAAATGAATAATTTGATATGATATTTACAGTGCCTACTTATTTAACAAGCAAAAAACACTATTCATATAATATCTTCGGTAAGTATATAGCGAACTTCTCACTTCAGATACATAATATAACTTGCGCGCGTCACACAGCCACTAAGTAGGCACCTACACTACTGCATTTATTATTTATCTGTGATTGCACTTACCGTTTCGTTTTGTTCTTCGGGCAATCGCTCTGCAATTCATAACATGACTCCTTCTCCTTTTTTTAGTTTTATTCTTTTTATTCCCCATTATAGGGAGCACGCAGGGTATATTTTTTGCAAGAAATGCACTTCGCCGTACGGATTCGGGAGCACGAGTCGCGCGACACAGGTCCGTCCCCGAACGCAGCTCGCTGAGCACTGAGCGGGCGGCGGCCGGTGGTCGAGCACGAGAGGATCACGGTTATCGATGTTTTCAAATTATTATTTTTGATTGGAATTATTTAAAAAAAATGTATTCACTGATTACCATCTAAAATACAAATACGCAATTTTTGATGCAAGTTTCATGTAAGTAGCAAGTTTAAAAAAAATGTAATATCGGTTTAAAGAGTGTAATTAGAGGTATGTTGGCGATTTTTTTTTATCGAGCGAAAATTGCTTAATCATGTTTCTAAACACTGATCTCCCTGCAGAAAAGCCTCGAGATTAGTAAACGTATTTTTTCTTAACCAAATTATTATAAACAGACGCATTATATTGTTTCAAAAACTCTGTTCGCTTGACTTCGCTGAACCCACGGCGCCTTAAGTTTTTTATTTAACCACGTTGTCGGCGAGATTGATATGTATATTCATGCCAAATTAGAAATTACAGCTGTCTAGTACTATGGTCTCTGAGCTTAGCTGCGGACAGACAGACATGGTGAAACTATAAGGGTTCCTAGATGACTACGGAACCCCAAAAACAGGTTTTAAATGGCGTGCCTACAAGAACATAAAGGTTTGCCATATCTACATATTTGAAATTTAAAAATAACAATCTCAGTATCACGTTTCGACGGCCAGACTCTAACACTTGTACTTGATACAAAAATACCTTACTTCTTCCTTCATGTTTTAAGTCCACTATTGTTCGCGATGATTAAAATAGAGTGTTTCGTGTTGTATTAATACAGATTAAGTGTTGATTGCCATAAAAAGTACAAATATGGTTGTTTGATTGAACTTTTCTGCATTTATTAATTTTTGCATACCTAAAACTATGTAGGTAAGTATTGTTTGATTGTCAAGAGCTTGTTCGTGGGTCTGCTACGAGAAGTAGGTATCTTCCAATATAAATTATTATTAATCCAAAAGGAAGAAGGCAAAAAAATATGCCTAGTGACGAAAATCCCGTTCAGATATCTCAAAGAATTACGAAGCTACAACCGTTTTAATATTGCTTGTTAGAGAGAGAAAATCCAAACAGTGTGTGACGTCACATTATGGGATGCTGCCGGGGTGCCACATCGACGGCGGCGCCGCACATGACGGGGCGCTTCTGAAACTTCCGGCCAATTTTAAGTGCGATAATCTCCTGATCCTCACTCAGCACAACTTTTTCGACCGAGTGCAATGCATTTTATCGTGCTGTCATGAGGCAGGCATTTTGGGAGCGGGCTTAGGGACTAATATTATTGTGATTTAGCGCTCGGCCGTGCAGTGAAGACTTGGAGGCGTTAATGCATAAGCCTACCGCTATGCAGTAACTACTGAAAAGACTGCGTTAGTCTTAAAAGTTCGAGCTTTTTAGGCTCGGCTAAGCTCTGGCTCTGTAATTTGCCACTATCAAGTAATCATAATTTTACCTCCAAAAATATTTACGAGCAATAGTAATTGAAGAAGCAATTCAACTAATCCTACTTTGTGCAGTACCTACGTCATTAAGGAGTTCCATAGGTCGCCTGTGGTAATCATCATCCCAAATCCACCCCATTCACCTTACTAAATCGCCATATGCGTGCCTATTGCACTCAAGGAGTTCCCTCAACTCCCACTGGACACCATAATCAGAAAAGTCGGTTATATTATGTATATATGTATTAGTGTATATAATTTAGTACACCTACGTGTAGTATGTATTTGATAACCGTTTATCTGGGATTTAGTTTTCAATTAATTTTAAATGCCTGCACAAATTGTTTCTATTAAGCCCAATGGTTGACTGGTAGAGAATAACTTATGGCATTAAGTCCGCCATAACTTTCTAAGTGCTATGTGCTCCGCCCCCTGCCACTTAAGTTGAGCGATTCGGAGGGCTATATCGGTTCTCTTGGTTCTGTTGCGGATAGGCTCATTTCTGATGTGATCACGCAGAGAAAATCCCAACATAGCCCATAGCCCTTTGGACCGCGTACGAAGAAACCGATGGCCGTTGGGGCGGAAAGGTTCTCGAGTGGCGACCACGTACCGGAAGGCGCAGCGTGGGTAGGCCCCTCACAAGATGACCTGGTAAAGGTTGCGGGAGTTCGTTGGATGCGGGTGGCGCAGGACCGGTCACTTTAACACTCTTTGGGGGAGGCCCATGCCCAGCAGTGGACGTCTTTCGGCTGATATGATGTTGATGATAAAAAGTTTAAATAAATAAATATAAAATAAAAACCCCAAACAAACCGAAAGTCTTCCTTCTATACGAGCTTCACTAGGTCCCATGCCAGTAGAAAAACTTGAAATGTGTATAATTCGCAAACCACGAATTATATTGCCTTAATGTAAATTGTACGTTTGAGTACAAATTTGGTACAAATTTTTGGTGTATATATTTTTTTAAATAATTGGTAGGAACACAGCATACTGAAGTACACCCGCCATCCTGACTGTCAGAATGGCAGGTGTACCTTAATTTCGTAATAACTTTGAGTACGGGACGGTACATTTTTTAAACTACTAAATAGTACTAAATAGTACAAATTGGGTATATTTTTTTGGTATACCATTTTTTTTATATCGCTTTAGTATACACCCGCCATTCTGACTCTCACGCAGGTGATAATCGAATTATTTAACATCCGAGCAAGGACTGACGGAAAATATCGGAATATATTCGTGCTCGTTATTTTCAAGATGATTTTGTATTCGGCGAGAACATTAAAAAACACAATTGACTCCTTCTTTCTAATTAAAGACCATACCAATCGACACTGACGCATAAGCACAAGGATGTGTCTTAAATACCAACCAGCAGTTTAACACGTACTTGGGCATTTCAGTACGCTTCATAATCTACCAAATTTTAATAACAAGTAACGGGTAATAATTCACTGTGAACCTAGAAAAATATAAAACAACGCGAGATATTTATAACAGCATGACGAACGCAATTTAACGAACTCCAAAGTAAACTTGACCTACATCCATACATACGATAGCAAGCGTCTAAATTAAAACCATGTCTCGAAGAACATGTATCATACTGTTCCTCGAAATTCTCGAGTGTTCTCAAACAATTACTCATACGTTTATTAGCAATACGCCATTCTAACTAGTCCGCCGTTGTAAAAAGACGGAAATGTGGTTTCAATTCTTAAGTCCACATGATCTTTTACGATAATAGTGGCTGAGATCTTCATATCTAGAGCAAGATTTTGCAGAGGATCATTCATATTGTAGAGTAAATCAGTTGTGGCAGTTTATTTAAGCACTACTGGCTCAAGGATGACACATCATTTTATAGTATGATTTAGAGGCACTTAACAATATGAAATATACATCGCTCTAGCCAAATCCATTGTAAATTTTCATAACATTAACGACAATAACGTAACAACTATTGTGTGCCCCAAGTATAAGAACAATTTTTAATAAAATCTGGTAATTGTAGGCCCTTGTGCGCTGTGCAATTTTTTCCATATATTTCCAAAGATATTTATCTGAATGATATATTTGAGATGTGTGGCGTGTGGTGTCGGGTTAGAATTTCACCACCCCCTTTCTTCCCGTGGGTGTCGTAAAAGTCGACTAACGGACCAGGGTTGAAGTGTGTTGTGGGCGATGGGCTAGCGACCTATCACTGCAATGTTTTTTTTTTTATGAGGACTATCTTCAAGCCGGGCCAACGCAGGACTCTTTAGCTCAGTGCGGAAAGCGTGATTTGACCATAAGGCCAAAACAGCAGAATTATATAAACTAAAACCTTATTCTATGACTTAAAACTAAGTGCCCGCAAGCCTTAGGGGCGTGCAGGTCTTTCATTCCCTGGAGGAGGGAGAAAGTTGGGGTTGTCACTGCTATCCCTATTGGGTGACTGAGATGGTAACAATTTGTTAGAAAGGCTATGACTAATATACATAGCATTCCCCGACGCAGGAGGAGAAGAAGCTGTGAGAGATAATTTATTGAATCAGGCGTTACTTTGCGGAAGTCCATGATATATTA
The DNA here is from genome assembly GCA_945867215.1 of Epinotia demarniana. Lineage (NCBI taxonomy): Eukaryota > Metazoa > Arthropoda > Insecta > Lepidoptera > Tortricidae > Epinotia > Epinotia demarniana. Next base: position 20,688,119 of record OX244265.1, read on the forward strand.
GGAGAACAATATTTCTTTGCTATTCCGCTAAAAAACGTGCTGGTCTATTAGTGAAGATAAGATGCAACTATTTGCGTAAAAACATGCAAAAAATTACAGCAAACCACCACCAATAATGACAAAAACCTCGACACGTGTTTCGCCTCTCTACGAGGCATCATCAGGAGATGCTGGCAGGAGATGTTGCTTGCGCCACGTCCACTGAGCAAATGACCCGCCCGGAGCCATCCGCCATATTTATATTCTGTCCCCCCATACTACCGTTCATGCGTGAAAGAGATGGAAGAACACGTAACAACGGTGATGACGCAACATACAGAGAGAGAGAGAGAGATATACAATTTTCGCTCCCCAACGCAGGAGGAGGGTTTTGGTCTGGAAGGTTTATGTCTGAGTTGGGACTCCCCGACGCAGGAGGAGAAGAAGAAGAAGAAATTGGATTTGTAGCAGTGACAACACTATGGTTAGCCCTTGGGAAGGGGATCCACGGATAATACGGGGGCGACTTTGGGACGCCTCCACGACGACGAGAGGGCCTGTAAAGCACTCTGGGCTGTTTGGGAGACACATTAGGTAAGTCAGTGCCATGATTCAGTACGGAGGTTTGTGGGTTTGTTGTGTGTGTGTGTGTGTGATTTGTGTGTGTTTTGGGAGCAGATTTGTTTCTGGCAGCTAATTCTTTTTCTAAGCGGATGTTCTCCTCGTGGACCAGAGTGATGTCGTCGTCACTGTCCAAGAGAGCGTTTTTGGGACGTCTCTTCAACAGTGACGTCGACTTTTGAGGAGTGTAGCTGCAAAAAGCCTTTATGAGTGGGTTAGTGTGGGATTCGGCACCGTCATGAAGGTGTTTAGACAACCTCTTCATGTGGTACCGAATCGAGGGTATATGGAGATCTTTGTGAAGATCGGTGTTTCGGGCATACCAAGGGGCCTTTGCTATAGTGCGTAAACAGCGGTTTTGAAGAACCTGGAATGATTTTAACTTGGGCTTGGAGGCGTGGGCAAAGACTGAAGAGGAGTAGGTGAGGACGGGCCTTATACAAGCTTTGTAGAGAAGGAGCTTCTTGCGGATAGACATTTTGGAGGATTTACTAACTAATAATTTGAGACGACCGGAAAAGAATGCAGCTCTGTCCCTGACAACTTTAATGTGCCTGTGGAAATTTAGGCGGCGGCACATTTTGTCGGTCTTTTATACCCACATTTATGCTAAAAGTGGTGCTGGAACATACGTTCCATGTGCTCTGCCTACCCCTTTTGGGAATAAAGGCGTGAATGTATGTATATTTGAGATAATATTTGTTGCTGATGGTTTTCAACCTGAGACTATAAATGAGGGATGTCTTGCCTGTGGAATCATTACCTACTTTTCAAACAGAGCGGATTACTTAATAGGTGTAGTTCGTGGTAGTTTGATGGATATCACGTCAGTAGACTCGAAGATTATCCGCCCGCCTCCAGCTCCGAGATCAGGATAGGGAGGATCTGACACCGGCCACAGACGGTACCTGCGTGAGGTCCTGGTCGTTGATGGCGAGGATGGCGTCGCCGACGTACAGCTCGCCCGTGAGCGCGGCCGGCCCGCCCGCCTCCAGCTCCGAGATCAGGATCGGCACGCCGTGCTCGCGCCCACCCTGCCACAATAATATACTTTGAATCAGAACAAATTTACTAACATTCAACGAAAACTAGCCTGGGATAACGACTTCGAATCTGCGGCTACTCCGCACAAAACGAAGTAAAATAAAATACGGCTAATATTAAACGGCCTATAGCTACGGTAGCCTAGTGGTTCAGGCATGTGGCTGTCAAGCGGCGGTCATGGGTTCGAATCCCGGCTCGTACCAATGAGTTTTTCGGAACTTATGTACGGAATATTTACCGTTAGCTTTTCGGTGAAGGAAAACATCGTGAGGAAACCGGTCTAATCCCAATAAGGTCTAGTTTTCCCTCTGGGTTGGAAGGTCAGATGGCAGTCGCTTTCGTAAAACTAGTGCCTATGCCAAATCTTGGGATTAGGTGTCAAAGAGGACCCCGGGCTCCTTTCGGGGCATTCCCGGGAATAGCGCTAGGAGGATGATGATGATTAAACGGCGTATAGCCTTGGGAAACGGCTACATAGAGTAATCCCGTGGTCTGCGGCAGAATCTTCTGATCTGCAGGAAAAACTATTATCTTTCCCATAAATAGGGGAGCACATCACACTGTTTACGCACCGTGACGGAGATGCCGAGCCCAAGGTGCGGCGAGCGGCGCACGCGCACGGTGCGCGGGCGCGGCGGGCGCGGGGAGCGCGCCGGCCGCGCGGGGCACGGCGCCAGCCCGCGACACACGCGCACCAGGGTCTTGTGGCGCTGTAGGAGAATCTCCGCCTCCACCTGGGGATACAACCATGTGGCAAGGTCTCGATCTGCACCAACTTACGATTACAGACCGATCAACGTTATTATTGAAACGGCGAATTGGAAGTGACCAAAGTCCAAAGGTGACCACTTTGCCATGAAAATATATGTACCCTGGCAGCTAATATAATCCCATTGTAATCGCGGTTTAATAATTAATATGGCACTTCCCGCTGTCAATAGCCGGGTCCAAACCGGACGCATGTCGCGGCCGACCACACCTCGCCCGAGCTCTGGTCTCGTCGGCTTTTTGGCCGAGATCAAAGGGCCCGCGGGGCGGTGGTGGGTAAATTCGGCCAAGCCGAACTCTGGCTTGGCGTGTGCGGTTGTCTCGGATACGCTAAATTTCGACCGAATCATCCGCGCGAACAGTTCGGCAAACACAACGGCAAACGGTCCGCAAGCCTCGCCTGAGGCATGCATGCAGTTTGGACCCGGCTATTCCATACGTATACAAACGTGTCATTCTTTCCATACATTCAGATTACGAACACCACTTACGATTACAGACGGTTTGGTGCACCTTACACGATCACTTTCTCAGAGCGTCTCACGCGCCGAGACTTCGGTGGTCGCATTACTGACAAATATATAAGGTTTCTGTAGTCAATAAGAAGAATAATAACAACGATTACTACAAAAGAACCGAAAATAACATAATTAATAATACGACAACCGGAATTAGGGCGATTTAAACTTCCTGAGGTATACGGTCACGATTCACATCTGGACCCTTACAAAAAAAGACACCATTGCTCATCATCCTCCGATCATTCTAAATGTTATGTTAGCGAAGAAAGTAACTGATGTCCTTATAGGATAGGATATTAGCTACGCTTACCAGCAAGATCAACCATCAACGAGCCATGGATGTTGCCAAGTATGGCGGAATCGAGGGGAGTCCCATCTTCAAAACGAATGTGTATTGGCTTTTAGTTACACATAAATAGCCTGTATGTATGGCCCCGCCGGTAAGTCCGGTAACCGTATCGCGAAGTAAGTATTTGAAGACAGACCTGAGCCCAAAGGGAGTCCCGCACCTCAGCCCGCATGTCTCTGCCGAGCAGTTGTAACTGCTGTATCCGCCCTGCGAGCTCTTTGTCCAAGTATTTCGTGGCCAGTCTGATAACAAACAACTACGTTGCAATGACGTGGAAAGGCCAAACGTCTTCGCTGCTATATTATAAGAGAAACGATGTCGAAGGAGATTTTATCTAGGATAACAAACAAGACAATCCGTGGCATATTGGCCATGAGATAAAATAAAAGAAATATGGTCTTCTCCGATTAGGTATCAGGCCCTTTTGTGGAGGTTTCAGGATCTATTAAGTGTTCCTTGAACATAATATAAGATACTGAATATCCCCGGTTGGACAGTTGGATCACCTCATCAATCTGCCTTTCAGGTTCAGCTGTGCTAACTCTTTCGGCAAGACAATTTTTGTAGAAAGTTTTTGAACATTTATAGATGTCAGACGAGACTATAGCAAGTTTATGGAGACTGTTCACCTGGCGCCGAAGAGCTCTGAGTGCAACGCGAGCACGGTCTCGCGCAACGCGGCGTTCTCGCGCGCGAGCTGCGCGGCCTCGGCGCGGGCGCGGGACGCGTCCGACACGCTGCCCGCTGTATCTTCGCCGTCCTGACATCCGCCTGCTAACAAATGTATATTGATTGTTCTGTCACGTTGGCATAGTCGAACTCATAAGTAGGAACACAATACAATACAAATATTCTTTATTGCTCACCAGACATAGAACACCTTGGTACCTCGTCAGTTTCACCCGTTTGACACCTTCGTATGGCAGTTTAAACATGTCGTCAAAGCGACACGGTACAAAAGCGGCCAGCTCCTTATGAACCCGACCGTATACAGTTATTTGATTAATAGTGCAAACTTTTATCAATTTAATCGAATGGCATACCGACAGAGTTGTTTTGTACCGTCACGACTTCAAGACTTTATAGACAGGAGAGTAAAACCGCTCAGATTTCGTTTAGTGAACAGGTATTATAAACGCTTAGAAATTACAGCTAATTGTGGGGCTACCTAAGTATTTAGGTCAAACTGAGCAAATTTTACTTTGGGACCATGACATAGCCTCTAACTACCTTCTATCTAAAGTCAACGTAAACGTTTATTCGGCGAATTAATCTAAATCTTGTGTGGAATACCTGCTTTAATTTTTCACGAATTCATGATCCCTCTCAAAATCGTTCACTATGAACTGCATATCCAATAACCATCGTTTACCACAAAATTAATTAGCGACTTAAAATATTCAAATTGACTTCGGCAGTTTCAAGTATGCTTTTAATTTGATTAAAATTATTAATTTTACGTTATTCCTTTGTTTTAAGATACTATGTTACTTAAGAATGATTATTATTCATAACCCATTCTATCTATTGGCATCATAAATATACAAAATGTTTTTTTTTCACATTTAAGTCGGTTCGATTCCCAGACGATGCAAGTAATGTTTAGAAAATCTTTGAATACAGCATTACTAACTTCTAAATATAACATAAAGTCTTCTTTCAGCAAAATATCTTATCTACGATATTTGAGGTACTTTCCCTTCATGTCGCATAGTCCTGGGACGCTCTGTATACATAAACATTACATATTTATGACTTTGAACTGTCCACGAACTGTGATTTGTGGATCATCAAAGCTGTGTTTGCGAGCCTGTTAACCGCGACACCCCATTTATTATGCATCAGATGTCCCAACACGGAAATCAACAGTTGACTTTCCCTAAACTTCCTACACTCGTGTCTCCCAAAATGTAACTAATTTATAACCTTTCAACGACGCCATGATTGATGCATGCACACGTAGTGTGACGTAACGGTTAGGAAAATCCTTCCCTATGCGCCACATACCTCTACACGTACCTACCTACCTGTCATTTTATAAAAACACAAAAGTGGGTTAAGTTTCCTTTATAGTTTTACGAACATGACTCGTAAACGGAGGCCTATACCAAGTGTTCGTGTAGATAAGTAATCAACATAAAATTTTCTCCAAACCAGATTCAAATATAATATTTACCTACTGTTCCGCTGGGAACAGTATTTGATGAGATATGGAGAGAAGAAGATGGACAATAAAAAAAACTTGTGGCGTGTAGTAAAAAATTAATTCTTAATAGCTATTAATTTATTTAATTTGTACATTAAAATAATTATATTCTTAACAAAAGAAAAAAGAATAAAACTAAAACTAAAGGTAAAAATAATTATCTTCTAAATCGAAATTATCATCATCATCGTCGTCGACGGCGTCTCCGATGGGGGCTCCGCTAGTGCACGAGTCGGAGCATACACCGCAAATACTGGAGCAAGGCACTTCCTGCTTTAAGGCAGCCGCATGCCGCATCGCAACTAGCTAGTTACACCCCTACACACAAGTACTTTTATTATGTTGTTTAATACACATTGACATACAATATACCAAACTTCGCTTTTACACGGATTATTTCTCCTGTTTTCTTCGTTGGGTAGGCTATAAAAGTACCTATTTGTTGTTGCACATCAATTAGTGTATGTTGCGAATGCAACCTTTCAAGCAGTTTCTGTTGACATATTTGGTAGTAAAGCTATTGGTGTGTAACACTGGAGTTAAAGTCCGCATATCTTACTTACACAAAATTTTAAGTTACCTAAATAGAACAATATTGCTATGCAATAGCGATAAATATACTATCTGAGGTTTTCTTTACTACTGCCCGTGGTGACTACACAATTCTACGTCTTTCCTGATTTTCGTATTCTTAGTGGTGGTCATTTCCACTTCATGGCCAGGTAACTACGACGTAAAATAATTACGGTCTCGATAAAGTCAAGTAGAGTCAAACCGCACAAATAATTGCGTTCTAATGACGTTGTATTTATTTATACATTATGGTTTTGCATAAAGCCCGCATAAGATTGCACTCGGCATAAAATAAACAATTAAATTGGATCATTGATGGGCCGTAAAACGTTATGGGTTATGGCTCACCGGTCGAGGCTGCCCGCGCCTGCACTAACTCCACCCTCATGTCCACCAGCTCTGCCTGCAAAAACAGAAAACAATATACATATTGTTAATGAAATTAGAACTATTACAGTTCAATGATTGCAAATTTCTCTACACATATATCATTCTACCCGCTTCAGGACTTCTAGGTCAAGGGTTTCTTTTGAACTTGCTTTAGTAGTCATTTCAATGTTGAAGTGGTTTCCATTACAATCAGACTTCAGACGCACAGATCTTAAAAAGATAGATTCAGCTTTGAGATCTATTACAATTCGAAACTCAAAAAGTTATAAAGTGTGTATGTGTTCTATCTGAACCCGCATTTATCTATTAACAATAGCAACAAAAGGGACATATGCAACATATCATTTTACAGCTATGCGCAAGAAGATACAGCGATAATTTCACAATAGCATAAACCTTGAAGCTCGCATGTCAAGCATTTACGACCAGCCATTGTTTGATTTTGGTAAATCCCCCGCACGCTTCCAAAACGCAACCTTCGTGTCCTAATTTACAAATGTGTACGAGCACTTGAAGATCCAGTTTACATCGGACCTTTTTAGTTTAAGGGCAGTACTTGAATAGAATGAAGTTTAATCTGGGCAGGGCGGGATCAGCGCCGCGTAAATTGGATTTAAAGCGACAGATGTTAGCGGTGTCAACAGTGGGCACGCGCCCATAAATCGTTTGACCTTTATACGTGACGTGACCAGAGGAACCGAGGTCTAGATAATCGCAGCAGTATTTTAAGTGTAATCAGAAATTTCTGGATTGATGGATAGTATAGCTACCGGCCGTACGTAGGTACTCTATGTAGTACCTACTATACTTATACTATGCTCGCACGTAGGTTTACGAGGTGTACGAACGGTGTCAAAGTACCTCTGTTCAGAGCATTTTGCCAGTGTCTGTACACCTGCCAACTCTGGGTTAACTTTAGTAGGAAAGCCTACTCAAAACTGCGGGTACAATACAATGACGCTTTCCGCATCATACTGAAGCAGCCCAGGCTTTGCAGTGCTTCGAGCATGTTTGCGGAAGCGGGGGTTCCCGACTTTTTCGCCATCATCAGAAGCCGTATTGCAGCTTTCTGGGATAGGTTGAGAAACTCCGGCAACCGTACGTATTTTGAAGACCATTTCGGAAAATTTATGTAGCCCTATATACCGGTACTGGACTTCCGTCCATCGCGATGAGAACAGAAAATAGCAGGCCAATTTTGCCACTAAAAATCTTAAGGAAAGAAAGGATTGGACCGGAATCGTGATACAATACTGCTTGTAACACATAGACTATGACAGTATTGTCAGTACCCACCGCACCCCCGTCATGTCAGTAATCGGACATTAACGAACGGCTGCGATCTGCAGTGTCAATTGCAATCTGATTTATAGCCACGATAGACTCCAAGGTCCCGACTTGAGCACAGATCGATCACGAGCTCTTTACTAGGTACTATTTACCGCCATGTCCGCAAATAAATAGGCACGCCTGTAATCATGGGAAAAGTTGGCGGAACCTTACCCATTTACAGGTGTAAATCATCCTATCCGTTCAGCGGTGCGAGCACAACCTGCCTAACTGTCGCCTGTCGCGAGACACAAACACGTCACAAGGAGTCGCCTGATTGTGCTAACTCCGCAGATAGGCTCGGACTACACTATAAGGGTTCATCTATACAAAAATATATAACCTTGGCTAAAGTACCGAGAATCGAGTCATTATACGATTCTAGATTACCAATTGTTTGTAATATTTTAATAGGGCACACGTTGGCCATGTCACGTAGCCCGTAGCCATGAAAAAAAGCGACGCTGTTCAACATTCCTTTTTTGACACTTCGTGACATGTCCATCATAATATTGATAACACATTTTGCATGTGTTTACTAAACTTAACCATGGGTGACGACATTTTGCAGTTCTCCGATGACATCGCACACATTTTGAGATCGTGCAGGAATGACGGGGGAGGAATGTCTAAATGGATCATTCATCATCTGGTAGTTCTAGGTACAATATTTAACAATTTGCTTAGTTTCGTGGTAGACGGGCGGACAGAGAAAAAGTTTCGCGAATGACGAAACTATAATGAATGATTGTCGGATGTGTCCAATGAGAGATCTTTGTAATCTGATTTTGCTACTGATACTGATTTGTGCTGGAAGATCGTTCAATATAAGGGCATACGTAACATAACAGAACTCACTGGCCGTAACATCAGCATCAGAGCATTGAATAGTTATATATAAAATCACGAATGCATATGGAACGGACCACCGGGCGGGCTGCGCTCGCGTTGCATCCACTTGAGATGGCCACTGCATACGCCTACTCGGCCAAGAGATACCATTACACTTCCCGGTCGGGCGCCTAAATACGGCTCACGTGTTACTAAAACCTGTGTTTGCATTAATGTTATAAACTAAATGAACCAGTGTGTTTGATTATTTGGGTGAGGACCAAATTCTTGGCCAGTAGTTAGCCTAATTAATTGATTGTAGTTAAAAAGTTCCGTTGTGACACGAAAATTAGCCATACATTTTCTATGGTAAAATTTCGTGTCACAACGGAACTGTTTAACTACTACCAATTAACGACGTTAACTACTGGCCAAGAACTTGGTCCTCACCCATTTACGAAAAAGGACATGTTTACCCAGAAATGGCGCTGTTACCATAATAAGCAAGCATGTCTATCGTGGAACCCATCATAGGAGCTCGGATATTTGAAGTAAATTATTGATAACCTAGCAACTATTTCGTCTAGGCATATAAACAAATCGGTCCCACGAACCAGGTTTGAATTTAATTGAAATGTATCATTACAATTTCCATGATCAATCGTTTTTCATAAGTATAAGTAGGTAACATTTTTAATTCAATTCAATTCATTTATTGCAATAAAAATCATATAATAGTTTGCTAGTGGCACAATCATATTGTCATAAATGTCATCGATAAACCTAAACCAGCATCTTGTGCCTATTCTCAACTGTACAACATAAGAACAGGTACAAAAAAATATACCGATTATATTCTATTTTATTTATGTGGAAGTTTTTTAATTTTTTTTCCACGAGCGGGATTTGAACCCACAACCTCTGGAATCCGTCCATCGCTCTTGCCAATTGAGCTACCGTGGTGGGTAGTGGCGACAAATCTTCATTTTCCAATTTGATCCACGTTTCTGCTTAATAAACATTTACTGTTATTTTTATTTATGTTAGTTACAATGTAATGTGCATTCATCCTCACTTGTCTTATTTGGCAAACAACATTCTAACCTCAAAATGCATCTTTTTAGGATAGAATAGCAATTTTTTGAGTGTTAGATCATGCCGAGACGACTTTTCGGACATCACTTCACGATTTTTTTGTCTAGCAACGCTTTTTTTACGATATAATAGCTGCTATAGTCTAAAAAGATACATATTGAGGGTAGAATGTTGTTTACCAAATAAGACAAGTAAGGATAAATGCACTGTAAAGTGACCATCGTGCTTCTAGTGAATTATAAGTATAGACATGGCGCGTTAAAAAAAATCTACCATGCACCGGTCAACTAAACAGCACGTCCTGACCTGACACTCCTGACTACCTTATCTTCGATTCAACACTTAACTCTCGAATGTGTATTGTAACACGCACGACCATAGTTACTGCTTTCTATAAATAAAGACAACAGTTAGAAATCAATACCTACGACAAGCATTCAGAAAAGAAAATATGGGCAGGAAACACGTAACAGATAAGCGAATTTAGAAAACCAACATATGATTTAGCGCAGGCCCGGTCACCTGTCCGACGGAAAACGTACATTTTACTACTTAATAACATAATCCACACGGAAGCTTTATTAAACCGCATAGTTAAAACTACAGTCAAAGCATTCAATCCAGTACTTCAACAGTATTTACACTACAAATTAAGTCAAAATCGCGTCACCAAGGTCGTCGAACGATTTGTTTAGACATAGAGTTCCTCGAAAGTTGGCTGTACCGAGCGAAGTAATCTTTGAGCAGGCACCGCAAGAAATGATTCCCGAATGAAGTCTTCGTTGAAGGTACCGCAACCGATATAAAGAATGATAACGTATTACAGACTTTATTTATATCCTGGACGCGTTGGTAGAAGTCAAAGAAAATATAATGCTATATAACTAGTATTTTTGGTAAAATTAAAGGTTGTCTGGAAGAGATCGCTTTAAAGCGATAAGACCGCCTGTTGTTACCATTATTTATTAAGCAATTTTTTTGTAACTTGTCTGTCTTTTGTTGTGGTGCAATAAAGAGTATTTATTATTATTGTTTTTATTTTTTTTAGACGGCATAGTCATCTGAAAATCATTACGCCCCCGTAAACATATTTGAAAGGAACTGGCCCTATAACAACACCCTCTAATAAAATTGTTATTTTCATTACAGGGCAGTTTTCTATACACAGTATTCCTACCCACTACTCTACTCTCTTCGGTCCAAATGTTGATTGTTGAGTTAAAAAAATGTTGTAATACTTTGACAGTGACAGAACCTTCACACGGATAGCATTGATAGTTTATGGCCGCTGCATTTCTCCGTCTCTCATAAACCGATGCGTATTTCCATAGTTTAGGACAAGCACGCGATAAGAAATTTCTCCACATGCATTGACATGCAAATAAGTCCGGAAAACGCCGTTCGTGACTTATCGATAGTTCTGCAATGCCCTGTGTTCAATATGAATCTCACTTTCAGAACTGTTCATGCCACAACTCTAGGCTAGATAATAAACGGCGTAGAAAGACGTTAAGGCGAGACAAGTTGAATGAAGCTACATACACGACACTAAAATAGCACTAGGCGGCGCAACATTATCGTAATTCTCCCCAGAAACACACACCACTACATTTCACGCACACTATCTCACTCTACTGTGATAGGTCACTGACCTCGGTTTTTTTTTTCTTTCGTGACATTGTAATTTTATTCAGTCACCGACCTCCATACTAAAAGTGAAATTGTCAAAACATATTGAAAAATGTCAGAGAGAGACAGACTTGTAGACATTTTCCTATTCTGCGTATGTTTCTTTGGTACATTTTGGTTAAGTATTATGAAATATGTACTATTGATAATGCAATGGTACGTTAGATTGGCAGTGTTATAGCAACTCTATTCGGTTCTCGCTAAGGCGCAAAATTTTATGAAAATAAGCAATTCAGTTATTAACATTGCTTGAAAATGTTTGGGGTGTTTAACCTCGCTGAGGCTAGATTTTGGTATGGACTCAGATCGAGCTGGCTTTTTGAGGGGGCGCTTGAGCCTGGATGGATACTTAAATTTGAAAATTTAATTTAATTCCAAAATGGAACTCATCCCAATAGAGGGGTCACCAAGCGATCACGTCAGTCTGAATTTATTTAAGGTTATTAATATTAGGTATAATCCTTATTTTCCTTTTTAGGTTTATGGTGTCGAACAGTATAGTAGTATTATATAGACTATCAATAATATGCAAATACTAAGTATAAAATACCGTCCTAAAATATAATTATACATTCGGCTTCAACTGCTGTTGTAAGTATTATTACGAAATTGTAACACCAATGTATTTGGTATACCCATAAACCAATACCACGCCAAAATATATTTTTTCTCAAACATGCAATGAAATGTTTCATTGTGTACTAGATGTTTCAGAAAACTACTATTTTGCCTGACCGTGAAAGGGTTAAATATGTACACAGGTATTTTTTTTGTGTCAAAACGTAAAAAAGTTACTTAAAGTAAGTTTAAAAAAAGGGATCTTTGGAATGAAAATGTAAAGATTGAATGATAAAATGATATATAGTATGGGCAGTTATTACAAATATAAAACAATCGCAAATCCACAAGGCAAGGCAAGACTTATAAGACCCACGCTGCGTCTTGCGGTACGTTGTCGTCACTCGAGAACCTTTCCACCCCAACAGCCACTTAAGTTTAATGATTCAGAGGGCTTTTTAGGTTGCCGTAGTGCTGCTGCGAATAGCTTAATTTCTGATGCGATCACCCAGAGAAACTCCCACTATAACCCTCTCCATTGCTGTTAGGGTGACTTTGAGGCTACTTATGAGGACCATAGTAAGCGAAAACGTTTCTGTGTTATACCGTTATACGGCATACAGATTAAAGGCTCTAGACATGAAGTAGTTGAAACTGCAAAGTATTGGATAAAACATAATGCCGGCTGTATACTCTCGGCGAGACACCCAGAGAAAGACCGAGAACGAGAGTGTACATGAAGCTCTCGCCTTGTCTCGCCCGTTCGGGTCTCGCCTCGGTAGATCTCGGTCGCGTGTCGGTTTTTGCGGCCGAGCCAAAGGGCTGTTCCGCGGTTCAAATGACGCAACAAGAGTGTACATGGTGTGCTCTCGTCGAGAACTTCTTCCCCGAGACTCTCGGCGAGAGGTCTTGGCGGAGAGTGTATGTACAGCCGGCATAAAAATATATGTATGTGCGAGAGAAGCTGCCTGAACGCTGACCAGCCGAGTTGGATTCTATGATTGATTTCTTTCTTAAAGTTGGACGTGCCTAACTGTACAGTTTGTCCTAGGTAGGTATATATAATCGTCTACAACTTCGAGCGTAAAATGTCCAATTGAAAGAAAGAAAGAAGAAGGTGTGTCTTCGCGGCAGTGAATCGGTCGCTGTCTCAGCATTATGCTGAGGTGTCAGACAGACACCTACAGCGCTGATTTTTAGACAGCAACGTACGTGACCCACGGAACGCAAACGCAACACATTTATTGACATTCAGTGTTGTTAACATAATATTTATCAATTTTATGAAATTAACTATTATTATAATTATTCTATTATGTTAATGAGTGTAATGAATGACAATCTTTTTCGGGAGGTAGAATAATATAATATTTTGTATTCGCAGTTAACTCATTAAGATTTTATTATTAAAAATTACGAACATGTTAGAAGTTCTCGAAATCTTGACATTTTATGTACACTCAGCGGCACGGAATTTAACCCAATTATAAAAAGTATTTTTTATTATGTTTTACTAATTATGTTTAATAAAGATTAAATCCTACATGGTACATCGCTATTAAGAATGACATTTCTTTGTCTATGTCCGCGATAGTTCTTTTGTTTTCCGAAACAAGACAAATTAGTGCAAAACCGCATTAGATTATTCGTTAGTAAAGCTCTAAGATTTTGCGACTTTATGTGTATTAAACTTCGTTTTTAGAAATTTGTTGCATTACAGTAGATACGAGACGTTATTGTAATGATAAAAAGCTATCAATAATGTCATTAACACCAGCACAAGTCGCTCAAGCGGTATTACTCGTAGAACAAGGCCATTCTCAGCGTCAAGTGGCTACCATCTTAAATGTAGAGCGTTCTAACGTGAAATATGCATTAAAACGATATCGAGAGACCGGTCTCTACACGAGAAGACCAGGCAGTGGCGGCGTAAGGTGCACGTCCGCCCGTGATGACGGTTTCGTTGTCCTGGAAGTGCTTCGAAATCGCTTTCTCACCGCCGTTGAGATAAGACAGAGACTCCAAGTTACAAGGGGCGTGAATGTAAGTGAACGTAAGATAAGAAGGAGAATCGTACAATGTAATCTACGTGCTCGTAGGCCGGCCAGAGGCCCTGAACTCGAGAGACATCATCGTGTAGCGAGACTTCAGTTTGCACGAGAGCACGAACACTGGAGTCTGTACCAATGGGGCAATATTCTATGGACTGACGAATGCCGAGCCGCCTTGAGAGCACCAGATGGGCGAGAACGTGTGTACCGGAGACATGGCGAACGATTTCTCCCAATAACCACAAGGCTAACAGTAAGTTTTCATGGGGGTTCTGTAATGGTTTGGGGCGGGATTAGTTCAAACGCTCGCACAGAGTTAGTCATTGTGGAAGGTCGTCTCAACGCTACACGATACATCGAAGAAATTCTTCAAGATCACGTTGTACCATACGCGGAATTCATCGGGGCCGAATCTTTTTTACTAATGCAAGATAACGCCCGAGCACACAGTGCACAGTGCGTTGAGCAATATCTGTTTGATGTAGGAATTCAAAAAATTCAATGGCCTGCCCGAAGCCCTGACATGAATCCTATCGAGCATGTATGGGACATGTTAAAACGGCGTGTGAAGCGAAGTCTCAACCCACCACAGAACCTTCGTGAGCTGAAAACTGCTTTAGTGGCTGCTTGGGAGGAGATTCCACAAATGGACATTAAAAACATTATCCACAGTATGCCAGACCGTATGAGAGCCGTGATAAGAGCCAGGGGTGGTAATACGCGGTACTGATTTTGTTTCATTAAAGCTCAATTGTTTTTTTCACTAACTGCGTTTTAACTCTTTCTTAAGTTTTTCTTAATTTTTTCGTCAAAACAAACAAAACACTTTCTAGACAACTCTTTAATCACCTATCGTTAAATAATAGTACTACACTAATACTATATCAACAAAATGAAAATAATAAGTTGGGTTAAATTCTGTGCCGCTGAGTGTAAATTGATATTGTAATTTTTAATGTGTAAAAAATAAATACAAATAATCTTATCTAGATTAGATAAGATCTAGTCTTATCTAATTTACATAAGCAATTTACGTATAGGTAGTCATTGGTTAGAAACTAAAAACATAATAAAGGTATTTTTTTTCTTAGTAAAAGGAAGTCATCAGTACATTCACGATGATCATAAAAACTCTTTGGTGCTCCCCATAGCCACATCCAATGAACTTTGCTGATTTTGATACGATATCTACAAAATAATAATATCTGGTAAGCAACAATATATCGTCAACTCGTGAGGAATCGTGGAATCTGTAAGTTAATTCAAACTAACACTAAGAATCCTCAAAATCTTTGAATCAATAAAAGGTTGGCAACACGCTGGTGATCCTCTTTAGTAGCAACTAGCAAGCGTCCATATGCTTCGATATCTGCTTACCATCAGGCAAACCGTATGCTTGTTTGCCAACAACGTGGTACCAAAAAATATATAAAAGCTTTTAAAGACGTCAATTGCGCAGCTACTTTTGATACTGACTGTAGGGGAGAGCGGGGTTAAAAGTGCCGGGGGTAAGTTGTACCGATGAGAATAGAAACGCAAGTAAAAAACGGAGCGATTTGTGTGATGTTTGTCGTGAAACGTTATGGCGCTATGTCGTTTAAGAGCCGTTTTAGTTGCTACCATTATAGTAGAATAGTAGTTATGAAAGAAAAAACGAAACCGACGGAACAACTTACCCCGCGAAATAATGTATTTTTACCTTTGATTTTCTTCGTTAACTGCTGATAGCACATAAAAAATAATCACATATTTTGAGGGACTACAAAACACTCTTTTAGCCTGTGTGAACTAAGATTTCATGTTTGAAGGATAAGTTTTGTTTTTGTAACGACGGAACAACCAGCCCCATAGCGGGGTTAGTTGTTCCGTTCCGATCGATATCATAAAAATAGTTTTAGTAGGAAAACTGTTTAACGATGCACAAAACGATATCACTATTCAGACACATAAATAATCATTCTTTAAATATATGCATAAGCCACACAATATTTACACTATTTTCATTGCTCAATTTTCTATTTTATGAAAATCGGCACTTTTAGCCCCGCTCTCCCCTACCTACATAAATTCTTTGGTTATTGTACTGACTGCCGTGCTTCCTGGATGGCCCCTTGATTGAGATTCATGCTTGTAAGTAATGTTTTTTACACGTATTTCTTTTCTACGTATAAGATTACAAATTATATGCCATTTATATATACTACTAGCTTCTGCCCGCGACTCCGTTCGCGTGGAATTCGTTTATACGCAGCTCCATACAAACTTATATAAGGAATAAAAAGTATCCTATGTCACTCTCCGTCCCTTCAACTATCTCCACTTAAAAAATCACGGCAATTCATCGCTCCGTTTTACCGTGCAAGACGGACAAACAAACAAATAAACAAGCACACACACTTTCCCATTTATGATATTAGTATGGATATGCATAAGTACCTAAATGACCGAGCTCTGCTCGGGTGAAAATAGAGAAAACTATAAGTATAACATTTATATTTTCGCCTTATCACAAAGGAATACGGTGCCAAACTGTAAAAATAACTCTGAAGTCGATTTTAGCTAAGATCTAAATCAATCATAGGTAGCAAATTCCATTGATTTAGATCTTACATAATTATACGTATTCTCATTGGCAACCATAAAAACGGCCGTTGAGCTTGCGGGGTAGGCATCCCATCCCTAAATATCTTGCGAGTACGGCACGGAACCCTCGTGAATGAGTCTGACTCACACTTGACTGACGAGCAAGCAGAGTATAAAAGCAACATAATATATGTCTGGTCTAGTGAATTCCTTAGCCCTGAGGGAGTAGGTAAAAAACATGAAACAATTACTTCAATAGTAGGTGTATGTTTTATACCACAATAATAATATAAAAGTATAACATACAATGAAATCATCCAACTTGAATTATTTTATTTTTCTGGTTATTAAATGAAGATAGGCATCCAAATTATGCACATGTATATTATTATGTGCCATGGAATACTTCACTGTTTAGGTCTGCCATGAACACGCTTAGTGACTTTCCGCTACATACGGGGAAGACCACGGGATCGGCAACCAGCGTAGCACGTAGAGCTTCTTGGCAATGAATGTGTTAAAAACTTGGTAGTTGAAGTGTAGTTAGGATGTATCTTGAATAGAGATGGGTAGTGGGTAAAAACCCATGGGTAAATACCGGGTATTTACCCGGTATTTACCCAATCTACCCGTATTTACCCGTTTCTTCCCAAAAAGGTGGGTATAAACTCTTTTGATGCGTTTTTTAAGTCAAATATTATAATGAAAATGTTTTCAAGTTATGCAGGAATGTATAAACGTCGTTCTCAATGGACATTATGCATGCTGTTAATAAAATAAATAAAAAATTAATTAAATGTTTGTATTTACAATCATCCGAGCTCAGAGAGAAGTGTATTAATTACTTAGTGAGTTTATATATAACTTTAGGATGGAAAAATGAAAGGTAGGTAAGTATATTATATTATTTTTGTACCGCCAATCCAAACAAAATTCAATAACGTGAGCTTTTACCTCAAACAAAACAAAATCGATATTTAAAGCATTGATCAAATATCCACACGTGGCACTTAACGCACAATAGCCGTCTCAACCAGGCAACTGATAAACATTAATCGGCCGGGTAGGACGCGGTGTAATATTCGCGCGTCGCAGATGGCACGATCGCGACGTCGCTACCTGCCAGTTAGGGCTGATCTTATTGGTTGTTGAATTGCCCAAACCTGTTAAGTGCAGCAACAAGCAGATACCTAAAATTAAGTTAAAATCCCTGAAAACCACCGCGGGATCAAGATTCGTTCAAAACATAGAAACGTACTTTGGCACAAAAGACACTTCAAAGGTAGAAACCGAAAACGATATGTGGAACGATTTAGAAACATTCTGTAGAAAATCCGCAGAAACACATTTAGGGAGAACCAGGAGTAAGAGAGCCCCCTTCACGTTGTTTGCTGCTTTTGTGACAAGCAGTGTTCGTCCTATTTTTTGTATTTCTCTGTTGTTATATGTGTTTGTCATAAATAAATGTCTTTCTTTCTTTCTTTCTTTCTTTCTTTCTTTCTTCTTTCTTTAAAGAGACTAAATGGTGGATGTTGGATGTTGTACAGGTCAAGAAGTTTGCATTTAAGAAAACACAAAGAAACCGGTAATGATGCGGATAAAGCAGACTACAACAGAGAGAAATCCAACGCAAAAAGTGAAGTGGCAAGCGCACGAGCCAAAGCCAATGCTAACTTTTACAAAGAATTAGAATCTTCCACTACAGAAATCAATATCCATCAAGTCGCAAAAGCTCGAAATAATAACAGCAAAGATATAACTTCAGCCAAATATATCACAAATAAAAACAATAAACTATTAACAGAAGACAATGATATAAGAAAAAGATGGGCAGAGTACTACCGCCATTTGCTTAATGTTAAGAATCCCCGAAAGTTAAACCAAGCAATAACAGCAGTTACAACGGAGGAAATCATCAAAGAGATCAGAAAGATGAAAAACAACAAAGCCCAAGGTCCAGTCGAGATTCCAATAGATCTGGAAACATAATAGGGCACTCTGGCATCGGCTGGCTAAGCGAGTTGTTTATCAGACTTTTGGCAGGACAGAAAATACCAGATGCTTGGAAAAGAAGTCATTTAATACCGTTTTACAAAGGAAAAGGCGACGTACGTGACTGTGGGAATTACCGAGCAATAAAGCTCATGGATCATACCTTTAAACTATGGGAGAGGATAATCAACAGCAGACTTAATGGTATCGTGAAGCTCATACCCAATCAGTGAGGGTTTGTAAATGGAAAGGGCACCTCTGACGCTACTCAGGCTATAAGAATCCTCATTGAGAAAGCCAAAGTCAACAACACAAACCTGCAAATGATATTCATCGACCTTGAGAAGGCGTTTGACCATGTACCACGCGACCTTATATGGGAGGCTCTTCGCGCCCAGCTTATCCCAGAGTCGTATATAGATCTTATTATGGTCATGTACACAGACGTCTCTACACAGGTGATTTGCTCATCAGGTGCGAGTGACAGCTTCAAGCTCAAGGTCGGTGTACACCAGGGTCCACACTTAGTCCACTTCTCTTTAATGTCACGATGGATTCATTCATTATATTTAAGATTCAAAATCTTGTCGGTGGAGCAATTTCCATTCCTCTCTGTTCTCAGCTATTGTTTTGACCTCTTGATACGACGCGCCGTTTACTTTTTCTTTTATTTGGTCCATAAAAGATCTTCTTGGTCTCCCTCTCTTCCTCTTTCCCTCTATCTTCCCTTCTACTATGGTTTTCATAAAATCATCGTGTCGTAACAAGTGGCCCAACATCCTGCCTCTCCTGTTCTCAATGGTCTTCAACAACGTTCTTTTCTCTTTCACTCTCTCAAGCACCTCCTCATTCGTCTTCTTATCCTTCCAACTAATCCTCTCCATTCGCCTCCAGCACCACATTTCGAAGGCCTCCAATCGTTCTCTGTCACGCTGTGTCATTGTCCACGTTTCGCTTCCATACAACGCTATGCTCCAGATGTACACTTTTATAAGCCTCTTCCGAATATGGCCTGCTATTCTGGCTTTGAGCAGGCTCTTCTTGGCATTGAAAGCCTGCTTCGCCATGGCTATCCTCGCGATAATGTCTGGTGTACATCTGGAGTTATTAGTGATTATGCTTCCCAGATATTTAAATTTGTCGACTTGCTCTATTGTCCTGTTATTTAAAGTGATTGGTCTATAATTTGAGTGCCTTTTTGAGGTTACTAGCATTTTTGTTTTATTAATGTTTATTTTAAGTCCAAAATCTTCAAAAATTGCATTCATATCTGTAACTAATTCTTCTAACTGATTTGATGACTCTGCAAAAGCCGCAATGTCATCAGCAAAACGAATAAATTGAATTTTTTTCCCATTGAAATGAACCCCCCCTTTTCCGGACTCTATTAATTTTCTAATGGCACACTCTATGAACACATTAAAGATAAGAGGCGAAAGTGGACAACCCTGCCGAACTCCTTGCCGTATCTTCGCCTTTCTAGCTTCTCCTATTTCAATTAAAGTTCTTTGATTTCTGTAGAGTTCAAAAATAATTCTTCGGTCTCTATAATCTAATCCAGCTTCCTTCAAGATTGACATCATATTTTTCCAATTAATTTTGTCAAATGCTTTTTCTAAGTCTATAAATGCTATGTGTGTGTCCTGGTCTAAATCCATTCTTCTGTCAGTAATCATTCTTAAGGCTAATATTGCTTCTCTCGTCCCTTTGTTTTGTCTGAATCCATATTGGTCAGGTCCTAGATAGTTTTCAGTTAGCGGTCTAATTCTATTCTGTATAATTTTGAGTAATATTTTACTGGCTTGTGATATTAAACTTAGTGTTCTGTGTTCTTCACATTTTAAAGTGTTCGCCTTTTTAGGTAAAGTAACTATTTTAGAAGTGTAAAAATCAGTAGGGACGTGACCGATATTATACATTTTAGTAACTAATTCATAAATTTCATCTTTAAGTATATCACAGTTTGCGTATTTTATGAACTCTACGTAAATCTTGTCATTACCAGCAGCTTTTCCAGTTTGTAAACTAGAAAGGGCTTTTTCAAATTCACTTCTGATTATTTCTGGACCAGCATCATCTACTTCCACTAATTCTTCCTTTTCTATGTCGTTGCTAGCTAAGCCTTCACCGTCATATAACTTCTCCAAATATCTTTGCCACCGATCTGCAACATCCTTGCTATCTAGCAAAATGTTACCCTGTTCATCTAGGATAGCAGCACTTTTTGTCTGACTCTTTTTTCCTAATTGACGGATGATATGGTAAGCTTGATTCATATTCCCCTTCTTAATTAAGGATTCTATGGTATCGCATGTTTTAACTATTTCTTCTTCCCTGGCTTCTCTACACAATGTGGTTATTCTATTTGTCAACTGCTTATACTTATTCACACTTTCGATACTATTTTTATGTTTAAATTCTCGTCTTTCTATCATCAAGTCTATTATATCAGAACTAATCCATGCCTTTCGAGGTACTATCTTTTCCTTTCCTAGGCATTGTTCTGCAGTATCTATCATTACATCACGTATATTATTCCACCTTATTTCTAAGCTATGTTCATCAATAACGTCAATTTTATTATTCTTATATTGCACTAATTTATCACCTAATTTGTTACTATATTGCACTTTACCGTTACTATTTATATCCTTAAGCTTAGTGAGATCTATGGACTTTGGCTTGTTCTTTCTTTTATTTCTTCTCATTCCAAAACTGTGTGAGCTGCATAGTAAATTATGGTCCGTATTCAAGTCTGCTCCAGGCAATGTTTTGCAATTCTGAATAAGAGTTCTATGTTTATTTTTACATATAATGTAATCTATTTGATATCTACCAATATCGCCAGGCATTTTCCAGGTGTATAATCTCCGTTTTGGCTGTTGAAACATTGTGTTGCTAATGAATAGATTGTTTTCTTTACAGAACTGCACTAGTCAATCACCTCTTTTATTTCTTTTTCCCAATCCGAAATTCCCTACAATATTTTCCTCTCTTCCTTCTCCTACCACAGCATTGAAATCACCCATCACTATCAAATTATCCTTGTCCTGTACTGCATCTAAGACTGTGTCCAAGTTGTTGTACATATCTTCAATTTCATCATCAGAGTAGCTACCAGTAGGCATATAGACTTGTACAATAATGATATCGTTGGGCTGGGATTTAATTTTTACAACTGTTATCCGGTCGTTGAAATGAATTGTATTTTCCACTAAATTGCCCCATTTCTTGTTTAAAACTATTGCCGTCCCGTTGATACCCCGTTGTTCTCCTGTATGTATTATTCGATAGTCATCCGACCAATAGTCTCCACTACTTTCCCATCTCGTCTCACATAAACCCAATATGTCTATTCCTAGTCTTCCCATCTCTATTTTGACTTCTTCTAATTTCCCCGAAGGTAACATCGTTCTCACATTCCACGTCCCAATTTTACAAGGATTTCGCAGGATGACGACCGAGTCAGCCTTGCTCCTGACCCTGCCGGACTCGGACCGCCACGGCATGCTACATCGTGGAAGCCCGTTGTCAAGAACCATATTTTCGTTGTTGTACATCTCCATAAATTGCTCCATAATAGGGAGGAATAGTGTGATGGTTTCCCCCTTGCCTTTCACACCGCAGTTCAGGAACCGAAGGGTATTCGCCTCCTAATATCTAGTCAAGGGCCCATCCAGACATCCCATCTTCGGCCCCCTGCCAGTACTGGTGCCACTGCTGCCTAACACCAAGGGAATGCTTATTTAATGGCGGCATTTACTCGCCATATCACAGAACCGTCTTTAGATATTGTAACTTTTTGATGAGATAACCGCCCCACCGGTTATCCCGCTACATCCTGTTGGTTCCGCCGCTGTGTGGTTGGGGACTGCTTATTCTATATATTCGCAGCTAACCATCATATCTGATGGCCATTCCACTATCCACCACCTGTGGACCCCGATAGTAGCCTACAGCTCAGCCCTACCACGATGTCACGATGGATTACCTCACACGAAAATGCCAACGGGCTGTACCCTGGCACCTTCTATATGCCGATAATGTGGCCTTAATAGCAGAGACTGAGACTGACCTTCAACGCGCTTTGAATAGCTGGATGGAAGCGCTAGAAGGATGGCCTAAAAATCAGTCGGAAGAAGACCGAACACATGTTCTTTCTGTTCGACAAAACGGCTAATAAGGAATAAAAAGTATCCTATGTCACTCTCCGTCCCTTCAACTATCTCCACTTAAAAAATCACGGCAATTCATCGCTCCGTTTTACCGTGCAAGACGGACAAACAAACAAATAAACAAGCACACACACTTTCCCATTTATGATATTAGTATGGATATGCATAAGTACCTAAATGACCGAGCTCTGCTCGGGTGAAAATAGAGAAAACTATAAGTATAACATTTATATTTTCGCCTTATCACAAAGGAATACGGTGCCAAACTGTAAAAATAACTCTGAAGTCGATTTTAGCTAAGATCTAAATCAATCATAGGTAGCAAATTCCATTGATTTAGATCTTACATAATTATACGTATTCTCATTGGCAACCATAAAAACGGCCGTTGAGCTTGCGGGGTAGGCATCCCATCCCTAAATATCTTGCGAGTACGGCACGGAACCCTCGTGAATGAGTCTGACTCACACTTGACTGACGAGCAAGCAGAGTATAAAAGCAACATAATATATGTCTGGTCTAGTGAATTCCTTAGCCCTGAGGGAGTAGGTAAAAAACATGAAACAATTACTTCAATAGTAGGTGTATGTTTTATACCACAATAATAATATAAAAGTATAACATACAATGAAATCATCCAACTTGAATTATTTTATTTTTCTGGTTATTAAATGAAGATAGGCATCCAAATTATGCACATGTATATTATTATGTGCCATGGAATACTTCACTGTTTAGGTCTGCCATGAACACGCTTAGTGACTTTCCGCTACATACGGGGAAGACCACGGGATCGGCAACCAGCGTAGCACGTAGAGCTTCTTGGATTGCCAAGAAGCTCTACGTGCTACGCTGGTTGGAATGTGTTAAAAACTTGGTAGTTGAAGTGTAGTTAGGATGTATCTTGAATAGAGATGGGTAGTGGGTAAAAACCCATGGGTAAATACCGGGTATTTACCCGGTATTTACCCAATCTACCCGTATTTACCCGTTTCTTCCCAAAAAGGTGGGTATAAACTCTTTTGATGCGTTTTTTAAGTCAAATATTATAATGAAAATGTTTTCAAGTTATGCAGGAATGTATAAACGTCGTTCTCAATGGACATTATGCATGCTGTTAATAAAATAAATAAAAAAATAATTAAATGTTTGTATTTACAATCATCCGAGCTCAGAGAGAAGTGTATTAATTACTTAGTGAGTTTATATATAACTTTAGGATGGAAAAATGAAAGGTAGGTAAGTATATTATATTATTTTTGTACCGCCAATCCAAACAAAATTCAATAACGTGAGCTTTTACCTCAAACAAAACAAAATCGATATTTAAAGCATTGATCAAATATCCACACGTGGCACTTAACGCACAATAGCCGTCTCAACCAGGCAACTGATAAACATTAATCGGCCGGGTAGGACGCGGTGTAATATTCGCGCGTCGCAGATGGCACGATCGCGACGTCGCTACCTGCCAGTTAGGGCTGATCTTATTGGTTGTTGAATTGCCCAAACCTGTTAAGTGCAGCAACAAGCAGATACCTAAAATTAAGTTAAAATCCCTGAAAACCACCGCGGGATCAAGATTCGTTCAAAACATAGAAACGTACTTTGGCACAAAAGACACTTCAAAGGTAGAAACCGAAAACGATATGTGGAACGATTTAGAAACATTCTGTAGAAAATCCGCAGAAACACATTTAGGGAGAACCAGGAGTAAGAGAGCCCCCTTCACGTTGTTTGCTGCTTTTGTGACAAGCAGTGTTCGTCCTATTTTTTGTATTTCTCTGTTGTTATATGTGTTTGTCATAAATAAATGTCTTTCTTTCTTTCTTTCTTTCTTTCTTTCTTTCTTCTTTCTTTAAAGAGACTAAATGGTGGATGTTGGATGTTGTACAGGTCAAGAAGTTTGCATTTAAGAAAACACAAAGAAACCGGTAATGATGCGGATAAAGCAGACTACAACAGAGAGAAATCCAACGCAAAAAGTGAAGTGGCAAGCGCACGAGCCAAAGCCAATGCTAACTTTTACAAAGAATTAGAATCTTCCACTACAGAAATCAATATCCATCAAGTCGCAAAAGCTCGAAATAATAACAGCAAAGATATAACTTCAGCCAAATATATCACAAATAAAAACAATAAACTATTAACAGAAGACAATGATATAAGAAAAAGATGGGCAGAGTACTACCGCCATTTGCTTAATGTTAAGAATCCCCGAAAGTTAAACCAAGCAATAACAGCAGTTACAACGGAGGAAATCATCAAAGAGATCAGAAAGATGAAAAACAACAAAGCCCAAGGTCCAGTCGAGATTCCAATAGATCTGGAAACATAATAGGGCACTCTGGCATCGGCTGGCTAAGCGAGTTGTTTATCAGACTTTTGGCAGGACAGAAAATACCAGATGCTTGGAAAAGAAGTCATTTAATACCGTTTTACAAAGGAAAAGGCGACGTACGTGACTGTGGGAATTACCGAGCAATAAAGCTCATGGATCATACCTTTAAACTATGGGAGAGGATAATCAACAGCAGACTTAATGGTATCGTGAAGCTCATACCCAATCAGTGAGGGTTTGTAAATGGAAAGGGCACCTCTGACGCTACTCAGGCTATAAGAATCCTCATTGAGAAAGCCAAAGTCAACAACACAAACCTGCATATGATATTCATCGACCTTGAGAAGGCGTTTGACCATGTACCACACGACCTTATATGGGAGGCTCTTCGCGCCCAGCTTATCCCAGAGTCGTATATAGATCTTATTATGGTCATGTACACAGACGTCTCTACACAGGTGATTTGCTCATCAGGTGCGAGTGACAGCTTCAAGCTCAAGGTCGGTGTACACCAGGGTCCACACTTAGTCCACTTCTCTTTAATGTCACGATGGATTACCTCACACGAAAATGCCAACGGGCTGTACCCTGGCACCTTCTATATGCCGATAATGTGGCCTTAATAGCAGAGACTGAGACTGACCTTCAACGCGCTTTGAATAGCTGGATGGAAGCGCTAGAAGGATGGCCTAAAAATCAGTCGGAAGAAGACCGAACACATGTTCTTTCTGTTCGACAAAACGGCTAATAACCCAGAAAATGACAAATTCTATATAGGTTATAATCGCCTGCCAACTGTTACAAAGTTTAAGCTCTGTACTCAGCAACGACGGAAAGATTGACAGCGATGTAGTCCATAGAACTCAGACAGACTGGATGAAATGGCAAGATCTCACAGGCATCCTATGCGATAGAAAAATGCCTCTAAAGGTGAAGGGTCATGTATATAAGACAGTAGTAAGACCAGCGATGTTGTACGGATCCGAGTAATGGGCTACAAATAAACCCCACCTGAACAAGCTCCACACCACTGAGATGCGCATGTTACGCTGGTCAGCGGGTGTCACCATGATGGACAAGATAAGAAACGTGTATATCCGGGGTAGTTTTAAAGCAGCGCCAATAACAGAAAAGCTGACGGAAAAACGTCTGAGGTGGTACGGTCATGTACAGGGGCGCCCAGTAGACTACATGGTTAAGGTAGCGCTCGATATTCCAACGACGAAGCTAGGACGCGGAAGTCCACCTGCCACCTGGCTGACGACGGTTCAGCGAGACCTGAAAGATCTTAATATAGACGCCGACCTTGCACTCAATCGTGCAGAATGGAGAAAAGAACAGGGAAGGCCGACCCAAGTAAATGGGAAAAAGGCCTAGCAAGATGATGATAAGGCAACACTATTTCAACATTTTTCTTACATTTTGTTAAGGCTTATAGTTACTATTCTGGTAGTGGCTCCCGTTTTAACTTGATCTTATTTCGTAAAATAATACATGTGTTATTTTTAATAACAAACATTTTTTTTCTCATAAACTATGCATCATAATGGATATTTTGCAATAACAAAAGTTGTTCAGAAGGCTTTAAACATTTCATTTAAAAAAACTCGGCCCTAATATGTCACTTTTTGAAAAAATCCATTCGAAATAGTTTATACCCACCAATTTGGGTAGATACGGGTATTTACCGGGTGCATTGGGTAAATACCGGGTATTTACCCGGTATTTACCCACCCCTACCCATCTCTAATCTTGAAGAACAGTATTCAATCGGGTGACACTATATCGTCTTGATTTGACCGCAATAAACGCAATTGCATCATTCTTGCAAATTCTGAGTAGAGTATCAATATTCTGACACTGTCTTTCCACATTCAATTTGTTAACACTGCAAGGGGATTTTACTGGACGGCGTCATTATTATGGCGGGATCACAATATATTATCATAAACGTTATAGTTCGTACACGATTCGATGCTCATTGTAGTTATTTATCATTATTTTATTGATGAAAATTATAAATGTGCTGCCTAAGAAAACCTAAATGACAAACAAATGTCAAATCCAAGTCAAATCTTCCTATATGACAGATGATCGTATGATAAATACGCACACATACACCTTACTAGACGATGTGACCAGCGAATTAAAAAAATACTCCACGTACCAAAGAAACGTATTTGAACTTTTTTCATTAAGAATGGTCTGCAAGAGGAATAATCGGGTTGTAATGGTTGGGTTGTGAACGAAATTTTGAGTTTATATTAGCACAAATTGTAAATGTGCCAAATAAACTATTTGGAACGTTTATCCAACCACACGACATCGTATTAATTCTCCCTAAAAATGTATTATTATCAAATGGCTGGTATTAAATTAGCGAATTATACAATTGTCAAAATGAAAAAATTGCTACAGACGTCCTTCCAGTCCGAGGCACGGCCATCTGCCTACTAGAATGTCTAGAATTCAAGCGAGATGACTTACGCTCACCCGATGTCAGCGTGATTTTGTATTTATGTGCTTAATTTCACTAATTCACGGTTATTAAAAATAAAATGAGCCCACTTGCTTGTCACATATATAATAAGGAATAAATAAAATAAAATAAAATAAAATAAAATAGCCTTTTATTCTCGACTTTTACAGTTGAATATAAACTTAACATTATATAGCGACATCGGTGGTATGGTCGATTTGCCTCTCGGCATAGGCCTCCCCTAAAATCTTCCATTTGTTTCTATCGGTTGCAGTCCGTCTCCAAGTCGGTCCTGCAACCGCCTTTATATCATCCTCCCATCTACGCAATGGTCTGCCTCTCTTCCTTTTCCCATCTCTTGGGTACCATTCTGTGACTAGTTTAGACCATTTCTCTTTCTTATTTCTAATCATGTGGCCCGGCCCGTCCATCTCCATTTAAGTTTGCTTATAGCATATGACACTTCTGTTAGTTTAGTTGTTTTCCTTATAGTTTTTAGTTTTACTCTGTCTTTCCTTTTAATGTTTAGTATACTTCTTTCTATATTGTGTTGACATACTTCTAGTTTTTTCTTATCTTTCTGTGTTAGTGCCCATGTTTGGCAGCCATAGGTCATGCTGGGGAGTATGCAGGTATTGAATAGTTTGCTTTTGCATTTTAGCGGTATATCTGGATTTTTCATTACTTCTTTCCATGACCAATATTTTTTCCAAGCAATACATACTCTGTTGTCTATCTCTTTATTATTCTGGTTTTCTGGGGCGATAATTTGACCTAGGTATGTGTATTCCGTGACATATTCTAATTGGTTATTGTTTACAGTCATTGGTATTCTCTGTTCGTTTGTCATAAGTTTAGTTTTCTCTGTGTTCAGTTCCAGACCCACTTTCATGCTCTCCCTGGTCAGTTGGTGTAGCATAATTTGCAAATCCGTTGGGTTTTCAGAGATAAGTATGATGTCGTCTGCAAATCGGAGGTGATTTAATAGTTTTCCATTTATATTTAAGCCAAAGCTGTCCCAATTCAGGTTTCTGAATACCTGTTCTATAGTTGCAGAGAATAGTTTAGGTGATAGGGGGTCTCCTTGTCGTACCCCTCTTTTTATCTGGAATTCTTGGCCTATAGTTTCCAATTTAATTTTGGCAGAAGAGTTCATATATACTTTGTTCATAATTCTTATGTACTTGGTTGCGACATTTTGACTTTCTAGGGCGTTCCAGATCTGGCTGTGAAGTAAGGAATCAAACGCTTTTTTGTAATCAATAAATGCTAGGTAGTATTTCTTACTATATTCATTGTATTTTTCTAGTATTTGTTTTATAGTATGGATGTGATCTGTGGTTGCAAAGTCTTTCCGGAAGCCAGCTTGTTCATACGGTTGGTTCTCTTCTAGGACTCTTTCGATGCGTTGGAGTATTATTTTGGAAAATATTTTGTATAAGTTCGACATAAGACTGATGGGTCTATAATTGTTAATGTCATTCCTGTCACCCTTTTTATGAAGAAGTATTATTGTTGATGTGGTCCATTGTTTTGGTATCTCTTCTTTGTGTAGGATTTCATTAAACAGGTTTTTAATGTATTTAATTGTGGCAGGAAGGGTACTTTTGAGTAGTTCGTTTGATATTTGGTCTTCGCCTGGTGCTTTATCATTCTTCTGTGATTGAATGGCTCTTGAAATTTCACTTTCTATAATTGGTGGTATATGGTCTTCATTCAGTTGACAGTTAAGGCCTCTATAGTTTCTATCTTCATTGCTATTGTACAGTTGTTTATAGAAAATGGTTGCTGTTTTAAGAATGTCTGAACGCTTTGTTTCTATTTTGTTTTTCTTTTTGTTTTTCATTCTAGTTATCCAGCAACTGTGTTCCTGAAGTTCTGTCATTGCTTTTTTGAGCCCTCCTGTTTTTTCAATGTAGTTTGTGAACTTTTCTGATCTTGTTTTATTTCTATGTTTTCTAATTGTGAGGTTAATTTGTTTGCTTATTTCAGCAATAGCTTTCCTGTTGTGTTTTCTATCCTCCTGTAGCAACTTTCTGTTTTCGATGAGAATCTTTGCTTGGGGTCCAATTTTATCCTTCTGTTCTTTTTCTAAACTTATTTGTTTCTGAACTTGTTGGAATTCATGCTCGAGGATATTATAGTTAGCTTGAGTTGTCTTATGATTGCTTAATGTTTTTAGAAGATTTTCCAAGTTGTTTAAGATATTTTCTGGTATTTCGGTTGGGAAATGTTTTTGACTAAATGTTTTATTTTTTCTGCTTTCTTTTGGGCATTTCGAGTATATTTTTCCTTGTACCATTCTATGGTTGGTGTTGAAGTTGAGTTGATTGAGTATATTTATGTCTTTGAACCACTTTGGCTTATTGGTTAGTATAAAATCTATTTCGTTTTTTATAGTGCCACCTGGTGATATCCAGGTCCACTTTCTATTTGGTTTCTTTTTGTAGTTACTATTCATGATTTTCATGTTATGTTCCAATGCAAAGTTAATTAGCCTTTGTCCATTATTGTTTCGTTTGCCTGTAGAGAATGGTCCTAAGATATGGTGTTCGTTATGCCTTCTTTTACCAAGTTGACTGTTAAAGTCACCCATTAATATGACGTTTTTGTGTGATTTTTCTATTGCTTGTCGAAGGTCGTCGTAAAACTTTTCCTTTACTTGTTCATTCGCTACTTCAGTTGGTGCATATATTTGTATAATTGAGGTCGGTGTTCTGTGCCCTGGCCGTAATATATTTAGTATGGCCATTCTTTCTGAGATGGGAATAAATCCCTCAATTGTTTTCTTCAACGTTTTTTTGATCATAAAGCCAATGCCATACATTCCTGCGGTTTCACCATAATAGAAGAAAATGTATTTCTCATGTTCCTCTATGTTTTCTCCCAGCCTTCTCACTTCACTTAGTCCTAATATGTCCCAATTGATTGACTCCAGTGCATATTCTAGTTCTTGTAATGATTCATGACTTCTTAATGTTCTTGTGTTGAGTGTAGCTATAAATGTGGAGCTTTTGTCTTTTACATTGTTTGATATATTGTTTGATTTTAGGGGGTATTAGTCTATCTCCCCACGGGGACCAGCCGGGTTGGGGATGTTTACATGTGCTTTGCGTAGGTAGTTGTGTTGTAGTTGACCGATGTCGGCGTAGTCCTAACTTCTATATGTGTTTTTTTCCGACAGGGAATAAGCGGATGCTCTCATTATACTGAACGCATCTATCTTGTCCGCTTTTTCATTGTTGCGGATTATATTTTCATCCACTTGTTGCCTGTTCTCATCAGGTTTGTGTAGTTTTGCTGCGTTAGTCTGATTTGTTGAGCTTGTTTTGGGAGAAGTGGATTCTGACCTACGTCTTTTGTCGTTACTTTTCTTCTTCTCCTTAATAATAACTTTGTTGTTTTTAATTGTGGCAAAGAGTCCTGCTTCTCTTGCTTTGTTGACCTCTTCCTGAAGTTGCTTCCTTTTATCACGTGTTTCTCTTGTGTAGTCTTCTGTTATATAGCTGTTGTCACACATTTTTTTCTTGTTACGTAGTATTTCTTGTTTTTTAAGCGTGGTGGTTGT
Source organism: Epinotia demarniana (assembly GCA_945867215.1). NCBI lineage: Eukaryota > Metazoa > Arthropoda > Insecta > Lepidoptera > Tortricidae > Epinotia > Epinotia demarniana. The sequence continues at coordinate 20,719,261 of OX244265.1, forward strand.
AGCCAGAAGTATAGGTCTCACTTTTCCACTATTTTCACCTTTCTTCCCCAATCTGTATATTTTATCGATATCTGACGGTATTATTTCAACCTCGATGCTTCTTATTGTTTGTATAGCTTTATTTAGCAGATCTGGTGCATTTTGTTCGGTTTCTTCAACGCCGTGAATAATGACGTGGTTCCTTTTGTTCGCTGCTTCAAGGTAATTCACTTTTGCGCTAAGTTTCTCTATTTCCGATTTGAGAAATCGGTTTTCTTCAATTACTGGGTTAAGCTTGTCTTCTACACTTTGCAAGATACTCGTTGACACGTTTTGGGTTATAATTTCCGTTTGTTTATCTAATTCTTCCTTTAGTTTGGTGAACAGTAGCGCCATGTCTGTTGACATTTCCGAACCCTGCATTATTTTCCAGTATCAAAACGCAAATCGGAACTTCAGATTGTGTCACTTGAACGGCGTTTGAGCCAAAGGTTTGAACGCGTCTTTAGTGCACTTGATTATGTTGGTTGCACTGAATGTCACTCACGATGATCGAATTGTTTGTGGTATAACCTCCAAATTAGCTGATATAATTTCTGGACTATTTGTGCACAGTTTCGTTGATTGAGTTGTTTTTTTTATCACTTTATGTTAGTTTGCCCATATTAAATATGTGGAAAGTACTGGCACCCGTCACTAAACACTTTTTCTACCGATATTTATGGAAATTGCGGAGCACTTCGTAATCACAACTGACTCTCACGACACCGGAAACGGAAAAAAATAAGGAATAAAAGGATACAAAAATAAATACTGAATATTGACTAGGAAAAAAATGGTTCAGGTTATTAGTCAACTCGACCTACCGCAAAACGCAAATTCAGACCTGAATTTGCGATCCTAATCCATCGAGGCAAATGAATCAAATCGTGTTTTGGGCCTCATGTGCAGTAGAAAATATCTTCAAATATAATTTAAAGAAGAAACTGTCACATTTTATGTAGTTTTCACGTAATAAACTACGAAATTCGAAGCCCCATTCTACACCCTTCCTCAAGATGCCTCACCTTAAGTTAGGAACTTGGAACTATCACTGATGAAATGCAGTGCAGTGATTTGGATGTTTATAATTAGATACGAGACTGCAATACGAAGACAGAATGGTACTTACTCATATTTCGGAACACAAAGTTTCACATATCATTAAGACTGACATTGTTTAGGTATTAGTCTGGCAACTTGTTTGTTACGTTCGCTTCGTATACTCAGTAGTTTGCTTTGCATAAATACGTACTCCGTTATGCAACCTGTACCTAGCTTTTGTAACTCACGAATAGGCATTGTGACGGATGAGTCTTATAAGATTCAATAAACACGACCTACGCTGATTCCAAGATCATTATCGCCTATAATAGTTGCTGGTGGGCGTCAGTTGCATACAATATCATAACAATGTTCGCAGCTGCCTACGGACATTTTATACATGAATTCGTCAATAAAATACTGCAATAATATCATAAAAATAATAGACGATCAACAGTTAGGTCGCACTACACGACAGTGAATACAGTTGGCGAGATCTCGGAAAATAAAGATGCCAGCAGCTAGGAACCTGGTGGATATAGGACGTTGTTCTTCTAAGGGCTCGTATTCATTAAGAAACCAATAAACCGCAAGTAACATATAACATGGCAGCCGCAAGCAATGAGAATGCCAAGATCGATGACAGCGCTTTCATCTATTCCCTAATTAAGTCGCGTTATTGCGATATACGGAGATACGGATCGCAAAGCGATATCAGCGCTACACAAGTGTATAATGCAATCAGCTTCGACAGCTGCACTCGGAAGCGGCGAGCGATGTGCGCTGAGTGATTGACGAAAGCCCTTTCCTCTAGTGTGGGCGCCGATCGCCGATAACGTCCAAGCAGCGGTCGAAAGATTGATTCACCGCTGTTCTATATCGGCGCACACGTCTCAGATACACGGCCGATTAGGCCGGATCGCACGTGCCGCGAGCCACACGCATCATCGCAACAACAATAAATCTCTAACTCTTCGTGTCAACATCTCCGTTGGATGTCCAGTTAAGATGAAATTTGACCCTCATTTGAATTACAGCACTCCTATCGCGTTTTAGTAGCGCGACGGCTCATTTAGGACACGCGTTACATGAGACCACACACTTATTAAACTGTGTAATGGGTCTTCACAAATGCCGATAACGCTAAATTGAGTATTTTGGAGTAGAGCGGAAAGTGTCTTGTATTAAACAAAAGAGTCTTCCAATACAAACAAAGTTCGCCTCTAATTCGCGTAGTATTCGAAGGCATTGTAAGAGAAGTGGACTGCTGGCTGGAGTGGCAGGGTGTGTGGACGAGGTCGCCGTACGTTTGTCTTGTGACGCCCTACATTGTTTCTTGTACAATAATCTCCGCGTCGTGTGCTCTTCATTTGCATGCTCTCGGAGTCCAATCACGTCGAGAACAAACCTTCCTCCGCCTTTTCACTCATTATAAGTCAATATGCTAATCGTCCCTCGCCGCGTTAACTGTTCATAAAATAAGGTAACGGCGCCTATTACCGGGGGTATCAAATTCGGCTACCATTACCGTGGCATTTTCAAATACGCATTTTAAAAGCAAACCGTTCGATTTACAATAAAACATACTTTACACAAATGAAGCCTAATTTAGTTGACTAACGGTCCTGTTTACGCAAATGTGTGTGAATGAAATAACAAGCACGCAATCCGTCAGTTTCTGCGACAACGGCGTAGGAAGAGGTTGTGTCATACAAACGCATGGCGTCACTGGTAAGTATACCCGAATCTTATTTATTATTTCACGCAATACCTATGACAATTGAACAAATGCTATGGATTTTAAATGGTTATCTATAGTTTTCTGCACAACTTTTGCGTTCTCGTTATATATTTTTTGGCCTGGAAATTCATTTAAAATGGAATATAAAATACAGCGGTGATAGACGCCATTTTTAGTTGGGGAAACTAATACCGTGGCATACCACGGTAATAGTTAAGTCGGCGATTTGCTTCTTTGTGCTTTATCTTTTTTATATGTCATCGATTATAAAATTTCTTACAGCTATTGGAATCTTGATCTATTGACGCTATTAAAGAACTATTTCCGTGGTATGGAAAGTATCCAACAAACCCTTAATTTTTAACCAAAACTTTAGTACTGAATCTGCAGTTTCTATGGAAACCCTTATTTTGTCGTGTCGTTTAAATATTGTAATAATTAACTATATTTACTTACCAGTTATGTGATTTTGGTTTTATATCAAGCTTGTAATATGTATGTTTGATTTGTAATGAAAATACAATTGTATCCTAAAGTTTTTATGGATCGGAATTAGATTTTACAAAATTCCAAATTAAGTCTATTACCGATGGTAAGATCCCACAACAATCGGTAATAGTAACTATGGGAATTTTTTACCGACCCATTCAATATTTTTTTGGGTCGGTAATAGGTTAAAAAGAAGTATCTATTACCGAGTGACATTTTAGTTTTCTCTTAAAATAAATCACATCTAGGGTTCCGTTCGTACAATTTCATTTGATAAAATTGATTTCTCTGGTTCGTATTATTAAGATGTGTGGTGAACGGAGATAATAACATATTCCAGCAAAATGTGTAAATTAAATAAAGTCCTAAAACATTCAAACAACCCGGAAACGACACATAAGTATCGATAAAGATGTTACTTACCTACACAAAGCGCAAAATATTGTTTTCGAGTCATTTAGCCTGTTAGTATGCCCAGTATTGTACTGATTAGATTTTTTATAATACCCAGTATTTTATTTATTTAATCTTTGAATACAAAATACCGAATCCATAGTATAATGTAATGTAACTGTGATTTAATAAAAGGTAGTCTTTATCTGCTATGTATGCAAGTAGTAGTTATTCTTATAACCAGTGGACATCATTTTGTTGATTTAAGTATGTTTTATGTTTTCTTAATTTTTATATGTATAGTACGGAACCAAAGTCATGAATATTATTTTAACCCTCGATATTGGGTGCCGAATTGTGTATCAGGTTACTATTACCGATGGTAGAAAATTGCTACTTTTTGTACCCTCGGTAATAAAAGCTAATTTCGCGGTAATAGAATCACATCCCATCCATTACCACGGTAATAGAAGATTCTCCTTTCGTGGTTTCAATAATTGTTTTATCAAATATAATAAACTAAAATTGGTTCAAAAAGTTACGACTCTGAAAGTTAAATAAACACTCTTCAATAAAAAAAAAATCTAGGACGTTAAGGAGCTTTCATACCCATCATTTTTTATAATCATTTGAAAACTACCTCGCGTACCACGGTAATAGGCGCCGTTACCTTACTAAGGACTGATAGTTTAAGCTACCGATTTCCAAGACAATCAATATCTAGTCGGAAATTCTGACAACGGGATCTACTAGTACCTATCGATATAATTACCGGCCGGTCGCCGTCTTAAATAGTAAGTTGGCGAACGTTTCGGTCAGTTGGTTAACGCCACCCACGCTGAAACGACACTTGATGCTTGTGCAACTTTTTCTGATACCGCTATAGAGCATTGCATTGGAATTTATGATTACTTATTCGTACCAGCAATGCATCCATTACCATAAAAATATTTTAACCTTGTACGGACTGGCGCAGGGCGCGCATGTAATTGATTTGAAAGATTTGTGAATGAGTCGAGGTGGTGCATTGGAGTGGAACAATAGGGATGGGATGGATCGCCACCCAGACGGATGTTATCGCAGATCGTGGATGGATCGCGGCGGGAGCTCGTGGCCGTGCTCGAGCCGTATCAGTAGATACTATACACGCCGCTTTTCGCTCGCGCCTGCACAATCGATCCATTAGCGATTATGTTATGGGTCAACAACCCTATCAGACACGGTACGCCAATTATAAACTCAAGAGATGAACGTAAACCTAACTTATGTGAACGTTTTCCAAATTCTGAGAGATATCATGTTGTTATACAGGAAAGCGTTGATACTGAAACATTAAGCATGTTTAGATGGAGAGATATGAGCTGTTTGATGGCGCGTACGCAGCTTGTGACACGACACAGTAATCGGGTGACAAATCACCGCCGGTGGGCTACCCCATCGGCCAGGCCCATTGGAGCGAATCCAAACTCTTTAATCTTGTATTGTGTTATTTGATTATCTCTGTTTAACAGTTATGTACACAACAATTTATATGTTAAAGGACAATTGTTTTCCATCAATTTTAAACCTTGATTGTTATGTGCATCACAGTTATTACTCAGAAGAACATATAAATTCGACTCGAAAATCAACGGAGTACGTTGACCCCACAAAGCGGTCAAGGAATAAATCTATCTGGTGAATACTTGTTAATTTTGCATAAGAAGCAATTAGCAAACCAATACTAAGATTACTATGTACAAACTTAATCAACACTATCTCACAATGTGTGAAATGTGACTTTGGAGGAAACAAATTACTTGAAAGTATGAAAAGTAAATTGATATGTAATGTAGGTAATACCAATCACAGCCATTAAGACTTCTAGGAATTAAAGTAGTTCTCTTGAAATAGAGACACCTGCATGGTCCCGCGCACGCGCGCCAAAATGCACTTTAAGCACATTCATGCGTTCAATTCTATGAACATCTAATTAATTAAGACTATTAAAAATAGTTGCACTTTATACCAAGGCAGTATTTTGATAAATTACCTATATTCTCGAAGGAAAGTGCCAATAATTGTTTGCTTTGTATGTGGATATGCATAGGTGCAATATTGCATGTTTTCGGTAGTCGGAACCCCAAAAAGATTGAAATGAGTGTCAAGAATTGACGAGCTCATAAGGTTGATTTTCCGTCGCACGCAGCCCTTGCAAAGCCTCGCGAATCCCTATAGCTCTAGGAAGACTGGGCAACTACTAGATTCTTGCATCAACATAACAGGGCTAACAAGTCAGTACCTACAGCCGTGAAGCATTACTAACTGTTGAGCCTATTTGTATACACCCATACAGGTTTTATTATAGAGATACAGAGACCAGCACGGAAAAAAATACATATGTACTTGTACCAGCGAACGAAAAAATATGGTTTTGTCGTTCGCTGCTTGATACGAGGTATGAGAATATTCTTGAACCATGACATGAATTAGAGAGATGCTAAATTACTTACAATGTAACACGCAATAAATTATATTCTATGTCGAATGAAATGAAATTATCTAGAACCAAGATGTTTTTCTCTTGGTTCGAGAGAGATCTAGATTCGCGATATTGGCGGTCTTCTAGTTTATTTCCCGATTCAATGTTAACTCCGTCAAAAATTTTGCAACCAATTTTTCAGTCACTTGCCGTTATCCGATTGACCTGAAACTTTGGGTATTTGTATAGTTTGTATGCCAATTCAATATTATGGTACCATCGAGGTGATCTGATGATGGAGACAGAATGTAGCCGTGGGAATTCAGCATTTAACCGACGTAACCCCATTGAATTGGGGCTCGTTAGAATCGTATCAATGAGTAGTAGTCGGCAATAAGGCTTGCACCAAAAATTAATTGACAGAAACTTACTCTATCTGATATTGCCATTGCACCTGGCATGCGCACTTGCGCAGACGACGGCGGTCCCTCAGACTGCAATGTCGGCAGTTCGCGCTTCTGCGAACCGCGCCACACTCCCTCAATGACGACATGCTAATGTCATGCGCCTATAAACGGCCGGTATTCTATTACAGACCGGCGTTTCATTGATTCTGAATTTATGTTTTTGATATCACTGACGTTTTTACGTCTTGATTTACAGGGTACTTATTATAGTTATAAATGAGAGTTCTTAGATTTTAAATAATAACAGCAATGTTAGAGTTGGGTATTTATTGACTCAATGGTTTCTATCATTAACATTGGTATTTGATTTAGTGCTAATGATACCTACACTACCGATATTGGTATCATTGCTTTAGAAAAGGTACTACAAATACGTTTGGTTAAATAACGTGTCGAGTTGGGTACCACGCCAAGACAATACCATGGCAGATATTAACATCCTATCAGAAAATGTTCAAGAACAAATGCAACATTTAAAGTTTATTCCGGCAGTAGTATATGTATATAGGCATGTGTTTACTACCGGATAAGTAGATGTAATGTAATTTAATTATTGACAAATACATTTACGTGACATTACAGTAATAACCAATGCGTCACGAAACCAAAACAACAAATAATACTATTTAGGAGACGAAACAAACCCAAGACCAAGACTGTAATAACAGAGTGGTATATAACTTGCGCCATTAGTAAGTAAATGGCGGGTAATCGATTTATATAAAATTTGATTACTTACTCCCTAATAAATATTTACACTAAAGATTCATTTAGAAGGTCCAGTTTTGTTTATAAATTTCTATGTTTAGCCCTGAGGCACATGGCATAAGCAGCAAATATGGTTATATGTATTATCATAATAGTTTGTAGAGTATTTTAACGCATACATATATAAATGTTCAATTCATGTTAATCTGTGACTGTCAGAAAATGGAGTAATCCATAAATAGCGAAATGCACTTCGATTGCGGAAACCCAATTTGCGTAGCGCGAACGTCCCGAAATAATTCGACGTCATAAACAGGTCACAATTACATACATACATTACATGCACTCAGAACCCACTGGTCGGATATGTTATACATTCTACGAATACACGGGACCGATAACCACTGGGCCACAATGGTTTATGAGTGTTCCACTTTGCACTAAAATTGGCAGCGAAATTATATGCGTTCATAGCTATTGGAGTCGTCGACTGAAGTTTGCATTGTGTCGAAGGATTACTAACGGACAAACCAATTAAGTACTATAAAACCATTAGATATATAGTTGACGTGTTCTAGCACATCTAAATATTTACCCTAGGCAGGTAGTGTATACTCACTACACATTCAGTTTTCTGCACAAGAAAGGGGGGCTACATCAGAATGTGATTTCGCTCATATTTCAAACAGTCCAAACTGGGAAAGTAGTACTTCTTACGGGTGGTGAATTATGTCACCAACCCCTCTATTCTGTAATTTGTTTTAAGCTCACCTCAACGCTAACCCACAAATATATTTTAACACCACGATGCGTCGTAACTCTATAACTAAGCGTAGGTATTAGAGATTAGAAGTCTAGTTTCGTGACGGTTGACCGGCGGGGTGAGCCGCATTAGCGCGTAGCGAATACCAGCAAGGAATGCAAAAATAAGAGCGAGGGGCATTAAAAGATCAGTCAATCACTTTGCTTCCTCTGGAGTAACATGTGTTACAGCTACGACGGTGTTCGCTTACCAACAGGCAAGTTGTATAAGAGTACTTGCCACCGTCGTGGTATTAAATTTTTTTGGCATTCGTGTAGCCCCGTAGTGGCGACTACCCACAGGCCAGCCAAGAACCGCAGCTACAGCCCTTCAGGTTGCTGAACGCGAACCATCAGTCAAATAAAAATAAAAACGTGGTATTAAAAAAACATAACTAACGAACAAAACTCCGTGTACCTATGAGTATTAGTGGATTTGGTGCCCGAACCAGATTGTTCCGATAGCTCAGTTGGTAGTAGCGACGGGCCATGAATGCCTGTGGTCGCCGGTTCAAATCCGGCTCGGAGCATTAAATTTTTCAATTTTTCCTTTCATTTAAAAATTTATAATTTTCTTTAGCAGCGTTACTGCTTAAAAACAAGTATTAATTTAGTATGGGGTGGCGCATCGTTACTGACGTTTTTCAACATAATTTGAGACGTTGGTGCCGTAAAGAAGCCTAAGTCTTCTGGTAGATGTCGCTACATACGCCTCCCTAAGGCGTTATATGAAGGAACTGATTGAAGGATTTGGTGCCCGAACCAGATTGTTCCGATAGCTCAGTTGGTAGTAGCGACGGGCCATGAATGCCTGTGGTCGCCGGTTCAAATCCGGCTCGGAGCATTAAATTTTTCAATTTTTCCTTTCATTTAAAAATTTACAATTTTCTTTAGCAGCGTTACTGCTTAAAAACAAATATTAATATGAGTATTATATATATTTTTACCGTCCTCTGTCGTCGAGTCTACGTGCAGATGAGGACACGACTACTCGAAAGCTCGCTACTATATTTTGTGCCATATGGCGTACTCTTGTAGCCAAATATTTCGTTATTCTTAAAGTAATAAAGACCTGTACCGAAATATTTGGCTACCTTGGCTGCTACGGACTATATGACGCTGACTGTACTATAGAAACCAGTTAGAATTCTCCATAGTCGCTTCGTTCCTTGTCCATTTGAATGTTTCCGTTGAACGCGCGTAACGTGCATCTCATTATAGATTCCGCCATGCGTCGGATGTGAGAGCGATGTTCAATGAGCCCGCGACATGGCAAGCCCTTATATTCCGTATAAACAGTCTCTTTCGCACTAATGCGACTTGTTCGAATGGAATGGATGCTCTATATCGATAAATGTTGGCTAGTGTCGTCTAGGAACTGGTTTGCGCGTCTGCGGCGTTTGCGGTCAAAAGACTCCCAAGACAGGATGGCGGCGCGCTAGGGCTACCACAAAGCACGCCGCAGGAACTCGGTAAGTGTCCGCCAGTGTCCTCACCACAGAAGCTCACAGCTATTACTATCGACTACAGACATACTGCGTGTATTTTTAATATTACCTCAAATTGAAAGCAGAGGTACGTGTTAGGGCTATGAACCGATATAAATATAAATATAAATATTTGCGGACAATCTTACACAAATCGACCTAGCCCCAAACTAAGCAAAGCTTGTACTATGGGTGATAGACGACGATAAACATACTTATATAGATAAATACATACTTAAATAGATAGAAAACATCCATGACTCAGGAACAAATATTCGTGCTCATCACACAAATAAATGCCCTTACCGGGATTCGAACCCAGGACCTCCAGCTTCGTAGGCAGGGTCACTACCAACTAGGCTAAAGCGGTCGTCAAATCGTCGGCGGTCGTCGTATTGCAAGAAAATTTTAAGGTCATAGAAGAATCGGGTCACATGTGACAATTTATTGTGACGTCACGTTAGTAAGACCAAGTAGTGATCCATTGCGTGCTGAATTATTTTATATGGAAAACATAAAGATGGTGGTTAAGAAAAAAAATGCAATATCGGTTCTTAGCCTTAACACCAACCTCTGGTTAGGTACAATTTGAGGTAGGTAACATTAAAAATCCACACTGTATAAACGAAGTGTTTCTTACAAGTCTAGACATCAACTAAAAGCCACGCTCATAATTACGAGTATTGTCCAAGTTTACCCCAACTCACCCTGACAAGAAAACAAAGAGACTCATCGGCAGCTTAACAGAAAAAAAATTGCTTAAAATCTGGGACACAACCGTAAGTGATATAATTTGAGAGGTATTAACAGTATAAAAACATGTGGATGTGCCACTCGTGTCGCAAAGCCGGACTGTACCTATACCCAGATCCTTCAGTTCACATGTTTTGTGTATCGAATAACAGAACACATAGGGGAACACAATAGCAATGGTGACACGCGATTTTTGAGATAAACGCTTATTGCAAAGCTGCGCTTGCACATGGCGTTACATTTGTCTGCCATTGAACAGTCACGTACGTACGTTGCTGAGCGTTGCGACATTATTTGAGATTATTTGTAACCCCCTCATTTAATTACGATGGAAAGTTAAATATCATTGTGGGGCAGTAATGGGTGTGTCCAGTCTCTGGTAAAGTTACATGCTACTTGAGCCCAAAAAGCACCATATAAACTTTACTATGGCATATGTCTCGCATACTGAAGATTCATTTTTATAGTGTCTAGTGTCTATAAACATCTCTTTTAGCCCTAGACTGTCAAAGCGAAGTTTTAATTATTTTAGAGGTTATATTGGTTTTCCTTTTTAGGATGCAACCATAAAACGTGTAAAATATAAAAAAGGATAGTTGCAATAAAGCAATGACTCCACGCCTCCTGGCTTATAGGCACCGGATTATAATTGAATTCCATCTTCACACGATGTGGCAGCGATCATAAAACTAGACATGCCTTACGCGGACAAAAATGCAAATCGTATGTAGTTTAATACGCAGAACCGTGCCCACGTTAACTCGCCACTAAATTATTACTCGTCTAACATGGCATCCATTTAAATATCAATGTTCGTAGATGTAGTATATTTTTGTCAAAAATAGTTTGTTATTTATGTAAAATATTAATTTGACGCCAAGATTTATGCTTATACAAACAAGGTTTTAGTAAAAAGCATTGCATTTAATTATGGAGCCAATTTGATAGTAATAAAAATAGAACGAATTGAGAACGTCCTCCTTCTATTGAAGTTGGGTAAGCTACTGAAATCTAGCATTACAAAATGGGTGCATACTTTTCTACAAATTTCAGTTTAGTGCAATCTAGGTACTAGTTTTTTGATTTCATCTTAGCATTACCTACATTACTAATTAAACGTCAGTGAACTTTTCCATAAGGCTATATAAGTACTGAAATGACAGTCGAGTAAAATGTATTCATAATGTCAGTTTTTTTTTAGTCCATTGGAAGTTCTGCATGTTTTGAAGTGGAACAATGGATTTAAAAGGATGAAAGCGTTAGTAGACAGGCGTATATTTTCAAATATAACCAATCATCACCATCACATGTCAGGACTATCATCAGCATAAAACTCCTTGCTTGGCATTGCCACAGGGCTGATCCTTACGCACTCATCCTAGTTGTGGGACTTGTGCGTGAGCGTTGAGGTGAGCTTACAACAGGTTAAAATAGCAGGGCAGGTCTACTTGAAAGACGAAAAGAGATAGGCACCAAGTCATCACCCTGGCCCAGTGATGTTGGGGATTTCACATTTAATTTGATTCCAGATTATCCAAGCAGGTAAAGCCGTTTCTTCACGTATCTCAAATATGTAAACAACATATCGTAATAAAAGGGGTCCGGCAGTATCCAATGAGAACGCTACACATACAAATTCAATCAATGTACACTTTATTGAGACGGTAGACAGACTAGTCGAGCGGAGCAATCTAAAGCTACAAGTAGCAGGAATGCGCAGTGTCATTACTCTTTAGTCCCTGAACTAATTGCATCCCATATCATGATATCACATCTCCGTGGCACTAGTGAATGAGTCATATTTATAACTGGCTCTCTGCAATTTTACACCCGTTCCACTTTCCTAGGAAAATTTGTTGAGCGTACCCGAATCGGTGAGGGATTCAAGTGTCAACTAACTATTGCTACGATCTCTGGAAGGCCGAGTCCTACTTTGAATTCACTAAACATGCGTTCTTGACTGCTTGTGACAATCGTGTACAGATGTATGCTTAATTGTTTTCCACCGTATTTTCACTGAATATTTACTGAACTGAACCGCTATATTTAAAAATCAATAGGGGTTTGCTAAAATCATTTTTGATAATGTTAATATTTTCGGAGATAATCGCTCCAGAAGTAAAAAAAATGTGCCCCCCCCCCCCCCCCCCTCTAACTTTTGAACCATAAGTTTTAAAAATATGAAAAAATCACGAAATTAGTAGGTACTTTATAAAAACTTTCTAGGAAAATTATTTTGAACTTGATAGGTTGAATAGTTTTTGAAAAAAATTACAAAATAATTTCTGAACTAAGTTTGTAATTTAACCGTATAAGCCTTTCTACAAAATCACAATGAAATGACGTGCTTTCAAATAAAGTAAAAACGGTGAAAATCGGTACACGCAATAAAGAATTATCCCATAAAAATCATTAAGCTCGCGCGCAATAGTTTACTTAATTTGCCGATAGATGTCGCTGTACGCGGAACGCTCACATTGTACATGGCGCTGTTAAGATTTTTCCTGATTTAATGGGGTCGGAGCAGGTCACAATACAGGGCATTCACGAATTCACCGCCCTAGATACGAGTACGTATTGTACAGTCGAGGACAAAGAGATGTATACACTTTTGGACCTAATCGAATGCGGTCGCCTACAAATTGCATTCGATTAGGTCCAAAAGTGTATACATCTCTTTGTCCTCGACTGTACAATACGTACTCGTATCTAGGGCGGTGAATTCGTAAATCCATACATGAGGTAGAAAATTTGTCGTGCTCGAATTGTCTTAATTGTCTTTGGTCGTTCGTTGTCTAATAATAAAATTGTTCGCTAAGTATTGCTTGTAGGGTTTTAGCAGTGATGCGCGACTTCGAATGATTTGCCTATTCGAATAATTAGCGATTACTAATATCAATATTCGAATTGGAAATTAGTTGTATACTAATGCTAATAATCGAATGATGACAACTAATTAGTTGCAACTAACCGTTGCTACTAGTACCAAACGATAACCACCGTAAGCGTGACTCTCCGTTCATACTATATCAATGATGGGCGAGCTCTAGTTACGGTGGTTAACTGTTCGGGCTTCCGGAGCGAGTCAGACGTTTTTAACCGACTTCAAAAAGAAGGAGGTTATATGTTTCACTGTAATTATATTTTTTTAATGTATGTTCACCGATTTCTCTCTCAGTCAACTGTGAACCGATTTAAAAAAATATTTTTTTATTCGAAAATGGATACTCCTGAGATGGTCCCATTGTCACCAATCTGATAAATAAATAAATAATAAATACATATAAGGGGACAATCTTACACAAATCGACCTAGTTCCATAGTAAGCTCAGTAAGGCTTGTGTTATGGGTAATAGACGACGATATATATATTAGATATAAATACTTAAATACATAGAAAATATCCATACCTAACTCAGAAACAAATATTCATGCTCATCACACAAATTTTTGCCTTTACCGGGATTCGAAGGCAGGGTCACTACCAACTAGGCTAAAGCGGTCGTCAAAATCTGATGATGGGTTCCCAAGGGCAACCCTCAATTTTTACAAGCACGTATTATGTGTTTCATGTATTTTCTAAAACCCATTCAGGTATTAGCGTCTGGTAGTCATCAGTTCATGTTGGTGGATGATGGAAGGTACAACTCAACGGTCAGGAGTTGGAGGATTTTTATAAAGGAGGGGAATAATACTTAAAGTGTAGTTTAACTATATTTATTTATGACTTGCACAACTTCTGCCCAAAACTCTTCTAAATTATCTTCAGGTACTCGATTGATGAGGTACCTGAATGTATCAAAGCCACACACAAGTTGTAGGACGTAATGGTTTGCATACCGAGTTTTCAATGCTAATGTCTATACAAATAAGCCGTAAAAAATATGACAATAATTTTATAAGTGCTAAAAAGAGCGTGCATGGAGATTGAACTTTGTTTTGTAACTCGGAAGCTATTGAAACTTTTTTTATTATTTCGATGAGCAGTGCCAATTTACGTTATATGGGTGTCGCGATGTGCCAGTTCCAAATCTCGAACACTGTAAGATAGATTACCACGAGATGGTTATTTTCCCGGACAAAGTGAGGGAAAATATTTCGATGAGCGGTATAGGCTTTTAGGCCAGATTTATACAATTTACTTTTCGTTTGCGAGACAATAATGCACTCACAATTAAATCAAAAAATATTTCTATATTATAGCTTATGCTTCGGACGCAGCTGGTCGCGCTCGGACATTTGGACACACACGCATTTATTTGCGTTTTTTAGATGATTTTAACAATAGGGACTAAAAACACCTAATGTTTTGAGATTTTCTGTGTCGTTATGGTCCAATTTTAGCATACCTGTATTCTATTTGGTTTATACAAAGTACACGGTTTTTTAAAGAGTTATCTAAATTAGAAGTATTTAATGAATAATTAATTCGACTTAGTTATACAAATCATGTTTAAATATACATATTATACAAAGAGTATGAATATAAAACTATTTACAATAACAATAATAGAAGAATCTAAAGCTAACTTAAAAATTTAAACTATCTCTAAAAAGGGCCCCCGTGGCATCGTACCAAAGATGCAGGCAGCATTGCCTCGCTGGATAGCAATGCTAATCCGCTGTGGGAGGAAGCTGCCAGCTCTTTGGTCGCCTGTAGTGTCGACAAGCCCTTTGCTAAGCTGGTTGTACAGTTCTCGAGCACTTGGACCCCAAGGCCCAAGGGTCTCGACTTCGAATGCCATAAAATGGTTTTGAGAGCCGAGACCCCTGTATTTTGATTGGTCAATTTAAAATGATTCATAAATCATAAATATGTACCTACGCACATTTCTTTTGGGGGGTAAATGTGCAACTTTAGCCCCGCTTGATAAGATATAAGCCTAGTACACCTATACACAATTTTCGAGCATGAGGAGTGAAAAATAGTTTATTTACAGCTTTGACACGGAATATGTGAATTAAATAAATACATCTTGTAAAGAGCGTGTTAGAAGTCAAATCTAATTCCATAGGAACTAGTGGGTGCATATAGAATAAATACAAACAAAATAAACAATTCCGTCACATAGTAACTAGGCCTAGACAATAAATTAAATATAATAGGCGATTTAGTATGTGTGAGGATCCTTGGCCGGTTTACCTAACAACCTCTTTATTGCGTGTGTACGTGTTTAACGTTCTATAAACATATCATGTGTCAAGCGCCCAGCGTAGAGTTTCGCAGCCAACATGGCATCTCTCAAACTTGCATACATTGTTAACAGTCGTAAACCGAAATGCAATATCAATCAGGAAACTTCGTAATTTACGAGTCACATAAAACGGCCGCTTTATCAACACTGTGTACTATGGGTGTACAATAACAGGAATACATTCCCGCCGTACCAGCTGGAGCGACTCAACATCGCGGCCAAAGAAATAATAAATCTCACGGACGGGTTCAGGACCAAATTAACAAATCAGTACAATAAGCGTGGCCACTGTCAAAACGTTCCCCGCGAGTTAAATAATGATTAATGTTTTACCTCACGTTTCTGATTAACATCGCTATTTGTAGCAAACATGAATGAAATCATGGGCTTTTGTAATTCATTAATGCTACGTTTATGCTGTCAACGGTGGTGAACTCGTGCTCGCAATTATCATAACTCGTTGTCGAGACACGCACGATTTTGCAAAATCTCGCACCGACTGATATAACATCAATTGAAATTAATGGCCAGCTCGCCAACAGGGCCCAGACTCAATTTATAAGCGCACCTTATATCAAGATAAGTATCCACAGACGTACATATACGAAACATTTCAATTAGAAGCTATGAAATACGACGCCACAATTGCCTCCCAAGCAGACAACAAAAAGTTCATGAATGCAATCTCTAGAAAATGCTTCGGGTCTTGCAGTGTTTTAAGCCGGGTAAAAAAGAAATTGCGTCTATTAGCTGACATGAACTAGCAGTACCTATAGCAGCATTACGCATTGCAATAAAATTGTAATTGGAACTGGGAGTAATTTTTATGTCGAAGGAAGCCGCCGGCGAGACCTCGTAGAATGCATAAATCGGCGTAGCGCGGCAGTGAAATCGAGCTCGCTATGCCGGAGCAATCCCTTAACCGCGCATCTGTTTTTATTTCTTTCACATAAGTAGCCCCTAGATGGAATAACAGAAACGGTATATGGGTTAGAAATATGCAGACTTCTGAATGCATGGTGGAATAAATAAGGTTTACTGTTTCTTGCAGCACGGGTAACTTAGACCAACCAAATTCATGGAATTATATAGCAAGTCGGTATAATGCATAAGTTATCATATCACGCCTTTTGTCCTACTGATGCGAATATATCCGATAAGCATTTTTACTTACCTACCGTATAGACCGGACACTTAAGTGTTAAATTCAAACGAGTCAGCAGCGGTCAAGCTAAATATGCTTTAGTGCGGAGGAAAGTAAATCGTAAATTGGTACAACACCAAAACGTAACTGGTTCGCTAACTCAGCCTCGCCTCCCAAATCTCTAACGTAACCTTAATGTAACTAGAACACATAAGTTAAGTACCTATTATAGTATAAGCAATTGACATGTAAAATTTTATATTTTATTAATAAACTTAAAAAAAAAAAAAAAAGTGCGACCTGAAAACCAATATAAGGAGTATATAAATAAATAAAAAGCGTCTCGTACTAAAAATATAAAATTAAATGGTGATATCAAAAACGAAACTAGACGATATGGGGACTGGGGACGTGAAGCAACATTTATTTACTTACAACAAGAGCACTACCCGTGACCGTAAGTAAAACCTGATAGATAGGTACACCAATAAATTCATGCAAGTCAATCGGAAAGGTAACGATATTGACTGTTATAAAAGCAGTTTCACGGCACGAACCTCCAGGCGCGTGACTTATAAATCCACAGAAGAGAAGATGCAATCTCGCCGCGTTAGCAAATCGAGGCGAGTCGCCGCTAAATAAGCATCGGACGGAGGACTAACTGGATGTAAGTGCTTACTGTTAGAGTTATTACGGTCTTAAGAGACTGTGATGGCTCATAAATCACAAGTTTATCATCCATTAACACGACAAACCCAGCAATCTCCATTCCAATCTAAACTGTCTAATCGTAGCTTCTATTCGACATGGTTGTAAAAGCTGCATTTCAAACCGCATGATCATAAAACATTGACTGATTCGTTAATATCTGTACTCGTGTATTGAATTTGAATTATACGTATAATAGTTCAAGTTCTAGCAATATTAAAATGCATACAGGTGATTTGATCGTAAACCATGTCCTATAAACCTATAATTCAATAGTTAGTATGACTATGTTCAATTGTACAGTCATAGTAACATTTGGAAAGTTGCAAACAAAACGCCGCCCATTGCAGCACTGCAAAATCCAGCATTAAAGTCAGCGATAATGGCGTTAACAGTATTTAATTTTTCAATCTGCAAAGCGTTATAATTATGCGCAATAAATAATCCGCAGACGCGTGTTTGCTCTGCAGGAAAGGGCAATTGGCCACCCATGCTCTGTTCCCGTAAGGCAGAACCTACAAAACCTGTCGAGGGCAGCCGGCTGTGGACACGCTTCGCAGTAATCGAAAATTGTAATTGGCTAATTGCAATACAAGCAGTCCCCATTCTTGCCAGTAGCACGGCCAGCAATGACATTCAGAAAACTTGCTATTGGATGGATGCCGCATGCAAAAGTATATTTAGAGGATACAGAACCGAAAATAAAATATAGGTAAAGATAAAATGATTTGGAGTGGGAGTGGGAACTTCATCAAAAATTCCATGATTCGCTAGGTTTTAAATAAGATAACATTATTTGCTAGAAATAATTCTTACCCCGAAAACTTTATTGTGTAATTCATGTATGTCTTGTCTTATCGTTTATAATCTGAGTATGTTAGCCGAGCACACAGACGCTACAATCCCAACTTTATGAGAAACTTAAGAAAAATGCGTTTTCCATTATTATTAAAATTCAGTTACTTTGCATACAGAGCAAACGTTGTGACAGTTGGAATTTCATTTATTGATAAGAAAAAAAATAAAAATTGGTACAACACACCTGACCTATACTCATACTCATTTATTAATAATACTAAAACATATTACATATAAGCTCCAGTAGTCTAGTGTTTCAGGCGTGCGGCTGTCAAACGGCGGTCGTGGGTTCGAATCCCGGCTCGTACCAAATGAGTTTTTCCGAACTTACGAAATATTTACCGTTAGCTTTTCGGTGAAGGGAAACATCGTGCGTAAACCATCAGTCTAATCCCAATAAGGTCTTGTTTTTCCTCAGGGTTGGAAGGTCAGATGGCAGTCGCTTTCGTAAAACTAGTACCTATGCCAAATCTTGAGATTAGGTGTCAAAGCGGATCCCGGGCTGTTTCAGGGCACAACCGGGAATAACGCTATGAGGATGAACAAAAAAATATTACATGTCAAAATATTACAATTATTTAATTTATATAATTTCATTCATTAGTGCTTAAATAAGTATAATAATTCATGTCTATTAACGTTCCCGCGTCAATTATCTCTTAAATGTACATAATGTTTCACCATTGACGTTTGTAGCATTTTGCATACAGAACCAAAACCAGACTGAGTCTTATAAAAACGTCATTCACCATATGCAAATAAGCTGTCAAGACGTCTGTCGCGATAAGTGGTTCAAGTCAGTTTTCCAGGTAACAGCATGGATTCAAATACTTATGTATACAAAGATTTCAGTGAATATGTACATAGCAAAATTCACAGTGATATCTCTCGTTATCAAAATAACAGTAATGTTTACTTTCGCATTTTGATTCTTCCTATTTGGATGTTGTTGAAGCCAAATCATGCATAACTTACACTTGATGTACTTATAAGTAGCCATACTTATAAGTATATTTGCATTTGCACCAATGAAAACATTGAAGGGAAAGCTTACGCATGTAATTGAACGTAGCAACAGAACCAATATTGATTACGTTTATCGATGGAGCGTTTGAGAACTTTAATATTTACGACATGATGCAAGCGACACAAGTGTTTGAATTAACTACATCGCATACAAACACACGCGATGTCGTTTCACCATAAAACTAACATTACTCACATTGAATACCGTCTTTTCTTAATTAGCGTCTAATCAAGGGTCTCATATAGTAAAATTGAATTAACAATTTATGGACTCTGAATGCGGTTTTTCTCACGCACTCTAATACTATCTTCAAGAGAAAAATGTAGTAAGAATGTATAAAAGTTAAATATAAATGCTCAATTGCTCACTGCTTACATTCCTTGAAGTAAATGGTGTGCCTGCGGGGACTAAGCGTTCATAGCTTCATTTATAGTCTCTCTAGGTGTTCTTAGAAAGTTAGCATTAAAGTAATTGCAGAATTAACACCTTGTCTATAAGCTTTTACATAAAATAAACGGAAGATATCACTCAAATTACCTTTTCAAGCCTTTCACATAGTTAGATGCACTTAAGTAATTAGCGTTTGTATTCCATACGCTTTAAGTATTCAGGCATTTAGACCGCAGCAGCAAAGATATGGTTTTAGAAATAATGATTGGAATAATGCTTACGACACAGGAAAAACGCGACATGAAAACGATCCGTTTGTCAACACTTGCCTATATATGAAGTTGGGAAAACGCGGAATTAACGAGTTTGAGGACCGATCTAATCAAAGAGGCATTCTTAAGTATAGGTATACAAATGTTGACTCGTAATGTACAAAGTATGTGAATTACGCTAAATATTTTTTTACAAAATGCATGGAATTAAAAATAAGATAATTAGCTTATACGATGATGATACTTCAAGGGTCTAACGCGATTTAAAAATTGACGATTCCAGCAAGTCGTATGTCTTTCGAAATTAAAATGACAGACGCACGAAAGAAAGGCGATATCCTACAGACGTCCCCTTCTGTATTTAAGACAATTGGAATCGAGGCCCAAAATATTAGTTTTATCTCTTTATTTTATGACGCTTCGCTATTAAGGAGAAATGTGTAGGTAGGGGAAAACCTCATGAAAATGTATGGAAGGTTTCAGGCGGGCAGGGAGCGCGCCGCGCACGCGCACACACGGGGCGTGGCGTGGCGTGCGCCCGCGCCGGCGTCGCGCACACCGCACAGCCGCTGCGGATGCTGCGGCGCGCGCACCTGTCGCGCATCCTTGTAAACAAACACGCGCACGTTGACGTTTGTGAAATGACCAGTGAGTAAACAGTGAGTGTATGAAGCCCTAGGATAACCTGCGCATCTGAAGCAACCCTAGGTCGGTGTGTTATCTTATCACTAGCGTTGTGTGTTTTGATTGCGCGCGCATCCGACGTGCGAATAAAAATTGTTTACTTAGCGTTAATTTTAAGTAAAAGTGGTGTATAGCGGCGCCATGATAATTTGACATTGTGATTTTACCGGTAAGTAAGCAAAATCTCGTATTATATGATAAACGGTTGTAAGAAAGTTAATTACAGTACCTGTACATCTTCCTTCCTTTTTACTTTTTTTATTTTTGCCACCATACGGAAAACAAAAACGATTTCATACAAAATTAACTAAATTATAATATTTAATGTTGTTTCTTAAACAAATAAATAAATCCATTGATAGAAAAACAACAATCACATATAATATTCGTTGGTCATATTTTTTTCCGATCAGGAAAAAAAATATATTAAGAATTATTTTCCTTATGAAATCTGCTTTGCATAACACATAAACAAAGTCATAATTAAGTATTCATATTCATAATTATGCATCCTGAGCTTGGGCAATAAACTTTGCTTTTATCTGCAACCGCTAAAATATGACGACCTTAGAAAATAACAGATATACTTACATGTTAATTAATGGGTATTAATTGAAATCATGAGTTGTTGCTGGTCAAATAGGTAACGGACTTTAATAAACGATTAGCATTAAGAATGCCAAAAATAATTATGACGGCGCTTCCGACTTTGAATTTAGTACGGTAATAAAACTGCGGTTAATGGGATTGATAACCGTAATGTTAATGGGTATAATAAAGCTAAAGGTAATTTTCGTACACTACACACAATAAACGAAGACAATAGCAGTTAGAAAAAAAACCGCCATCGACTATATGACAATAATTAACCAGCACATATACGTCTCACTGTTGGGCACAGGCCTCCTCTATATCGAAAATTTTCTTGTGAATTTGTTTAAACTACTCTATTTATTAACACGGCATTAACGAACCACGTACCTAAAGTTAAATTGGGCACGCGAATGTAGAAATATGAATGAAATTAAATAAAGTAATCCAGGTAGGTACTATAAAAAATTCTATGAATATACTATACTAGCACATATATTATTTAAAACATGTGTTGTAAGTTTGGACTAAAGTCAGATTACATTACGGTTAACAAAAACTTACAATTTTCATATTGACAATAATTTTAAAATGTCTTGTACTTCTGAGAAAGGGTAGAGGCGAAACGATAATATGTACAATATATACTGTCCTCTATACAAGTATATGTATACCAATTGTAAACGAACGAAGCGGGGTAAAAAGGTCACTCGTACGTCACGGTATAACCAGGATTTATCGAGGGAAGACCGCAAAGGGCATGAATGCAAAACATATTACAGCGCACATGCTTAATGCTTATGTTGATGCGAAACATTATGCTGCATTATGCCAAACTAACTAACGCACATTCTTCCCCTTAATGATGATAGATACCAGAAAACTTGCTCGATGACTTGGTCAAAACCAGCCATTATACACAACATAGAGTCTAGATCGCGAGCCCAGTTGCATTAATCACAGAAGTAGACATCTCTAGGATATTTCTTTTTCATGTGTCTGTCATTTTGATTTTGAAAGACATGCAAGTCGGGATATCCCTAGGTATATAAGCCATGCTGGGGACGCCACCTATTGAGTCTCGAATCGGGCTTCTGGAGACCAGAGTATTTCCAAAAATGTTCACTTCGTAATTTCCTTAGCTTGGCAAATTATTATATCGCTGTTTCCATTTTAACTTCTACATTTTTACAACAAATTTAGCTACCTACACTGTATTTATTGTACAACTTTTCATTGAACATAAGTGTTGACCTGCAGGAAAGGCAACGGTCTCATCGGAACCATTAAATCAAAGCTGACACGGTCCTGGAGTCACACTGGGACTATCAATCAAATATACTGTCGTTTAGTTCTACAATCAAGTAAACTTTACATTACCCAACATTACGTATTGTCGTAGCAATGCACAATGTCTTGATATTGAATATACAGATTCAAATTACATTACGTAGTTAAATCGTACCTACGGGAATAAATTCCTACCTATACATTATTTATTAGTTTCTGGTAACGACTAAATTACCGTGTTTCATAGAACAGTTTAGGAAATCGTAATTATCGCACATAGTTACAAAGATTTACTAGGCAACTACTGTTGTAATGAGCAACAAAAATTTACACCCATTTTATGCCTAATGATAAACATAAACTGACTTACAAATTTTTAAATGAAAGGAAAAATTGAAAAATTTAATGCTCCGAGCCGGATTCGAACCGGCGACCACAGGCATTCATGGCCCGTCGCTACTACCAACTGAGCTATCGGAACAATCTGGTTCGGGCACCAAAGTCGGGTAGTAGCGACGGGCCATGAATGCCTGTGGTCGCCGGTTCGAATCCGGCTCGGAGCATTAAATTTTTCCTTTCATTTAAAAATTTGTAATTTTCTTTAGCAGCGTTACTGCTTCAAAAACAAATATTAATTTAGTATGGGGTGGCGCATCGTTACTGACGATTTCTCAACATAATTTGAGACGTTGGTGCCGTAAAGAAGCCTAAGTCTTCTGGTAGATGTCGCTACATACGCCTCCCTAAGGCGTTATATGAAGGAACTGATTGAAGGATTTGGTGCCCGAACCAGATTGTTCCGATAGCTCAGTTGGTAGTAGCGACGGGCCATGAATGCCTGTGGTCGCCGGTTCGAATCCGGCTCGGAGCATTAAATTTTTCAATTTTTCCTTTCATTTAAAAATTTGTAATTTTCTTTAGCAGCGTTACTGCTTCAAAAACAAATATTAATTTAGTATGGGGTGGCGCATCGTTACTGACGATTTCTCAACATAATTTGAGACGTTGGTGCCGTAAAGAAGCCTAAGTCTTCTGGTAGATGTCGCTACATACGCCTCCCTAAGGCGTTATATGAAGGAACTGATTGAAGGATTTGGTGCCCGAACCAGATTGTTCCGATAGCTCAGTTGGTAGTAGCGACGGGCCATGAATGCCTGTGGTCGCCGGTTCGAATCCGGCTCGGAGCATTAAATTTTTCAATTTTTCCTTTCATTTAAAAATTTGTAATTTTCTTTAGCAGCGTTACTGCTTCAAAAACAAATATTAATAAACTGACTTAATGCGTAAACGCCGGAATTAAGTAAATTCGCGGCACAGGATACCATTAACTTGTTCTACTCTACATCAGGTATCAAATATTTAACTCACCATAAAATACATCGAAAGCATTTGTAAGACAATTCTTAACCCCCTTAAAATTAGTCTATTATAATATAAACAAAAGCCGACTTTTCTCATAAAAACTGTGAATTAATGTAATTCATCTCATTTTCAAAATAGTAATAATATTTCTAATTTGGCTATTTATTTACTAATACCGCACTTGCTCATTCTACGCCGCAAAATGTACATTGAAACCGTAACGTACAAATCCTACAAATATATAATCGAATCTATCTAAATGCAATATTTCGTATTCAAGTTCAAGGTTCTACAAAACTGGTCGGTGATAATTTATCAAAGCTTTTTATTTGCACGGAATGCAGTTACATAGTTGCAAAATACAATACATATAATAGTATTAATAGTCCAGTGCATTCAGCCTGCGTGCAGGAGTGCAAAACATTTTTGAAGAGAGTTAATGTCCATAATAATAATTATCAAAATTTGCATTTACAAGTCTTAATTATAATAATATCGAATGCAAACAAAAATAACAAGGTCAAATAATAATTAAATAAAAAATGACTACGATAATGAGAAGCGGAAAGAGAATAAAAATAAGAATGGCTTTAAAAATGTTTCAACAAATATCAAAAATGCTCATCCGCTCCACACTGGTGAATAGGACTGGCTCGTTCCTCGCTCAACGCACTGGCATTGCCATTCAGCGAGGCAAGGTAACGCAGCCAGCCTTATGGGTTATGGGGACACTACCAATACCAAGTGGTAGTGATCTAGGGGATATACAGTGTGTAAGTCTAATACGGGCGAATCTCTTAACGGTGGTTAGTATAGGACAAAGTAAAGGTAATTAGATAACATTTACTTAAAGTTGCAACAATAATTTTGTCCATACAAAATAATTCAGCCCGCAATGTAATGCAAACACACACGTTAAACGCTCGTTGACAGTTGCTAATGAACATTTGACATTTCGGTACCGCAACCCCATGTTTACAGTACATTTACTGTTGAGAAATTTAAAAAATAATAATTATGGGGTCGTAATGACCTGCAACTTAAAAAAAACCTTTTACTTCATGATTTCACTAATAAATACTATGTCCGATTTAATTTATCGCCCGTATTAGACTTACACACTGTATGTAAATATACTGTAGACCCCATAGGTTAAGTTAGTTTTAGTCATATTCATCCTTACCTATTATTATAAACGGATAGCGGATATTAACAAAAGCGACAGTCAATGTCAATCCCTTACAGGTCAGACGTGACTTAAACATAACCTTAGTTAACTTGCCATTTTTTTAACTCCGAGCCCGACCGAAGTCAAGTGGGAACACGCTGTAAAACTCAAATTTCATCCCCGTTAATGTCCTACGTCAGCATTAGAATGAGCATTAGAATATGTGTGCAATTAAGTATGTAATCAAGGCATGCATGAAGGGCGACCACAACTGTGAGCATCCAAGTTAGGTATATTTATTTTGCAATAGACTTTACGCACACAAAACATCCAAGGAACCACAGAGATTGATCGATTGATGTTTGTCTTTGTAACAGAGATCTATCGACTCTGCCTGTGAATAAAGCTTAGATCATATTTCAATTACGCGTCAAGCAGGAACTCAAGGCGTAAAGTTTAAACTTTAACCTTTGTAAAGTGGCACTGCTAGTAAAAAGCATTAACTGTTAAATCCACTTTAGAATTAAAGGATGTTACTGAGTCCAGAACCGATTTAATTAGAATTATCAGTGAGTGAACGAACCTAGTGCAGAAGGCATAAATCAAGACATTAGTGGGCGACATCAGTTAACTGGCGAAGCGGTCCGCAGCAGCGGGACCGCCCCGTCCAACTCCGCGTCTGATATCATAATCATCAGAGCGACATAACTTAGGGCTAATTATGAGTGAGACTGGTAGCAGGTCCCTGAAAGCTGCCGTGCCGGGGGCCCTGTAGCTCAGCCCTATCATTGCATAACGACGTGGGAGAGCGCTCGAGTGAAGGGCAACTCTAGAGCAAACACTCGTTAGCGCGCAACACCGATGATTTCATACCGGTCAAGGAAACGCTTGAAGGAACCTTTGATCGTCAATAAATCTCAACTTTTTCAATTGCCAATTAAACCCAATACATAAACTCGTTACGTAAAATGCGGTAATTGACTGTTTCAATACTAACAGGTCAATCGAATACACAAGTGAGATATCATAATTATCATGTATAGGGTCTTAAGCATCTGTTAGGTAAGGGCTTTATTCATCGCAAGCAGTCGAGGTGGCGTTAATTATGAGCTACGAGCTTGAGAAGGTGAATTTATAATGTCTGCCGTTGAAACAACGGCGTAATAGCGAGTTGCACAGATGATTTGTTATTACTGAACTATTGTTCAGTTATTTAATTATTACTAAACTTGTTATTAGCGGTCTTATTCTCTGCAGGAAATACTCGTATAGAGCAAATTCAATTCGCAGCGTCCAA
This sequence comes from Epinotia demarniana, assembly GCA_945867215.1. NCBI lineage: Eukaryota > Metazoa > Arthropoda > Insecta > Lepidoptera > Tortricidae > Epinotia > Epinotia demarniana. Next base: position 20,745,609 of record OX244265.1, read on the forward strand.
TTTATAATTAACATCAATAAATATTTTTCATACGCGGAACGTGTTTCGTGCCTTGCCTCGTTGACTTTCGCCGGTAAATCGTACAGCTCAATAAACGCACCGTGTAATTAAGTATCCTGCGGTTTGTTTAACAGTACGCGAGGATATCTCGCTTTGTATCGGAGTCCGCTGCAATCCGTATAACATAGTACGAGTGTAATAGGTTTTGCGCTCCGTGCCTCCCGGTAAAGATCCGTGGGGATGATCCATTAATTACGTCACACCAATTTCATGATTTTTTGACCCCTCCCTCCCCCCTTGTCACACTTCGTCACAATTAACTACACCCTCCCCCCTTAGTGTGACGTCACATTTAGATTTTTGTTTAGGAAGGTAAAAATTACAACATCACTTTGAGCTAACTTTTTATTAGGATTGCTTAAAATGATTTATAAAATTAACGAAGAGAAATACAACAATAAAAAAATTATTCTTCCTCCGTCCAAGGATTTTGGATCCACTCTTTCATGTTCTGGATGACTGGCATATCAGACACGTTATCAGACAAACTGAGATTTTGTAAAAAAAATGTATGTGAGGATTGTGACGTCACAATCGAACTCCTCCCTCCCCCCACGACGGAGTCCCGTCACGATATGTCACATTTTGTGGACCCCCTCCCCCCCCCCCCCCCTTGAGGTGTGATGTAATTAATGGATCATCTCTTGTTTCAAGCCTGGGAGCTGGTAAGTGAGCCAGTCTGGTTGTTTGTATAACAACCTATCCCAAGTGGGCGCACAGTGGTACGGTTTCGAGAGGTTTGCCATCGGGTCGCCAGTCATGCACGAGCCCTGAACAAACACGGCGGCGGTGGCTAGTGCTCCCGCGCCACAAGTGTCTCGTATTTGCTCCACAAACAACTCCTGCGCGTCCTGAGCGCGACAGATAATGTAAGACATTAATATAAACAAATACCAGTTTCATTATCCCTGTCGTTTATGAGGTGGCTGCGAGTTAACACTACGTTAAGTAGTGTTTATTTAGTCAAGTCAGATGCTCAAACTGTCCATTAAAATCCCAGAAAAAAGGCTGGTGAACGGTGAATTCAGTTAAGGATATTAATATTTCAAATCAGAAAGTCATCACTTCACTTACAGTTGGACACAAGTACTCCCAGGAACTACAGGGAATTCAAGTTCCATAAGCTAAAGGCCAATGGCAATGTTAAACGAGGTCAATGTCCAGCTAAAAGTCCTTCATAATCCTTAATCTGAGAAATTTAAGCCCTCTAAGTCCTTGGCCGAGGATAAACTGCCCGATTAAAGTGTCCGTGTGACATATAAAAGGGTTTCGCATCCTATCTCATGCGGAGATGTAATGTTTTCTTAACCTCCATACTTCCAACGTATCAGTTGCGAGACGAGAGAAAGTACCGGCATTTGCATTTCGTAACCTTTGCTTTTTGAATATACACGAAATTACGTGCAAATTGCAAGGGCTCAGGGAATACGTAGGTAGTTTTAATTAAAACACAGTCCGGCTCTGTCGGGTTTGGATCAAGCCACCGGACGGACAGAACCCGATACTTCGAGATAGATCCATAATACGTTTCTAAAAACTAAGTAATCAATAGATACTAAGGTAACCTAAGATATAGGAAGTTGATTAGTAATGGAGTTCACGAATAAGTTTATTCAAATTCAAATTCAAATTCAAATTATTTATTCTGCAAATAGGCCACAAGGGCACTTTTACATGTCAAACGGTAATTTACAATAAAAATAATAATCTTACAATAAAAGAATAATAATCTTACACAATAATAATTTAAAATTTGCACATTAAGGACTGATATAACAACACACTAAATGTCACAAAGTTAATGAAAACAAAACAAAATATGACCATTACATTCGATTAGGATAAGGTCTGTGCATTAACAGAAAGTTAATGATATTAATTCAGTATTCCAGAGATGTATAAGGTCTCTGAGCGTCCAAGTACAATTAATAATTATTCAATGTTCGTAGAGATGTATACGGTCTCTAAGCGTCCAAACAAAACAATAAAAAAAGGAATATTAATGTAATATTGTCAGTGATGTACATGGTCAATAACAATAAAACGTGTCAAGATCGGAATGATGTCTCTCGTCAATACAATAATAATAAAATAACACTAGTATTTAAGAAGTTAGGTACTATGCCCTTGCAAGCATGAACAGTCCGGACTCCACAAACAGCACCCGATCACGAGTATGACGCATATCTTATGACGTTTAAAAAGAAAGCCTAGTAAAAAAGTAGTTATGTCATTTAAATATCAACATAAATTAATACAAAGCGAGTCGTTATGGTTTAGAAGCTTTTACCCGTTACATTAAAGGAGTTAAACACCCTCAAAGAAAAACGTGTCTTATCGCTCAAGTAACAGTGGTCGCTATGAGGCCTACAGCTCAATGCCCAATTATATTTGCATGAGGATAGTGGAGCGCAAAATGTCGCTGCGAGATGGCGGACCGCGATATCTACTCTTAATGCGTATTCAAAGCGAATCATCATGCTAATGTCGTAATTAAGATAATGTCACGGCGAAGCCGGTTCGCTAACACTCTTGATACACCAAAACTATAATCCAAGAAGGTCAATTCGGGCATGTGGATACCTACATACAATAAAATAATAAAAATCGTTCCAAAAATCCTAATGGGCCACCCGAAATGAGAACAAATGTGAAAACAAACGAGGATTCCTACCGGCTGGCGGCGCCGATGCCAGCTTTTAAATTTTACTACACATTATCTGTTCATTGTCACCGAAGGCTATTGTTTTTTAGTGCTACCGACAAAGACCGCTGACGTGTTACTGAGACATTGAACCTGTGGTCTCGACCCCTCGGCATCGGTACCGCAGACACGCTTCCGTGCTAGAAAACAACAGCCTACATCTGTTATACATACTTTTCGTTACTTTATTTAGACGAGAAAATCATATGTATCATGCCGATATCTTGGCATATACAATCGATAAAACATAATATGTCTCTTCTATAAAACGCATATAGATATACCTAGTTTCTTCTTTCTAGCTCAATCTAAACTTTTCCGCTATGTAATAGGTAATCATTTCATTGCAAGAAATGTTTATTAAAATTCATGCGGTATTAAATTACAGCGCGACTTATATTTTCCTGAAGCCGACAGAAAGTGAATACCTATGTTATATAGAGTAGATATTAAAGCCCTCCAAGGGCTGCAAGTAGCATGAACTGACAATATCTGACCCAGTTCTTTCAAAATAGTAAAACCCATGGGTGAATTTCCTCAGATTGCCCAACTGCCACTTTTGGCTGGCGAGACTATATTTGAATAACGTTTGCACAATGTCATTAGGCAGCGGTTATTATCCCGATGATTCGCTAGATTAGAGCTTTACAAGGAGCGGCAGGCGTGCGCGGGCTAAGTTCGCACGTAGCATAAGTATTGTAGTCAGTACCCTAACCACAAAACACTATCAGGCGTACAAAGGTGTATGGAAACGTTTTTTAACCAAGTAGAGGATACCTACCTAAAAGCTTATTGCCTTAAGTTTATGCCTTTGCATCTCTGCCTGAAGTAAGCAATGGCGATACTGGTACTACCTAGTCGGATGAACCGTTAACTGTGTAAAGTTTTTGTTCGATTAATCTCAATAATTCTTAGGACCTTAGTACTGATCAGTGCTATTAAAATTTTACTTTGTGTGAGTAGCAAAACACACATTACTTTAATGTCGTTCCGTTCCACAGTCGGCTTCCAACTTAAAATTACATTATTAATTTATATTTGGACATTATTGCCGATTTTTACGGAACGCGACAGTTTCAACTCTAGGCACTGGTATTTAGAATTTAATTACAGTGGGTGCATTCAGCTATGCGACTAAAGTGACTAAAATATGCAGTTCTGTGGTTGCACAATGCAACCGCCGCGGCCCCCGCTGCAGCCGTTTCAACTATTTGATAAAGAGATTAACGACGTACACGGTAAGCTTTTTGTCGCCAGCAATTTCCACCTACATCATAGAACAATGACGTATTTGTGTACGGGTTCCGTGGCCGTATATGTCGTAGTTAACATGGGGTTCAAGTAAGACGGATGAGTGCAGCACTTTGTTGATAAAGTGAAGGTTTAGAGGGATTAGACCGTTTATGTAATAGCTTGAAGGTTTAGTCGCGTCGCATGTTATAAACATTATAAAACAATGAGACTTCAAATAAAGGAAAGGACCCCGATTTCTTGATAGGTACTCAGTTATTAAATATTTTTGATACCTTCGAGAAGCCATTTGATTGTATTGATAACAGAGTGATCATGCACATTATTTACTCATCCTCGAGAGATCTTGATTTTTATTTGTCATTATGGTTTCGAAAATACTGTCTAAAAGTGCTTAGCCAGCCATTATTGCATTAAATGGCCGACACAACAGATTGATGTTGACAAAAACTCTAATACTACAACACCACAAAATTATATTTAGTCACGCGATACGATAGCAACCCCATTTTAAACCGATTTATTATTATAAAAGTAAAGAGTTCAACCACTTCAACTAATTATGTGTAAATATGTATATCCGTCTAATTTCTACCGGCACCTGAAACAGAGAGGTTGCTTTTAAAATGGAACCCGCGAGCCAGCACGCCAACGCTATAAATTTAACTATGGTGCTTCGGCTTCTTCGTAGCAAGTATCAAAATGAATATAATTTTACTGACTAGAGTAGCAAAATTTTGAAAGCTGTATTTCCTAAAACAGCAGAATAGACTAGGTTCATATTTTCTGTGGATATTGTTATTAATTTATGGGGAAAGTGGACGTGAGTTGGTCCCAAAAATAATAAACACACGTCAAATCGTCGTCAGCGTGACTATAATTATATGCTAGTTATAGTTCAACTCAAAAATAACCCTTCTGCCCTTATCTTTCGAGAACCCGAGATACACATTTTTTTATTATACAATCCTGCGTATGACACACAAATGATTATGGGAAGCATGTATGCTTGTCCCGAAGTAGAGTACTAGTTCGTCATAGGATGACTAGCCAATTTAATGAAATATATCGACATATCAAAAATTATAATAAAACTGGCGGCTATGAGGTTATTCCTGAAGACGAAACGGACAGCAGATAAATTACACATTATTACTTGCAGATTGCGAATTGAAGTTGATGTTTGCAGTTCACCGCGTATTGTGAAGGCAAAGGGAATATCCGTCCTTGAGCGAATGAACTAAAACGCAATTCGAGTGAGTCATGCACCACAACATGTCCCACTCTGACTTTTCAAATTGCAGTTGCAAATAAAGACATCGCAAGGAAAATGAAATAATGCCGCCTACTGTCATCAATGTATAGCTTTGTTATTGTTATTGCAATTGATAATAACGTTGCATTTGTTTTCTAGGAAAACCTATTGCATTATCAATAAAACGTTTATTGGTTAGAGCTGTGGCTATGCATAAGGTACATCTTTAATAGTACTTTATAGGCATTGCACGTCCATATACATACTCAACAAATACATAACGCACAAAATCGTCGCACTCGTCGTCGTTCGTCGCGCGACAAAATTGAATGTAAAAATCGTGCACTGAGGATTTCATAAAGAGTATTGGGAATATGTACCTATCGATTTTCATCAAGATTCGACTGCTATAATTAATTACTCTATTATTCATGCTAATGACCCTACATTAAATAATCTAGGAAATAACTCAATAACAGTCTTTCTCCTTTACACTTGTGTCAAATATAAAGTACTAGCTTCTGCCCGCGACTCCGTCCGCGTGGAGTTCGTTTATATCGAAGCTCCATACAAACTTTTATCCCCCCATTTCACCCCCTTAGGAGATGATTTCGGGGATAAAAACTATACTATGTCACTCTCCATCTCTTCAAATATCTCCACTTAAAAAATCACGTCAATCCGTCGCCCCGTTTTGCCGTGAAAGACGGACAAACAAACAAACAAACAAACAAACAAAATAATTTACTTTAAAAACAAAGTTTTAACCGACTTCAATTTAGTACTCCGCCAAGCCACGAGAACATTTCCTTTTTTTTACAATTTACCACATGAACTGACTTCCGATAGCTAATGCGTTTATTACTATAGAAAAAAACCGAATCGCTGCGCTGTATGTGGGCCGATAATATTTGAGGACTTCCATCGATTCCCCAAGATCATCACCAATGGCACTTCATTAGTTCCTATTTCAACGGAATCTTATCAGAACCTGTGACGTACATTTGCACTTTTAAGTACATAATTGAGGAATTCGATAAGTCATCTGTGGTCTTCATCATCAATTCCTCGCCACCAAATTTATGATTCCGGATGTAAATACACGATTTATAACAGAAAATACCAAAATCACTACACGCGTGCCTTATAAAATTGAGGAGTCCCCTCAATTCCTCATGAATCCCATCATCTAACTGAATTTGGAAAAAAATGGGACCTTCCTGGAAGTATATACATACGAATAAAAAAAAATCGAATCGGCCCATCAATGACGGAGTCCTAAGGTAACAAACATTGAAAAAAAAATCCGCCTAATTGAGAACCTCCTCCTTTTTTTTGAAGTCGGTTAAAAATAAAGCAAACAATGTCCTTTATTTTATGCTCTATGTATGCTAACCAGCGTTCATCAATAGAACCCATTTAGCTAAAATTAGAACATTGCAGTTCGTACATTTCGCATACCGATGCTTACAAAATACGTTTGGTATATCGTGCTAATCCTGCAGTAGTGTATACAAATTAATTGCCACTTTACGCAATAGGCCGGCCGCCGCGCCGTCTGCCGACTGCAACCCACTTACTACCTGATAGTGACAATACCAACAACCAACACTAAGGATAAGTACGAACATTAAACACCCCATAAGCCCACTTAAATGTCACACTTTCGCTACTCAAACATTTACGCGACGGCGAGGCCTCGTTTACTTAGTCGTTTTTCTTTCGTGTGTGGAACAAACGAAGTGCGTACCTCACTAGGTTGGTCTTGGTAGCAGGGAATGCACTCTTGGTCTCCAATTGAGGAGATCTCGAGCGGTTTTTGTAGATTTAATCTCGGTGGCGGGAAATCTCGGTCGAGATGTCGACTGAGTAGCGTATGTTAATAGTTAATTCGGTTTGGACAAGCGAATACAAATTCTGACAGGTATTAAATGCTTAATAATAATATTTTAAAATTCTCAGTTATTGTTGTTATTGCGTATGTGCCCATTTTTTACAAGCTTTTATTACGTTTTAGCTGTGCCAGAATATCTCGATTCATTCAGCAAAGCCTTAAATGGGTATTACTAAGACAAATTCGGGCATTTTTTACCAAAATAATTTATTTCAAAAGATCTCGTCGTTTTGGCTGACGTGATCACGAATCGCTAATCTCAACTTCAGAATTTTAACGCGAGATCTCGAACTACCTATCTCGGCTCGAGATTGCATTCCCTAGTTTATAGGTACTTGTGTAGGTACCTGTGTTCAATCTTTACTTACTGACACGTCTCTCAGAAATGGGGACGCGATGTGACACGACACACGACCTAACGCAAGCTGATAACGTGAACGCATTCTAGGAGTACTCTAAGCTTAGTCTTACAAAAACGTACACAACAATTACAATTTTCTGATATATTACGATCTCGCAGTGTTCTTAATTTAAATGTGATTCGTTGACGATGTAAGTATACTGTCATCGGGTGGATTAACATGCCGCGGAGGGAGTTAAATTGTTGTTAAGGACGCAGACGTGCTTTGACATGCGTTACACCCATTGACAGGGGCTGTTGGAACACGTGCATCGGACTAGCATTCCCGGATCTAATTAGGGGTTTAAAAACAAACAAAATTCGAAGAGCGGTTCTTACGTTGTAATTACGATGAAGGTCCTGTCAAACATGTTGAGTTTTGTGCGTATTTATGTAATCACTAAATACGGCGCTTAAAAAAAATATAATTGCGCGCGACAGTGAGTCATGGAATTGCAACATAAGTGCAAATTTACAATAAGTGGCTACCAAACGGCATTCCGAAGAGCCCGCGACAAGTAAGCTCGCCCCGCGATTACGAAGTTGCTACTTACAGCAACCGAATCGACCAACACCAACAACTGCCTACGAGCTGCATACCAATAAATCGTACAAAATCACTACATTTGCAAGTAAATTAAAGACTACGGGTTACATATTTGACTTTTCCGAGACCACTTTCGAATCATGATCATCAATCGATATTCCCAAATGCCACGCAAGATGCCTCACTAACCTCCTTTACTAGCCGTTATCAATGAAAGTGAGTTATGAGAATTATAATCCGAATGCTAATTTCTGAGGATTTAATAAGCGTCTGTGTAACTTGATCTGCAATTTATCTTTATTAAGATCCGAGGTGTTGTCGCAGTGGGCTCGGCATTCAGCGCGGATTACGATTTACGTCCACTAGCATGTGTTGTAACCTCTGCATTACGATTTTAAATATAGACCTCACTATCTCCGAGTTTTCTTTGTGACGAAATGTCGGAGGAAGCGACATTTTAGTAATTAATCTTAACAAACCTGCCCCACGATGTTACACGAAGATGCTCATTGTTAAAACGTCACAGAATCAAAATGCTCTGCTTTGGGACGTATTCATTAAAATTAAACTACGTATCTGCCATCTAAAACCAGCTCAGATTAAAATAAACTAACAGTCACTAGTCAGCTGTGGTCGGGTGGTCTAATACATTTCGTTTTAGAAACGCACATATCACGTTGTAAATAAAAAAGCACAAGGCTATCTTCCTTTCCAGTATTTAATTTAAGGACGGAAGCCGCATGACTCGACAACAAAAAATCCGATTAATTTTCACCGTTGTTCTGGCGCGACCATTATGTTGGGTGAATCGCTGTGAGATTCCGAGGCAGACGTGCGGGTAGACAAAGATACGCGTTACATTATACGTTGTTACGGCGAAAACATGCGGCTTAGAAATAAACGTGATCTCACCAGGAAGTCTCCACACAATAACATCAGGAAGAGAGGACGAAATGTTTTCTTGCGGTCACTAAACTATGAAATGCCGACGTACGCAATGTCTGGATTTTACTGGCAATTTGTGAATGTAAGGTTCTTGCAAGCTTTTGTACTCTACAACAAAATACATCAAATGTTTATAATAATATCAAATTATTCAGAAAGATTAATCTCACGCTGTCAGAGACAAATTGATTCCAACATTGTAAGGGGACAACTTGAGGCATGATACTATCATTAAAGAAAACGGATGTCAATTTAAAATTTTAATATCTATGTAGTGGAAATCCAAAAGTAATGAAAGTGCGGTCGCACCTGGAAGTACTCTGCTAGCCGCATTGGCTCCCTTCCAGCTCCACTGAACTTTGACAAGGAGCCGCCCGTAATTGTGTATAACTATCCGCATATACGTGCGTCTAGCGCGCCCGTCTGCTACACGCCCTCTCTATCGTCTACTAGAAAAGATAGTAAAGGTATTTGTTACGCACACTCTTATAACTTTGTTCCTTTGAGCTGCAATGCTGCAATCTGCATGCACTAGTTTCGAACAGCGAAGGTGGGACGGTTTTAGGGAGTCAATCACCTCACACCTATTCGTACCTTAACAGATAATGGTACCCAGTCACACCCGTTAACTGAAACTCTGGGCGAAATTTATACCACACCCTTAATCCAAATTTAGGAGGTAGTTTGGAAGTATGAGCCTCAAAACAACTGTGTTAGAACTATGTTTAAATAACGAAATAATATATATATACGAATTCTCAAAAAAACCGACACAGGATTGAACTGAGTCATAGCTGGTCAAAGGGAGGGTCAATAAAATCACAACAACGACTAGCGAGAAGAGATCCTAATCAACATCTCTATCTAATTGATCTTTAAATTGAACATCTGGTTTTCCACTCTACTTCAGAACGAACGGGGTCGACGTCCTCGCATATGAGTGCTTTCCCTCTCTGAATTTCCGAATGTCAGTACCCGAAAAAGGTAAAAAGTAATATAAAGGAAGCCGTTGATTGGATTGCACTCTACATTGTTCTTTTAGCGTGAACTGACAGAGTCAACGAGGCTTAAGTAAGACGTTAAAACGACTTTCTTCATCGAGGCAAAGCGCCCTTTCATAAAGACTCATTAAGCGTAATTATTGGATCAATCAATGATAGATGGATGTTTGAGAAGTCATTGATCACGTCCGCCGTAAATCGGACAGTGTGCCCCGGGTCGGATCGGACGTCAATTACTGGCGATACGCGCCCGCGACGAATTGGGCACCGGAATGAGTGCAGCTACGTGACCAAAAAGGTTAGGTTATGATCAGTATGTAGACCCGTTCGGAACGCCCGAATCGGCGACCATTGGGAGAGTATTGTGCATATTGTAAAATGTACATAAATATGTATAGCGCCGACTGTGGCGGCAACGGCATTAAGATAAATTCAACATTGTTCAAGAAGAATTCAAACTGTTTCGGTTCACTGCAAAGTACATACCTACAACATATAGTTGCAGGCATACATACTTTTCATATATTTAAGTTTTGATTCCGCCCTAACGCCAGGGAGATATAAGCGTATATGCGTGCCGCGATCGATCACTTTGCCAGAAATGTAACATTTTGTATTAGCAAGTGCACCGATTGTTAAGCACTATCTTTAAGCTCTTGTAATGATAATCATTTATTCGTTACGACCGAGGTCACGTATGCGTTTACAGGATACGTTAGCCTGCTGCCGAATTTGGACGATTGAATGCAGTTAGAATACTGGTAGTATTGATACGTATGCGACGTGACGATTCATTCCGACACACCATCAACACATAATAATCGTGGCCCAATAATCCTCACTCACTGGAACTAATGGATTCCGCTGCTGGTACTGTAGAGTGTATGCTACTGTATTACATGGAATATGTTAGAGCCCACCTCATTTCAAAGCTACATATGTATGTAATAACTCTTCGGTTCCATAAGAGCACGGAACGCAGAGCCGGAACTCTAACGTATCGACCCGGAATTCAAAATATCAATAAGGTTATCACAATAGATGTGGACACAACAATGGTACGAGCTCAGTATTACGTAAGCGACATGGCGCAGACAGCAGCAGGTCAGAAACATCTGAACACGCTTACGCTGTAGACAATACGGCTTATCCGGCTTCATCTGCTGACGGTGCAGTGTTGAAAGGTCGAGGCGGGGGCGTAGACCCTCAGATATAAAGGGTACTAACCACCTGCAAGCTGCGTAGACAGTCCTATCCTTTTCCTCGGATCGTGAAACAATGATTCCGGCCATCCGGGGTCCACGAACTGCACCGGAATGCAAATAAATAAATGCATATAAACAGGACGCCTCGCACCTGCGGCGATGTTTGATATAGACAATGCGTCGTGTCGCAAATGACGGGCGACGCGGGTTACATGCTAACAACGACACTGAATAATTCTCGAGTGAGCCAGCCGATCAGAGGGGTGATCCTTCAAGGCATTAAGCGGGATTGAACATGATGTCACTTTTGAAGAAACGGTGCATGGTGTCTTTGTAATGAACGTTTTATATGGCTATTTACTACGTGTTAATAGGACATTGCGATACAAGTGAGGTATGTTGATAATTACATCAGAGGCGAAATTGTTCACGCGAATCGCAGGTGAGCGAGATAGGAAGCCGAGGATGTAATTATCAAAGCTCACGCATGTCATACGACGTTTTTCAACACATTTTGCGAGGAAAAAATCATTTTCATAAGATGAAAATGTTATAGGCCTGCCAAATTATTTTCTTTACATTAAGTAAATCATTAAGATGACAACAGGTTTTTACTCACAATTGCACATCGCCAAGAATTTCCAGTGGCGTCCATTTTATTTATCACTTTTCTAGTCACCACGAGTCAACATTTTTGATAATAACCAAACACGCGTAAACAAATTTAACAAATATTTGTGAAATAACCTATAACGGCGCGCAACAGTTTTTTTTTCGTGAAGTTTGCGCAGTGTGGGCACAGAAATCTCTAAACAGCCAATACAAAATAAAATAATATTTTCGTTTTAAAATGTTATCTGTATTTAATTCATTTAAAATGTTATCAATAGTGAATAGTTTTACTAAATTAAACGTAATAATAAGTAATAAACATCATATACAAAAAGAAATAGTCAATTAATTTACAAAAAGGATTTAATTTGTTTAGTCGAGTAAGAATCCATTTGCCGAGAATTAAAAAAAAAGCTGTACATTCTGTACAACCCGGTTAATTTAAGAATGCACCGTGTTCATGCATATATCTTGCAGCAAGGTGCCAACATGACTTAATCGGGATATAACCATAACACACAAGTGTTGTAATGTTATAAAACACGCGTGTTTAATATCCAGGTTTATGAGCCTAAAAGCGACACAGTAAGAGGTACGTTACGAGCAATTGTGTTGAAAAAAAATACTAGGATGTAAGCAGTTTCGTCTGCATTGATCTGTCGGCGTCTCCTTCTTAGAGTGAGACGGTTTAACTCCCCTCCCTAGTTACAGGCACGCAGATAAAATCTTACCGTGTAGCACACTTAACGCATCCATTCCTCTCTTGCCACAAGAGACGAATGCTAAACGGCGGTGTCAATGTCAAACTGTATACCCTGCAGATGAGTTAGAATTATGCGAATGGTAATGTAGTCAAAATAAAGTAAAAGCAAAACTTCTTGCTCGAGCCGATAATTATGTTAGACAACAACAAAACCCCGATCCACAGTCCCACGACGGAAGGAATAGCAGGAATACAGCACGTAATTTTTCTTTCTTCTTTCAGTTATTGTAACAGCCCAGTTGTAAGTACTCATAGCCTAACCGTAACGAGATTTAGTTTCCCCTCTAGCTTGAGTCGCTTCCGCGAAAATGAGTACCTACGCCATTAACTTGAAAAGCCCCGATCCTGACTGAAAATGGGGGCTAGGTTTGGATGATGAGATATGATCTCGTAACATGTCTCATGCAATTTCGTCGCCACACTCATGGCAGATTCGTGATCGTCACGTCAGGGGAGGTGGCAAGCTTCACAATCTGTCACCATTGCTCCCGTACTGTTGCTGGAGTCTACATTTGTGGAGTGAAACGCTACAAGGCATTTTTTCCTTTTGAGGTAAATTACTAACGAATGGTCTTATGTTTTGTTACAGACAGGGCGATGTTAAGCGCGGTGGTAGCGCTGGCATGCCTGAGCTTGGCGCGCTGCTCGCCCGAGCCCCACTCGTTGCGCGTCCACCCGCGCAACGGACACACTGCCCTGGTCAGTTTCACCAACACCATTATTTAATAAATCTAGTATGCTCCATCTCTGCCAACAGTGCTAGCCTCTTCGGGGACACCGGCGAGATTATTTGTATGTACTAATCAAGAGATTTCAAGTGCCTCCTTGATACGAGCAATTTTTAAAGCATCGCACTAAGCGTAATTACTAATGAGTATCTTTCTTTTCCTATTCGCAATTCAATAAGTCCGTACGTCAGATGATCCATTTTGTGATATAACTAATTTCCAATTTCAACCTAATATAATAGCGTCCGTTAAAGTCCTAAACCTGAATGTTATTTTCGAATTCCTATACCGGAGCGGTATACCAAACCGTGTCCCAGCTAGCAAAGAAAGGGTATATTGACTTAACTAGCACTGATTTATTTCCCTACAACGCCGAGTTTAGACCAGTATTTCTGAATCTTCAAACAAGAGCGAGTTTAAGGTTTTGAAATAAGCTAACTCGTATAATACAGTCGACGTCAAAATTATGTTTCAATTTTGCGTCTTATTCCCTTGTAATAAGGAGGAATTTATTGACATGTTTGCCGTCGAGTGACTGAAGGCGTTTGTTTGTGTTTTCAGGAACTTAACGGAGTGCTGGGCAAGATTGAGGAGCGGCTGCGGACGCTGGACGCGGTGAGCGCGGCGCAGGCCAAGCAGGCACGCAAGCTCGAGGTCATACAGGACAAACTAGGTACCTACTTAGAAATATCTGCTTATTAATACAAAAATATTGCAGCTTTTAAATTCATTATATGTACTACAGCCACGATTTTTTTCAAATACCCAGTAGTAGCCATTTAGCCGGCAGGGAGATCACATGAGTGGAACAAAAATAAGGCTTAAAAGCCCAATATCTCAAAAACGAATAACTACAAAAATGGGGACAAATGGCTTGTGAGCTATACAACGAAATACCCCACACTATGGGTTTAACGAGAAAAAAAATACATACCCACTTTTAGTAATTACCTACACATACCACAACTCTTTAGGGAAACATTTTTTACCATAAAAAAAACAAGTTATTATTGTACTGTTTTGTCGGCGTGATTGATTATATACCCATGCCGAATTAAAGTTTCCTATTAGTAAAGGTAACTGAGCTAAGCCGAAGACGGACTAGCGAAACTATATGGGTTTCTTGTTGACTACGGAACCCTAAAAAAGGTTTTTGAAGAAAGGATAGGATCGCGAGTTGTACACCTCACAGAGCCAATGGTATAGGTATACATTTTCTTGTCCCTGAAATTAATATTTAAATAAATAAATAAATAATAATAATAAATAAATATTTGGGGACAATCTTACACAAATCTATCTAGTCCCAAACTAAGCAAAGCTTGTAGTATGGGTACTAGACGACGATATACATACTTAAATAGATAAATAGATACTTAAATATATAGAAAACATCCATGACTCAGGAACAAATATTCATGCTCATCGCACAAATAAATGCCCTTACCGGGATTCGAACCCGGGACCTCCGGCTTCGTAGGCAGGGTCACTACAAACTAGGCTACAGAGGTCGTCTGTAGATATTTATCTAGTTCATGGGCGTAGGTATTGTAATTTCTTCAAAGAAACCTAATATAAACAAACATTTATGGTCGCAATAGTACCAACGTGGGCTCGTCAGAGTAATAAATAAAAACTTAACAAAGTCATCGAAATGTCAACAACATTCCAAAGACATAGTATGCCTATATGTGTCGCAGCAGTAAAAATTAAAAGCGTCGCGAAATTCAAATATAGACGTTAATGTATTTACTGCCGTATCAATATTAATGAACATCGTTATACTACATAAATTCGTGGGATGTTTGTTGTTAAATGTTTACTGTAACAGGGGCCCGATTCGATTAGAACTTTCCTGACTTCCAAGAGACATCGAAAAAAAGCGATATCGTACGGTTCTGTCATTAACACAACTGGAATCGCGACCCAGACCACACGTATGTGCATTTTGTAGACTTGCACTAATGCTCATGCGGGAACCAAAAGAGTGACGCGCCTATTGTGTCATATCCTATTTTAGATCGCAACTTTCGCAATACCGCTCCCGCACCAATTGACCCAACAAGGGCTCTTAATCAATGATTAAACGATGGCTTTGACCAGCGCGCGGTTTCTTTGAATACATTAACTACAGCCCTTGGGAGAACTATATCTCTACTAATATTATAAATGCGAAAGTGTGTATGTCTGTCTGTCTGTTACCTCCTCTAAGATTAAACCGCTGAATCGATTTATGTGCAATGTGGTATAGAGATAGTTTGAGTCCCGGGGAAGGACATAGGATAGTTTTTATCCCCGAAATCATCCCCTAAATAGGAGGGTGAAAGTTTATATTGAGCTGCGATATACCTAAACGAGTTCTACGCGGACGGAGTCGCGGGCAGAAGCTAGTTACCTATATTATCTAAACATTCGTGGCTCCGTGTGCTGAAGAACGCGCAAGCCCGTCTTAAAAAAAAAATATTTCGAAAAAGTGACTACATACAAAAAATATTCTATATAATTAACAGACCTGCTCGAAAAATATCACGAGAATCGGTTGAGAAATGCCACCTGTAGGGGAGAACAGCCGGACAGTGGGACAGACACCGGACACCGAACATACGAACGACTTTCGGCCCAAGCTTCCTTCGCTTCGCGCGCTCGTTGGACTAAAGGGGTACAACATACAAGGGGCATATCTTCATCAATTCATTGTTACGACTAACTTTTTGCCCTAATTTATAAACGCTCATCGACTATTTTAGCTAAAATGCCTTTAAAAGCCTTTCGCGTTAATTAATTTAATAGAGGTTTGTTCGTTTTATGAATAAGGGGGTTCGTGTATTATGATCTCTGATATTGCTGGCTAGGCCAAACCTGGTCTTAAATACTCTTTTGCAGGGATGACAGTAGATTTGGTCAGTGGGGCTGTATCCGTGAGAGCTTCTAGATATCTTCTCGAGATTGGAATTTTATCAGTAATTGTGTGTAAATTGAACAAGTTACATATTTATGTGTTTCTATTGTTTTCAGATCGTGTAGAAACCACACTATCGTTAAGACTGGAAAGAGCTCAATTAGCGGCAGAAAGACTGGAACATAGGATGCATTTGCTTCAGACAAGTGTTGAAGTGAGTATCTATTATCTATCAGTCACATTTATAAAGATCGGCAGGCGGTATTTAGACGGCTAACATAGATACGCCTGGGAGAATTCCATGCATGTTTACACCAAAAAAGATCACAACTACCTGTAGCTGAGTATTAACTCCTCTAATAGTCTCAAACGCTTACGGGTCTCATCTTACACCAAAACACCAGCCTCATCTGTACCAATGTTTGTTATGGTTAGTGTAAGGTATAAACATAAGCATTTCTTATTTTATTTACAGGCGGCAGTTAAAGAAAGTGCAGATAAAATAGAACGCAGCGAAGAGAAAATTTTAGAAGTTGCTCAAAATTTAACAACCCATATCGTCTCTCACAAACATTTATTAGAAAAGGTAAGCCTAAATATACTACACCTATCTATTTTTGAGTTCAATTGTAACGCTTGTAACTTTCGTATTGACCTTGCCAAGACAAGACAGACGACTTTTTTCAGGCGTTCCTAATTCCTGAGAATTGTGATCAACGGATCACTGTTGAATTTCGCAGCCCTGATTAACTCTCTCCATCAGAGGAACTACAAAAAGCATGAAATATACTTAGTGGAAATTTTGATTATAAAAACAATGTATTTAAATTGCCATACGTTAATTAAATAAATAATTGATTGTAAGATGTGTGCGCGGAAACCTATTTCCAAATTATGCTCTTTCCCCTAGTAGATTTATCCATGGAGATTTATTACGTTCTGCCCAGGTGAGTGGCGCCTACACCGAGACCTGGCGCCGAAGTCTCGTCCTAGAGTCCCTGGTGCGAGACGGCATGTCCCTGGTGAATGTGACCCGCCGCGAGCTAGCCGACGGGCTGCGCGCCCTCGCGCGCCGTCAGCGCGACACCCGCCTCACCTCCGCGGACCTAGAGGCCGCTTTCTCGAAACGTCTCAGTGACAACACGTACAAAATCGACTTGAAGGTAATCCATATATTTAATTGACGCCAATTCCAAAGAATCGTGGGCAACCAAGGTCGATTACAATCATCAAGTTAACAAGGTCTACTAACTCGCAACATTGACTGGTTTTATACAATGGATGAGTTGTTTTTGATGCGCCCAAATTGTGTTGTAATTATTTCTGCTTGTCGAGCATATTGCTACATGACTAATAACTAATGATTTATGCTTATATTGAACCCTGAAAATTAAAATATTTTCTAAAATAATAAGAATACTGAAAGACTTTTGATCACAATATCTACAACTTTTTACGGCAGAAGTTTAGTCAGCTGTGTCTTATAAATACAAGAAATGTTTTTGACGGCATAGACTAATTCAGGAAGTCCTTGCCATTGGAGTTTTTCTTCAAGCGACCTTGTAATGTAATGCCGTGTCACACCAAAAAGGGCTTCTCCTCTGCAGTTGCCTCTGAACAGTGCGAACTCTATGTCAATGGCATAGAATTGACTAGAGCATGGTGGGCTAATAACCCGAATAAGTCAACAGCTGTGTCCACAGATGCAGGAGATGATGGACGCTCAGAAGCGTTTCGTGGACTCGTGCCAGCGCGTGCAGCTGGATGACCCCGCGCACGTGACCGACGTGTTGGACAAACTGATCGACTCGCTTATCAACAAGTACGTTAATCTTCGTATTCGTTAATAAAATGTAGGTAGATAGTATATCATCATCATATCAGCCGTAAGACGTCCACTGCTGGACATAGGCCTCCCCTAAAGAGTGCCAAAGTGACCGGTCCTGCGCCACCCGCATCCAGCGTACTCCCGCAACCTTTACCAGGTCATCAGTCCACCATGTGCGGGGCCTACCCACGCCGCGCCTTCCGGTACGTGGTCGCCACTCGAGAACATTAGATAGTATATACGTAGGCGGTATTCAAGTTCCGATTTTCAGAGGCGTGGAGTTTTGCAAATAAATGGCGATCAATTTTGTTATTTACCACCAAGATTTCGAAAATCAACTCCTGTAGATACTTGAGCTTTGACAGGTCCTAAGCCCCGAGTATAAATGTAACTATTTTGTTTCCAGAACAAATTCTACATTTCAAGAGCTGCAAGACATTAAGGCCAGTATGCGCAGTCACGACTACAAAGTAATGAAGTTGCTCAACTCCGGGCGACCACAACAGGTCGGTATAACCAGAGACTAATAAAATATAAAGACTGCTGATGTCATTCATCCATACTAATATTATAAATGCGAAAGTTTGTCTGTCTAAATGCCTGACAGTTACCTCTTCACGCTTAAACCGCTAAACCGATTTAGATGAAATTTGGCATAGAGACAGTTTAAGTCCCAGGTCCCAGGGAAGGACAAAGAATAGTTGTTACCCCGAATGATAATTTGCATAGACTACGATACAAACGAGTAACACGCGGGCGTAGTCGCAGGCAGAAGTTAGTTCATTTTTTAAAACAATTTCCTAAAGCATACACTTTGTTAACGGTATCATAATCTTATAACCTAGAGCATTTGAGAAAACTGACAAGAAGCAATCATAAACTCGGGAGAACTGGAAGTCAATGTTGGAATTCGAAAACGGGAATATTTTTTGTGACGTTTTAAGACTTGTGTCGAATTTCCAGAGCGAGTCAACATGTCGACGACTAGAGACAGTGTTCCGGAACTCTTCTCACGCCTCCTTCAAAGAAGCTGAGCTGCACCAGCTCACTGAGAAGTTCATAGCGCTGACGGAACGCGCTGACTCTACGTTGCAGCGCTTAGAGGCCAGGCTAGGGGACGACGCCGACACGCCCGGGCAACCCTCAGAAATCACGTCTGCGGCAGATCAGCTGTTGCAGAAGCTCAAAGGAATCAAGTAAGTATACAAGCAGTAAGTGATAACAAAAGCAGTTTGCTCTTGGCTTTGGAACACCTCAACCTCCTCTCCTGACAGGAGTCAGACAAATCAATAATTTCATTGTTGTAATGAAGTGAGACTAGGGGCCCTTTGGACAACAATATTTTATAAGCAACATACAGTTTAAAAACATGTCTCTCATTATTCAATTGATAATGATAACACATAACTTTAAGCAATAACGGTGTGTATTGCACTAACATAGTTATGTTTACTGTCATAAACTAAAAATAGGTATGCAAATTGTACAATTAATTGATGCTTTACCACCTGAAAACACAATTTCATATTACTTTCTGGTTAAATTGGCTTAACTCCTATACTTACAACATTTAAATAAAAACCTGAAACCAATGTAGCTTCATCATATTGGTTCCTCCCTGTTGCGAGCTAGAATGGGAAGCCATTCTTTTAGATCAAAACTTGAATATAACCCAGAATTTGCAAAATCTAACACCTGCACTTGTTTCAATTACAGAGGTGAACAAGAATTAGAAGATGATGAATACTGGGGTAGTGATGATGAGGATGATGAGTTCTTTGACTACGGGGGTGAAGAGGATACCAACAGGAACGATGATGTCCTGAACATAACCCCAAAGCCAGAACACCACAGTCTGGACACTGTCTCAACAAGGGCCCCACACCGGAGACATCTACACAAACACCCTTATGATCGAGGTCCTAGCTGGAGGAAGCCTCCTGTGTAAATGATTGTAATAATTTTATATAAAAGTTCTTATAATAATTGTGTATTATTGTTTCATTTTTGTTTCCTGATCTCTCCTATATTCAAAGGTGACCTATGAGCCCTGGAGTCCTTTGCAAACACTCAATCGAAAAATGGAGCATGTTACAGGCAAAACTGTAATCATATAAATAATTTTATAACAATATTTATTTTCCTGACATCTGCAACTGCCAAATTCAATCACTGAAACCCGAAAACTGGCATGTCTCTTTTTCATTGTTATTTGTTCCCGTTTTTCAATACAAAACAAACACACAAGCAAGTTGCAGTCCTAGTTGCTATGTGTCATCAAAACCACCCCTGCACATATAATTGCTGAAAATATCTATCACTAAGCACATACCTCAAGCTTTGCACTGTTCTGAAATATAGTGAGGGCCTTGTGCGTGAGTTGTGCAAAACATGAGCTTAGTGTAGCAATCTTCTGTCGAGCTGCAAACACCGACTCCGACTCCTCTGAATCCAAATCCACTGGAATAAATTTCATTATATTTTTAGAACTCTAATTGGAGATAAGCTAAGTTAGAACATAAATAAACAAATGCATTGTCTTAGAAGAAAAAGACAAATTCATTCAGACAACCGGTAAGCCTAGTAGGTAGTGACACTGCCTACTGTGATACTTTTCAATTATAATGTATGTTGTTACTGAAATAAATGAATGAAATACCAATGAAGCTGATGGCCCGGGTTCGAATCCCACTACGGGCAAATGTTTGTGTGATGAACAAATATTTGTTTCTGAGTCATTAATGTTTTCTATGTATTTATTATGGTCGTCTAGCACCCATAACACAAGCCAAGCAAGATTTGTGTAAGTTTGTTGTATAATAGATACAAATATTAGACCAATATTCATTTTAAACAGCAATATTTGTAAATATTCCGTGAATGGAGGAGGTGGCGTTCGTGCGATACAATTTGGTTGTACAGGGATTACCCTGGATATCGTAAGCTTATCATCTGAACCGAATGGCTAGCAGTAACATCTATAAAGAATAGTCCATCAAATTGCGAATCAATACCACAAATATCAACTTAAATGTTGCATAAACCTGACAATGCGACATGGAAACAAAGTTAAATGAGATACCAAAAACCGCAACAGCAAGGGTCTCCCAAGTTTATAATTCACATTTATTAACTAGATGCTTACCTATAGAAGTATCTAATTCCACACATGCTTTATCAAATTCCTTTTCTAGTATATCTAACCATCGGAAACCAACTCCAGTAGTCGCCATTTTCACAATAAACTTGTGTTGACAGTTTGACAACCGAGGGGCATGTCAGAATGACATTACTTTTTTTTTTTTTTTTTTAAATTCGTCCATTCGGACAGGCTAAGACCATGGGCCATACTGCCTAGTCTTCAGTAAGTATAATTTCATTTGATCGAATCCAGTAATAACGTCTTCAGTAGTTTCAAATCAGAAGTCTCTAGTCCAATAAATATGTCTTCAGTTATTTCCAATTCATATGAACAAATCTAGATATAAGTCATCAGTATTATCAACATATGTGTCAAATCCAAAAAATAAGTCTTCAGTTATTCCAATCCAATTCATGAAAGAATGACATTACGCGCAAGCGTGTCTTGCAGTCTAATTTGTACTAATGTGATCGTAGCATAAAGTACTATATTTATTAAATATTCTGAAAAAATACTACTTTATGATATGTATTGAACATAAAATTAAAGATATAAGATTCAAGTAATGAATCTTAATGTTTTTATTAATACATCAATATCACGCTTTTCAATTAATTTTGATCCTCTCAATCGCGAATAATTCTATTGAGTAATATATGCTAAAACCTATCTAATTTTTACTACAAATAACAGAACAACAGAACACAATGGATGAATAACACGCATAACAAAAACGTCTAAGGAGGGCGCAATCCTTGCACACTTCTCCGAGTGCCTACTACTACTTATATGATATCGATCGGCATCAATGGAACCTACGAGTGTACGAGTACAACCTGCACGGCTATCATGCGACGGCGCTAGTTCTCTCGATTCTATCCGTCTCTTTCTTATTGGAACACTTCGAACGAGAGGTATAGTACGAGAAAAATCGAGAGTATATCGCGACCGTCGCGTGATAGCCGTGCTGCACGGCTATCAATTTTTATCGCACTATCCGTCACTTTCTTTTTAGAGCACTTAGAACAAAAGGTATAGAAAGAGATAAATCGAGATTATGTCGCGGCTGTCGCGTGATAGCCGTGCTGGTCGAATTAATAGGTTATCCACATTAAGTGATTTTACTCAAATTGTCAGGACAATAAGAGAGAGTTGTTCTAATGGTAGGTGCGCCCAATGAAACTTCATGCAGGAGTTTGTTTAAAGAATTCGGAATCTTGACACTCCCGAGCGAGCTCGTGTATCAGGTGGCCGTATTCACTCACACGAATATGCATATATTCCAACGACAGGGTATAAATGAAACCCATGCCCTTCGTAGTAATAAGTATGACTACCCCCTTATCACTCCTAAGCACAAACTGGCAAAGTCTGCAAGATCAGCCTACATAATGGGTCCATCCATCTATAATAGACTGCCCGCAACGGTCAGAAATGCAACTTCCACGGTCGCGTTCAAGCAGAAGCTACGCAAGTGGTTACTAGATGTAACTCTGTACAGTGTCGAGGAGTTTCTTAAACTACCGTGCACATAACCGATGACCTAATTAATTATTATTGTTATTACTGTTTACATTAACCGTTTGACTTGTAACTATGGCGTTACCAATAAAGTATTGTATTGTATTGTATTGTATTGTAATAAGATAGAGACAAAATAGTGCGAGAAAAATCGAGAGAGCTCGCGCGCCGTCGCATGGTAGTCGTGCAGCACACAAAAATCGAGAGTATGTCACGGCCGTCTCATGATAGACGTGCTGTCTCGCCCTATCTTATTGGTTAGTAATAATCTTGCAGTCCGCTTCGCAGGATCGTTTAAATGCGGCAATTTTCGCTTTCTTACCGTTAACTGGCCACACTGAATCAAATTATAGTTGCAAGACACCGGTTTAAAAAAAATACAAAATTACAGTGTAAAATATTAATACAATATTCTTCACTATATTTTTTTAATTTTCGTTTAAATTTATTTGAATAAAATTTGTGGGAGAAAAAACACTTGGCAGATCATGAAAATTCCATGGTCCAAATTGTGATTTTCATGCAATTAGTCCGGACAACGGACAACCCGTTTGACGGTTGGAACATGCATCCAGACGATAGCAATTAGTCAGATTCTGATGAATTGGGGCTGACAAATCACGTAATGTGGATTGCCCATACTCGGTACCTGGAGCTCGTACATTCCAATTAAGTAATTCCAAGTCACTCCAAGTGCGCAACTGCTATACTCTTTGGTACGGAGTTAATTCGAGATAGTTCTCCTGGAGAATGAATAGGTAATTAGTTGAACCTACTACAAAAAACACGTTATCCACGTTAACCACCTGACCCCGATCACCCAGGGGAAACTAGCGGCAATTATTTTACATTCAACTACGAGAAACTGATAATTGAAAAAATTGTCGCCACGAGCGGGATTTGAACCCACAACATCTGGAATCCATCGCTCTGCCAATTGAGCTACCGTGGGTCCGCTAACGGCGACCAATCTTTCAATCCCTTCCACTTTTGTATTTACACCTTAGGGAGGCTCGTAGCGACATATATCTACCGCGAAGTTGTAATAACTTCTGAACTACACACACTACCACTTTCTTCAATCTGTCGGCGAAACGTTCATAGTTGTATAGTTCATGTATGAAGCATGCGTAGACGAAAAGTTCTTTCGGTGAACAAACCATAAGCGAAACATTCTGCCGGTAATCAGTCCATCGAAGAAACGACTGTCGGAGGAAGGTTTCGCAGCCTTAAGCGAAAACGTCCGCTAACGAAATTACAATTTTCGATCATAGTGGAAAATTGAAAAATTAGTCGCCACGAGCGGGATTTGAACCCGTAACATCTGGAATCCGTCCATCGCTCTGCCAATTGAGCTACCGTAGGTCCGCTAACGGCTTTCAATCCCTTCCACTATTGTATTTACACCTTAGGGAGGCTCGTAGCGACATCTACCGCGAAGTTATTTTGAAGAAATTTGGAATTTCGTTAGCGGACGTTTCTAATTCTGCTTAATAAACAGTTACTGTTGAAAATGATAATGTCGGATAATGGCGCTTCGCCGGATACTACCGAGTCACGCTCGCTTCGCTCGCTCGGCTCGCGCGCTGTAGAGTCGCAGTTCACCTAACAACCTAACCGTTTTATTTTCCACTGAGGGATCAAGCTAGGGGATTCTAGTGAACAACAACACAAAAAGTAATAAAACTAACGTATTCGCAGTTGTTTAATGTAACGTATAATTAACTATGTACAAATAAAGAACTATAAATAACATATATATAATTACACACAATCCGTTAAGTAATTGGTAAAGTTACATTACAGTTGCAGGCAGTTATCCAAGGTAGCTAAATAATTGTAGTGCACTGTAGAGCTAAATACAAAACGACTAAAGCAGTTTTGTGTAGGACAAAAATAAGTAATTTATTAACATGATTACTTAATCTATTGTGCAAATTAAGCCGCCACAAGGGTAAAATATAACTTTCATAAAATCCACAGTACCAAGCCAAATTATTTTACGAATTACCTATTGAAACAATCCGATTTATAGAGTTTCGTGTGTCACAATCACAAATATTTCATAAACTGTTTAAAATACTTGGCAGTGGTCAACTCTTAAAACCTAAATAGTATTTACGTGCAATATTACCGCCAGCACTAGGAAGTAGCATGATACCGTTCGTTGGTGTCCCTCTCGCACTCATGTCGTCAGCAAGAGGCTATCGTCGACAATAAAAAGTGCCGTGCTCTGCCTGGCCGAGGGTTAGGCTCCGTTTACACACATCCGTAGTTTCACGCAAAACACCCGCGTTGATTCGAGAGATTAACTTAGGTACATCAAAGTAATGCATCTTACTATCTCATTCTAACAGATAGCATCACTATCACTGTCATTACACGCATTGAAAAAACGGTCGTGTAAATGTAGGTTAAATCCAAAAATGGTCAAAAATATAACGGACAGGCAGGCGTGTACAGTGGCAGCTATAAATTACAAGTCTGAATAAACAACACAGGTCAAAATGCCAGTCGTAAAATTGTAACTTGTAGTTGTAGCTTTGTGAAAAGGGCCACAGATGTCTGCGAGCTCCTTGGCCGTTCAAAAGACTTTAATAGCAATACCTTACTTAGCATTTTTTTTTGTGTGAAACGTACAAGCATAGAAACGGAGCCTAGTGTCCATCTCCCAAGATTCCTTAATCCTACACCAATCTCAAACATTTTTACGACTTTTCACAGCACACACCTTGATAAATTCGATTTACCTATCATATTTATACTGGACTAGATCTACTGGAGTTAAGAACAAGTGACAGTGGATACATATCTAAGAATGTCAGTTGTAAGTTTAACATCTTGAATTCCAATAAGCACAGAATAGATAATAATAGGTATGAATGTATAGACTATAGAAGGTCTTGACTTCCTTGATAATAGGGCCTAAATATATAATGAACTGCTCGATCACAAGACGGCGCACGAGCTTTGTCGCGGCGAGATAGAGTATCCGTCTCTTTCTTACGGGCGATACGCACTGATAGCGGTGGCGCTGTCAGTGCGTTTCGCTCTTACGTGTTCTAATTAGAGTTACCATACCTACCATTGTAACTGGTTATTTTAGAACGTAAAGTAGGTACTTCTTCCAGTAAATCTACTCCAATAAAATTATCTATGTTCTTTTTCCATGTTCATTGCTCATTTGACCAGCTTTCTAACACGGGTAATTTACACCATTATAATATATGTAACTTTGGTAGCTCTCAAAGATTCCTTCTCAATTTATTCGAATGGAGCAGTGTTTTCCAAATATGTCGAATCAATACCCAAATTAAACACATTCGCCGCCACTGACTTGAACACAAGTTTGTTACCGTAGCCACCTGACACCGACTTCATACGAAGTTCAAAAACAATACTTGACTGGCGTGGCGTGGCGGTGCTACCTCGCATATTTTTCTCTGGCGGTGAAAGGGTTAACGAAGCTGGGTGTTTCTTCAAGAGCCTAGATTCTCTGGCATTACCGCGCATCACAGCGTTCAAAAACACTGCAATCATCAAACGAGAATAAAAACCTAATGTAAGTGTTGCCAAAGACAGGTCCAATGAACATGTCACCGTAAAATTGTTAATACGGATAGTTTACAATCACGTAAGATAATTAAAATAACCGGAACTAACCGACAATTTACAATTTCACTCAGTTATAAACCATAGGTAGAACGCTTCACTCAGTCCTCGCTTGCACGGGTGCTCGGGTAGGACGATAATGGTTCGTACAACTTTACGGTGATAAACATACCTACTTAAAATACATCCCGGATAATTCAGTTCAATTCGGAACACTCGAACTATAACTAGAACGAGACATCACACCATCATCACTCCTTACCCTACTATAACCATTCCTCTCTTTGGACCGATGTGCGCACTATATTTACGATGGTTGAAATTACTTGAAATAGACTTACAATGACATCCTTGTCATTACAATTTAAACCTTCATACATGGATCCTAGGTCATAAATGTTTATCTCGAATAATTTCAACTACAATTGCCCTTACTTTTGCCCATTCCTATTCCTGCTATTTACACAGATTAGACACGATAGACCCTAGCAAAAATTAAAAATAATCTCGACAATTTGATCCCTGCCAGCAATGTTATACTATAGTATAAGTTGTCCACCAGAGAGGCCAGGTGCTCTTCAAAACGGTGTAAGTAACAAATTGTTATTGCAACGACATACTTAGTTAACATTTTGTTTAGACTGACGAAATTTATACAATGTGTTTTGAAGTTATTCTTCATTCAACAACATCACTTACAGAGATAAATCATCAAAATAAATTATGTTACCAACTTAATATAAAATTATAATAATATAGGAGGCACCTAAATATAATTATGAAACTGATCTGCAACCAGGCAGACCCTGTTACGTAAAATATTACAATCAAATAAAACATTTGATTTGTATGCGGCAAATCACTGCGCAGGATTCGATTTTCCCCGGTGAGACGAGACGAGGTCATGTGACAAATTCCATATTATCGGCGATTAAATAGTAATATGTTTTATCGCTTACAGTACGACATTTTTCGCATCGCCTCGGCTCTCCTAACCGGTGGACAAGCAACTTAAAAATAGATTAAATAGTACAAACACTATGATTGTTCATAAATGTGAATAATAACCATTCAACCACTTATTGACTACCAGTTTAAATAGTGGTCAGGCAAAAATGTATACATATTTTTTAAATTAAAAGTAGGAACTAAATCTATATTGTTGTTTCACGAAATAGATGAAATCCATAAAAGTTAATATAGTCCTTTTAGTTTTGGACTATTTGAGTGAAACATAAAAGTTGTATAGATGGGTTTGTTACGAGATGGGTTCGTGTTTGATATTAATGAGGGGGACATAAGCAACGACACTGAGGGTATTTGAGGCCTGATCACACTGGCGAGGCCTGCGGCGGCGGTCAATAGTAATTTTGACAGATAATGTCAAATTTGCTATTGACCGCCACCGCAGGCCGCGCTAGTCTGTGAGATGCTTAAAACTTGCTCACATGTGCAAACCTACCACAAAACACAAACATGGTTAACCAGCTTTCGTGGCAACTACATAACTTGTATGTTTTATTCAAATGATTGGTATGTAACACTACTTAAAAAAATATGATTGAGTCATTGTGAACTCATATAGGACATAACGAATATCAACTACACGAACCAATATATCGATACATTTTAGAACGAGTATACCATTTAGAAACATAACGTAAAAACAGAATAAATATGATAACTAGGCAATATATTTTGCTAGACAGAGGTCTAAACTTTATTTAGAGTTATCTGCAATTGGCCTGCCAAAATACACAAAGTTGAACCAATCGACAATACCTACCGGTTACTGTACGGTTACAATATAGTGCTTGATGAGAAAAAGTTAAATTATAATAATTTATTAAGGCTTGGGGGGGGGCTGTTCATAAATTATGTCATTTTGACGATTTTTGACTTTTTGACCCCCCCCCCCCCCCCCCCCTCCCTATATCATCATCCTGTTACTCCTTGAAATGGACCCTCCCCGCCTAATAAAATGACTATCGTCATCCAATGACCAGACCCCCCCCTCCCCCTATTTTGAAATGACGTAATTTATCAATCGCCCCTTGGTCGTCTGTCTGGCTTCGAGCTATCTTTACTCTCAAATTAGAAAACGAACTAACATGAGCTCTTCGCAAACGGGAATCAAACAATACGGACTAACCCAAACCAGCTTTTAAGATAATTTTCGAAATTGAGTAAGCACTTACCATAATTCCAACATAAATTTCAAATTAAATGCAATCTTTCAAAAACAAAATGCTACAACTAGGTATGTAATAAAATATTCCATTTAATGCAATATGTACACTTTATACACACAATATTATGTTCTGTACCTCAACACCTATTGGTCGGATGTATCGAATTTCCAAACATTATGTCCTGATGTACAGTTTTGGTGGGAGCCAGGTCCCATGACACTCTGCAATTTACCGACTATTAAATATTTGAATCACTGGTCAATCAAACTATGAGGTAAGAGCATATAAAGCATAAATTATAAACAAAATGTACAGGCTTATGCTCACACATTTATGCTTTCCAAATAATGCTTCAACCATTGCTATTGTATGAGCTGGGCATAATCTAAAATTAGATCTAGTTCACTTCAGCTTAAGTAAAAAGCACATAGTTCATGAATGTTCCATTAGCACAACACACAGCTGTTACCGTTTTCTTTTATGTGTCCGTCGGAGCGCTCTATCTCAAGCAGGATGGCGTGGAACAAGTCCGTCACCGACTGCAAGCACAGTTTCCTTCAGTTAGAATATGTAACTTGGACACTAGATGTACTCAGGGGCAGCTTTACCTATAGTGCAGGGTGTGAGTTGCACACGGGCGCCCGGTCCTAGGGGGCGCCGAGCGCCATTCACCGGGCGCTATAGGGGGGTGCTACAGGGCGCCACAGTAATGATTGCTACGAGTACATGGGCTAAAGACGCCTCAGGGGCTCTAGTATAAGTTTTCCCGAAACAAAACTTTACGATCGCGTTTGCGTTTTACCCTCAATTTGTATGGGATTTGACAGCTAAACGCGAACGCGGTGGTAAATTTTTGTTTCGATAGAACTTATACTAGAGCCTCTGAATGAACTGCTATACTTATAACCATATAAGTTAAGAGAGGTAGGGCAGACCGGATTGTCATCTCGCTCATATTTTGAGCCCAACTAGGGCAGTATCTCCATCTTAAAATGAATATATCGCTGTTGTAATGACGCCACTACTTGCTCTTAAGGTATGTGGTGTTGTGTTCCTGGTGGTGAGTAAGGTCGCCAGAGCTCCAGAGGATGTGTTGGGTTGAGAGTGACAGACCCGCTTGTGGCTTTAGCTATCAACACAATCAATCCTCAATCAATAAAGGGTCGGCAACGCGCTTGTGATTCTTCTGGAATCGCAAGCGTCCATAGGCTACGTTGTCTGAACACCATCAGACAGCCCGTGGGCTTTTTACAACCATGTTAGTATTTAAAATAAACTGACTGTGATGGATATCCGTCACTTATAAAGGGTACTCTATCAGGGGCACAGATCAAGAAGTTACAATAAATGGCTACCCAGAACCATAGGAGTTAAAGCCTTTGACAACATTTCAAAATATGCAATGATGCCTAGTTATTTTATCTGAACGTAATAAAGTGTTTTCCTATTTTTAGGGTTCCGTAGTCGACTAGGAATCCTTATAGTTTCGCCAAGTCTGTCTGTTCGTCCGCGGATAATTTCAGTAACCATTAGCACTAGAAAGCTGAAATTTAGTACTAATATGTATATCAATCACGCCGAAAAAGTGATAAAATAAAAAATGGAAAAAAATGTTTTATTAGGGTACCTCCCCTATACATAAAGTCGGGAGTGTTTTTTTTTTCATTTCAACCCTAACGTGTGATATATTGTTGGATAGGTATTTATAAATGAATAGGGGTTTAGTGAAATCATTTTTTTGATAATGTTAATATTTTCGGAGATAATCGCTCGCAGAAATAAAAAAAAATGTCCCCCCCGCCCTCTAACTTTTCAACCATAAGTTTTAAAAATATGCAAAAAATCTCACCAGTAGAACTTTATAAAAACTTTCTAGGAAATGTATTTTGAACTTGATAAGTTGAATAGTTTTTGAAAAAAAATACAAAACAATTTCTGAACTAAGTTTGTAATTTAGCCGTATAAGCAGGTGTTTATTGTACCTGTAATTTCTACAAAATCACAGTGAAATGACGTGCTTTCAAATAAAGTAAAAACGTTGAAAATCGGTACACGCAATAAAGAATTATCCCATAAAAATCATCTTCCATACTTTAAGCTCGCGCGCAATAGTTTACTTAATTTGCCGATAGATGTCGCTGTACGCGGAACGCTCATATCGTAAATGGCGGTGTTAAGATTTTTCCTGATTTAATGGGGTCGGAGCAGGTGCGCCCATACATTCGGTCGAAAATTTGTCGAGCTCGAATTGTCTTAGTTGTCTTTGGTCGTCCATTGTCTAATAATAAAATTGTTCGCTAAGTAATTGCTTGTAGGGTTTTAGGGTTCTATACTTAATAATCTTAATATGTCAACTCAATGTAACAAATAGCCCATTTTTTTAACACTTAAGTGGGGCCACTTACTGTGACGGACGGAAAACTACGGAACCCTACACTGAGCGTGGCCCGACACGCTCTTGGCCGGTTTTTTATTCTTACTCGTTTCCGACAAAATCACTAAAATCTGTAAAACGATGTATACCCCGTGCGTGAATTCATTCCTACGTCTGTTGAGTGAAAGATGTGGACAGGTGCCATAGAGAGACATAATAATGACGTCATATTTTACTTACGACCTATTGGAACTCACTACTTTTAATGTTGACATTTTTGGATGAAAATAAACATTTAGGGAGAAATAAATAAACACGTATACCTTAAAATTTCATTTTCTATCGAGCTAAATCATAAAATAACCCACTTAAAAAATTTAAATGTTGCCAATTAAATGCTTCCTAAAATGATTTCATCATATCCAGCACGGTTATCACAGGACGGCCCGCGAGCTGTGTCGCGGCGATATGGACTACCAGTCTATATAGACGTGCTAATTAGAAAGAGACAGATAGCCTATATAGCCGCGACACAACTTGCGGGCTGGCCAGGCAAGATATGGTGTCAATCGTAAAAAAAACATGAAAGAGATCCTTTACCTCATTCCTCTTAGCGCTGGTCTCCACAAATGCAGCTTTCCACTTCTCTGCGAGCCTCTTACCCTCCTCTGTGCTGATCTTCCTCTCAAGGTGGAGGTCAGTTTTGTTGCCAACTAATACTATTGGTACACTGAAAAGGATGTAATAACAATTTAAAAATATAATATCTGAGTAATAGCTTTTTATCAACAATAAACATTCTGGGACTTAGATATTGCTTAGTGAACAACTTGTAGTATACCCAGTACCCAGAAAGAGTACAATAGGAAAAAATTGATATTTCATGTTACTACTTCACATCCTGTATCAGTAATCCCCAAATTACATTCCATGGCTGGGAATCCCAAATTATATTGAAGTACAGGAAACCCTCATTACATTGTATGACTGGGAATCCCAAATAATATTGAAGTACAGGAAACCTTAATAACATTCTATGACTGGGAATTCCAAATCCCATTTAACGATATGGAACAGTGGGAAACACCAAATTCTTCTCACTATCAGCTGTGTTTTTTTAAGTGATGTCACACAGTTACATTACAAGGTTAAGTACTAGACTTTAAGGTTAGAATATTGTTTACCAATTGATTATATCAAAGTATGAAACAAAGGTAAAGAAAAAGTATACATACTGTATCTTTCCAACCATGTCAAGAAGTTTGTCATAAATAATTTGTACAATCTGGAAGCTTTTGCTGGAGGTGATTGAATACACCAGCACGTAACCATGGAAATCCATGCTGTACTGCAGCGGGAATATACTAAACTCATCCTGCCCCGCTGTATCGACCAGCTTCACCTCATACTCCGTTGAGTTCAACCGAATGAACTTTGTAAATGCTATGGACAAAACAAGTGTGTATGCAATAAATATAACAATGAAAGTGTGTTAGCAATAAAATCCAAAGTAATTAAAATGAATAAGTGAGAAATTATGAATTATAATTATTGGTAAATTCAATATTCAAAAGAAAAGACATGAGCATTCTAAATTTTACCCAAAAAAATGTAAACATATCGAATATGTGTATGGAATTGACGTATGTTGTGAGATGTATAACCAGAAAGTTACTCACTATTTTCAATTGTCGGGTCATAAGAATCCACAAACTGTCCTTCCACGAACTGAATAATAAGAGATGATTTACCTGCAAGATTTTTTGTTAAATTAATTAAACGTCACAACGAAATAAGACGCAAATTTCTTGGAACCTTCACATTACCGACTGATCTGTATCCCATCATGGCGATTTTTCTCTGCTTTGACGGCATTTTTGTAATTGGTATGTTATTAGTAATTTGTATGTTATTACTATCGCGTAGTATTAGATTTCCTCAAAAATGCTATAATGCACTAAAACAAATCACGCATTTGCGACTTGACTTTGAAGTTTGAACTTGCTTTGCTTGACGTTGACGTTTGTATTTTTTTTTTTTTTTTTTTTTTCTTGGCCTGACGCGGTTTGCGCATTGCCACCGACTGTGCCCCCCCGACAAAGGAGGGAAACGGGAAAATGAAAAATACGAATACGAGATAAGGAATTTGGAAAGATAGGATCAGTTCAGTCAGGAGCTAATAAAAAAATATATATATATATATATACAATTAACAAAAACAACTAAATATGAATATCATTAAATAAAATGAAAGAGGATAAAGCATTATATACAGAAGGATCATTTGAGGCTAACAAGACAGGGATGGATGTAGGAAAGGGGATTTTAAGTGAGGAGAGATCATTGTAAAAAGAGACATGGCTGAAAAAAGTACAAGAAAGAAAAATATGATTCAAGTCTCCAATTTCTCCACATTCACACAAGTTTGACTCCACAATATGTAGTCTGGCAAGATGAGCCGGCGTGCACACATGACCTAATCTCATTCGTATTATAATACTAGTCGCTCGTTTACCAAGCTTTAGCTTTGCAAACCAGGGCTTAGTAGGAACTTTAGGTTGAATTGCATAGTAGAATTTGCCTTTTGTCTGGGCACTTTCTTCCCACAACTGATTCCAGGCATCACTGAGATAAGAAGAAGGTAGAGCAATCAAGTCATGACTAAAATTTTTATAAGGAAATCTGTCCCCACACGTCACAGCTTCGTTGGCCAGGCGATCTGCTTTAACATTACCATTTATTCCACTGTGTCCTGGGACCCAAGCGAAAGACACTGAAAGCCCACGAGTTATACAATCACTTAATAGAATTCGAGTGTCTATAATTACTGGAAAAATGATTTTACATTGAAAAGGATATTTGACTAATGCCTGTAAGGCACTCATAGAATCAGATACTATGACTGATTTTCTAAGTCCTGCCGTTCGGATATATTCGACTGCCTTAAGAGCGTAGTCGGTCTGCGACAAAATTGAGAAATAGGTATTTGTACAAACTATTGCCGTCGCGTTGCGCCCAAGCGACCGGCTATCAATGTGCGATAGGGACAACTGCAGCTCAGACCGATTTTCACTACAAAATCTTGACCAGATCGATGCTTTGTATTCCCCTGTTTTCTCCGCCAAACCTGCGCCGATTCAATTATGTTTGGTGTCGAAATTTAGAGGAAGAGCAGATCTATGTTTCTATTATTTTATTTTAACGTAAAATCTTTTCATATTTGTCTGGTAGTCATCTAATTATGACAGTAAAAATGGGGTATTTTTTAGGTTTTCGAAAATTCTTATCTGTTTTGGTAATTATTTTTTGGGAAAAAGTAAATGACAGGGGCATACATACAGTAGACCTAGATTTTATAAAAAAAAACGAGTCCTCTAGAGGGATAAACCAGGAAGGAAATAGGGGAATACGTTTGTATGGAAAAATGCTGCTAGGATACCCTCTTAAGGAGACCAAAACATTCTCCAGTAAACACAGATGATTCTGGTGGGAGTTTTATTTGTTGGATAATTTTGTACTGAGAATGGTAAACCCCAACTCCGACATGACTAGACGAAGAATGTTTAGAGGCATCGGTGTATATTGTATGGTAGTTTTTCGAAAGGTTCACATGGTTAAAACTGATATTGTTATTGGGACCATTTTTTGGAATACCTATATTTAAGGCTACATCAGGAGTGACAGTTAGAGACTTATACGGAGCACAAAATAAGGGATATGAAATAGAAGAGTGAGTGGGAGCTTGGATAGAGGTAAACTTTTGATAGCTATTTATGAGACATGGAACACGTTTATGGGACCAATAACTGGAAGAAATAATAAGATCAGAAAGTGTCTTGAGTTTAGAACGAAGCGGATGATCAGAAATTTGTAGGGCTCGAAACAGAAAT
The DNA here is from genome assembly GCA_945867215.1 of Epinotia demarniana. Taxonomy (NCBI): domain Eukaryota; kingdom Metazoa; phylum Arthropoda; class Insecta; order Lepidoptera; family Tortricidae; genus Epinotia; species Epinotia demarniana. The sequence continues at coordinate 20,780,432 of OX244265.1, forward strand.
CTATCAGCAAGGTATTGACGACGTAGCTGCAATGGAGGTTCACAACACTCTAGCTGTAAAGCATTAAGAGGGCTAGATTTCATAGCACCTGCTATCAATCTTAAGGCTTTCGACTGAATATTATCCAGTTTTTTGAAAGCGACTACACTTCCAGGCTGTAAAAGGAAGGTGCCATAATCTAAAATACTACGAATTAGAGCATTGTATATTAGTTTCATACAAAACGGGTGAGCGCCCCACCAAACACCGGAGAGACATCTAAGCATATTTAACAAACGTTCACATTTAGCGAGAATATATTCACAGTGAGGGGTACCAGTTAGTTTAGAATCAAGAACAACACCTAAAAATTTTGTTTGGTTGACTACAGGAATTTCACAGTTATTATAATATACAGAGACTGGCGGGGACAAACGCATTCTAGAAAATAACACAACAGAGCTCTTAGATGGAGACAGATCAAGACCATTTTGTCCCAACCATTTCCTTAAAAGACTTAAAGAGGAAGTTAGAGAAGAACTGGCATTTTCAATGGATCGGTCAGTACAATACAACAACAGATCGTCAGCATATTGAAGAACGCCAACATTACCTACTGATGCTTCCAGATCATAGGTGTACAAGTTATATAAAATTGGGCTTAATACAGATCCTTGTGGAAGACCTTTCCATACTAATCTTGATTCCTCATTGTCAACGTCTAAAATTAAGTCAATACGCCTTTCTGATAGGATGTTAATTATGAATTTACTCAAAAAAGTCGGGACGTTCAAAGTATTTAGTTTTTCCTTCAGTATACTTAACACAACATTATCATACGCAGAATTTATATCAAGGAAAGCTGCGACTACAGACTGGTGGTTAATGCTATTCTTATGTCAGTTATGAAAATACTTATACTATCTAGGGTACATTTACCTCGTCTAAAACCAAACTGGGTTTTACTTAAACTGTTATTTGTTTCAATGAACCATTCTAGTCTATTTTTAACTAGTTGTTCAGCAATTTTCATTAAAACCGAAGAAAGAGCTATTGGTCTGTATGATGACGGATCAGACGAACTTTTATTAGGTTTTAATATTGGAAGAACCTCTTGAGATCTCCACGAGGTAGGAATAATGCCGGATATAAAAATAGAATTGATTAGGTCCAAGAAATATGAAAGAGTGTTAGGCCCGAGATGAGAAACGAAAGAATATGGAATGCCATCCAATCCAGGGGCACTATTTTTGACATTAGATAACACACCTTTAAGTTCAGAAATAGAAAATGGATCATTCAGCCCATCAGGATCATTTACAATAAAAGATGAAATAGAGAACGATGAAAGTAGATCCTCAGGAGCTGACGAAGGAGCTAGTTTATTTAAAAAGCTATCAGCTAAAGCCTGGGGAAAATGTTGTGACGACGATTCACGGAATGCACAACGAAATCGTCGAATGTTACGCCAGACTTCTGTAGGAGAGACTTGTGGGGATAAGGTCAAACAAAAGTTTTTCCAGCTCTCAAACTTTTTTTTTTTAAATAATTTACTTGTATTTGCAATAGCAGCCGATAATAATTGGAAATTTTCGTCAGAGCCACACTCATTGTACTTTAATTCTAAATATTTCCTATTCTTAACCGCTTCACTACATTCATTATCCCACCACGGGGGGGGAAGGAATAAAATTCAAGCATTTTTTTTTTTCAGGAAAAACTTCGTCAGCAGCCTCCATAAACACCTTGGCTAAAGTTGACGCACAGACAGGCTCAGTTCCACAACTGACATTAGGAAAAGAGGAAAGGGAGAGGAATCCGTCAGCGGAACGTCAAGAACGGTTTTTTCCAAATTGTTTCTAATTATCGGTTTATTTGCTTGGAACTTCGTGGATTTGACCAGAATTGACCTAAGTTTTCGTTATATATATATATTGATTTATAGGTTTAGGTCTGGGTGACTTGTTTATAGGAGTCACCCATTAGGTTTATTTATGGGGGATCACTCCCCTGGGGACCCGGGGGGGTCAAATTGGACTTCTCCAGTTCCTCCATCTCCCGGCGCTTATATAACTCTCAAGCAGTCTGGAGACCGCGATCTCGTTGCTCGACGTTGCAGAACGGACAAGATGGAACGCAAGGGTTCGGATTTAAATATTAATTCTCGGTCCCGGTCGAGCTCCCGCTCGCGCTCGTTACGGTCTTGCTCTTCCTCAACGGACACTACGGACAAGTCAATGGTGGTTGCCAGCGATATCAGGCTAAGTAATTCTTTTTCAATTTTACCTGACACGAAACCAGACTCTCAGGACTCTGTGTTGGAGTTGGGCCAGGCGTCAGCCCCAGGAGTCCATTCATCTCAGGCTGCCTCTCTTACACATACGGATCAGAATACTCCTCCGGCTCATTTACAGGCTTCGATGCCTTCCCTGCCAGCTTCTACTCCTCGGCTATCATCATCACTGCAGTCGACGGAACGAACCAGTTATAAACGCGGTGATCCCGGCCCTTACATAGTCCATGTTCAATACGACAGTCAGGCTCTAGGTGCCACTTTGCATCCGGTCTCCTTTGGGCAATTCCTCCACCTCCATCACCGAGAATTCCCTAACGTGATTGACGGTTCGGTTAAAGGCTTAGGCCGGAACAGAGTATCGGTAAGCTTCCACTCTTTCACGGACGCTAATGAGTTCCTACTTTCTCCAACCGTGGTTAATAAGAAGCTAAAGGCTTCTATTCCCTCCTTTAACGTTACCAGGATGGGTCTGGTCAGGGGCATCCCAGCCAGCTGGACCCTGGAGGATATTATATCTTATGTGAAAGTTCCAGAAGGGTGTGACCGGGTAACCAAGGCCAGACGGCTGAATTTCAAAAAAACCAACTTGACAGATGGCTCGTACAAGTGGATTCCTTCCGAGACTGTTGTGTTAACTTTCGATGGGCAAGTGCTCCCTCCGAGAGTGTTTGCCTGCTATAATGCCCTAAAAGTTGAAGTGTACACTTTCCCCACTGTGCAATGTTTCCAGTGCTGCAGGTTCGGACACACCAAGGACAAATGCCGTTCGACTCCCCGCTGCTTTCGTTGTGCCGGAGAGCATTTTGGTGACACGTGTAATGTGGAAATTCTCAAGTGTATTAACTGCAAAGGCGAGGAGGGTCACTCGGCTAAAAGCAAGTCCTGTCCGGAATTTATCCGCCAATGTAACATTAAAAAGGCGATGGCGGAAAACAATATCTCATATGCGGAAGCTGATAAGCTCCAACCAATCTTTGGGAAGTCATTCGCGAATGTAGTAGCTTCTGCGTCTCCGGGAAGTAAAGGCAGTTCCTTCAGAAAGACAGTTTTCTCTAAAGTCCGTTCTCCTCCGCCACCACCTGCTGGCTACGACAGAAGGGCTCATATGGGCCTTACCAATGAGCCTTCTCCTCAGTTTGCCAACGGAACCGCGCTGAATAATCCGCATGCATCTGCTGCATCCGAAGATGTGATGGCGATTCTTATCAGACTTTTCTCAGTACTGTCTAAAGTGTTCTCTGGCCCCAATAATGATCTGTTGTCCCTCGTTGCCCCTCTTCTTTCCTCTCTTTTCAATTCCCTTAATAATGGCGCAGTCAATTCTGCAATGGAACTGTAGGAGCATCCTAAATAAAAAATCTGATTTAATTTACTTAACTAACAAATTCAGTCCTTTTATCATTGCCCTCTCAGAAATCTGGCTTAAACCAGATTATAACCTCCGTTTTCCAGGTTTTACCTGTTTACAGGATGTCAGAGTAGATGGGTATGCTGGTTGTGCGTTGCTTGTTAAAGAAGGTCTCTCTTTTAGTAAAATTATGGTTCCATCCTCTGAGAACTTTCACATCGTAGCTGCCCGTGTGAATAACTACACCTTTGTCTCCCTTTATATTGCTAATGCAACTAAACCCATTCTTTTTCAGCTCTCCTCTATTTTGGAATCTCTGCCCCTCCCTATTTTCATCCTGGGCGATTTTAATTGCCATCACCGTGTATGGGGCTCTGGGAAAACGGATCCTTTAGGTGAAGTGTGGCTGGAGCTAATGCATCCCCTTAACCTTTGCATACTCAACACGGGCTCCCCTACTAGGCGCTCGAGGCCTAACGAGGTGTCTAGTGTGGTTGACCTCTCGCTATGCTCCCCTTGCCTGGCATCTCAGGTCACCTGGAGTACACTTGACTCTTCTTTTGGCAGCGATCACTTCCCTATATTGATTGAATTCCCTCTCCTCTACCAAGTAAAATCCACTCCTAATCCCCCTCTCCTAAAATTTAATTTACTTAATGCCGACTGGGCGGAGTTCAGGAAGGTAATGAGCGAGTCGGTCTCTCTGTTACCTCCTTTAACACCGAGTGATATTGATAATTGTGCGAAGGAGTTCTCAAGAGCAGTAAATCTTTGTGCTGAGAAGGTGTTCCCTGTTAAAAATGCCGTTTCCGGGAAAATTCCTTCCCCTCCCTGGTGGGACTCACAATGTACTCTGGCCGTTAAAAATAGGAAGTGGGCAGAAAACGAGTACCGCTTTGACATTTGCCAAGCAAAATTTATTAATTTAAGTAAATCAATAGCGGAATCCAAACGCCTTCTCCAATCAAAGAAACGGGATGGCTGGAAGTCCTTTTGCTCCTCTTTGTCTCCTTCTACTCCTGCTCGTTTTCTCTGGAGGAGTATAAGGAGATTTAGAGGTAGCAAACAGGGTTTTGCTAGGTCTCATCCTTTGGGTGGAGACTGGGCCGATTCGTTCATGGATTCTCTCGCTCCGCAGTATGCCCCTAGTAGGTTAGAAGTTGATACTGGTTATTGTTCTTCTTCTTCTGATCCCCTCGATTCTCCGTTCACGATGGTGGAACTAAAACTGGTCCTTGGCTCTGTCACGGACTCTGCCCCGGGCATTGACGGTATTCCCTATTCTTTCATCTCTAACGCTAATGATTCCTTTCTTTCTTACTTCTTGGCTCTCCTCAATAACATTTTCATCTCTGGTACTGTCCCGCAAGTCTGGAAAGCTCAATTAATTATCCCAATCCTTAAGCCTAATAAAAACCCTTCTGATCCTTGTTCTTACCGTCCGATCGCCCTCTCTTCCACTCTCCTAAAAATTTTAGAACATCTTTTAAAAAACAGGATTGAATGGTTTGTTGAAAGCCGCAATTTATTGTCTGACTCTCAATTTGGCTTCCGGAAAGGGAAAAGTACGATGGACAGTCTTGGAATATTTACCTCGGATATCCGCATAGCCTTCTCCCTGAAGAAATCTGTTGTTGCTGCTTTCCTGGACGTTAAAGCTGCCTACGACAATGTCCAGCTTCCGATTCTCTGGGAAAAGCTTTGTCGACTTAAGATACCTTCCAGACTGTCGTGCCTCACACTTAAGTTACTTTCTGAACGACACATCACATTCTGGGGTAATGATAAGACAATATCTCCGTCTAGGCGAATTTGGAAAGGGCTGCCGCAAGGGTCCGTTCTTAGTCCCCTGCTCTTCAATATCTATTCTGCTGATTTAGAGTCTGCTAAAGGTCACTCAAGCATCCTCCAGTATGCTGATGATATTTTGTTGTACTCTTCCGATACTAATATTTTGAAGGCGGCGGACCAAGTTTCCCGATCTTTGATCTCATTAGAGGGCTGGCTAGGGCATCATGGTTTTGAGCTGTCTCCCTCTAAAAGTAACATTGTAATCTTTTCTAGGAAACATTCTATCCCAAATGTCTCTGTTACGTTAAAAGACCAAGTAATCCCCTTAAAGCAGCATTTTAAATTCCTAGGCTTAGTGTTGGATTCTAAACTATCTGGTCTCGCGCACTGCGAATACGTTAGAGATAAGTGTGAAAAGAACCTTAACATCCTCAGGTGTTTGGCTGGAGTGTGGTGGGGTGCTCACCCTTTTGCCCTAAAAATTGTCTACAATGCCATCGTTAGAAGCGTCCTGGATTACGGAACCTTTTTGTTGGAGCCTGCCTCTGCAGAAGGTTTGCAGCGTCTTGATCGAGTACAATCTAAAGCGTTGCGTATTATTGCTGGAGCAATGAAAAGTAGCCCTATTAACGCCCTTCAGGTGGAATGTATGGATCCTCCGCTTGACCTTCGCCGTCAGTATCTGTCTGACCGCTATCTGTTTCGTACTTTCCAATATTCTATCCATCCCATCTCCCCTAAAATCGTGCTCTTGGACGATTATTTTAACAAGTCTCCTTATTGGACTAATAAGTCTCCTCCCTGTCTAGTAACTAGTTTCCGCAGGTTCAAAGGTATTAAAGACCCAACTTTTCACTCCCCGAATCTTCCTATGTTTGAATTCCCCTACTTTGTAACTATTCTCCAACCCCGTGTTATTCTAGATTTTGATGTTATGAAAGGCGATATCTCTGCAAGGGAATATTCTCGCGGTCTTCTGGCAAAGGACTGGGCTGGGTGGCACACTCTTTACTCTGATGCCTCGAAGTTATCCCCCATGGGCTGTGTAGGGGTAGGTACCTATCACTCGCAGTATCGGATCGTCCAAAAAGCAAAGTGCCCTCCGGAATCTTCGGTTTTCTCTGGAGAGTGCCTTGGTATCCTAAAAAGCTTGGAATACATTATTTTAGCCGGTTTACGTCGTTCCATTGTCTTTTCTGACTCTCGCAGTGCTCTAGAAGCTATTTTAGCTAACCCGTTTACTTCTAAACTCCATAATCCCTTAACCCTGAAGATTAAAGAAGCGGTTAATCAATGCAGTTCCAGAGGCTCTGAGGTCGTCTTGGCCTGGATACCGAGCCACTCGGGTATTGATGGAAACGAAAAGGCGGACTTCATTGCCAAACAAGCAGTCGCTTGCGGTGATAAAGTCCCTTTTAGAATCTGCTGCCATGACCTTCTTTCCCTCCCTCAGCAGTTTTTAAGGAAAAAGTGGAACGCCCGGTGGCGGTCTAGCAGCAGACGGACGGGCGCAACCTATGCTAAAGTTCAACCTGTTTTACCCCTGAAAGTCTGGTTTTCAAAAATTCTTCTTAGTAAACAAGCAACTTCGACAATTATTCGCACGAGGCTGAACCATTGCTGTACCCATGTTCATTTGAGGTGGCTCCGTATTCGGGACTCTTCCCTTTGTGAGTGTGGTCTAGACGAGGGCAGCTTAAATCACTTGATTTTGAGTTGCCCCCGTCTGGACCATTCTGGCCTATACGCTGGCCTCATCAGAAAATCCCCTTGCCTACCCACGTAGTGTCCCTTCTGTTTCCGAATCCTGCTGTTTTTCGGCTGATTTCAAATTTCCTCTCTCTCAATAAATTGAAACTTTAACTCTTCCTACCAGGCTATAAAATTATTTATCTTAGTATGTACTATGTACCTATTCGTATCCATCAACAAAATCTGGTCAAATCGTTTTCTTGTCTCCCCTTCCTCTAGTTCATTTTTCTGACGTGATGCTGGCAGAAATGTCCTATGACGGTTGCCATAATAAAAAAAAAAAAAAAAAAAAAGAGGAAAGCTTAGCCTCAATGCACGCACTAAATGATGCCCAATCTGCATTCCTTAAGTTGTATTTCAAACGGGGAGGGCGCTTATGCAAACGACCACCAGTAGAAGGAAAAGTGATTAATATAGGAAAATGGTCACTTCCGTATGTTGATGGTAAAGTATCCCAAGTAAGTGTAGATGCCAGACCAGGAGTGCTAAGCGAAAGATCGGGCACACTCAATCCCTCATTAGGACCAGTGCGACGGGTTGCGTTGCCATTATTCAGCAAGCAAATATTATGACTATCCAATATGTCTAGTAAAACGGGACCATAGTGATTTGAAGAAGAACCCCATGAATGATGTTGAGAGTTAAAATCACCAAGGATAATAAATGGTTTAGGAAGTGTGGAAATGATGCAGTCAACTTCATTAAAAATAATTGAGGATGGGTGTGGAATATATACAGAAACAAAACATATGTTCTTAACTATGACAGCTATTATTGAAAAATCTTTGTTGACATGAGGAGTCGCAAAATAGGTAAAGGAGCAAGAATGGTTAATGAGTAGGTCAGTACCACCATACCCATCAGACCTGTCTTCTCTAATACAGGCAAAGCCAGGAATCCTAAAAGAATAGCCTGGCTTTAACCATGTCTCTTGTAAAGCAACAATAAATGGTTTATACTTATTAATTAAATGAATTAATTCACTTTTTTTAGGGATTACACTCCGACAGTTCCACTGAATTAGAGTTAACTTGTCCATTGTTTAAAGGTAATTTAGATATAGCATCAATTATTGGGGCAGCGTTGGACGGTGTGAAAAAATTTGATTGGGTCAATAACTTTATAAGTGCAGCTATAAGATCTGCAACAGAGGCTTCATTGGGTTGATTGCTATTATTTTTAAACATACAGCCATTACAAGGTTCTGGCATATTAAAATCTCTTATAATGGAGTTATGGGCAGCACGGTCATATCCTTTGTCAAGTATTGGAGGAGGCTTTGACTTTATATAAATTGTTTTCTTGTGTGAAGAGATCCCAGGGTGCATAGGTTTGGGAGGGGCTGCAGGAGAAGAAATACTATTGATATTGCTATTAGAAGTCAATAATGCATCAGCATATGAAATTTTGAGAACAGCTGGGTGAAGCTTAGAAGCTTCTGCATATGAAACACAACTTTTAGCCATTGAATCTTTTATAGCTTTCTGACGGTTGAATTCGGGACAAGATTTACTAATAGCGAAATGTGCTCCTTGGCACAAGCAACAAATAGTATTCTCTTCTTCTACAGAACAAGAATCACCAGAGTGGCCAGACTGACCACATTTATAACATCTGGGACTGTTGGCCCTGCAATTCATTTTAACGTGACCAAAGCGACAACATTTATAGCACTGAATTGTGGGAAAAATATAAGTTTTAACAGACAAAGCTGAATAACATAGGAAAATACGTTTGGGAAGTACCTGACCGTCAAAAGTAAGTACCACGGATTCAGTTGGTTTTAATTGAGGTCCTCCCTCCGTAATTATTTTCCGATTCAACCTTCTAACTTTTAGAATTGGGCCACAACCCATAGGAACAGAAACATTCTCAAGAATGTCCTCCTCTGACCATTCCGAGGGAACACCGCGAGTAATTCCCATGCGAGTCACTGAAAAAGTTGGAATAAACATTTTATATTGGAGATTTTTCAGTACAGAATTTTTCAGAAAAATGTTGGCTTCATCATATTTTTGAAAGGAAAGGGACACTTTGTTCCTGCCTATACGCTTTAAGCTCCCATTAACAATTCCTTTTATGTTGTTATTGTTAAGGGTCCGGCCAAGGGATATTGGGTGAAGAGTGATACCTTCATTCGGTGAGACCTGCAGTCTCTGCACATGAACCGTGTATGGAGCAGCATCAGATGATTGATATAAAACTCTACCAATAGGCTCTTTCACCTGGGAAGAAGTATTCAGTGTCGGGACAGATTGTGAACAACTGTTTAGCGAGGTATTTGGCAACTGTGATGGAGGATTTGGGGGGGGCATCAAAGGGGTAACATTTCTATGAGACACTGCCGATTCATCTAAATCCATGCTACACAAACAATCGTGGGCTCCTACCTCATTATTGTCTTTACGCTGCCTTCTTTTCTTATTACAATGCTTGCAAATTCGTCTAACTACTTTTCTTTTAACCCTCTTTCCCTGAGATAGAACAGACACATCCGTGTCCATAGACTCATCATTATTGTGAGAAATTGTTATTTCTTGAGCAATATCCGGAGGAGCCTTTGAAGAACCCCCCGGATCGGGGGGGTCCGCCATAATAGGCGGCAAGAAATAAAAATCGACTTACCCGATAATATTCAGCTAAGTAAGATGGAAAAACAATAAATATATACAAATCTCCTAACTACATACAGATATTTATACAAAACTGATCCTTTAAAGCTAATTTATCAGCGATAAATAAATTTTAATTACAAAAGCCAAAAAACAACCGAACCGGTACACGTTTCCCGCCTTTTTGACGTTTGTATTGAAAAGGACTATTCCGTCAACAAAAACCCAACCCCATGCAATGTGACCAGCCTTGACGCGGGTTGGGGTATTACCCTATGCAGGAACGCATGTGCGCTTTGCGGAGGTCTTTGCGGAAGCGGTATGTATTATTTATTGCCGCCGCAAGACAAGCATAAAGGCGGGAACACATTGTTAACACGCGACGCGACCCGGTACAGTTGCCGTCAAACTTCTTGAACATTTGACCTTGCCTGCGCAAAGGCGAATCGTACCTGCGAGCTGCCCCCCCACTTCGTCCCGCATGTTCAAGAAGTTTGACGGCATCTGTACCACGCGACGCGTGTTGAATCGAATCAAATTGTAGTATTTTCTATGACCAGAATCACACTATGAACATGTGGCGTGGCGTCGCGTCGCATGTTCATAGTGTGATTCTGGTCATATAAAATACTACAATTTGATTCGACTCAACACGCGTCGCGTGGTATCGGGTCGCGTCGCATGTTAACAATGTGCTGGCACCTAGTGATTTCGGGCCGTGTGGATAGGTAAGGTCTTATGCCGCGTTTATACGCTTGCGATGGCTTGGCGCGTGAGCAGGACGCAGCTATGCGTTAGAGGGAGAGGGCTATAATTCGATCTCATTCGTTTATATAGCTGCGTCCTGCTCACACGCCAAGCCATCGCAAGCGTATAAACGCGGCATTAGAGCATTAAACCAACAGGAGCGGCCATGAGTCATTTTCTATACATAAAAATTCTGCCGATTTTTGCGGGGGAGGGGAACGTCAAATGTATGCGTAACGTGCACGTAACGTGAAAATAGCTACGTCAGATAAACGTCAGTCCATACAATGTGTATGACCACTAGTCATATATTTTTGGCAGAGGGGAACGCCTGTCATTGGCCGCTCCGGTTGGTTTAATGCTCTAATGGTGGGTACATACCAAGCCAACGAACGGCTATGTATCTATGCTCTAACAAATAGCTGTCACATAAATGCTTCGCGTTCGTTGGTCGTTCGTTTGCTCAGTGTGTACCCATCATAAGGGTAAGGTGGTGGTAAATAGGGGGTCTTGCGAAATTCTATTTTGTAGCTGACGCTACACGTCCAAGCGCAGTACGGAGTTATAAGGTAGAGCGAGATAGGGATAGAATTTTAGAGGACACCTTGTTTCCGGCACTGATCCACACAGAGGGCCTACCGCGAAGAGAAAAGGAACTTCGTTCGAATATTTCCCTCTCTGTCGCTCAAACTAGCAAGTGCAACAGAGACGGAGATACACGAACGAAATTCGTTTTCGTTTTGCGGTATGGCCTTTGGCCAAAATTACGCGGTGTACTGCATGCTGCCGATTTCGTACGTGTGGCGGCACCTATTGGTCCATACCCTAAGTCCTTTTAACTTCGCCTGACGTATAGCGTAGACTCAAACATAATGAAGTATGTAGTGTGAATCCACTTTAATGGGCCATCCACATTAAGTGATTTGTCAGCCCCAATTCATCAGAATCTGACTAATTGCTATAGTGTGGATGCATGTTCCAACCGTCAGACGAGTTGTACGGACTAATTGCATGAAAATCACAATTTGGACCATGGAATTTGCATGATCTGCCAAGTTTCTTTTTCTCACAAATTTCATACAAATAAATTTAAACGATAATTAAAAAATATATGCTAAAGAACATTGTATTAATATTTTGCCCTGAAAATTTTGTATTTTTTTTTAAACCGGTGTTTTGCAACTACAATTTCTTTCAGTGTGGCCAGTTACAATAAGAAAGCGAAAATTGCCGCATTCAAACGGTCCTGCGAAGCGGACTGCAAGATTGTTACTAACCGATGAGATAGGGCGAGACAGCACGTCAATCATGAGGTGGCCGTGACATACTCTCGATTTTTGTGTGCTGCACGGCTATTACGCGACGGCGCGCGAGCTTTCTCAATTTTTCTCGCACTATCCGTCTCTCTCTTATTAGGACATGCGAGAGAAATCGAGAGTATGTCGTGGCTGTGTGTTAGACGTGCTGTCTTGCCCTATCTCATCGGTTAGTAACAATCTTGCAGTCCGCTTCGCAGGACCGTTTGAATGCGCCAATTTTCGCTTTCCTTCTGTTAACTGGCCACACTGAATGAAATTGTAGTTGCAGTTGTTACGTCTGTACGCTACACCCAATTCTCCATTTATTTTGTACATTATTATTTGTACATGCTGCTAGGTCTAACCCTTCGCTTTTATTTATATTTTGGTATTGGGTTTTTAATGTTTTTGTTTATTTTATGTGACTGTATACATTCCTGTATATACTTGTTATTTATTGGTTGTCTTTAGTTCTGCATGTTTGTGTTTTTCTTGTATATATCCGTTTCATTTTGTATATGTGCATGTTTGCTTTTCTGGTTGTGTATATTTTTGCATGTTATTTTTTAAGTTAAGTTTGTCTATTTCTGTTTGCATGTATAAGTCGGGCGGCTATATGCCGGCTCGCCTGCGGCTCGCGCTCGCTCGTTTTGCCTCGTGCTGCCGCAATGACAGGCGGCCGGGGCGGGACGAGAGTCGTGGCCTGCGCATCGCAGGGCGCGTTATTCGTTTATTACCGCACGAACAGTGTGGTGCCGATCGCGCACCCGGCGGCATGTTTAGATTGTAAATTTTAAAGTAGTAGTTAGTTTTTGTATATATTTTTGTAGTTTTAGGTTTTCTTTATGTTTGCTTGTTTGTATTACTTAGGTTCTTTGTTTTAATGTTTTTTATATTTTGTGTGTTTCATACCACAATATTGTTAGAGGCAATTAGTTGAGGGCCCCTTCGGGGCCCAACTTGAAAAGAAATGCAGGAAAAAAAAAAGCTACACCCAATTCTGACTTCGACATGTTGTACTGACAAATTGGGGTATAATCACATAATGTGGATGACGTAAAATATATTTTTGTCTATGGCGCTACGATGACAGTGGCAGCTCGTATGTCATCAGTGTTGTCACATCTACCAACTTTTTGGTAGATCTACCTATTTTGCCTCTGTTCTACCTATCTACCAACCTCGCCTTCAAATCTACCTATTTTTCAAAATATTACGATTATAAACAATTCTCCACGCGTGTAACGAAACGTTACTTACTTACTATCGAATTTAGCCTGTTTAGTAATTTCAGCACTTAAAACGGAACGCGTTAAGTGAAGTTTCTCTGTAATCTGTGTGATGCCGCGTTTATACGCTTGCGATGGCTTGGCGCGTGAGCAGGACGCAGCTATGCGTTAGAGGGAGAGAGCTATAATTCGATCTCATTCGTTTACATAGCTGCGTCCTGCTCACGCGCCAAACCATCGCAAGCGTATAAACGCGGCATGAGGTACAAAGCTACAGAGTGATATTGACAATGACGTCTGTGGTCTGTTACAACTGACAGACGCTTGCTTGACTGACAGATCTGTCTGACAGTGACAGTCGCGCGTTCCCGCACGCGGTTTCCGTCACGTCATTGATCATTTTAAACCATTTATAAGTATTTTTAATCATTCAAAATGTACTTAAAATTGATGTTAATTTCAAAGTCTACCAGTTTCTACCAATTTTTGCACCCTGTTCTACCATTTTGCCCAAATCGTATGTGACAACACTGTATGTCATATCATGTTTATGACGTCATTACTTATTCTTGTCTTTTGTCTTTTCTATTATGTTGTAAATAAAATATGTTTATACCTCTCACGTAAATCGCAGGTTGTTTGTGTCCTATCCTATGTAAAATTTTTGTTTGACTGGTGCGTCACTGGCGATTACTTTTCGTTAAGTAAGGGTTCATAACTATTATTTATTCATTTTTTTCACAAATTTATTTCTTGCCGTTGATTTGGAATGGGTAGGTTTGCTGGTACCTAGTGATACAAAATATACTAGAAAAACCCTCATATAATGCGCCAAATAACAACACTTAGTGTGGTGGTTCAGCATTCACTCATATTGACATGTATATATTTCTATAAGAATAGAACTTTGTTTTAGTAATCTCCACACGTAGTCACCATCTAGTCTGTCAAGATGGCAAATATTCCGGAATGCCCACCGAGTTTGAAATCCATCCAGCACTATTTAAAAGTAGCAACAGAACATGAGACAAGGGACCCGGTGATTTCCTACTGGTGCCGGCTACATGCATTACAAGTTGGCCTTAAAGCCACAACCAAGAAAACTCCAGAAGAGACTAAGGTTTTAATGGGTGAGTGTGCTATGTATATGTTTTTAACCCTTGACACTAAAAGAGGGGTGTTATTTTACAGGGCTGTACAGTTGAATAGGTAACCCACTATCTTTTAAAGTTTATTTCATGATACAAGAAGTACAAGCAGAATAATTACCTTGGGGTAATGTTTTTAACACCCTTCCTATATTTTTCCATAACAAGGGGCCAAAGAAGTAGAATTACATATACCCAAAAAATATATCCAGTTGCAGTTGCAGTTGGGTAAAAAGTTAGTATTAACTATGTGTCTCTTTCATATGATACTCAGGACAAGCTATACATGTTGCCACAATGAGGGACGGATAGGCTCTTTTGGAGCTAAATTAAGAACTGGTCTTAAAATAGCTGATGGCTTACCATAAACAACCTGCTTCATTTGGGTGTGTAATGGTCATACTAAGTTAGTTGTGGCAAATAAAGAAAATTGGAACTACAACAAGGACAACAAATAATATTTCCCTTTCTGTCACACTCATCGAGATTTGCATGCTACCATCTTGCTAGGACATGGTATTATTATAACCAAAGCTTGTCCTGAGTATCATCTTTAGTCTATTTAAAATATGTTTTGCTCTGCATTGCATATTTCAAACAGATTCTTATGCACTTTATACATTGAAATAAAAGGTTATGTCATCTTTTCTGTATATTTCAGCACTAATGGACTGGCTAGAAGAAGCCAAGAAGTCTATGAAAGACAATGATGCTGTCAGCAATGAAGTTGCAGGCCAGGCCCATCTTGAGAACTATGCTTTAAAACTGTTTCTATTTGCTGATAAAGCTGACAGAGAACAAAATTATGGAAAGTAAGCACTAATTTATATAACAGATTACACCAATAGGTCGGACACATATTAGTTGGGTTTGTGCTCAGTCAGCAATCTTCTCTAGATAGCCTAATTATTTATTTTTAATAGTCTATGCCAGTGTCCCACTGCAGAGAACCTTCCCCTGGTACAACTCCCATATTTGCTCTTATATTTTTTTATATTCAAAGATTTTAAAATAATATTCCTCTCTTAATTGAAGTCTGAGTATTAAACTTTTGGAAATAACACACTTGATTTTTGTCCTATGCAAATTTTTTTCTTGTCTCTAACCTCTTAGGAGAAAACAAGCAACATGATTTTTGTGTTGTTTTGTGCTACTTTCATGCTTTGGCCATGAAAATGAATTTAACACAAAATTATTATTTGAAATATCATGATGCCTAGGCCACACTTCGCCCGAATGTTGTTGCCATCCTTGCCTAACTTATATATACTTAAGAAAAGGACGGCAACAACATTCGGGTGAAGTGTGGCCGAGGCATGAGAATGAGCAAGTGAAGTGAACAAAGTTCTCCATTTTAGCGTGTGCCTTAAAAATTCTTTCGTATGTCTGGATGGCTGCTGTCCGGCTCTTCTCTACAGGTCACATTTTTCAACCGATTCTCAAGGACTGTCTTAAGTTTACCAGCACCTTGGCCTATGCAGTAAGGCTGTTAAATTTTATTCCTTAATGAACAAAAAGAGTTACTAATGTACGATTTTCACAGCGCATTCTATTATATGCAAAGAAATTTGAACCGTCTATACAGCAGATGCAATTCATATTTGATTACAATTCACAACGACCGCGTCGGTAGCTGCCGCCTCGCAGTGGATGCACGATGCATTCAAATATGAAATGTAATTACTGTTTATACGGTTCAAATTCCTTTGCATGTAATAATACAATGCGCTTCGGCCCGGCCCGTTCGGTGAGAATCGTACATTAGGAGACATCACCATGCGTACAAGCTACGGAAAAAAGCTGATTGACCCATTTTTTTTTTAGGAACATGGTAAAAGCTTTTTACACAGCAGGCATGATCTATGATGTGCTGACAACGTTTGGTGATCTGACAGACGAGGCTGCACAGAACAGGAAGTATGCCAAGTGGAAGGCAGCTTACATCCACAACTGCTTGAAGACTGGAGAAACACCAGTTCCAGGTTGGTGAACATAAAACATAGGTTTGATTGAAATCATTTCAAATGAACCGAGCAACGTGCCAACATTTTCGTTGTAATTTGAACCCCACCTAGGTCCACCCACCCACCTGACGGAAAGTGGTTACCGTAGCATCCGAAATAATTTCAACATGTAAAGGAAATTGTGAGGGTATTTTCATCTTGTTTACTTATGTAGTCGTTTTCTAATACTATCTGATTGATAGTGGCAGAATACCGGGCAAAGCACCTCGTAACACCGGGATCACTAGCAGAGACCGTCGGCAACATAAAGGGTCTGCTAGGCTTCCTTGTGGAACTGGGTTGGCACGAATAGTAGTAGTGCCAGTAACCCATACGCAAAATAGGCGCTATTGTGATGTCGAGTTGTGGAAACCCAGCTCGCGTACACCTATAACATAACCTATACTCTATAGTATCTAATTCAATCTGTTGAGTCTACCTCCAAAAGCTTCCCAAAAAAGAACAATTTAGTGTTTCTAATACATCCTTACAGTGAGATATGTATTGTGCATTATTTTTGATTCTCGTGAATAATGTGTGAGAATCGTGAAAGTTTAAATCAATGTATGAGATATGTATTCTCTGTTAATTAACAAATGCTTTTCACATCTGCTATTCAGAAAAAAGTAATTGTTACCTTCAAATGAGGAATCAAAGTTGTACTTTTCTTCCATGATAGTCCCTGTTTAATTTAAATTTTCCTCATAGCTATGAAAAGCAAAAGCAAAACTATTTCCATCTAGGGCGTAAACATTTGAATCTCGGTAACGATCGAGTCTACTTTAGAATCGCTTGCTACACTCAGGATTATATTCTAGAATCATTCGCTTCACTCTTGTGTTGAATATAACGTCCTCGTCCGTAAATATATATTTTTGCTCCCTTGAGACACAATCTACTATTTCAGGCCCGCTACAGCAGGAGGGAGAACAAAATGAAGAATCCGAAGCGGCTGACGCCTCAGCCTCCGCCTCTGACCCCGCGCCGGCCGCCGCCTTCCCCCAAGTGCCCGGCTTCGGGGCCTCCAGCTTACCCCAGATGCCCGGCTTCGGGGCCTCCAGCTTACCCACGGTGCCCGGCTTTGGGGCGTCCAGCTTCCCCCAGGTGCCCGGCTTCGGGGCGTCCAGCTTCCCCCAGGTGCCCGGTTACCCTCAGACGCCCGGCTCGGCGCAGGCTCCCAGCAGCTTGCCCGACCCCAACGTGGCCATGCGCGCCGCCTCGCAGCTGCCGCCCGTGCCGTACACGCCCGACCCCAACCCCGGCGGGTTCGTGCCCTACGACCCCGACCAGCAGCCCGCGCCCGTCGCCTCCACTCTGTACGGGGACAGCACCCTCGCCGCCGCCCAGCTCACGCCTGATCAGATCGCGAAAGCGCAGAAGTATTGCAAGTGGGCGAGCAGCGCTCTCAACTACGAAGATATCAAGACGGCCATCAATAATCTTACCAATGCCTTAGAATTACTGCAAACTGGGAGAGACCCGGCTTGAAGAAGCCGAGCTTACTGTAATGGCGTGTTTTTTTTATACGGAACTGAGGCAGGTGATATTTTTATTATTTCTTTATATTTACTTATTATTACTGAGTTCGAGATCTTGGTAGATATTGTGAAACTGTAATGTTTAAATTAGTATGTTGATTTTTTAAATCCATATAATATAATTTATATTGTAATATATTAAAAGCAGCATCAATCAACACGCATGTTCAATATTAAGTAATGTATGTGCTTACTAAGAACAGGCATTATATTTTCCAATATAATGTTACAATAAACAGCTTTAATCTATTGTGAGTTTCCTTTATATCGAATTGAATGGGTACCCTGATTAAAAATGAAACAGAATAATCATCTTCCCATTTATTCATAACGACCACACTCCAAACACGATACGCACATCACACAAATAAATAATACAATGTTCTAATTTATCAAAATTGCAATGTATAATAAATAGTTGTCATCTCCAGTCAATGTGAAGTTTCAAATGGGTAACAATAATTAATCATAATGTTACGATGAATACCTAAAATGTTACATATATAATTGTTTATAGATACCTACATGAACATACGCGGTGTTCCAGTTATATTATATTGACGTCACAATGGTAACAAAATTATTTAAATACATTAACATAGCCTATACGCCTTTAAGTGCATTTCCTTTGAGCAAATCAGACACCACAAAATGTAAGGGTGCATCATAACCAAATAATTATCTTTGTGTATTAGTTGACTAAACCTACCAATATAATATACAGTGGCAGTTACTGTAGTACCTACTTTAAATACGCATTGCTATCATACTCGCACATACAAAATGAACCTAGTGCTTAGGTATCGCTTAAATTAATATCACTTTTAGGTACAAATAACTCCTGACGCGCGAGAGCACGAGTTAATGTTGTTCTTATTCGTGATCTAATTTCGGACGACGTGGCCCAAATTTATTTGTAAATACCTATTAGTTGTAGGTTTTGAACGCTAAACTAAAACAATGACGAGTGACTAGAGTAAATCACAGCAAAGTGACCAAAACTCGCAAGGACAGGAGTTCAAAGAATATGCAAAATGCATTACGCATTCCAATTTAAACCTATCACGGTATTCCGTTGAAAGCAATTCGTGCAAAAAGAATGGAACCAAGTTAATCTCTTTTGAGCCCGTTGCCATTCTGCGTCGCCGCGTTCCTCTCGATTTCATCGCGACGGCTGGTCTGGTACCTGGAAATAAGCAAGCTTTTAGAAGGTGAAAGCACCGTTTCTTTTTAATTTGATTAGTAGACTACCGGTCAATAAACCATCTGGCTACCCTACTTGTTAGTTTTGTGAGATTTGCAATAAATGTACCTATTTATATTGTACTTGCTTCTGCCCGCGACTCCGTCCGCGTGGAACTCGTTTATATCGCAGCTCCATACAAACTTTTACCCCCCCCCAATTTCAACCACTTAGGCGATGATTTCGGGGATAAAAACTATCGTATGTCACTCTCCATCCCTTCAACTATCTCCATTAAAAAAATCACGTCAATTTGTCGCTCCGTTTTGCCGTGAAAGACGGACAAACAAACACAAACTTACACTTTCCCATTTATCATATTAGTATGGATTGTATTTTGGAAACATAATTATGTTCATCAATTATAACCTGATGAACAGGTAGATTCTTATAGGTTCGTAAACTTCGCTTAAGTCCGGTTCCCAATAATCAATCCACCGATAGTTTTCCTTTCCTTGCCAACAGTTACATTTTGACACATTTTCTACGGGTAATCTGTCAAAATGTTACTGCTGGCAAGGAAAACTATCCGTAGATTGATTATTGGGAACCGGCATAAGTCAATTAAAAGAACACTTAGACCGGTATAGTAGGTTTAGATAACGCATAGTTGGAGTCGCAATCATCTGGAACGCGTATTATTTGCGCGACATGCGTTCGTCATCGCGGGTTCCTGCGCTGGCTCGCTGCCAGCCCTGTGTTCGGCGTCTGATACCGGTCATTATATTTCGTAACTCGTGTTTACATCACATAAAAAAGGCCAAGGTACGGAGAGCTACTAGCCCGAGTGCGAGGTAATGAAACTCTTTGAGGTTGCCTTTACGACCTTTAATATACGGGCAAGTTCACAGGTCAGGTTTAGCCACATCACAGGGTTCCAGCCTTTGATGTTTGCGGAAAATTTATGGAGGAATGTAAATAAGTCTGTTATGCACATTTCACGGCAATTCTGCGTAGGCGGCTCTAAATTCGGAAAGTAAATTCGCTTTAACTACATGCGTGTCAAAGAAATATAATGATGATAATAAAAGACAAAATTATCTCAATATATTAGCCGGCTGCGAGATAAAAAAATAAATAAACTGTGGTGTTGTTTACATTTCGAAAGAAAGAACGTTCCTATCTTGTTAGGCCATCTTGGTTTATAACCCGTGCATCCGCACGAATAGATTTATTCTCAATTTATGAGTATCTAGAGGCGGAAATGATGGATAATATCGGCCAAGGAAATTGGTGCACTTGGAAGGTACGATGATCACAACACCCTCGCTCATCAGACAATCAATCCGGGTCAATCCAACGCAATAAGCGTATGATAAATGTCATATGCAATGCGCCAGTAGGAGCACCAACCCTCATTTCAAGCGTGACGATTACGGCATTTCCGCCCAGTGATATAGGTACACATTAACCTATTCACCGCCACAGAAAAGCCCCAGTCGAGATGACACCCCCACGCCCAGCAAGTCTGGTCACAGCTCATTACAGCCACCCGGCGCCCGACCCACACCGCCTCGCCTCGTAACTACGGAGTTAATGTAGTGAGCGCATGCCCGTACAATTCCATATAAAGTATACTAACCGCTTGAGGCGAGGCGGTGCGGGTCGGGCGCCCGGTGGCTCTATGAGCTATGACCTTTAAGTCTATTGTTTTTAGATTTCATATGAAGTCGGTGGCAGGTGAGGGGTGGAAACACTGGTGGTGACGAACTGGAGTTCAAGTCAGTGCCGGCGAATGGGTTAAGGCTCCAAGTATTCGGTGTCCCCTCAGTACGGCGACTGCAGCAGTAGCAAGCCTCCTGGCGAACCAACGACCTGGACCGCGAGGAACCGTTGGATTCGAGAAGCCCATACCAGTCGTAGTTAGTCTCCTGTGCTCTTATCGGCTGATGTGATGAATTGATGATGATACATAGCAGCCTCTTCTTATGCTCAAAGTCACCTACAGGGGCTAAAGGGCAATGGAGAGGGCTATGTTAGGAATTTATCTGCGCGATCGCTTCAGAAATGAGGCTATCCGCAACAGAACCAAGGTAGCCGATATAATAGCCCTACGAATCGCTAAACTTAAGTGGAACGTAGAAGATTCTCGAGTGGCGACCACACACCGGAAGGCGCAGCGTGGGAAGGCCCCCCCACAAGGTGGACTGATGACCTGGTAAAGGTCGCGGGAGTCCGCTGGATGCGGGTGGCGCAGGACCGGTCGTTGTGGCACTCTTTGGGGGAGGCCTATGTCCAGCAGTGGACGTCTTTCGGCTGATGTGATTATGATGAACTATAGCAGTGTTTTTTTCTGTCAAGTTATGGATGTACAGCACTCACCAGACTACGAGCCGCCCGCTCAGCATGAAGAAGAAGACCAGCGCGGGCGCGCAGCGGTCGAAGGGGTCCCCCACCATCACGTGGGAGTACGCTGCGAGGATCATCAGCGCTACCAGCCCGATGTTCGCAGCATTCTTTATTTTATCTGAAACGTGGATTTAAGGGTTAGTGTACAAAAATCTATGTGTAGCGTTCGTTTCTAAAGTTGGAGCAAATTTTAGCAGTTTGGGTACTAAAAAGGGTGAGGTATCTGTTAAGCAGATATGTATTATGAAAGGTATAGATAATTAGGTAACACTTCAATTTCAAAGCCTTTTTATTATCGAACATACGGTTAATTATTTTTCATTTGTTTTATACAATATTTATTTATCCGTCTGTGCTTGCAACAACCGTCGGCTCGACGTTTCCTTTTGACACAAAGGCCTCCTCCATTGCCTTCCATGCCTCTCTGTCTCTGGCTAGTCGTGTTCATAGTGGGCCAGTAGTCAAATCAGCAAATCAATGCCAGTGCCTATCTTCCGGCTTCATCATCAAACCTTGAAACCTAATCGAGGTCAAAGTTCATGACAAGACTTTTCTAACAAATCCAAACGCAGCTGTGATACGATGTTCCATCATGAAGTTCCAGTTCATATCTTCCGGCTCCATCATCAGGTCAGTTCGACAGACCATATTATTGTATCATCATTAGAACTACATACAGCTGCCAATTTTCATGACGCTACTATCCTTGGAAGGTAGTTAAATTACTTACCTTATATTCCATTACATAGTTACATACAGGTCTACCTATAAGAAGCGGCGTGTTAAAAAGTGCTTCGTGGTCGTCGGTATACCTAGTTACTTCATAGTATGTTACTTTAGAAATATTCAGCTATTTTAATATACTCCTATAGCGTTATTCCCAGTTGTGCCCTTAAAGAGACCGGGGTCCGCTTTGGCATCTAATCCCAAGTTATTGGCGGAGGCACTAGTTTTACGAAACTGCCATCTGACCGTCCAACCCAGTGGGAAAACTATACCTTATTGGGACTAGGCCGGCTTCCTCACGATTTTTTCCTCCACCGAAAAGCTGTATATTCCGTACATAAGTTCCGAAAAACTCATTGTTAGGTACGAGCCGGGATTCGAACCCACGACCGCCGATGACAGCCGCGTGCCTAAACCACTAGGCTACCGTAGCTTATTATATTCCGTAAAGTATACGTTTTATGAAAAAACCCAGAGTGGTTTGAATCGGATTGTGGGCCTCCGGATTGAAAGTCGCGAGCCTTACCGCTCGGCTACAGCGGATTCGGAAATATTCAACTACCTACTTACTTGAAAGTGTTTAACAAAACCCAATCTCGATCATTTAAATGAATTCCAGCCTACAAAGACTGACCTATATGAGTCGAGCGAGATCACGCCCACCAGACCGAAAATAATCTAAACACGGCAACGAAGAAGATTTTTTCAATTGTGCGTTTAAATCATTTAACTGCCAATGAGCCGACAAACTCTCATTTTAGCGAACACGTTTATACGTAAAACTTTTCATAACAAGGGGTTAATAGGGTCAAATATATCACGACGAATCGCGCGCATTGTATATCTACGACAAAATACAACTGAGCAGATGGGTAGTCTATTTGTTTGCTTTGCATATATCATATGAGCATTTCCAATAATTCGTGCACCCAATTAGCGTGAGTTGTTAAACAAAAATTTACTCGATGTCAGTTTTGAACACGTAAATTAACGAAAATTAAGCATAAGTACACATAATGTAAAACTGAACTTTTTTCACATTTAAGTAATTAACGTGTACAGGCATATAATCATTCATAAATTAAACAGAATAAGTTAGATTTCATACAAACTGAATACAATTGCCGTTACAAAACTGACACCCATATATAGAAGGAGGACGTTGAGGGACAGATTGTTGTGACGAAATTCTGGTCCGACTCCGACTATGACTGTCCACGTCTTTCAGTTGATGTGATGATGATGAAGTGGTACGGTCTAAAGGACACAGCTCATTAGAGCCACCCGGCGCTGACCCGCACCGCCTCGCCGAGCGGTTAGTATTCTTTATATGGATTTGTACGGGCATGCGCTCACTGCATCAATTCCGTAGTTAGTACATTTACGAGGCAAGGCGGTGCGGGTCGGGCGCCGGGTGGCTCTAATGAGCCTTTACCCTTCCCGGCTATGAATTTTCGCATTTAGCATCATTAATAATGGCGTAAACGCCAACCGCACTGAGGGCCCTATGCCCTGACAACAACACTAGTATGCCGATTATATAGAAGTACCTAGGTCTTCCCTAGATACCGTGTAGGATTGTAGGGATACCACATTTTGTTTGGAAAACATTAAGAGTTATAAAATTTGACTTACGTCCAGGGAAGAGTGCCATGGTGAGCCCGAACAGTATCTCGAGCGCGCCCACGGTCCGCCTGTACCATTTCGAAGGCAACTTGAAGTCTAACGTTTCGGTTAATGGAAACACTTTAGCGTATCTTACGTATTCTTTCCTCTGAAAAATAATATAAATGTAAACATGTGTCATGTCAACGTTCACTCGACGCAAGTCCATTAAATTTATCTTTATTGCACGTTTATATAGCTCCATACAAATGTTCACCCCCTTCGGGGATGATTTCCGGGTTAAAAACTACCCATGTCTTACTCAGGAACTCAAACTATATGTATACCAAATTTCGTATAAATCGGTTTAGCGGTTTAAGCGTGAAGAGATCACAGACAGACAGACACACTTTTGCATTTATAATATTAGTAACGGAATTCGGTTTATACAATACAATACAATACAATACAAATACTCTTTATTGCACACCTCAAAACATGAATCAAATAAACATAATAACTTATTAAAAAATAGATGTTGACAACAGGCGGTCTTATCGCTAAAGAGCGATAAGACCGCCTTGTCTCTTCCAGACAACCTTTAGGTAGCGGAGAAATAAAATTACATAATAGGTAGGTGGCAAAATTGGAAGTAAACGAACTTCCAACATACACAATTACATCAATAATAAACATACACACATAAAGCATACAATAAACATACAACATGTTTATTGTTGTAGCTTTTAGCTGTTGTGGTGTTACAGGCATCAAAGTTCAAGACAGATATTCTAGAACACAACGGCTGTTTGAGGCGGTGTCTAACGCAAGTTTATGCCAAATTCTAGGTAGTTTTAAGTTGTACCTGCCACTAGAATAAGAGCATAGATATTACAGAAGGATAAACAGCCAATTCAGACGCTCTTCCCACCCGAGGGTTCCGTTCCCGTTATACCTACTAATATCAACCAACCACAACCAAGTGGTGCAATTGCACGGCTAGGCAGGACCCGCTTGCACCCTACTATTGTTATCTAGGTTTTCTCATGGATAATGATCATTTAATCATACTCATACTGTATACTTATGCGAGACTTACTCAATGCCCTCATAAGTTAATTTGCAGTAATGGGAGTTCCCACACAGGTTTAAATTCCCTATAGTGAGACAACTGATAAGGAAAGACGAAATTGAAACGTAAAATACAGCAGGAAACATACTTACGAGATCATTTATCATTACGTTCATTACCAAGCTGTTAAATTCTAACAAAGGGCATACTTAAACTCGTAACATACAATAAGTTCTATTCTTTGACTTTACGGGTAAACATTACCATTAAACTCAATTTATTATCTCTGCACTTCTGGCACTCGCGGTCTACCGCATAAAATCTAATGAAACGGAAACCATGGGCGCTACGCTTCCGGCCGTTAAATGTTGTTTTCAGTACATTTTGAATGCCAATGAAATGTCATGCTCACTAGATGCGTAGGTAATAATCGTTATTGAAGTCATCCATGCTAATATTTATAAAGAGGTATTATCTCGACGGTCCCAAGAAAAGAGTAGGATCTGCAAAATTGTGATTTGTTCTTTTCATCGGCACAGGACATAAAAAACCCTAAATTTTAAAAATACATTCACAGATTTAAAATTTCGGGTCTAAGAAAAGATGATATCTGTGAATTGGTATGTCTTCTATTCTATTCTAATTTCTACTTGTAGCATGTACCTTCGCAATGGATGTAAGCCTGTAAGCCATAATTTAAAATAACCGCGTTTTATAAATAATTCCTGCATTATTTATAAGACGCGGTGTATCCGCTCGGGCAGATTGTAACATTTAGTTATGGGTTTAATCAAACTAACTAAGCATTACAGATTCGTTTGATACCTAAAATACCTACTACCGCTACTGGCGCCACTTCTGGGACAGCAAGGTGTAGCAAGTAAATCGTGAGATACTAAATATTTAGGTAATGATGTGAAAACTTGTGTGAATACGTATGAAAAAGCACGTGTATATATAATTGCGTCAGTCAACATAATACAGAAACACAAACGAACACTGGCTTGACCTTGCGTCGAGCAAAGATGTAAACCTAAAATAACACTTATAATGTTTCTACGCTACGTCATTCATGTCTGTATAATTATGCACCACCATGCACTCTGTCCTAGTTGTAGCTGTAAATATCGTTACCGAATCGGATCGGATTGGATGTCTATTCCGTTAATCATGGCACATTAATACTAATCACTTGGCATTCGTTACGATATATCTACGGCTTGCGAATAAGGAACATTGTAACGCTGCATTAAATTGGCTATGATTAATTTTATAGAATGAGTTTCGGAACACTGTCGCCAGTCATTGTCGCAACCCGCCGGTTCGACCGACCAGCGAGAATTAGGCGGCAGGCCAAATACCGAAATAGCATTCTTCATCGCTCAGTAACAAAATCAATGCACCAACGACCGACCTTTTAATGCTTTTAATGTTTATTATCTATCTACTAGAAAACAATGCACTTACCAGGTCCTTGTGAAGTTCCTTCGAAATGAAAGGCGTCAACTTTGTAATGCCAACAAATATGAAAAACACCCCTAAAAGGATTGATAAACTCTTCAACACGATTGAGCCCATTTTTCTTGCTGTAACAGCGTTCTTCGGCGGTGATATAAAATATCTTAATCCATTTAATATAGCTACCGGTAAGGAATTATACTATTTCATTACGGACACATTTTGTAAGATTCCTTTTTAAAAAATCTATGTGATGTCATATCAACCTATTATTTTAAAAACACGACAAATTGGTATTAAATAATTATGGACTAAAAGAGCGGCGGAGCACACACGTTTCGCGCCGGCGCGAAAAAATCCATATCTGACCTGATAGTGTTGCCATCCATAAAAAATGAAATAAATGGTAGAATAGTAGAAAAAAGTTATCCCACCTTCAAATCATTATTTCGATTTTAAAATCTGAAGCAATTTCATTTGGAATTTAATAAATAATCTACGAATGCGTAGAATGTATCGAAGTCTTCAGCTGCTTTGCTACTGACAGGTAAGTGACCAGGAATCCTTTGATTTTTTATAGTGGCAGTTATAGGGTGACGTAAGGTAAGTGTATTGCTTGTGTATTGTCATGCAATTTCAACAGAATATTAGGTTGCATGTAAACATGCGTTTCAGAACCTTAATAGTAAATAAAAAGTCCTTGAGAATTCCTCATGTTTTTCACAGGTTTAAGTGTTAAGGTATAAACAATTCTTAAATTTTGTTAAAAATCCATTGACTAGAGAGTGCTATTTCATTACCATGTGTGTTGACACAATTAGCAATAAACATGTTTTAAATATTCACATTTTATATACAAAACACAGACAAGGCAAATAACTAAAATGTTACAACACTATCACTTGGAACATTTTCTCCAGTAATTTTATTTTTTAATTCTGTCATAAATGATGAGGACCCACAAAGGAGAAATTGGTCCTTATTAGAGATTGGTTCTAATGTTTTGAAATCTATACATTCCAGTTTTCTATTTTTTATGGGTTCCTGATACTTGAGAGAGCATTCAGATTTACTTATAAATATAGTATATTGAAAATTCCAATAGGATTTTAATGAGTAAAGTTCATCTCTTAAAAGAATTGTTTCTGGTGATGAACAGCAGTAATATAGCACTATTTTAGTACAATCATCCTCATTGGCTAAAATGTTTTGTATGATAGAATAAAATGGAGCTATGCCAGTCCCTTGTGCTACCATGATCATTCGTTCATATTTATTAGGAACGAAATCATAAGATCCAAAAGGTCCCCTCCACAAAGATTCTTGACCAGGCATCATATTACATAGATAATTTGATACAAGTCCATTTTCACATCTCTTAACAACTATCACAAAGTCATAGTCATTATTCCCTGTACTATATCTAATGGGGGTATATGCCCTACTACAACATTCACTTCCAGCATTGTATTTCACTAAAAAGTGGTTGCCTGCATTCCAAAACAACTTTTTCTTAATGTCACACTCAATTATTTTAAATGAAAGTATTCTATGAAGTGAACATAATTCTTGATTATCCACAAGTTTAAATCTCGTATATTTTAATTGTGATATAGCATTTTCTTCCACCACATCAGATACTTGTCCATGCTCTAAGAAGGTTTCATACGACTTTAGCTGTTTTTCATAAACATCAAATACGCAAGGATTACATCCACTGTTACAGCAATCGTCTTTGCTTGGTTCTTTGGGCTGTTTCATCTTATGTGCATTAAGCTGTAAGTACACACAAAATTCATCGCGCTAGTTGAGATTAAAAATCAGGCTGAAACTTCAATTCCATGTCGAACTTTCTACTGGAACTTCCAATTCATGATGAAAAAATCTTTCGAGACGTATTGTACCGGTTGTGAAATTGTTTTCAGGATTATTTATCGTATGGCTACTACTATGGTCTACTTCAAAGATGTACAGTTTTCAGGTACGCTACCGTGTCTTCAGTTAAAGTTTCAAAATCCTCCACTTGCCCGTTGTATCTGGTTAAAGGGCAGTCAAATACCGTGTGGTGTACAGTCTGCTCAGGAGCTCCACACTGGCGGCATGCTGGTAAATCGCACCAGTTCCATTTGTGCCATAAATAAGCACAGTTCCCAACTCCCGTCCTTATCCGATTCAACATGCACCAAACGCGTCGGGACTCCTCAAAGCCAGCAGGCCGTACCTTGAGATTAGGCTTGAAGATGTCGCCAGGGAGAGATCTTGACTCCCATTCAGATGCGTAGGATTCCTGTTGGTTGGAGGTTGGTTCAGGATCATGGAATCTCAGCGCTGGAGGCTTTTCACGATCCGTGCTATTATTAAAACAAAAACAACAATCAACTCAAGAAACTAAACTAATTAAGTTGTGTAAAAAAATAGACAAGACAATGTAGTTGTCAACTGTCACTGTCAGACGATTTTTTGACGAGTATTGCCATGCCCTGCCGGGATGCCACATTTTAAATGTTTAAATTCCCATATTGTTACATACGTGTTACATACACTTGCTATACAATAATTATGAGTGGGGAGATGAATATAAAATATAAACGGATGATTTATTTCCTCATTCTTCCATATTGCTATTGTAGGTACGTCGTCCCACTTGTCAGTCGGGTAGCCCCATAGTAGCGCCTACCCGCCAACTAATGGGCCATCCACATTAAGTGATTTGTCAGCCCCAATTCATCAGAATCTGACTAATAGGGAATATGCATGTGATTCAGAAATGGACAAAAAAAATCAGGAGTAATCTTTATTGCTTAGTAAATATACACACATGATTATTTTTACAAATAATCATGTTTCTATTAACAAATTTAATTATTTAAAAGTAGTAATTTTCAAATTCTCTCGCAAATTTCCAAAACGCAACGCTATTGACGGAGCGAATCGTGACGTCACCGTACACTCGGTGTCTACTGTCAACAGGTCGTTTGTATGATTATTGAAAATTATTCGCAATGTTTAGCCGTTGTTTATGATAAATAACCAGTGTTTTTTGGGAATTATTAACTGAAAGCAGTGACACCTTGTGAAAAAAGATTCGCTACAATGACTGGAAGCGGTTTTGTCAAGGCACAGTCGGATAATCTGCCTAAAATTAATGTGTTCATGATGACTAAGTACGTAGGTACCTCGTAGAGGTGTAATAACAAACTAGTACATATCTATATTATATAATCAAAGATATATAGGTATTAGGTATGTTACATGTTGAGAACATCTTTATGAACATAACAAACTTAGGTTGTTTTCATCAAGAGTTATAAATAAAACAAATTTGTGTAGGGCACTCAGTAAAAACAAAGAAACTTAGCTAAAACGTTTCGTGATCAAAATCAACACACGTTGACAACAACTGTTGATCAACAACAATCATAATATTTGTAACATTAATAACTAAAAAATTGGGACACAGAATAGTTTTATGAATAAGTACCGTACCTATATAATTACATTTTTAGGTTAGGTTATTGTTTATATTGTTCGCGAGTCGTAATAAAAAAGATTTTAGGTACAAACATATTTAATACTCACTTCGAAATGATCTTATCAACAATATAAACTATTCAAGCACGATACATTATCTCTCCTCATCGCCTTAGACCGTTTTTTTCTTATATTTGCATCTTTGGGCATATGAAAATATATCACGTCAGGTGCAGTTTTAATTTATTCCAAGTGCACGGTGACGTCACAAAATGAGCGCGCCAAAATGGCGGCGTTTCAATCGTCCGAAAATAATAGTAGTTTTCATTAATTTTTTTAGCTCATTTAATGATAGTGTGAAAGTCTTATATTTTTTTCCGGTTTTATAATTACTTATAGAATCGTTTAAAAATATAAAAAAATACATGAATATACCCTATTGCTATAGTGTGGATGCATGTTCCAACCGTCAAACGAGTTGTACGGACTAATTGCATGAAAATCACAATTTGGACCATGGAATTTGCATGATCTGCCAAGTTTCTTTTTCTCACAAATTTCATACAAATAAATTTAAACGATAATTAAAAAATATATGCTAAAGAACATTCTATTATTATTTTACCCTGTAATTTTGTATTTTTTTTTAAACCGGTGTTTTGCAAACTAATTTATTTTTTATTTTTTATGGCCTGGGTTTTGCAACTACAATTTTATTTCATTACTCCAGGCAAAATACGGTTTTGAAAAACATTAATTTATAATAGCGTTTTTTTTGTTGATTTCATTTTAAAATGTTATTATAAGAAGCTTTATTCAAGAATCCGGCAAACTTTCCAACTGGAAAAAATTAAGTAGATTTAAATAAATCATGCGTTGTCTTTTTTTGTAAGATTTATCTTGAATATTATAGAGCAAACGTTAATGAACCAAAATAAACACAAAAATATTTATTAATATTTTTTCTCACTTTTCAGGGGCTAGTTAAATTATCATTTTTTTGATGTCTGATATTATGTCAGATTCTGTCGCTGGGTGACTACTTAATTGATAATTAATCCGTTACACAGAAAAAATAAGCTATTATAAATTATTTCCAAAATTGTCATTTTTTCCATACGAGTTGTCAGTTCATTGCCTGGACTACATTCAGTGTGGCCAGTTACAGTAAGAAAGCGAAAATTGCCGCATTCAAACGGTCCTGCGAAGCGGACTGCAAGATTGTTACTAACCGATGAGATAGGGCGAGACAGCACGTCGATCATGAGGTGGCCGTGACATACTCTCGATTTTTGTGTGCTGCACGGCTATTACGCGACGGCGCGCGAGCTCTCTCAATTTTTCTCGCACTATCCGTCTCTCTCTTATTAGGACATGCGAGAGAAATCGAGAGTATGTCGCGGCTGTGTTTTAGACGTGCTGTCTTGCCCTATCTCATCGGTTAGTAACAATCTTGCAGTCCGCTTCGCAGGACCGTTTGAATGCGCTTTCTTACTGTTAACTGGCCACACTGAATGAAATTGTAGTTGCAGTTGTTATGCCGCGTTTATACGCTTGCGATGGCTTGGCGCGTGAGCAGGACGCAGCTATGTAAACGAATGAGATCGAATTATAGCCCTCTCCCTCTAACGCATAGCTGCGTCCTGCTCACGCGCCAAGCCATCGCAAGCGTATAAACGCGGCATTAGGTGTGTACGCTACACCCAATTCTGACTTCGACATGTTGTTCTGACAAATTGGGGTAGAATCACATAATGTGGATGGTCCATAAAGCCCTAGGGTTGCTGCATAAGAGACGTACAAAAATGAAACAATCGTCTCGCCCCCTATATAACGGAATTATAAGTCTGGCCAGGGAAAGATGAGCCTTTAGGCTTAGGTACTGCTAATATTATTCATATTGAAGAATATGATAAAATCATCAATTATTATGTCTCATCAAAATTGAAAATTTCGTGAGTGGTTTTGATTATTCTTCTTAAATATCGAGTAGAATGGTTCCCCTCCGTTAGCCCTAAGAATTTCATACCTAATTTCGATAGCCCTAATAGTGATTAACTTAATAGCTTAGAGCATTCATCTTAATAGTGATAACATTTTCGTTATTCCTAATTATGCATTAGCCCTAATGTCAGTATCCCAATTCTTAAAATATCTAGTTTCTCATGACCGAATTCAAATTAAAACTAATTTTATTTAACCGATTTTTTTTCCTAGGCCTAATATTTCAATGCCTAATCTACACATTATCTATGTATCTAAAATCACAAACCCGAATTTTCATTTTGCCTAACTAAGTTAGCCCTAATGTCATCATCCCGAATTTTCATAATGGCTATTGTCTCATGACTTTCACTTTTTCTTATTAAGTCCGTTCTGGCGCTTCGCTGGCCGCTGCCGCGGCACACTGGCTTCGCTCGCTTGGCTTGCGCACTGTAGGGTCGCGGTTCTGACTAACACTCCTCCTCGCTTCGCTCGTCGTCGTACCTACACGGACCTGCCTTAGAGTAGAATAGGTAGGCAATCCGATATCCAGAGGTATTTTTGATTCTAGAAAAAACTAGAAACTGATGATATTCGAAGATAACCCAAAAAGTTCACTGTTTCGAAGGTGGTTAGGTGTAGTGTTAGTTAAACATAGTAATCATTAGGCATATTAATCGTTAGGCTTAGGAATTATTAGGAAAAATCATTATTAGTTTCCATATATTAGCACACTTGATGTTTAGTATTAGGTTAGGAAAGATTAATTAGGAAGTATGAAATTACGCCCAGCAAATAATTATACCATACATGATTAGTTATCCGAATATCAGGGCAAAGGTGTAATAAAATTAGCACTAGCGATATAGGTTAAGTGGGGGGGACCCAAGTAAGGTTAGAATGGAGTTAATAGTATTTTATGCAAGCGTTATATAATGTATGCTTTTTCAGTCGAGTACCACGTTAAGGCCTAATTAAGACATGAGACTTAAAAAGCTGATTACTTATTGTATAGCTATTGTATACAATACTTTTTCCACGAGTCATCTGAACTACTAAACAAACTCGGTATCTATTGAAAATCGAAGCCCTGCTGAAACGAAGTGCAGCTAACGGCTTTTTAGTGTTCCGTAGTCAATAAGGAACCCGTATAGTTTCGCCATGACGGTCTGTCTGTCCGCCTTCGGCTTAGCTCAGTAATCGTAACTACCAGAAAACTGTGGCATGGGGTATATAAATCAATCACGCCGACAAAACAGTACAATATAATCTTGAAAAAAATTTGTAATTTAGTATGTAATGTTTATTTTCGTTAAACCCATACTGTGGGGTATCGTTGGTTAGCTCGTTCAATAATATTATGGGTTTCTTTAATCCATTTTGCAAATCAGTAATTCGTTTGCGAGATATTGGGCTTTGAAGCTCTAATTTTTGTTAGAGTCATGTAGTATGTGGTAGTACTACATGTAATGAATTTAAAAGGAAAACTATCACGAACAAGTCAGCATAAGAAAAGAAAAATTGGAAAGAATTTTCGTACAAATTCGGCCGACGCAACCGCACCGCACGTCTATGTAACTAAGCTGCAAACGCACAGAGAGCGGTGGCGGGGCGGCGCGGCGCGGAGCCGGTACCGGTTGTTGTAATGTTCGAGAGAAAACCGCGCCGCGCCGCGCCGCTCTGTGCGGATCATTTCATATTAGCTCGAACACAACATTACAACGCACTTTTTTTCTTCAATAAACACACACACACACACTATAATGGTGGGTACACACCAAGCCAACGAACGGCTATGTATCTCACTCTAACAAATAGCTGTCACATAAATGCTTCGCGTTCGTTGGTCGTTCGTTTGCTCAGTGTGTACCCACCATAACAAAAGTACATATTAAGGGTTAAATTATATATTTAAATATATATATTACTTTTTCGTATTTTTAAGTATGAATTCATTAACAGGAATAGTATACTACTTTGTAAGTACAAAGTTTTTATCTTTGTGAAATATCAGGAATGAAACAAAGTGCGTTAATTTTGAATCCGTTTGTAGGTTTTCACACTTGATTTCTGCGACATTGGCGCCCTCTACACCGACGCCAGAATAAACGCCATCGCCGGTTCGTTCGTTCGCCGCCCGCCATTGCGATATCGCTCGCAGTAAACAACTGTGTAAGTATTTTTGTTCGCGCTTTTTTCCTGTGAATTAGTGTTATACTTAATTTTATTATCAGTTCGTCGGTAAATATATGTGTTAAATATTACAGTGCTCCTGTATTTCATTGATAAGACACATATAGTTATTTATTCAATCCAAGCGGACTCCATTATACGAAGGTGTAATGGCTTCGTACGCTTGGTATCGCTAAATTGTTTTCGCGTTAGATCTCTCGAGATAACTAAATACTCTTGGTTTTCTGGTCAAATTTGAGAACTCTTTGCGATCTACGTTTTGTTTTGTGAGATTTGCCGCCCAAATAAGTAAATAAGCTCGAAATTGTGTTGGCGTCGTCTTTGATTATTCTGAGCTGTAGCTGAATATTGACTTTTTAGTCTTTTGTTTTATTGAAGTCAGTTTTGCAGTAAACAGTTTATTTATCGTTATTAGAATAATGTTGTGAAAAATACTCGTTGAAGTTCGTCTAATGTTTGTGTTTTGTTTTCTTCATTGGGAATTATTTTAACCAATAGCCCTGTGTATTCTGCAGTGTTAGCAACGCATTCACGAAATGGAGACTGTTCCGCTCAATATTGAATAACTGTTTCATATAAATTATGAAAAATAGTTTATGATAAAGAATAAAAAATTACAATTTAAGTTATTAATTAATTTATAAATGTCCTTGTTTCAGATTTTGCTTGTAGGGGTGTAATTTATTTTTGCCAAAATGTCTGATGATGGTTCAACCGCTGTGGAGAAGAAGGGTCGTGGTAGACCTAAAGCCAATGGAACACAAGCTGTAAGTTATATTTTGCATTTTACTAATGAACTATATTGATTGAATTAAGTGTTCGTTTTTAATGCCAATATTATTTTGTTCCAGGAGGCCAAAGCAGATACAAAGAAAAGAGGTAGACCCCCAGCGGCTACAAAAGTTAAAGAATCAACCAAGTCGTCTGATGATGAGCAGGCACCGGTAGCGAAACGAGGGCGCGGCAGGCCCAAGGGATCCAAGAAAAAGGCAGCTGCCCCCAAAGCCAAGGTATATTTTTTTTATAAATGGGCCTGAGACAAAAAATATTTTCTATGTTCTAAGAGGTATTTGTAAAGTGACCCACTAACTTATTAATAAATAACTTGTAAAGGCAGACAATACTTTAAAAGTAAATAGATGTGGAGTAGTAAAGATGAACATTGTATGCAGGGTGGCAGCGGCGAGGGCAGAGGACGAGGTCGGCCGCGCAAGGATGCACCGCCGCCGCGAAAAGATGCTGCCTCCACCGAGGAGGAGCAGGACGACGAGGATGAAGATGAAGGCTCTGACCAGTAAACACTTTCTTGACACTACTACACTACACTCGTTCTTAGTGTAATTTGTTCTTCATAAGTCTCATTGTGTCTGTCGGGATTAATTTTTGTAAGATGTTGACTCACTACAAATTTCAAACATAGAATCATCTCGACAGCATAGAACTCGAGTCTTGTCTACCCAGAGTTTAATCGTGTCAGAATAAAAACATTATTTTTTACATTGTATGATAAAAATCCCAATTTAAAAGTGTTTTTGTAACATTAAAATTCTCTGACGCAAAATTAGTTAAATGGAATAACTTCTGATATGGCTAAATTTTGGGCTCAAGGCTCTCCCTAGAAACGTACAACTTTAAGATATAATTTGTAAGATCCTTTTTGTAGATTTATTGTAATAGGTATTGCGTAATCTGATTTATGATAAGAAAATTGAAATCATATGACTTTGTAGATTAATTCCTTTGACTTCAGAGTCAAGTATTATTTTCTATAATAAATATTTTCATTTTGATTTATGTTTATTTTTTCCCTGTTTTTACCTTACAATTGTTATTTGGAATCGGAATATTTTTGGAATATTAATATTTGTGGTATTTGTGTCGCGTTACACGAAGTTAGAGTATCATGTAAGTAGTGGTATGAGTAGAGCTGTTTGTATTATCTTTATTTTGTATTCGGAGCAGACTGAAAAATAAGTTTTTAATCATTTATTGAGTGTATGTGCGTGAATGTACAATTTTAGAACAAAATATAAATAAATTTATGAAACCCCTTTTGCATTTACATATTTTATTCAAGTATATGCAACAATGACCGACTGGTAGAATATGCATTATGGTAGTAAAGCAGCCTTATTTCGAAGTGCAATTTGGAAAACAAAACAAATTGGAGTTGTGTTTTCGACGACTGCTCCGGAAATAAATAAGTACCGAAATGGCGGGGGCGAAAGGTTGATCTAACATAGACCTATCACATGTAATGTATTCGAATTCCGTCATGTAATTTATTTATTTAAATAGGAGAACCAACAGCTGCTCTATGTTCACACAATTAAGATTGACGGTGGATACAAAGAGCCAATAATAAAAACTAGGGAGAAAGTAATTTCATAAGTGGGATTTATAGGTAAAGTATTTAAAAATCATTATATATTACTCGAAGCAAAATGAATACAAGCTGAATCGTCTGCTTCTGTAATAATTGATTAGTATGGAGCTCGTCATCGAGTTGCTTGCATTGCCGGATAATTTCGTCTTTCAGTTATAACATATACTTATCTAGGATTTCGTCTATGATTGCCGGAAACCCCACCCGACGTCACGGGCATACACTAGAGAAGCGAGCAGCATTCGTATGTAGCAGCAGTTAAGATCGGTAACGGTATGCTTATGCCACTGCCACCCAAAGAGAATACCTATCTATGTATGTATGTATAATCATTATTCACTACATTTTCTGCCACCTAGCGAAATAAATGAATGGAGTACGTTCCGTTCCAATCAGTAATTTCGGAGACGTTATATTTTGTCGTCTCATTTAGAGTATTGAATTCAAATTAAACATTAAACTGACTAAAATTGTGAATTTTGTTTAGAACATTCAAACAAGAAGTAATTATCTTTTTCAGTAAAGAAATAAAATATCTCATACTTTTTGAAATTCGAATGAGCAAGAGGAATGTGTCCTAATTTCCACAGATATAGTAATCTGAAAACGGGGCGTAAATATCCCTCGTAATACAACATGTACTTATTACCAACATAAAAAAAAAAAAAATATAAGGGTTAAACATGGAAGTAGGAATATAAACATGGAACCCGCCTTAAAATAAGAGCTTGGCACCAGCTACCTTATTCACTTGCGTAAATCTATAGTTGGCGTGAGAGTGATTGAGACCACAATCCGTACTCGGTTTCACATTTTCGTAGGTTGTCACTAAAATGAACTCGAGAAATGTCAAATGGATGTATTTTGGTCAAATTTAATCCAGCAAAATTAAATATGTCATCATTGTTTGGTAGTAAGTGTCATACTTGCTCGCATTAAAGTAGCTGCCATATTTGATGTAAACAAACGGACCGTCTCCGAGAAAATTAATTATTTTGTGTATTGTGAAATGTTTAAAACAAAAACCTAAAACGACAACGAACCGATCATTGGGAAAAATTGACAACGTAAAATTCAATAAAGACGTGCACCTTATAAACTGGGAGATTAT
The DNA here is from genome assembly GCA_945867215.1 of Epinotia demarniana. Classification (NCBI taxonomy): domain Eukaryota; kingdom Metazoa; phylum Arthropoda; class Insecta; order Lepidoptera; family Tortricidae; genus Epinotia; species Epinotia demarniana. Next base: position 20,817,770 of record OX244265.1, read on the forward strand.
ACATTTACTGGCCAATATTGAAGACAAAGTTGCCTTATTTAATGCTAATATATTACAATTATTTGATGCTCATGCTCCTATACGCAAACACATCATAAGAGAATCGTCTAAACCCTGGATAACTCCTAATGTCCGGTACATGATGGTTCTCCGCAATGATGCTCAAAGAAAATATAAATGCACTAAATCTGATTCGGATAAAGAAAATTATAAATCTATGAAAAATCTGGTTAGTACTAGTTTGTACTTTGAACAAAAGGCATATTTTAATCAAAACATTAATAATAACCTCAACCGTCCTAAACTTCTTTGGAAAAACCTCAAAAACAACATACTACCAAATTTTAAAAACGAAGCTGATATACCAAAACAATTTAATGATCCTACTGCAATGAATATTACATTTTTAGATGTTCCAGGTCCTAATATAACAAATATTAATTATGCAGCGTTATTTCAAGATAACTTATTTGGCATTACCTCTTTTCAACTTTCCATCGTCGATGAAAATTGTATAAGTAAAATACTCCTTCGTACAAAGTCCAACGCGTTAGGTTATGATGGTATAACTTTTGAGATGATCTTAATGACGCTTCCACACACCCTGAGAGTTATCACAGATCTAATCAACTGTTCTATTTCTACCTGCACCGTTCCGTCATCATGGAAGACAGCTGTTGTCCGTCCGATTCCAAAAACAAACGATCCAGTCGAATTAAAAGATTTTCGTCCCATAAGTATATTACCTTACCTGTCCAAGATCTTAGAGAAAGTGGTCTATGACCAAGTATCTAAGTACTTGGAAAGTAACAATATTCTACCAGAAATGCAATCAGGCTTTAGACGGGGTCGAAGCACTAGCACAGCGCTCCATGATGTGGTTGATGAAGTTCTTGCTGCCCAAGAACTGGCCTGGGAACAGTTTTGGTGCTGCTTGACTTTTCCAGGGCTTTCGATTGCATTAATGTTCCACTCCTTCTATCAAAATTGCAGTTTTATGGTTTCCAGGACAATACAATAAGGTGGTTCGAAAGTTATTTTTGTAACAGGAAACAGCTAGTTCGGATTGTCCGAAGTGATGGTAGTTCTATTTCCTCTGACCCTATTGCCGTGACAAGGGGAGTACCACAAGGTTCAATTTTGGGACCCCTGCTATTTATTTTGTATAGTGCTGATATCGTTCAATGCATCAGACATTGCAAATACCATCTGTACGCTGATGATCTGCAAATATATTTATCTTTTGATCCCAATGACACGGATTCAGCTGTTTCTAAGATAAATTCTGATCTAAAGCGTGTATCAGAATGGGCCACTATAAACTGTTTGGTACTAAATCCAAAAAAGTCAAAGTACATGGTGGCTCACAACGTTTAACAAATGCTATAGAAGCCCAAAATCCTGTAATCGAAATGAATGGTGTAAATGTGACTCAAGTAAGTGAAGCAAGGAATCTAGGCCTTTTGATGGACAGTAACCTCCGCTTTGAAAAACACGTAGCTGAAACAGTCCGGTTCTGTATGTACCGTCTGAAGGTTTTGTACAATGTTCGTGACTTTTTGAGTATTGATCTGCGAGTGAGACTATGTGACGCCCTTATTTTATCGAAACTAAACTACTGCATTACCGTGTACGGTCCTTGTCTCTGGGCTCGTTCGCAGCGCTGCATTCAGAGGGTCCAAAATGCTTGCGCCAGGTTTTGTTACAGGATTCCACCGCGAACTCATGTCACTCCATTTATAAACGATGGCAATTGTCTCAAAATGTTACCACGTCAGAATCTAATGTTAGCGTGTTTGCTGTTTGACACAATAAATACACAAAGCCCAAGTTACTTGTTCCATAAGCTGAAATGGTCAACAAATAGAACTTGTCATTCAGCTAGAGTCCCGCGTATTCAGGTATTGCAAGCTCAAAGACATCGTACTGCTGCTTTTAGAGGGAGTTTTAGGTACCAAGCTACTAAGTGCTGGAACATTATACCTCCACCAATTCGAGCATTAAAAAATAAAACTCAATTTAAATTAAAATTACGACAGTACTTCCTAAACACGCAAAAGCAAAGTACCTAAACTCTGCCCCTACTACTCCTATTTTAGTTACCACTTAATTTACTCTGTTTATACTGTACATATACTGTATACTAATATTACCAATAATTGCTACATTCCAACACCTACATTTACACATTATACCTACTTTACACTTTAACACAAAACACTTCCTTCACACCTTCTCCAACTACCTTCCACAACACCTTAATATTATGAATTAAATTATTATTTAAGCTGGACCAAATATAACAAAGATTAAGAAGTATTTTTTTAAAATTGATAAGCACTACTGACATACAAAAATGCCACCAAAGGCAATCCGAAAAATGACACAAAAACCGACGTGTGCTCACTGCAAGAAAAAAATTATGGACAAGCATTATTTGACATGCTCGGTTTGTGGACGATCATACGACCTTATATGCACTAATGCGGATAAACTGTACAACTTAATGGATGCAGAACGAAAAACTTCATGGTCTTGCATAAAATGCCGCCAAACCAAGGCTCCTTTGAGACAAGCTAGTACACCAGTCACAAGTAAAAAAAGCGCTGCCGGTGCTTCAAATTCTAAACAAGTCTCAAAAATACAGGACATCAAACCCCAAGAAACACATCTATCACTCTCACCTGTCTTACAACAACCAGACCAACAGTTGAATTTTTCCGTAGACAATATCACAAGGAGGAAATACAATGTTCCTGTACAAAACTCTTTCGACTCACTAAACGATGAAGAGTACGATATTTCTATGCTTCGCAATGAAACGCTTAACAGGAGCTGCCCGGATCTCACTGTAAATTATAAAGAAGAAGTTGAAGTATTAAAGAGCAAAATCGCACATTTACAAGAGAAACTAGAACTCTCCGATAGTTATAGTACCAAACTATTACTTGACAATGAAAACCTTAATAAACAATTATCAGCATGCGCGCGACAAATCCAACAGCTAAAGGATATATGTAAATCTACAAAGAAAACTACAAAGGCTACTAAAAATCCAAATAAAGTAAAATATCCGTTATCAAAAAATGAATTCGATGACATGAGTAGAGATGAAACAAAACAATCACCTAATCTACAATCCCAAACGTCTGATACAGAAAAATCTCCTTCGCATGACAGCAGCAGTGCAAGCTTGGACACTATAGAGCAAATTCAATCGCCGCACAGTACGAGTGGTGTCTCCGAAAATAATATTCGACAGATCTATGTGAATCCAACAAATGATACAAAAAGAAACAAAATATGTGTAGTGAGCTCAATTAGTAGCAGGAACAATATAAACATCCTGAATATTATTTTAAAAACTTTTAGTGACACTTTTGATTGCTTTCATGGTTCCTATCACGGCGGTAGAATTCATCAGCTCTTATCCAACTGAACGAATAATATTCAAGAGTATACACTGCGTGACTACTGTATTCTGATGGTTGGTGACGAAGATTTTGAAATACATCGGGACTACGATCATACAGTTCTCGTACAAGAAATAAAAAACACATTGAAAACAATAACACACACTAATATAATAGTCTGCACGCCAACATATGTCTGTGGCGCACCCATATATAATTATCGAGTTGAACTATTTAATACTCTTCTGAATGAAGATATTCAAGCAAACAAATATGCACGTTTTCTAGACACTAACCTAGGATTATCTTTGGACATGTTTTCATTCTTCTCGGGTAAAATTACAAACATAGGAATGATAAAGATATTTAAATACATTAATAGTGTGATTAGGAATGATCAGCTGCTTGAAGAACGCTTCTTGATAAAGATTAATACACTTACTGCACCAACAGATGTATCAGGTTTTGATACAATCCAAGGTAAAATGATTAAAAAAGGAACCACAATTTGTGTGGGAACACAAACTGATGTAAACTTTCATTCTGCTACGACACATGAAACTGATATGGAAAACGAACATGTACCGCTATCTAGTAATAATTTTTTTCGTCACTAAACAGTACACCTGTAATATTTTTCACCAAAACGTACAAGGGTTGAGATCTAAACTAGGTCTTATTGAAATGTTAGCTGAGACAACCAGCATTGACGTTTTTTGTTTTACAGAGACGTTTTTAAAAAAATATGAGGTAACGCTGTTGCAGATAGATTCCTATAAATTGGGGTCCTATTTTTGTCGCAGTAGAAAAATAAGAGGCGGTGTAGCTATTTATGTAAAACAATCATTGAATTACACCGATCTCGAATGGATTTCTGATATAGAATGCCACTTTGAAGTGTGCGGTATCTTGATTCCTAACTTGAATTTTGTTGTTATTGCAATTTACAGGACTCCAGATAGTGATTATAAGCTTTTTATGCGTAATTTAGAGCTGCTCTTATGTAAGTTGACATATCGATACCGCAATATTAAACGGAAAATATTTATTGCTGGTGATTTTAATATTAATCTTATGAATGATGATAATCTATCTGTGACATTTCTTTCAACGTTTGCGAATTTTAATCTCATACCTACAATACACGAGCCCACTAGAATAACCGAAACCTCGCAGACTTGTATTGACAACATTTTTACTAATCACCGCCAGCATGTATCTCAAGTGCGCGGTATCTTGATTCAAGGGATATCGGATCACACTGGACAAATTTTAAAAGTACCCATTAGTTTAAGTTTCCACGAAAAGTACTGGTACGTTAAATTAAGAAAAATTGACAGTAACTTAGAAATATTCCTTAAGTACATGTCCCAAATAAGCTTCACGGAAGTTTATCAGCATTCAAATGCCGACGCAGCTTACAAGGCATTTATAGAGGCTTTTCAATTAATATACAACCTCTGCATTCCTGTGGAAAAAGTAAAAGTTACTTATAAAAAGAGACCCAACTGGAAAACAGTAGGAATACGAAAAGCATGCCAGGTTAAACGTACAATGTACTTGGAGCTGCAAAGGTGTAAGCATAAACCTAGCCTTTCAAAATACAAAGCCTACTGCAATACATTAAAAAAGGTAATAAGGAACTCAAAACTGATATCAAATGATAGGTGTATTATTAACAGTACTAATAAGACAAAAGCTTCATGGGGTATAATTAAACAACAAACCACTATGAACAATAGTATTCCAGCGACCATTGAAAATATAGTTTTTAATGGCCGCAACACCACGGATCCTATAAATATGGCAAAATGCTTTAATGATTTTTTCACAAATCAAGCTGTAAATAATTCGACTGCTAGGAGTAATTATAAGACAATCTCTAGTAAATTTCACAAAAGCATGTTTATAGTTCCAGTGGACGATCACGAAATTATTAAAATAGTTAAATCATTAAAAAATAAAAAAAGTTCAGGCCATGATGATATACCAGTGCAACTTATCAAAGCATGTATACCCTTTATTGTTCATCCTCTTGTGTATATCATCAATCTAACTCTTGAAACCGGTGAATTTCCTATAGATTTAAAAAAAGCACTAATTAAGCCTTTACACAAAAAGGGAGACAGGGGTGATATAAGTAATTATAGACCGATAGCCCTACTTCCCAGTTTGTCGAAGGTATTTGAAAAGGCAATATACAATAGGTTAATGCACTTTCTACAGTCAAATGAACTTTTAAATCCCAATCAATTTGGATTCCAAAAAGGCAAGTCAACTACACTAGCTATTTTCAAAATGTTTAAAAATATATGGGATATCGTTAACGAAAATAAACCTTGTTTCTCCTTATTTGTTGACATGTCTAAGGCGTTTGATTGTGTTGTCCATCATACTCTGTTGCAACAGCTTGAGACAATCGGTGTAAGAGGGCAAGCTCTTAAGTTGTTTGATAATTACTTGTCCAATCGGGAACAAGCGACAGTCATTGTTAAATATTGTAAATCTAACAAAACTCTGGAGTATTTCAGATCCGAATTTGAGGCAGTACATATAGGAGTACCCCAGGGCAGCGTTCTGGGACCATTGTTATTTTTAGTATATGTTAACGAACTTCCTAAAGTTGTAAGTGAACTTTGTGTGTTGTTTGCGGATGATGCCACAATACTTTTCTCAGGGGATAAGTCAGAAATACCTTTACTCAAACAAAATATTAATACAACGCTGAAAAAAGTTGTAGAGTGGCTCTCTAGTATCAATCTTAGTGTAAATTTAAGCAAAACGAAGCTAATGCAGTTTAGAAGCAATAGATCAACTCCTATATCATTAAACATAAGCGAAGCTGGAGTTTCGGTACAAGAAGTAGAGAGTATTAATTTTTTGGGAGTGACTATTGATACCCATTTGAGTTGGAAAACTCACATTAAAAGGATTAACAATAGCATTTCTAGCAACTGCTACGCTTTGTCGATTTTATCTGCAACATGTTCAGAAAACATCGTTTTAAATGCCTATTTCGGAAATGTGTATCCATTATTAAAATATGGTATCATCTACTGGGGAAACTCTGTCGATATACAGTCTACTTTTATTTTGCAGAAGAGATGTATACGCACCATATACCGCTTACATTACCAACATTCGCTTCGAAGAATTTTTAAAGAAAAGGCTCTTCTCACTCTTACCGGTATATATATAATGGAATTATGTCTATTTGTAAAAAAATATCCAGACTATTTTGCTAAACAAAACTCGTTAAGAGAAAATGTAAGGTCTCAATATAAATTTAATTTACAGCGTCCAATTGCTAACAATACAATGTATTACAAAAGCACATTTTTAACGGCAATACGAGTGTTTAATGAATTACCTAACGAATTAAAAATGCTGCAAGGTAATATATTTAAGTATAAGTTAAAGAAATGGCTGATTGAGAAGGTATACTACAATCTTAAAGACTTTTTTGACGACGCATGCAGCTACAGAATGTAAATTAGTTTTGTTAATATAGTATATGATATGCTTAGTTTATAAGTAGTTTATAAGAATTATATTGTATGTTCGCAAAGGGCAACTGTTGATACCATTTTCTGTACCGATCATCTATATGTATACCTACACAGTGGACAATAAAAACATTCTATTCTATTCTATTCTATACTTCTTCTCAATTCTTTATATTACTTACACTCGTTAATATTTAAAAATGAATTACCTATTGACAATTATAATAATACACTGATTATCGATAGTATTGATTCGCGCTGCACTGATCGTTGGACCCATTAGTTTTAGTTTTAAAGGTTCTGGCGGAAGATCAGCGCTGCGGACTCCGCAGCAGTAACGCTGAGTCAGCACCTATTCTACACCACAACAGACAACCCTCGACTAAATTTACTTTTTCTGAATGCCTTAGGTTATAAAAGTGTTTGATAAGTTTGTACCACTATACTAGTTTGTTGTGGCTGAATAAAGTTATTATCTATCTATCTATCTATCTATTGTTCCGCAATGAATGATTTAAATAAAGTAAAATTTACGTTTCTTATAGTTTATTATTGTGAATAAGCAAATATTTTGTGACATTTAAAGTTGCACGTCCCGTACAGCACGAAAAGAAAATGTCCAGCAACCATTTTTAATGCGCATATAACAAAAATATAAAAATTTCAATATTGTATAAAATAATCCAAAAATCCTTTAGATTCTAAAATAGTTATTGTTACCCAAGAATCTAAGAAAAAATATCGCCCACATTAAATTTCTTAAGTAGGTAAGTGAGAAACGGCGTAATTTACTTGCTCTTTCTTATTTTTTCGGATAACACTGATTTAAACTAATTTTCAACTGAAACATCCGACAAATTTCTATAAAAATTAAAACAATGTTGATATATTCAAGTATTCGAAATATTCGTTTTATCCGGATTTGAAATGGTTCTTAAATAGGGCGAATATTCGAATATACGGATTACAAGCCCTAATTGACAACTGAAGGAAACCGTTTTTCACACAGTGCATTATTTGTTAAACTATAAATTAATGAGTACAATTTAGTTTGGTTGTATAATTTATCGATAAACAAGTCGACACAGTAACATTCCTAACAAAGGACAAAACTGGACAAAATTTGTGACAACCTACACAATTGAGGAATAACAAATGCATGTACATCTCTTTCTAATGCGTCAGTACGGCGTGTACACGCTGCTAGGGGTGTACTTTGAAGAAGTAGATCTTGAGGTTCGTGATGCAGTGAGGAATGACACTCGTAGTCCAAGACATGCACGTATAATGATGTTTTAAGAGTGATACAAAGGTGTTAGATCACGTATTTGTTGTATGTATGGGCACGAGCAGCCCGTTGAACGTTCGTTTTGCTACTGGTCGCTGCCGTCTCCCTCTTCCCCGCGCCCCGCACCATGCACTGCGCCGGCGATGGTTGCCGATGAGTCCCGAACAAGAACGAGGCGTAGACATACTCCGCGGCGTTGAAAGCGTAGCTTTCAAGATATTAGCGGCGCTACCACGAACTTCGAAAGTCGAAGTTCGGGTATTTCCATCTCTATCGCACTCCCTTAATCGAGTGACAGGGATGCATGTATTACGAACTTCGACTTTCGAAGTTCGTGGTAGCCGCTCAGCTGCTGAAGCTTTGTTATTGGGGATCACCTTGATCATCCCTTGATTTATTGACACCGTCATTTGGTTCAGGATCAGTAATTGGTAGGAGACACATCTTGTTTACGGCCCTTTTGATTGGCCCCTTTTCAGTCATAATATCGGCGACACGACACACGTTGTCTGGACCTGGATAAAGACGAACGACGCGTCCTCTGCGCCATTGTAGCGGCATTAGGTTGTCTTCTTTAAGTAAGACAAGGTCTCCAACTTGAATTCCTCTCTGTTTGTTCTTCCACTTCACGCGCTGTTGTAACTCCGCCATGAACTCGCGGCGCCATCTGTCCCAAAATTGCTGTCGGATTTGCTCCATTCGTTTATATCTGGTCGTTGGATTGCCAGTGACGGGCAATGAAGGCACCGATGACGTAAGTGGCCGAGTAATCAGAAAATGCCCTGGAGTGAGTGGACACATATCGTTGGAGTCTGATGAAAGGGGTGTAATTGGACGAGAGTTAAGGATTGCCTCTATTTGTACAAAAAGTGTGGTCAACTCCTCAAAAGTCAGGTTTGCGTTTCCAGCAATGCGTTTTAAATGAAACTTAGCTGCCCGGACGCCAGCTTCCCATATCCCCCCGAAGTTTGGTGCGTACGCTGGTATGAATTTAAAATTAATAGCCTCGTTAGTTGCATAATCCGAAACTGGATAACGGCTGGATCGTAAGATCCTGCCAAGCTCATTGTGTGCGCCCACGAAGTTCTTTCCGTTATCGCAATAAATTACTTCCGGTTTGCCACGACGCGATACGAACCTACGTAGACAAAGTATGAAAGCCTCTGTGGTCAAATCGCTGACCATCTCGAGATGAATGGCCTTGGTAGTTAGGCAGACAAATACACATATGTAGGCCTTAATGTTACGACTGCCTCGCCCCTTTTTATTTGCGATCATAAAAGGTCCGGCAAAGTCAATCCCAGTAAAATGAAAGGGGGTGCTAGTTGCAACTCTTACGTTTGGTAAATCTCCCATTATAGGCTGAACTGTTTTATCTCTCAACCGAACACAGTTCACACATTTTTTAGCAATAGCCCTAGCCAAATTCCTCCCACCTACTGGCCAGAACTCTTCACGGAGAGAAGACAATATTAGTTGTGCGCCTGCGTGATACAGACGCAAGTGCTCATAATTCATTAATAGTTTTGTGAAATGATGCTTAGCATCTAACAATATGGGATTGTCCTGTATCGAGGATTTAGGGGATTCTAATTAAATAACCAGTATACGTGTCACGCGCGTTTATTCATCGGAAACAGACTGATGGCTCCGGATGACAGTTGTCGACACGGTTTTATATGTACCCACATATACTACAATCCCTCCACCACTAAATTACAAAATAATTGAGGATGTAAAGCTAATAAAAATCTTTGTAGCGAACATTTCTGTTTCGCGTGGAACGGACAGGTTTCATTTGATGCCCTTCATTCGTTGTGGATGCATCGACTGGCGGTAACCCTGCAGACGACTCGGGACACTCAGTCTCCGCAGCGGTACTCTCCACCGGCGGCTCAACCCTCGGTGACACCTGTGGAACCGGGCCCGGAGGAACATTCATGTCGTCACTATTCTCCTCCTCATGATCATGACGTATAGCAGCGTCAGTTGTATTACCGCCTACCGTGTCATCAAGAGGCCGCGGTGAAAGCAATTCTGGTAATGAACAAAATGAATCGTCTTGGTCATCGGTTTCCTCCGTTTGGTGATGTTGCTCCGACCGCCGCGGCTGGGTGGTTGGCGAGGACTCAATGTCGGTCTGTAATCCATCCGATGAGGCAGCACCGACACTTGCACTCGGCAAAATATAATCATAACTACTCGTCTCGTCTTCTACGAGCAGTCTGTCCGTTCCTCTATACAACAATACATGATCCATATGTTTCCTTGTACTTAAATCTAATTCAGGAATATAAACTCTAAACATTCTAGAACCAATAATGTCCTTAATATAACCCACTTTTTAAATGTATTTTGTACCATTATTGTAAAAATGTTTTACAAGCACTTTTTGACCAATCTTAAAAACTGCAATTCGTTTTCCACAAAAACGGTTACTCTGTAAGGTCTGTTTTGCCACAACATTACTTGTAGCTGCGGAAGACGTCTCGTTAATGACCGACGATGAGTCATCGTTGTTTACCTGCAGCAGGTCGAGTCGGCAGCGCAGGCGCCGGCCTAGCAACAGCTGAGCGGGAGAGAATCCCGTTGTACAATGTATCGAGTTCCTATAGCTAAATAAAAACTTATTAAGTCTCGTAAATAAATCCCGCTGTGGCAAATTTTCTGCTATGATTAATTTTAAACCTCTTTTGACCGTTTTGACTGAGTTTTCCGCTTGACCATTAGAAGCGGGATGGTACGGAGCGCTTGTTATATGTCGGATACCGTTCGACATGCAATAGTTTTCAAATTGCGTTGAGCAAAAATTAGAGCCATTATCTGTGACAAGGGTGCAAACCAAACCGTATCTGCTAAATAGTTCGTCCAATTTATCAATTATTGACCCAGAATCTGTACGAGGCATGTGAAAACATTCTACCCACTTGGAGAACGCATCAACTAGAATCAATAAATGTTTATTTCCTAAAGTAAACATATCTAGGTGTAGCCGTTCCCATGCCCGCGCCGGGTACTTCCACGGCGCCAGCGGACTGTGTCCCGGCGCGTTCCTAAACTGGTTACACACTGTGCAAGAACCTACTTTTTCCTCAATATGCCTGTCGATATTAGGCCACCACATGCGTGCTCTAGCGTCTGACTTCATTTTGACTACGCCAAAGTGCGAGTCGTGTAACTCATTCAAAATCTGCTCCCTATAAATGCTAGGTATAACTAATTTATGGCCGCGCAAAATACAACCATTCTCGACGCTTATTTCGTGCCTGTTTAAAAAAAACGGTTTAATATCAGTCAACGAAACTTTTGACGGCCAACCTTTGTTTACATAATCGGCTACCTTACGTAACGTCTCATCTCGATCCGTTTCGCGCTTAATATCGCTCAAAGTCAACGGCTTTAACAAGGAGTCAGTAACGTAATTAATAAATAAATTGACCTCTTCGACGTTCTGCTGCTCGTTACTCTCTGCACACGGCACGGCTCGCGATAGAAAATCGGCAACGTTGTTTTCACTCCTTACATATTCGATGTCGAAATTATATGCAGTTAAAAATAAAGCGTATCGCTGTAATCTATTTGCCGCCATTTCCGGAACACCTTTTTTGTACCAAATATAGACATCAGGGGCTTGTGGTCCGTCCGCAGTGTAAACGGAGTCGCCCGTCCATATAAATAATGATGGAATTTTTTCACCGCGAATACTATGGACGTACGTAGCCTCTTTTTGGATTTGCGCATAATTTTGTTCCGGCTTGGTCAGTGAACGAGAGGCGAACGCGACCACTCGTTCCTTACCGTCGGGTTGTCGTTGAGCTAACACGGCACCTAGACCTCGAGGTCCTGCATCAGCTGTAACCACCGTCGGCAGAGAGGGGTCAAAGTGCGCCAGCACGCGCTCGCTAGCCAACTCATTCTTAACGCGCTCAAAAGCCCTTGCTTGCTCTTGACCCCAAACCCATTTTTCACTCTTGCGGAGCAATGAATGTAATGGGGCTAGAACACTGGAGATGTTTGGAATAAAACATCTGTAATAATTAATCATTCCTAAAAATGATTTTAATTCCTTTTCGTTCTGGGGAGCATTACTATTTAAAATTGCTTCCACCTTTGCATTTGTTTTGCGCAAACCCGTTTTATCAATAACAAATCCCAGATATTCTACGGAGTCTTTAAATAATTCGCACTTATCTTTCTTTAAACGGAACCCTGCATCTTGCAAACGGCTCAGTACATTTTCGAGTCGCTCTAAGTGAACGGTTTTAGACGGACCGAAAATACATATTCCTTCAATTCCCGCCAATAATTGCTCCAAGGTTCTTTGGAAAAGACTTGGAGCGGAGGAAAGACCGAATACAAGTCTATTATAGCAGAAAAGACCTTTATGTGTATTGATACATGTAAGTTTTTTCGTATCATCTAATACTAATTGATTGTACGCTCTGGACAGATCTAACTTGCTAAATTGCACGCCGCCGTGCAACCGAGCAAACAAATCCTCGTATCGCGGTAGCGGGTAGGAGTCAACATACAGTGCCTTGTTGAGCGTGACGGAGTAGTCACCGCAAATGCGGACGCCACCGTCGCGGCGCAACACTGGCACTATAGGCGTTGCTACTTCGGCGTGCTCCACCCGTTCAAGGATACCTAAACTCAATAATCTGTCTAATTCACTTTCGACCTTTTCTCTAAGCGCTAATGGAACAGTTCTTGGCTTAAAAAACTTTAATGGTACATCCGGTTTGACCTTCAACGTGACCTTGTACTTGTTAAACTGACCTAACTCGTCCGTAAATAATTTCGAATACTTACTTTTCAACCCCTCAGTTAAACTATCTGATTGTAAATTATTACAATTGAATGTACACAATTGCATGTTAAACAAGCTTATAAAATCGCGACCAAGTAATGTTGGTTGTTCACTGCCAGTTTTAATAACATAAAATGTTAACAGCTTGGTTTGCCCCTCAAAAATCACCGGTAACGCTATACAACCTAATGGAAAAATTTTAGTACCATTATAACAGTTTAAAACAACTTTGCATGGTTTTAAATCGCAGACTTTATCCTGAAACTTTGTCTCGTAAATATCACCTGGCATGACAGAGACAGCACTACCACTATCCACTTCGCACAATACCTGCTCGCACGCTATCGACACGAACTGCTGCATTGGTTTACCGTCAACACATTTTATATTATATAAGCCATAATTACCTTCATAGTGCAAAAACTCGTCATCCGCAGCTATAAAGTTGTTGTTTTTAACATTCATGGTGCACATTCTTTTAAGGTGTCCCTTTTTAAAACACTTTTTACACGCGAAATTTGCAAATCTACACTGTTCTTTATCATGGCTACTATAACCGCACACACTACAACACTGCACTGGGACCGGAGCGCATAGCAAACACCGACTGCGCCGGCGCGGCCGCGTTAGCCTCCGTGCGCGACCCTTGCAGCGCCATGCGAGCACAACGAACATCTTGCGCGATCCCCAAGGCTTTTGTTAAAGTTAATGTCTCGATGCTTTCTGCAAACAACCGCTCCTTCTCCTTGACATTCTCGAACCCGAGAACAAACCGATCTCGTAACGCTGTCCCGAGTTCTGCTTTGAACTCGCAATACAGCGCGAGACTCCGCACTCGCGCCGCCCACTCTGCTAAATCTTCGCCCGGGCGCTGCTCGGCCTTGTAGAATTTGTACCTCTCAGCAAACGAACTTCTCTTGGTAATGAAATGTTGGTTCAGCCGGTCCACAAGCTCTTTGTACTCCAAGGTCTCGAGTTCTTTCGGGTGTAAAATATCTCTGACGACGCGGTAAGTATCTTCGACCAGAGCAGACAATAACAGGGCACGACGTTTTACTCCCGATTTATCCTTTTCATCGGTTATGTCGTTCGCCACGCAATACTGCGTAAAACGACTTAAAAAAATCTTCCACTCCTGTACGTGATGGTGGAAGGTGAGACTGCTTCCTAATAATCCGTGACTGCTGGCCATCTTAAACTTGTTTTTCTTCCGTTACACTTGTAAACATACAATTACGCGGGGAAATAACTCGTCGCCAGTTGTCCTGTATCGAGGATTTAGGGGATTCTAATTAAATAACCAGTATACGTGTCACGCGCGTTTATTCATCGGAAACAGACTGATGGCTCCGGATGACAGTTGTCGACACGGTTTTATATGTACCCACATATACTACAGGGATATTTTTTATTATAGTGATAGTTTGAATTACCGATTCTCCCTCCCACTCGCAAAACGCCAATGGGATCTACGAAAGGGTTCAGAGATAAAAGTCTACTTCTGTGATGAAGTGGCCTACCCTCACTTAAATTTTGTATGTCCTTGTTAAACGACTGCGATTGAAATTTTTTAACTAAAAAAGCCAATGAGTCTTTAAGCTCCTGAGCATGCAAAGGTCCTGATAACTTTGCATTTGGTTCCCTACTGTTATGTATGAACCGAAAGACGTAAGCGTAAATCCTTTTTAATCGTACGTAACTAGAATGTCGATCAAATGAGACGATGGGATCACAAATGCTTGAAGCATCGTCTGTAGTAGTTAGGAGGACCTTTACTTCAGGTAAATTTGTAAGTGAAGTATGTGGTTGCACGGGCCACTCAAGAGGATCCTTCTTTAGGAAAGAAGGACCTTCCCACCAAGCAGATAATGACTGCAAATGCTGCGGTTCAACACCCCGCGATGCCAAATCTGCTGGATTTAAATTAGTCGGTACATGAGACCATTGATAACCTTGGGTCAACTCATTAATTTTGTTTACTCGATTGCGCACAAAAGTTTGCAAAGTTTTGGTCTGTGACTTGAGCCAACCAAGTACTACAGTAGAATCTGTCCATATTACATATTTCGAAATATTAGTTGTTATTGACTGAGTCACTTTTGTGCACAATTGAGCGCCTAGTAAACTTGCACACAATTCCAAGCGAGGAATTGTCAAAATTTTAATTGGTGCTACTCTGGCCTTGGCGCATAGTAGTCGCACTGTGATGTGATTATTATGATCTACTGATCGGAAATAAACACATGCTCCGTAGGCCTCTTGAGAAGCATCCACGAAACAATGCAGTTCTGTGCTTTCAACATTAGGCACATCACAAAGAACGTGTATGTTCAAATATATGTGAGACAAGTGATCCAAAGTGTTGATGAACTTCAACCATCTTTTTTCATAGACTGAGGGGACTGGATCATCCCAACCTAATTTTGCAGACCATAGATTTTGGAGAAGAATTTTAGCTTTAACAATGCAACAACATAGAAGACCCAATGGATCAAACAACTTACAAGTTGTAGAAATAATGACTCGCTTTGTTATTTGATTTGAAGGTTTGAAGTCAATGGGAAAGTGCAACTCGTCTGACTGAGGAAACCATTTTAACCCCAAAACACTAGCCTCGTTATTAAGATCAAGACAATTTGTAGATTCCGCTTGACTTTCTAGAATTTGCGGACAATTTGTGCGAAACTTACGCAGAGGAAAGCATGCTGAATCTAGAACTTTAACCACATTTGTATAAATATGTTTCAACTGTTCGACAGTTGAGGACCCCGTAATGAGATCGTCAATATAAAAATCCTTTTCAATGACATTTGAAGTGATTTAATCAGACATTCCAGAGCTAGCTGCTTGAGACACCTTGTGCTGAGAAAAGGTGCCGAAGCCGTTCCATACGTCAGGGTATTGAGCTGAAAGATCTTGATAGGTTTATCGACCTGATCTCTCCACAAAATGAGATGTAAATAGCGCTGTTGCTGATTAAGAGCAATTTGCCTGTACATCTTCTCGATGGAATGGAATTAGATTTAGATACGCACATAGCTTTTATAGATTTAGAGAAGGCATTCGATAAAGTTGATTGGAACAAAATGATGGAGGTATTGAAAGAAGCAGGCCTAGATTATCGTGACAGGAGAATTATATACCAACTGTATAAAGAGCAACAAACTACAGTAATAGTAAATGAACAAACGGGAAGTGCCAGAATTCGTCAAGGAGTACGTCAGGGGTGTCCTCTTTCACCGCTTATTTTCAACATCTTTATAGAAAAGGCTATCAAACAATTAACGGGTTCTTATACAGGAGGGGTCAAATTTAATGGAAGAAATGTTAAGTTTATACGCTTTGCAGACGATATAGCAGCAGTTGCGGAAAACGGAGAAGAGCTCCAGGCACTGCTGACTGAAATGAACACGACTTTTTCAGAGTCTGGTCTCAAAATTAACGCTAGCAAAACAAAATTTTTAGTTGTTTCGAAAAGAAGAGTCGTAGATTCAATTTTTTTGGCGGGGATCTCAATCGAGCAAGTAAGGAGATTCACATACTTAGGCAGTATTATTACAGACGACTCCAGATGTACACCTGATATTGTTGCCAGGATAGCCATGGCAAAGCAAGCCTTTAATCATAAAAAACATTTGCTCACAGCTAGAATATCAAGCGCCACCCGGAAGAAACTGGTTAAAGTGTACATCTGGAGCATAGCTCTCTACGGGTGCGAAACTTGGACTATGACACAACGAGACAGGGAGAGACTACAAGCATTTGAGATGTGGTGTTGGAGGAGGCTAGACAAAATTAGCTGGACTGAGAAGAAAACTAATGAAGAGGTCTTGAACATGGTAAACGAAAAGAGGAAACTGATGAAAGTAATTGAGGACAGAAGAGGAAGAATGATAGGACACCTACTACGGCACGACGACTTGATCAGAATGATAATAGAAGGAAAGATAGAAGGAAAGAGAAAAAGAGGAAGGCCTAGAAGAGCATATATGGATCAGATAAAAGAAAAGATAAAAATATGGTCTTATAGAGAGTTAAAGGCAAAGGCAGAATGTAGATCAGATTGGAAATTACTCCACCGACAAGAGCTAAGCTCTTAAATTTATGATGATGATCTTCTCGATGTCAGCAGTAAGAACGTACCTATTTGCTCTGAAACGCAAAAGTATTGACAACAAATCACTTTGTACGACGGGCCCAATAGCCTGAATATCATTGAGAGACTTGCCTGAACTTGTTTGGGCAGAACAGTCGAACACGACCCTAAGCTTTGTCGTTTCTCTTTGGTTGCGAACAATGCAGTGATGTGGTAAATAACACCCTGACTCCGGCCGCTCCACTTCAGTCATATGTCCTAACTCAGCATACTCTTCCAAGAAATGACGATATTGGTCCTTCAAATTTGAACTTTTATTCAATTTCTTCTCTAAACTAAGAAATCGTCTCATAGCTATAAGATATGAGTTGCCGAGAGACTCCTCGGGCTTTTCCTTGAATGGCATCATTACAGAGAATCGACCATCAGGTAAACGACTAGTATTTTCGACGTAGTGAGTTTCACAGAACTCTTCGTCAACAGATAAAGACTTGCAATCGGAGGGCAATTCTTCCACCTCCCAAAAGCGTTTTAGAGAGTCATCGACATCTTGTAGTGACGTCCTGTGTCTTGTAGTGGCTAAATGACAATTGATATTGTTTTGGTAGTAGCTTTCTCCTGTCAGTCCAGCTAATACCCATCCCAGCTTGCTATCTTGTAGGACTGGCTTGTCCTTGCCTAATTTTATTTTCCTTGAATTAATAATTTCGAAAAACTTGTCAGCACCTAACAAGACATCAATCTGTGATGGCTTGTAGAATTGAGGATCAGCCAGCTCGACGTCGCGAGGCATATCCAATCTTTCGACATCAATTTCAACATTGGGTAAGTTGCCTGTGATTGTCGGGATAACCAAACAATCTGCATTCAATGAAAATGAATTAACGCGCGATTTTACTCTTATTTGAACACGTTCGGTTATTTCTGTCTCTTTATTATTGATCCCAGAAATTTTAAATGAATTTATTTTATTGGAGGGTAGGCCTAACTTTTTCCTCAAATTTTGTGTCACGAAAGACGACTGGCTCCCTGTATCCAGCAAAGCACGAGCAAGGTAAGTCGAATTACTATTAGGACAACAAACTTCAACCTGAGCTGTACACAATAGTACCTGACCAGCCGTGCCAGTCGACAAATTACTTGATGTATTTATTTTGTCCTCTATATCTGTAGTAACAATATTATTACTGGTTATCTTGTCACAATGCAGGAGCGAGTTGTGTTTCTTTCTACAACTACGACAGGAACCCTTCAGAGTGCATTGAGAGCCATTATGGCCAGTACGAAGGCAATTATTACACAATTTGTTTTTTGAAACTTCAACAAGTCTATCTTCGAGACTCATTTCCTTGAACTTATGGCACTGATAAACATGATGGCTCTGCCCGAACACCAAACACGGCTTGATTCGTGGCCCCTCCACAGAAGTGACAAAAGATTTGGGATATTTATTTTCTTTATGGACATTTTTAGTATCGTTAGAACGACTAAAATACATTGTCTCCAAAACATTTGCCCTATTCCGCAAAAACTCTTTAAAATGATCCAAAGTGGGTACATCAGACGAAAATTCTGTATTTTGTTTAGTTGAGGAGAGACGTGAAAAGCTGCCCTTGTACTCCTCCCACTTTGCATTTGTTTTGGGATCTAACTTCGCCGAGACCAAAACTAGAGGGTCCCAACCCTTGGTAGAAATACCCAACGCGTCCAATGAACTTAAGTTTTTCGTTACAGTATCTATTAGATACCTCAAAGCTTTAAAAGACTCCTTTTGTATAGGATTAACACTAACAATCGCGTTTAAATGATTATTTATTAAGATATTTTTATTATCGTATCTTTCACACAACGTTTTCCACGCAAGTTCGTATCCGCTGGCAGAAAAGTCAATTGACCTTATAACTAAACTCGCACTTCCTTGTAGTGAATTTCTTAAATAGTGAAACTTATTCACCGGTGCAATCGAATCGTTACTATTGATCAATGACTCAAACAAATCTTTAAATTCCAGCCAACGCGTATAATTACCATCGTAAGTTGGCAAATTTATGGTTGGCAAACGAATCGCACTGTACTTATCATGGCAAGAACCCGATTTAAATGAGTCACTGTCCCCACTGTCTTTTACAGAAAACGTATCAATGATATCTTGAGCTAATGCGATTTGAGAGTAGAAAAACTTTCAGTTTGAGTTCTTTCTAAAATCTGTACCTCTGACTCAGGCGAAATATCTTCGATTTCGATCTGAATTTTATCATAATCGGCCATTAATTTCCGGAGTCCTTCCAATCGTAAATTTAACTCCTTAATTCGCAATGACGTGAGCTCAAACTGTTGTTCATCTTTGGCAAAGTCTTTGAAAACGGTTAATTGACTTTTAATACCACCGCGCCTTCTATTAAGTTTTTTAATGCAATCGGCAAGAACAGCGGGGTCCGATTTGTCAACCATTTTAAATCAACAATGAGCTAGGCAAATAAATAGGTGCAATCAAACCGGTAACACGATCCAGCCGTCTAGTCCAGCACCGCTGCCGCCGAGCCCGCCAACAGCACTTGCCGCGCTAGGTACAGCTCACAACAGTGCCCGTTCCCGCGATCCACTTGGAGACCGCGTAGCAACAGCGCAATCAGCCTCCCGGCAAGAACGAAGGGCGTTGGTTATACTGGAACTTACCGAATTGAACCTTAAGCGTAATCACCAGCGAAATACGAGAAATTATACTAATGTGCACTTTTAGATAGTCAATTATAATAAAAGCTATAACATTGACTTGCAAAGATAAAGGCAAAACGAAGTTATTGCTTAGAAATAGCAAGCGTAACAAAGAATTTGACTAACGGTATTCTAACGGTACATTTATGTACCTCCAATGACTAAAACATATTTGTCCGATTTTAAAATGCTTATTACTAGTGCACTGTTATTGCTTAAACTTCCAATATTGTTTATTACGTAAACTTAAAATATGTAATTACTTGTTGCTTAGTTGATTTGTATAGAAATCATTAATTGCGAAGCGATAAGAATGTAAAAGGGATGCACAAACAAGCCAGCAAGCTATAGGCTAATACTGAGTTCGTAAACAACTGCACATCGTTAAAATTGCATCGATTTATATAGAAATCTAGCGAGATAAGTCTTAGTGCTCAAATAACTGCAAATTGGCTGGTACGCATAAAGCTAGATACACAACCCGACGTTTGCAAGTAGCCAGGCACTAATTATACAAATAGAAGTTATTTAATTAGGGATAAGGCATAACAAAAGGAACGGGCTTACTTCGATTGGCATAGACTTTCGATGATTACGTCTTGTAGTTACATATCCAAAGCGCCACGACAGCATTCCCTTTCTTTGTTCTTGCGTAGTTACTTTCCCACGGTCGCCATATGTACACGCTGCTAGGGGTGTACTTTGAAGAAGTAGATCTTGGGGTTCGTGATGCGGTGAGAAATGACACTCGTATTCCAAGACATGCACGTATAATGATGTTTTAAGAGTGATACAAAGGTGTTAGATCACGTATTTGTTGTATGTATGGGCACGAGCAGCCCGTTGAACGTTCGTTTTGCTACTGGTCGCTGCCGTCTCCCTCTTCCCCGCGCCCCGCACCATGCACTGCGCCGGCAACGGTTGCCGATGAGTCCCGAACAAGAACGAGGCGTAGACACGGCGTAAGGAAGTAAAGTGCAGGTATACGTCTCTGCTACCTATTTTAGAGCTCTTTCCATGTTTATCCTTATTCCAAGGGGTTAAGGTTCAAAATCGATTGGGTAAAAGTAACTGTAGAGCGTCGAGCTAGAAACGGTTTATACCTTTTACCTGACTAATAATACTACTTAACACAATAATATAGATCGTTTTTTTATAATTTCTTTTTTAGATTCAGTGTTAAAAGCATTTTTTTTTCAAAATCTTTATAAGGCTACAATTTTACGTATGAAATAAGCTGTCAGTTATAATGATAAGTACCTTTTACGCCCCTATGCTTTTCGTGTTACTAACGTTATTTTTTTAGTCCTTTATTTTACTGACAAACGTTTCAGCGAATGCATTTTTCCCACGAATTTTCATTTAATCGAACTTTTATTTACTCCGCAACCGTTAACTTTTTGGGTATAAGTATAAGTTAATTAGTCCATACATTTTTCGTTCACAAGGAGTCTTAATGTATTTCTCTATTTCTTCATGTTCTAAGCTCAGACCAAGAAAATATAAGAAGAAAGTAAAGAAAATATCTTTTTTCTTGGTCTGAGGTTCTAAGATAGCTCGCACTTGTATTATTCAAGTGCCGTTGATTTTGACATGATAAATGATCTTTAATCCGTTGTCTAGAATGCGAAGTGTCTCCCTTACGCAGACAATTTGAAGCTTGTGTACGGAGTGGAATGTGCTGCGGACTCTGTAACGTTGCAGGATGATATAGATTCGGTTTACCGGTGGAGCACAGGCGGTGGAGCGGTGATGTACAGGTGCTCTTACACGGGCGATAAAAATTGCCGAATTGCCGGAAATTCGGGGCAATTTTGACGTCACGGCCATTTCAAGCAATTCGAATATTGCTTAAAATGGAGCAATCATTGCTCCAGTATGGCGCCATGCTGGCCCCATTCAAATTGCCCCATTTGCAGCAACTCGGGAAACTAGGCAATACGTTCATACACGAGAAATTCAGTGGAGCAACAACTCTCTGCGATCGCGCCGTTTCCCCTCCCCTTGCGCCCCCGCACCGCACTCGCCCCAAAACTCTCAACTATGGACGAGGTATTTCTAGCTGCAGCTTGCAGTGCATTTGGACGTAGTTATGCAATAACGTTCCAACCCACACCTCGCCCAAAAATGAGGTAACACCATCAGTGTACCTTTATCGACATTATTTATCAGTTAGGTACAAAGGTGTCACTCGAAATAGCTTATTTTTTTAAATAAAGTTTGACCCAATTGTTCCAATCCACATTTTTACAAAAAAAGGTTATTCATAAAAAGAAAAAAAACATCACATGCAAAGTGAAACATGTTTAGTATTTATATTCATGAATATTATTTCCTTGTAATGTTCCAATGCTTTAGGAACATTTTTAATGAACACATTCTATAATTTTTTGTATGCAAAGAATGTTTCATTTACTTTGGAACTTTGTTGCTAGATCAATATGCTATTTATTATTTCCTTATAATGTTCCAATGCTTTTGGAACATTTTTAACAAAACACATATTGTAATTTTTAGTATGCAAAGAATGTTTCATCTACTTTGGAACTTTGTTACAAAATCCATATGGTATTAATTATTTCCTTGTAATGTTCCAATGCTTTTAGAACATTTTTAATGAAACACATACTATACATTTTAGTATGCAAAGAATGTTTCATGTACTTTGGAACTTTATTGCTATATCCATAAGGTATGTATTATTATTTTCTTATAAAATTCTAATAACTTTGGAACATTTTTAATAAAACACATATTATTATTTTTAGTAGTCAAAAAATGTACCTATCATAATACATATGTCCTGTAGAACTTTGTTGCTAGACCCATAGAGCCCATACTGTTACTTATTATCCTATCTAATACTGTTCCATGTAATTTGAATTATTTTATCAAAATTCATAACATGATCTTTCTTTTTGCAAACAAATTAAAATGCTCCTGGTATTTGTAGCATTTTTGTAACAATCAAAAATTAAGTACCTACACTACAAGTTTGTGAAACGGAACGTCGCTCTCAAGGTCAGTACAGTATGAAACAGGTGTTGACAAGCACGCACGTTTCGTCGCCTTTTATAAAACTATTAACAGTATATATAAAAGTTATCAGTGGATACGTCTTATAAATTAAGTTACAAGCCTAATCATGGAAGCGGAGGAAAACGTAAGTTTTTATCATTAAAATACTTTGTTATACTACAAGTACCTCCAAACACTTGTTGGCCTGTTAAGTAATTATTAAAATGCTTAATGCATTATTTTACATTGTTTGTTTATACAGCTCACCTTCTTAGAAAAGTTACTGGCTAAACGGGAGAAATTGGCAGCAATTGTAGCACTAAAAAAACTAAGAGCTGGTGAGCCGATAAAAGATGGCAGGGGAAGCAAATCAGGAGGCAGGAACAAAATATCGAAAGAAGATACTGATTTCATAGTTGACATTATTGCAAAACTTCCAAAATATGAATCTCATTATAGACGGGAAAAAAATAGTGATGTATTGTATTTACAACCGGGAATGACATTAGCCAAAATTTATAATATATATCAACAGGAGTTTAAACAGAAGTATGGCGACGAGCGCAAATGCACTTCATTTGAGTATGTGAAGAAGATTTTCTATTCGAAGTTTAACTTGAAGTGTAAAGAATTAAAGAAAGACACTTGTATTACGTGTGACAAGTTAGAAATAAAAATTCGCAATGCCAAGAACACTGAAGAAAATGAAACTGCTGAAGAACAGAAGACACGACATTTAGAAAGGGCCGAAAATTTAAGAAATCAAATGAAGTTGGATTTTGAGCAAGCAAAAAATTCACCATCTGTCGAATGCTTAACGTTTGATTTAGAGAAGACATTACCTTTACCCCGCATACCGACGAATGTAGCATTTTATAAAAGGCAATTGTGGTTCTACAATAGTGGTATCCATAGTGCATCTGATGACATTGGGCACTGCTATGTATGGGTAGAAGGAGAAGCAGGAAGAGGGGCTCAGGAAGTTGGATCATGCCTTATGAAGTATATAAATCAGAAACTAAGTTCTACCGTCAAACATTTAATTCTATGGAGTGATTGCTGCGGTGGTCAGAACAGAAATATTAAAGTGGTTCTCATGATGAAAGCAATATTAAGCTCCCATCACACTTTAGAAACCGTATCATTTAGATTCCTTGAGTCCGGCCATACATTTTTACCGAACGATACAGATTTTTCTAAAATAGAAACTGCTCTTAAACACCACCAACGCGTGTACACAGCTGAAGAATACATCGATATTATTAAACGCAGTAAAAAAGTGAAACCATTTCGAGTATATAAGATGCAGAAAAATGATTTTTATGGTACAAACAAATTGGAAAAAAATATAATAAATAGAAAGAAATTTACTGACAAAAGCAAAGTTAGTTGGTTGGTTGGTAATGGTTACATACGAAGGAAATAAAAATAGAAAAAGATAAAAAGCATTCCATATTCATGAGGTCATCACTGGAAGGAGATTTTAAAGAGTTAAACATTGAAAAAAAAATAAAAGGGGAAACATGAAACATAAACAATTCTGACCTCTGTTTGTTGTGGCCTAATGGCAAACCAATTGCTCCTGCGAAATTAGCAGATTTGCAATCAATGTACCAATACATACCCGAAGATTGTCTTCAGTTTTATAAGACTCTGCAGAGTTCCGAAGATATTCTGGACGATGTCGATGGATTTTGCGGAGTGCCAGACTTCGAAATTGAGGGCTATGAAGAAGATGAATAGATTTTGCATCTATTTCTTCCTTTTTTGTGTTGTTTCTTTTATATATAGCAAACAATATTACATTTTATAAACTATATTCTTGTTTTTGTTTTAATAAATTAATGTTACATACATCGTGGAACGTTTTTGCAAAATTATTCTGGATTAGTAATCATACAAAAAGACATTTTGCAAAAACGTTCCAAAACCTACTTATCTAAATACGTAGCTTAGTACTAGTATTATTTTAAAAAACATGTAGCCATCAGGTAACTAACATATATGTCTAAATAAAAACACACACTACTTGTACATTTCGGTTACAGCTAAAAAGTGTACCACAAAAACATTAAGTTGCATTTATCTCAAAATGAAGTCGCTGTGGGTTGGATCGTTATTGCATAACTACGTCCATTTGTAATAACAGCGTTAAAAAAAAAAGAAAAAAAAGAATTATCTTTTCGTTGCTCCACGTAGCCGACGTCATCTTTCCTGCGAAACATGTAGATACTACCCCGCGCCGCGCCCTACCGGCGATCGCACCGTTTCCCGACCCCCTACGCCCGGACCGCGCTCGCCCTACTACAAAAAGAATGGGACATGCATATATGTGCGTACGGGGTAGAAATAAAAATTGCCTCGCATTTTCCAACCGTCTGGATATTTGGCAATTGTAGTCAGTGACATGGAGTAACACGGCAATGAATGGAGTATTTCGAGAAATCATTTCCGAAATAATTGCCGCAATTCCTATAAATTGCCCCGTATTGCTCAATTAATTGCTCCATTAATTTCGGCAACAAAAAAAAATCGCTCGTGTAAGAGCACCTTACAACAGGCTTTGTTTTAATATCGCAAAGTGCATACCCGTACATTTCCAATACCTTTTAGGAACTGGAACAATTAATAGAGTCCATACAGTAAAAGATCTAGGGGTTGCATTTGACTTGCGCTTAACCTTCCACGATCATATTAAAGACCTTGCTACTGCTTGCTATCGTAGATTAGGTTTTTTTATACGTAGCACTAAGGATTTCCATGACCCGGCTGTTATAAGCTTATAAGTACTCTATATAACGCACTGGTAAGGAGCAAATTAGAGGCTTCGGCGATTGTATGTAATCCTTATACGCTTCGGCGATTGTATATAAAAACTTTCTTAAGAATGCTGTACAAAAAGATCTATGGGCAGTACCCCTACTTGTATCCAACCAAGTTCTTACTTGGGACCCTTGGATACAATTAGTTGGAAGTGAGATGCAACTTCTATCTTCTTACATTGTCTTGTAGGCACGTGGTGAAGTGGATAGTCTGGACTTGGTTGAGAAACTGATGCGACTGTTTGTACCAGATGTCCCTCGAATAACCCTAAGACCCCGTGCGCGTCCTTTATTGGCAGTGTCAGTGGCCCGGACATTGTCGCACAGAAATTCGCCATTTGTTCGGGCGATGAAGCTTCTCAATGCGCTTCTGATGTCAGTAACTGAGTGCGACTTTTTTGCATGGCGATGGGCACCTGTTTGTTGTGCGTTTTTAAAGTTTTGCAAGATGATGGAGAGCAGGCAATCCAGTGTTCCGATATAATTTATTGTCTCTTTTATGTACCTACTAGCTTTTGCCCGCGGCTTCGCCCGCGTAGTAAAAGTAATTTTCCAATAATTGTTGAATTGCTACGCCGCCTACTAACCTACTACTACTAACTTCCCCTACTAATAACCCTTCGTCATAACCCACCCATCATGGTAAATTAATTTTTATTTACTATTATATTTATGCCCGTGTGGTGGCGGGTTAGAATTTCACCACCCTCTTTCTTCCCGTGTGTGTCGTAAAAGTCGATTAAGAGAGCATGGTTGAAGTGTGTTGTGGGTGATGGGCTAACAACCTAAGCAATATCACTTTTTGTCGATCTTTTATAGCCACATTTATGCTAAAAGTGGCGCTGGAACATAAAGTTCATGTGCTCTGCCTGCCCCTTTTGGGAATAAAGGCGTCAATGTATGTATGTATGTACGTATTTCTGTTATTAAATTTACAATCATGATTAATGAGAATCTGTCCTCTGGAATAAAAGCTACTTTATGTTCATGAACATTAATGTTGAAATACCAAAATATCTCCACGAATGTTAAGTCAAATTTGTGGCCTGGACATTGCTATAGGCTTGTTTCCTAAGATTTTTTTCCATGCTTTTCGAACCAGTATTTAGAAAGAAAGAAAGAAAGAGAGAAAGAAAGAAAGAAAACATTTATTCGTGGACAAAACAATGGGTATAAAAAACAAAACACAGTAACTTAAAAGTAGCAGGGTCCACGAAAAGGCCCCGACTCAGCATGGTGCTATTTAACATAAATACCCAAAAATTTGTTTTAATTTAACTGCGGCCAAAATGCTTAACTTATTAAAAGTAAGCAGATCTTCGTGCAGCACCTTGAATGTACTTATTACGGATGCAGGCACTTTCCCAATGTCTCCTACCCACCCTCCCATCCCACCGCGCCGCCCGCACTCGCCTAGGTACCGATTGCTGACGATCGAGATGGCACCAAATACAAACTTTAAAACCTATAACCCTATATAATGCGGGTCTCGTTCCATAAGTGAAGTACTTTTTTGTATCTTAATAATAATATTCCTACAAAGTTTCAAGTCTCTAGTACAAAAAAATATGTTTCTCCCATACAAACTTTGCACCCCTTCTTAACCCTCTCAAGGATAGAATTTCCAAAAATCCCGTCTTATCCCTTGCCTACGTCATAAAATGAAGTTCTGGTGTAAATTTCAAGTTTCTAGTCCCAGTAGCTTTGAATACGAACTTTGCACCCCTATTTTACCCCCTTAGGGGTGGAATTTTATATAACGCTGAAAATACTTTTTTTTGTATCCTAATAAGTAAAATACCTACCAAGTTTCAAGTCTCTAGTTCAATAAATAATGTTTACCTCATACAAACATTGCATCCCTATTTGACCCCCTTAGGGGTAGAATTTTCTAAAACGCTGAAAGAACTTTTTTTGTATCTTAATAAGTAATATCCCTACAAAGTTTGAAGTCTCTAGTACAAAAATCTTGTTCTATCCCCTGCCTACGTCATAAAAAGAAGTTCTGGTGTAATTTTCAAGTTCCTAGTCCCAGTAGTTTTGAATACAAAATTTGCACCCCTATTTAATCCCTTTAGGGGTGGAATTTTCTAAAACGCTGAAAGAACTTTTTTTGTATCTTAATAAGTAATATCCCTACAAAGTTTCAAGTCTCTAGTACAAAAAATAATGTTTCACCCATACAAACTTTGCACCCCTATTTAACACCCTTAGGGATACAATTTCCAAAAATCCCGTCTTATCCCTTGCCTACGTCATAAAAGGAAGTTCTGGTGTAAATTTCAAGTTTGTAGTCCCAGTAGTTTTGAATACAAACTTTGCACCCCTATTTAACCCCCTTAGGGGTGGAATTTTGTAAAACGCTGGATGTGCTTTTTTTGTATCTTAATAAGTAATCTTCCTACAAAGTTTTAAGTCTGTAGTTCAAAAAATAATGCTTCCCCTATACAAACTTTGGACCCCCGTTTTACCCCCTTAGGGGGTGAGTTTTGAAAAATCCTTTCTTTGTGCTACCCTACACCTTATAAGGAACCTACGTGCCAAATTTGGAATCCGTAGTCCCAGCGGTTTGGGCTGTGCGTTGATATGTCAGTCAGTCAGTCAGTCAGTCAGTCAGTCAGTCAGTCAGTCAGCTTCTTCTTTTATATATTTAGATGTTTACCAGTGCATTGGTTAAGTTACAACTGTAAATAGTTTTTCATAAGTAGATTTTTGCGCGTGATATTTTGTTATGGGTATCTACTTACATATTTAAAGTTCTAGTTCTAGGTACTAGTATGCTGGCTTTAAACTGTTGCATGGCGATAATCTTATACATATTACGTAAATAACAATGTTTATAAACTTGAACAACATCACAAACACATACAAAAACGTGTTTTATCATAAGATGTAAATGTATTTGGCAAAAGTATTGTTTGTTTGACATTTATTTTCTACAGGGTTTACTATATCCATGGTAACCACCCAACATCCAACAGAAAGAGAAAGTACGGAAGTAAGAGATAACATGTCTCCGCCATGGTAGAAGCATAGAGGGGCTGCCGCGACACGAAAAAGAATTTCGTTCGTGTATCTCCCTTTGTCGCTCGAACCAGCAAGTGCGACAGAGAGGGAGATACACGAACGAAGTTCGTTTTCGTTTCGCAGTAGGCCCTCTGATAGAAAACAAAAAAGAAGTGACAATTTGTCAGAACTTGTCAGATTTGATGCTGGGTTGGAGGCTTGGAGCAAATGGATGGATGTCATTCTTCTTTTTATTCCTGGTGGCGCGACAGTGATTAAGATACTGTCATTTTGCTGCCAGCTTTAGTTAGCCACAATGCTGGTGCATGACTCAAAAATACAAACTTGTTTTATTTAAGCATAATATTCGAGGACATAGTAAAATACAGGTCACGAAAACCAAGGTTTATTTAACTTGTTTGCACAAGATAAACAACAGTGTAACAAATGCAACTGCCCACCCTGGCATAGTAACCACGAAGAAATATATACACGTACAGCACACAAACAAACTTCATCCGACGTCGCTGGCCGCCATGATCGGGTCGGTGCCATGCCACGCCACGGTAGTATCCGACTGGGCGGTGTGAGCAGTGGGCACTTTTTCCATACATTTACTTGCCTTCGATGTCTTTACTCCGGTCCTTAGATCCGACACCGATCGTTACGGATTGGTGTGAACGAGCATTAAGCCCAATTTGTTTCACGATTACTTTCGGTAGTCTGTGTAGAGCCAACCGTAGGAAACCATATTGTTTTTTTCGAAGGTCCGGATACCCCGTATTGTCGACATTCTACGTTATCTGTGTACTTGTGCGTGCCTTGTCGTCGTGAAGTGAGCTCGTGAAGTTTGTTTCCGTCCGTTGAGTTGAGAAATATTTGGTGAAATATACGCATCATGCAGTCATGCAATTATTCCTCAGTAACTTTTTATAAATAGTTAGATAATGCAGTTCGATTTACAATTACGCAAAGTGTGATAACGATATCGGTGTCGTTTTCAGCAGTGCCTTGGAAAAGTTTTACGACGAATTCTTAAGTTGTTCAAGTGTTGTTGTTCAGTGGTAACTATTTTATAATGTGTAAATAAGGTGTTTTAGTGTTTAGATAAGAAAAGGATGGTTGCAATTGAAAGGTTTGTAGTATTGTTTATTGCATTAGTTGTACTATGCTATTCTAAACGAAAGCGTGTGTCGTGTAAGAACGACGCAAAATGTTATAGTACTGTAATGTTTTGTGTTGTGTCGTGAACTTCAGTGTTATGTTTGTAAATATTGATTTCTATTTGAGATCTAGAGGACTTATTTGACATAAAAGTAACTAACAAACTTTCATACAAACTTTGTGTATACAGAAATATGAGGCTAAAATTAACCTGTTGTGGGTACAATATTTTGAAAAAACGTTTGTTTTTATTCTTGGCCATAGCTGGTATATTTAGTAGGTAGATATCATCCATTGACACCATTTGCCTGCAAGTTTTTAGCAAGTATACCCACCTTATAATGAAAAGCATGCATTACTAATAATTCATTGCTCATAATAATAAAAATAATAATATATTCTTTATTGCACCACAACATAAGAAAAACATGTTACAAGAGTACATAAATTTAAATAGAGGTAACAACAGGCGGTCTTATCGCTTTAGAGCGATCTCTTCCAGACAACCTTTGGGTAGCAGGAAATTTTCAAGAAGAGTTGTAAACCGGTAGTGCAGGAATAAATCAAAAAAACTTACTATCGCATACATCTCATTATATGACAATATGTATTATGCTCATATGTATTATGTTGGAACTATATTTTATGATTTACAATTTGTGGGAGCATGATTGTAGGATTTCATTTTGTGACTATTGCAAAAAATGTAGCACAGGAGATTTGATGCTGGAGCTGATTTCTTGCCTTCCAATGAGAATATCATATAAATTCGTAATATATAATACAATAAATATTTCTAACCGAGGAATGTTTAGTACAAAAGTTGTTTTTGAATGACATGCTTCCTGAGTTTAGTTTAGTTTTTAACCCCTGGCATAAAAAGAGGAGTCAGTGGCATTGTAGTTCCGAAAATAATAGGCCGATTTTAATGCGGTTTTTCTTTCCAAAAGTTGATGTGATTAATATGGTTCTTAGCTACATTAAAAAACAAACCGGTTCAGCCGTCTTTGAGATATTGAACTTTCAAAAGAAAATGTTGGTGGTTTTCCTACTTTTCTAAGTTGCTTATTATTTTCTATGACATGCTATTAATTTATATTGCCCATTTGAGTATCAGTTGTAAAATTGAATAGATGAACCTTGCAATTCATAGTTGGGGTGATTCCATTCAATGCCAATGTTATGATATAGCTGGGAAAATGTATCAGATAAAATTGGCTATAAATGAGACACAATGTGCTGTGTTTAAAGTGAACAACCAGTATTGTTGCACTTCTAGCTGTCAATGTCAACACATCAAACTCAAACTGTAGCACCTTGACATTGGTCAACCACCTTGCTAAATTCAGTGAGGACAATACACTCTTGTGACAACTTTGGAATAGGCTACGGGATCATCTTACCATCATGCTTGTTTGCCACCATCTTTGTATAAAAATATCAAATCATAACTGTACACTGACTGCACAGTTGCCTAGTCCAAAGTGCTGCTTCCATACATTTTTTGCTGGTCAAATAGCCTACTTGTTTGCCTTGCCTTGAACATGTTCTTTTTTCAGTCATCACATTATTCTTGACAGAGTGGTCCTGGTAATTATAGGATCAGCAACATGGATCCTCTGGACTTGCCCATGG
Source organism: Epinotia demarniana (assembly GCA_945867215.1). NCBI lineage: Eukaryota > Metazoa > Arthropoda > Insecta > Lepidoptera > Tortricidae > Epinotia > Epinotia demarniana. The sequence goes on from OX244265.1 coordinate 20,849,243, forward strand.
GCTATGTGGACTTACCATCAGGCAGGTCATATGTTTGTTCACTTCCATCATAGGTATGTTGTATAAAAAATGGACCAAGTGTGTGTCAGACCATGCACAATGTAGAGTTCCATAGTTACCCTGAGATCAAAGTTGCTTTTACATGTTCATTTTGTAAATTGGTTGAATATTTATTTTAACTTGTTATATATAATAACAAGTTAAAATACCTGTGATAGTTTTCTATCTAACTTCATTTTATATTCTACTGCCATGATTTTTTTAGGGTTCCGTACCCAAAGGGTAAAAACCAGACCCTATTACTAAGACTTTGCTGTCTGTCTGTCCGTCTGTCTGTCAACAGGCTGTATCTCAAGAACCGCGATAGCTAGAGACAGTTGAAATTTTCACAGATGATGTATTTCTGTTGCCGCTACAACAAACACAAAATATATATATAGATAAAAACTAACAAAAAATACTAAAAACACAATAAAATTAATATTTAAAGGGGGCTCCCATACAACAAACGTGTTTTTTTTTTTGCTGTTTTTATAGATAATGGTACGGAACCCCCGTGCGCGAGTCTGACTCGCACTTGGCCGGTTTTTTTCACATACGCAACAGCATACTATTTAGTCGGCAGCGGTTAGATTTGATCATAACAAACATTTTCACTATAAAAGCTTAATATTACGCAAATGGGTCCCTAAATAGAAAAATGTTTTTAGAAACCCATTAAATATTTTTGAATGACTTACCCAACAACGCCCCACATGACCCACATCATGACTGTCATGAGGCAAAACATAAATTCCCACTTTTCATAAAGATTTGATTTGTACCACTTTGTCCCGATGTTTCATATTTCCTTTGTATAATAATATTACTATATGGCCTTTATTGTTCCTTGACTTAATGCTTACAAGTTTTTATAAAAAATAACATAAAAAAAATACTTAATTAACTCCTGACAGTGTGACAGTCATGACCCAATTTATGCGGGTATAGGCTGCTTCATGGATCTGTTTCTGTTTTACCTGAATATTTATGATTTCAGTGCAGTTGGTCTATAAGATCCCTTGAAGAAATGTATACCATCATCTGTTATTTGATAAGGACCAAGATTACTCGCTAGATAATTTATAGTATGTTATAGTATAGATATTTAGTTGATTTTTTTTTCTCCCTCCACCCATTTCCGCACCAGTTGGCTCAGTTCGGGTTGCACAGGGCGATTCCAAAACACATTGCGAGCTCAAATACCGCGAGCCATCCGATTGCCTCTCGGACACTGTATTACGCGTCATTGTTCTGCATATACCCAGATATCGATCGATTTCGTATGAAATTATGTATAACCATGCCAAATTACTGAACTCAGTGCAGACCGGTATGGAGAAATGTTAAGGGTTTGCTTTGAGTCTCCTTGGTGTGTAAGTGTATGCACCATTTTCAGTGACATTTTATGTGTTGACGTGACCACGCCGAAGACACTCACTCTTTGGCTCGTCAGTTCGTGTTAGGGGTCAGTTTACTTTTCGCGTGGGCAATAAATAAGATACCTAGGCTACGGTTACGTCCGGCAAGAGGTCAAGTCAAAGGTCATGTCAAAGATAAATGGCCCTACAGTCCGCTGTAGGTGTACAAGTTACACATCCGTATTTCCACCTGCCGTGTGCTTTTGCACGCGAAATACCGAGACGAATACTCTATTCGCGATTAAAGACTAGTGTGCACCTAGCCTTTTCAACAATTAATGGTTGACTTCATCACATCGCAATAAAAGTAAAACACCTGTTAAATTTCATCTTGTGTAGATACCACGGTATCTACCTAAGTACGTACATACACATTTTATTACCTATCTGTGAAACAGTAATTAAGCAAAATTGCGAATTTGTTTTTGTAGCCGGTCATGTACCTCTAATTAACAATGACAAAAACTGTTGATAACGATTATCTTCCCTTGTGATTATGCGATGGTGTTAGATGAGTACGCTTTAGTATCTAATGCTAAGTATTTCGGTATTTAATGTTTCAAACTTCAACAGTATATTCATTACAGTTATGCTATATCACGCTAACTGCACTGCACTATTATGCTTGACTTGTAAGAACATCAAGTTTTCCATGTGTGCTTCTAGACAAGACAAATATCCAATTAGAAACTATTATAAATACAAGACTTAGAGACTATTATAAATACTATCTGTCCACTTCGCTTCGTTAACGTTGAATGTACCTTATCTCTGTGCTACATTAAGCCATACATACTTAACCCGCGAGCACTGTGCCAAAGTACTCAGGCCTGTTTTCGTATCACCCTGACCTGTGTTTACTCTAATACATTCTAAACACAGCTTGTAGGTTTTCGTACGCGTAAGGCCATCAAAATGTACCGTGAACTTCCGTTCGTCTTGTCAGTGATTGCGTCCAGACTTTGGCAAACGAAACATCGTGGTCGCAGTTGCGCTGATATCCCCTTAGGGCTTCTCCCTAGTTAGTAGGGCACTGCTGCCTGAACTTGCAGCATTCGTAGCTTAGATGGAACCTCCTGGTGAGAAGCGTGTGCGAAGGGTAGTCTCCGTGTATTTGAAGGTGTGCGTGCGTCATGTATCCAGCCAGCGTTTGTTGCTTCTTCACCGGTGCTTCGCTATATTCGCACCATAACAGCGAGACGAGCGAACGGTACAAGACCGGATTGTCATCAGACGTCACGGTAGTGCATTTGTCGCGACCGTTGCGCGCGCGCCGCTGCTCCGGGAAGTAGCGCTTCGCTGAACCACTGAACCCGCCGTGATCTTGTTTCATCGCGGAAACTGCAAAATGCAAAATTACATCACCAAATGGAGGCAACAATGACAAGATTCTGGCAGGACACGATATGACCCGTTTAACGTTGCATTTTGAACGCGATCGTGAAGCCAAATAGAGTTAAACATTTGGATTTCCTCAATCGAAATACCTATTCGAGGGACAGCTAGAAAGACATCAAGTGGGCGAAACAAATTGCATTGATTAATCAAATTCAACAACTTTAATATACGTGATAATATGACTAAGCAGATCCGATTAGTCAACTTTATAGGTACTAGTAGCCATGTGGCCAATTTAGGGTAACGAGCTCAAAACTATAGGTGCGCCTTTTGGTGCTATCCATACGAGTATGTTATTTGTGACCACTAACTTCCTCCAAATTACAACCTGGGGCCTATTTCATAACAACTTGTAACTTATATTATTAGCGGAAATCTCTTTTCAACTTTTTTTTTATTAGAATGTAGTTTTTTATTAGAGTAGGCAGCCACTATATGGCTATGAATATCCTTATCTTCATCGTCACTTACCATCATGTAAATTACAAGTCAGTTGTTTAAAATAACATTAATAAGTGTAAACCACAGCCCCAGGAGCGAAACGCATATTTAGCTCTTCATGTCGAATTCGGTTCAGCTACGAGCTCTGAATGAACTGCTTGAATTAAAGGGCCGATAACTGTACAGTAAACACACTTGTGAAGTCGTTTTTGACATACCTGCGCTGCGACATTTACCTTCTTCCATTCCAGTACTTTGACGACGGAATATCAAAATCGTGACACGTGCCATGCCTTAGCGTACTATGCGTACTGCTTATTCTTCGGCAGTCGCCCGCGGCGGGGCTACGGGCTTTACATTCTAATTAGCCTGGCATAGGCCATAGGCATTATTCTCACCTATGCTGATGCTTTATCGTTTCACGGCTACTACCTCAGTAATCAAATTTATTTTAACCATCTGCGACATTAAGACTGAAGAGGCACTACAGCTGCTCTCTTCCAAAATGTTTATACCACGTATACGTAACTGTTTTAATTTACTTTACGTCACACCTGGCCATAATGCGAGTTTTACTGCACGCTGCGCGTACGGAAAAACTCGCATTGTGGCCAGGTGAAAACGCAAAATTATCTACTCAACACGGGCGGTAATTCGTAAAGCCCCAGAGCGCATATTTATGGCCCTCACCTTCGGTTCGGGCTACAAACACCTGCGATCTGGGACATTCACGAATTCACCGCCCTAGTTATATTATCATTATTATTAGGAGCCTATGGTGTCCCACTGTTGGGCAAAGGCCTGCCCCCTCCTTTTCCAGGCATCCTGATCCCGAGCAAGCCTCTGGCCAATCCTTTAAAAAGGAGTCTATGTCGTCCCGCCATCGCCGGCGAGGTCTGCCGCCCTCCTTATATACGTAACGTATATTATACGTAATGTACTATTTCATTCGCTGGCTCTAAATTAGCCATAATATAAATCGTAACTGTATTCTTTAAGAACTTCAATCAATTTTCTTCAAGGGCCAAGTCAAGTAGGGTTGGAGCGGAAGAAAACGTATACATTACGTGTGTCTACTTGTGTCGGTCGGTTAGTATTAGTAGCATTTGTAATCCAGTTGATCTCAGTAAACCATCAGTAAACATCATAAATAGTGATTGTTATGATTGATATCGACTCTACCGATCAATGGGCTTTTAAAAACGTCTTATCAGAACAAAGGGTTTATAATATTGAGGCCCATTAGAGGTATTGTCACTGCAGAATGATTACAACTTTTTTATCTCTCGAATTTGCAACACTTGGTGTTCTGGGGTACTCGGGTCGTTGCCTCAGTGAGTCACTTGTGCAGGCTGTGACTCAATTGTGATTGCGACCACTCTCGCAGGTACCAAATTTCATAGCACAGTCGTCGCCTATCGGCGCCTCTTTTACAGTTGGATCCTTGCCCGATGAAAGCATCGCGATATAGTTCGTGTAAAATGTGTGATAGATATTAAAATTTACTACGTTGGTAGTGCGTCCATGCAATGACGATCTCTTAACACAACTGGGTAAGGACCAAATTCTTGGCCAGTAGTTAGCGTGGTTTTAACTACTACTAATTAACCACGGCTACTGGCCAAGAATTTGGTCCTCACCCAACTGTCTTCATCAGATTTGTGAATGTTATACTATGGTATTGTCTAATGCAATACATATATCCTTAAAACTTGAAATGACTCAGATATAGTTGCTTGTTCATCTCAAGTCCTAGATGGGTAATGCACTGAACAAGACATGAAAAAGTGTAAATTGTTTCATTCTAATCTGACTTAGATGAAAGGTGAGGTATCACTATTCTTAATTACGGCTTAATGTCTCTTCGATAATACTTACCTATGCACTAGGCAGCTAATCTTTAGGTTTACCTTGCCCTGACATTAAACAATACCTATAAATAGCTATATCATTTGCTGCCATAAATGTGATATAAATAATATCTAAATGATGACCAGATATCGTAAAGTTTGTAGCATTTTCGGTGCAGCGTAGTGTTGTTAACGGAATTGGTATAAACCATTTCAATCGTTATGCTTAATTAGCGTTAATAATAAACATAATTAACAATTTTGTTTGATATAGTCGATACCAACTCCGTTAAGACAACCATGCTGCACCTAAAATACTACAAAATTTACATGTCTGATGATGACGCAGTCACATTAATTCCTATTGCGGCAAGTAGTGGCACATCAGGCCATTGTGGCGGCGCTACGCGCTACTTTGTACAATTAGTGACATATGTTCTTTTCTTGTTGCAGATAGCATGGCGTAGTTACGGACAACGCTAACTGCTGTCTGACGGCGTTTTGATATTCCTTCTAACGTAAGTACAAAATGCACTAAAAGATGTCTTCATTTACAACTTTCTTCAGCGTTTCTAAGCAGAGCACTAAACGCTCTTAATTATAAAGGTCATGTTATGGCCATAAAGACTTAACAGCAGTGGTAAAGTAGCGGTAGTGGGTCAAGCCCCGAGCGTTGGCCTACGTCCTGAATTTTTAAGTATTCTATTAAGGCGCCGCATGTACCTGCCTCAGAGAGCTTTTCTCTTGGATGATTGCGTCTTTTTACTTTCTCACGCCGTTTTCTCTGTACACAAGGGCTCGCACAATCATAGTGCTCGCGGCCAAGCCCCTTTCCTTAAGTTTCTACCTGTAAGACTTAGCGTTATCAACGTCTTGGAAATGCTTTGATGAAAACCCAGTGCAGAGGAGGTAGGTACTGGATATTTATTTTAATTTTAGAGTACATGCAAATAGGCGATGCATTTCAAGTCACTAATGTATTTTCGTCGCGTTTCTTTTAGATTAGCATGTGGGTCAGTGTAGCGTCTGGTTTCTAAGATAAACATATTGAAGTAATCGCTAGCTAAACTTTCACGTTTGCCTCCCGCAGTAAGTGGCATATTTTACTATATAACCAGTTTTTAAAGTACCGCGTTCACCGCTATCATTATCATTGGACTTTGAAAGCTGTGGTGGAAACTTCTACGGGATGTTGTTGCGTCAGAGCGAACCATTTCCTTTCAAATTTGATTGCTCTTAGTAATTTGAAAGAGTTAAGTTATGTAAATAATGATTTCGTGCAGTAAATTTCACTGTCCGTTGATGTCAGTTTTTGGAGTTGCATATTAGAATTATCACTCACGACGGGCTATCGTACGGAATGCTAGTTTGTTTCGTTGTTAGCGGTGAAGAATTTCTATCACAACATAAGCCTGCAACGACAATAGTCATAGTCTAAAGTTGTATGGGTCATTGTACTGGACGGCGGTCGGAGGAGCTCAGCCTGTTCAGCGGATACGGTGTCAAGTTGCTTTCGCACCGCAAGGGTACCCGCCGCCCGCCGCGAAAACAAACATGTTTCAACTAAAATTCATGAAACAATCGTATCATTATGAAAAATTGCAGTATGTATGAAAAACAATATAATGTACGAAAACAATTAAAATTATAACGATTAACTTTTACACAGAAGTGTCTGTATTTAAATGTTCACTCGCCATTTTAGGTACGTACCTACCGTCAAAAATATTTCAACATGCACTCTAATGCCTTAACAATAGAGAATAGAGTGGTGTACATGTTTGTGCAAAAAGTGGTTCTAACACTGCCCCATACAGAAATATTAAAGATAAGTTACGAGCCTTTCTTCTGAATAGTTTCCAGCCATTTACTGCCTATTGTACGCTGGTAATTAATATTTAATAAATTTACTGAGAAATGTGATAAAGCGATGGTAGATAAGATAGCTTAATAAATACCCTTAAAGCAATGCGAATAAGGTTGACAAATGGTCAGTTAAGTTTGTTACTGTTTGTACCTAAATAGTATAGGTAATGTTTTTCTTGCTGAACAATCAATGTAGGCACTTATTCTTTTCGATTCGCTTGTTAAGAGCGCCGTGAAATTTTCAATCGAAGCTTTTTGTCCAGTGGATATTGTTTAATTACAATCACGTTATGTGGGCATACGAGCAGGAGGCACCAGCATGTCGGTGGCGCAGTGCGCGGGTCAAGCCGATTGCTACTAATTCAATTAGACTGCAAATGGAGCGCTCGGTGCACCTACCACCTAAAGCCCATTTCCACGCAAGGACGTTGAAAATCATTCACGGGGATATTAACAACTGCATAGACTTTTACTAGATTTTAGGCAATCTTTATTTAAATTTTCGAATAGATGTAGGTAGGAATTACGTACGAAATGATTAGCATTATTAATAATGGCCTCATAAAAGGCTTATAAGGTTCACATATAATTAAACATTTTGGGACTTCGTTTCTGTGAAATGCTACGTACCTGGTCAAAAAGGTCATTCAACTCGTTTTTATGCATTATTGAAGAGTACGTAACGCACTCTTACGCGTACGCAACATCGGATCCCCTGCATGATTCATTCCATTGTAATTTCGTCACAGCGTACCCGAAATTTCGCCTGTGTTTGCTTACTCGTACACTACGAAAGAAAGTTGTTATGCAACAAACAGGTTCACGAATGTGGCCTACGAGAGTATTTCACTTACACAAACCAACTGCTTCGCTATTTCGTCTGCTTGATTTGATTACACAACTTCATATGTCATTCAATTGTTTTATAACAAAAATCAACGTCTTTCGAGCGAAATAAAGTTCATTTCTCTAAAAGAAGTGATGGTAGATATGAGATTGGGAAAGTAAGCTTTGTATTTGCTATTAGCGAAGAACGCTAATGTAGATTTGTGTGGTGAAACGTGTAGAATGAGCAAATGCGCGTGAATGGAGCTGATGCAACTGCTGCAGACTTTTTATTTGTTTTTACTAATGTGCATCTGCTTGTACCGGGGCTGATTTAGTGATGTAACGGAGTTAAAATAATAAACAGAGAAGGTTTCCTTTCGTAGAGCTAAATTAAGATGATAACTGACAATGACCAACACTCAGAATTAGGCCAGTCATTTTATCCAAATAACCGACCCTACCCGTGAATAATTAGTTCTTGGATTTTTTTTTCGTAGGTCCCTCGGGGGGGGGGGGAGGTCACTGGGAGTGTCAATTAAAAAAGTAGACCGAATCGGGCTTCTGCATATATTAAAAAAAAATAAAAAAATAAAAAAAAATTATAAGGCTAAAATATAAAAATAAAAAGTAAAATAAATAAATAAATAATAACTAATATATTAAATTCTGGGGACCAAACTTGTAGAGAATCAAATTTCCTACAATTTTTGTCCTTACGGTTTTACTGTAAAAACAAAAATGGCAGAGTTATTCAAGAAAACCCTTTTTTCGAATATACCCAGAAGCCCGATTCGGTCTACTTTTTTAATGTACACTCCCAGTGACCCCCGAGGGACCTGTGAAAAAAAAATCCAAGAACTAATTATTCACGGGTCAAAATCTATAATGACTGGCCTAAATTGATTTCTTACCAAATTCTCCCAGTGAAAAGAATGTTTTGCTCGCAGTTTATTTTTGCCAGTTTTTTATTTGAGAGGATTAGTTTGAAAATTCCTTGATTATTTCGATAATGATATATGTATTGGGTCAAAAACATTTAAATAAATAAATAAATATTTGGGGACAATCTGACACAAATCGACCTAGTCCCAAACTTGTACTATGGGTACTAAACGACGATAAACATTCTTATATAGATAAGTAAATACTTAAATACATAGAAAACATCCATGACTCAGGAACAAATATTCATGCTCATCACAAAAATAAATGCCCATACCGGGATTCAACCCCAGGTCTTGCTTCGTAGGCAGGGTAACTACCAACTAGGCTAAAGCGGTCGTCATTTTTTAGCTTGAGTTAGTGTTCATTCTTACCTGTGGACGCATCCAAAGTTTTAGTGGCAGCGTAATCTAACTATTGACTGATAATAGCGATCCGTTATCGATCCCCACATTCCGACTGATTGGCTCAGCTACTCTCCTAAACAATGGAGTCTTGCTGTTATTTAATCATGCTTTTAGCATAGTTAGTTTATTAATTTAATTATGTTACTTGTCACGAAAACGGTTCCTCAAAATTCTCAATTCATTTATGAAAACTGTAAAGAAAACATGAGTAATTTTGTGTAGAATGGACAGTTGGACACCATATGTAGTCTATAGCTATTTTCCGATTCCATCGCCTAACTTAACTTGGGAATTCAGATAATTGTATTACGATCTCACATTTCCTCCAGGCGGCGTACCAACTTTTTTTGCACCCCGGCATTGGCTGGCACGGCTATGATTCATGAATACTATCTGTACGAGCTACGTACCACTGTATGGAAGTGTGATCGGATGTTTATTTATTGATATTTACACTCATTACAATTATCCGGTTAGATAGGTTTTTATTAGAAATCAAATAACGGCGAAGAGTTGTTCAAACATCGTTAAAACATTACTGTTATTTATGTATTACATACAAGTAAGCTTGCAAGAAATACAAAGTTGAAGTGGGTCACTGTCAGTAACCGTGCTCACTGGCCGAGAATGTTAATAAGCCAATAGGTAACTATCCAATAACACTGTCAATACATTATTGTGGGAATTTCGTAGTAACGGAAATAGAACGTGATATTGAAGCAAGTAAATTACGTATTATTTATCGTTTAACCGCCGCCTTGCAAAATGATTTTGGAAACAATGGCTTGTAATGGCATCTCGGTTCTCTGAACATCAATGGCGCAAGACGAGTATTGTTTGAGATTATCTTTTTAATCCGCGGTAGTTTGCCGTTCCGTTACCAAATTACAATTAACTAAGAGGTTTGTTCAGCAGCGCTACTCTTTGTCGAACGACATTGGCCTATATATTTATTTTCGTGTGACTAAATTTATTTTATCGCAAGTCGTTTCGAAATCGGCAGGCAATAATATGTCATTTTCCGTGTCGGGTTACCCATTGAGGAAACGTGCGTGAGCCCGTGAGGTACACAATGCATGGTGCAGGCGGTGCCTGGCTCCGGCCTCCCTTCGTACACCCTTCAATGGTCGATAAGGTACGGAACCGGGGCTGCCTGTCCCCCAGACGACAGTGAACTGCTTTAGGGAGTTTCAAAACAATTCACATTAATTTTGCTTATTTTTCCTGGAGTATCTTTCTGCAGGAGTTCTTTAACATGATTCAATTTGATTCAGTGCTTTAAACTAGTCATAATTGTATGAGCTGAACGCTACGAATGACCAAACAAATGATCCATAACAGTACCTATACCTACCGAACAAAAAGTCATGACTGCTCAGATCACATCCTGTAATTGTCTATACAATCGAAACGACGACATTTATTAACTCGGATTATGAAAGTCGATAGATTGATTCGTATCAAATTCCACAATTCGTGCATGTCGTCGATTTTAGTTGTTTCTCCAAAACGGATCAGTTATGCGACGTAATCGCGTGTTTCGCCGCTTTCATCGATAGTGAACGCGTCCGTCCGCCGCCGCCCGGTCACGGTCGTGTGTAGTCGCTAATGCCGTCAGAGTCGCGGCTCGCGTCACACTTTTCTCCTCAGTACCTGTGCCCAGATTGCAAAACGTGGCACCCTGCGCTGGGCACCCGGCGGCTTGCCAATGCCAACGCGTCTTGCTCTCTCTGACGCACCGGAACGAAACCCGACTACTAACTGCTGCCCTACTATCACTTCGCCAATAGATGCGATACGACTCTCTAAATCTAAGATTCACATCTGAGCGATTAAGTATTGTATTGCTGTTGTAAGTAACCAAATACGGTGTGTTTATACGCGGATCATGCTGACAGTACGGTAATTGGATTCTAGCTCGATGGTACACCAACGTCGTGTCGACTTTGTAAGCTGCAAGACAGGTGGCAGGTGCGCCCATAGTCGCTGTTCGCCGTAGTAAGTGGAGTCTGATGTTTACTTGAGATTGTAATTTATCCACTTGGTAAATCATCAATAGACAGCGATATACATTTAGGGTGACCTGGCCCCTATTTCACCAAATAGACAATTGTTACCTGAGAACGACAATTCTCCGTACATTGCTGGATCCACAAGTACCCTAGTGACCACCTTGACTTCTAGAACAAGCAATGTTTGGCGAATTGTCGGTGTCAGGTGACAATTGTCAAGTTGGTGAAATAGGGGCCGATGTCAGGAATTTTAGAAATATGTCAGGAATGCGGCCGGAAAAAGGAAATGTCAGGAATTTTCGGCAAATACATGAAACAATAAAATTTTACACACTGTAAACTTTTATTTTTAATCACAATAACAAAAAAGGTAAAGCCACAAGTACTTTGGAGTTTCATAAATTTTAACTTATAAATAACCGTAATTATCTAATTATCTTTTTACGATATAAACATAAAAAAATACGACCCACGACGTAATAACAATACGCCGCGAGCGCGAGCGCGTCAAGCTCGTGTCAGGAATTCTGACAGAACTTTTGAACTTTGTATCTGGTAAACCTACATTGAGACTGGAACGCTAACTAACAGTAAAACCTCAGCAAAGATATATTTGAAGATGAACCGACTAATAATTATGGCGGTGCAAGTCAAGTGTATCTTTATCTTAGTGATTAATCAATCGAGCACGATGCGACGTCACCACACGAGTGCACGCTGTACCTATAACCCTGTGCTAAAGCGCTAAGGCTGTCGGGGTGGAGCTTAGCGGCTCGGAGTCTCGCGTGCCTTCCATGTGACTCACGGCTTTATCTTTGTACCTTTGCATTCCTTCGTCAATACCGACTACGCATTTTAAGTAGTTATTACATTCAATTAATGATTATGGTTGTCGATATTCAATGCTTCGCTGTTTGCCTCTGCATTATAAGGACAATTTATTCGACATAGAGGGCTTTTGACTGGAACCTAATATTGCCTACCGTAACGCCAAAGTGGAAAACTTTCTTCGGCTATTCGATGCGTGGACATGGAATGCTGACGCTGACATACAGCGACCTCGTGATATCAATGCCGTGTCAAAGAATTGACAAGTAAAAAAAACGAAACGGAACATCGCCCATGCTTGTGACGGGGTTATTATATGAACATTAACCCGACAAGGGGTGCTTTGATACTTAAAAAGTCCAAGGTTAAGAAAGTAAATGGCCATCTAAATCACCCTCTCGTCTTGACATTGGTAAAAGAGAACTAAAAAACTGGTCGCTGCATTACTGTAACGAGGGCGCCGCTAATACAAGAGCCGGTTTTAAATTTTACCTTCATGTAGTTTTAGAGATAAGCGCAAGCGGAGAACGAAACGGCTGAGTGAAGACGACACTTATTACACCGTCGTAGACGTCAATTAGTATTGCGTGTCGCTACACCATATAACAGTACAGTTGCATTACATAACAAACATGGGAGTCTTCGCACAAGGGGACCGAGTTCTCAAGCGCTGGGTACGTGAACTCGAGCTTGTCGCGTGACCGCCGGGAACGCCTAGCTTTTTCTCCTTCTACGTCTCCACGATGATAGAGAGCGAAAATCTACTCGTTAGCAAACTCTGTGAACATTCAAGTAAGATAAAATCACACAGTCGCCAGCTCCAACGACCTAAATCGCGAACACATCAGGTTCCGCGATTCCCGTAGTTTGAATTAACGAACACGCGATTTTATGAATGGCGGCGCATCCAAGTCTGCGACATTCAGATAATTTACTGAACCGCTATAATAAGCCGGTTGCTCCCAATAAGATACCTAGTCGAAAAAGTTGCTAGTCGGCGTGCAGTGACACGTTTACAGATATTCCGGTGCCGGAGCAGTTAAGTTAATACCGGTGGAAATATGTGATTTATCTACTTCCCGCCGTTTAAATGCACGTGATCCATGCACAGCTACATATTTCACGTAGCTGTTTCATGGACAATTTATAAACCGAAAGTTGATTTTAAGTATTTACTTTACTCATGGTTATTGACGTCTACGTTAACAACATTTTGTCTATAAACCCGTTTTATAATTGCTCAAACGAAAGAGGGTAATGTGCTCTTAGGCTCTTAACCTTAACATTCCTTGTTTTTGCCCCTTCATTAGTAAGAGACCTGCACAAAAAGAGCAAGTGTTTAAACACGAGTGCTCGTGGCGTGGCATGTGGAGAAATGTGAAGTGGTACCCTATTGATAAGGGAGGGTCGTGGTGGGTCCACTTGTTCCGCCCCTATGCACTCGCTGCGAGGGTCGCTAGTTTTTGCACCTACCTCGCAATGAACGGCGTATGTTCCCACGCCACGCTAAATGGAATTAACGTGCTCAATGGAAAATAGATTGTTTGTGTTTACTCGATTGTGACCCGCGTGTATTGGTTCTTGCCATCCTGGTTTCATTGTTGAAGTTAACTATTGGTACTAACTTATTTTTATAAAGAAGAGCGTGGTTTTATGCTTGTAGTCCGTGCCTTAGTCGCGGATTTAGCAGCAGTAATCCGGATATCCTTCGTGGCGAATTACTGATACAGAAAGCGTGATATTTTTTGTTTTTAGTATGAAATCGTATGCCTCTTTTTGATAACTTGGAAGGTATATTGTTATTTTTTATGTCTTCCTATTTCTGACTGAACTGACTGAACAAAATAAAACAGTCATTTCATTTATGTTAGTTAAGGCCGCGGAATGGCGGTATTCGAAACTGGTTTACTTCCGTTCAGTTCGTTCCATCCAGATTAAAAACGAGAAAGCAAGAAAATATTGCACGCGTTTATTTTTGATCATATCTAATTCGAGTTTAGGCTAGAGGCTAGACGTTACCGCCCGCCGCACAAAACGGAGCAAGAACGCAGCTGCTCCTGGTAGAGTTTCTGCGTGTTTCTCTATCGGATCGGCAGTGGAACTCGTGGGATGAGGAATGACGCTAGTGTGGATGGCGCGGCGCGGGCGCAGTTGCGTGTGCGGTGCGATCAGCTCACCGTAGCACAGGAAGGGGCAAGGTCGGCGTCCAACCGTGAAGTACCAACGCGATTGACATTTCTGTACCCCGTTCTATAACGCAACATGTTTTTACAAGCTTTTATTTAACTTGCCATGTTAATAGTATGGGACAAATCTTGCTAGTTAAATTTGACCCACTTCCCGGCGACCGATTGAGCTGAAATTTTAGGTATAAATATAGTTTGTATGACAATTCAATATTATGGTCGATGGCACCATAATATTGAATTCGTAATGATTCGATATAAATAAATAATTGAATTGAATTGAGCTGATCTGATGATGGAAACAAAAGGTGGCCATGGGAATTCAGTACTTAACCGACGTAACCTCGTTGAGGTCGGGTTCGTTAGAATCGTCTCAATGAGTAGTTGATGATGGTATACAGAAAAGCACAGTGGCAATTAAAGCTTGTACCAAAAATGAAATTTTTTACAGAAAATTATTATTAATCACAGCACCATTTTTATGCTAGAAATGTTACTTATAACAATAGCTGTATTTGGAATTTTATTCATAAATTACGTCATCGTTTTTTTGACGATTTCCCCCCTCCCCCCCATCTTCATCCTGTTATTCCTTGAAATGGCCTAATAAAATTACTATCGTCATCCAATGGCCATACCCCCCCCCCCTATTTTGAAATGACGTAATTTATGATTGCCCCTATTCACTTATGTTCAATAGATAACTATCTAGGTCCTATGACATTTAGATCAATGAAACCATTTGTCATCGGCTTGTTAATTTGAACTAACTTATCGCAGTTGGCTGCTGCATATGATTGGTTGATTTTAGTTGACCTAAATTACGCATTGTGCTGCATTTTGACCATCTACCTAATTAATTTTAATAGCTTGTTCCCTTCCCATATCGCATAGATCTGACAACTCCGTCTACTTTGAGAAAAAGTAATTCAGCAGGGTATTTTAATGCTCTTGAGGAATAAAGTCATTGTTGTTGGTTCGGAATTCTCAAGGGAATGTAGCAGCTAGTAAGTTGCAGGCACAAGCGCACGAGTAGCGGAAGCGATCTCAACCTGTATATAACATAACATAACAACAGTGCAGCGCCGCCGGCTGTTTCGGCTTCTGACAGCCAACACTAATAAACTGGCTTCGGATGAAATTTTCAAATAGGAAACGTTTCCTAGTAACGCGAAACGTATACGTTAATCTATTTGTACGTACTAACATTACGAGCCCGCTGCTGATTGGAATGCAACATCAGATGCATATATGCATACAATATGGGTTCCTTAGGCAATTGCTTTATTACAATAACTATTGATGGAGAAGTGCTCGTTAGAGCCACATTGCAATAAATATAAACACAATCGAATACGTGGTAAATAGACTCTGTACTGTATTCAACTTATTAGTTGGCTGGTAGGACATTTTGATTTTTGCGAATATCTGAACCTGTACTGGTACTGTGTTGTGTACTACTGTGGTAGTGTTGTGCACCATGATTGATATATCGTCGGTTGGGATTCAGATAAAATGCTACTAGGTATTTATTCCCCAAATTCATATTGAGCTAAATTAAGTGTTCAAATCGTTTTAAGCAATGAGCAAACAATTTTACGTGCATATCGGTCGCGGTGTTTCACTACCGGGCCATATGTTTACGTTATAAATACTGAAGTGCGCGTGTGTAGGTGCGGCTGCGCGAGTATAGGTACATGATACATGCCAGGTTCCGCCCACTTTGTGCTCTACAACTTTTCCCTATTAATTTTTGAAAAAACAACTTTTTATTTTTCTAATTACGTTAATACACAACAACGTAATCTTCTGCGTATACACGCCATGCGTGATTGATCGATTCGATTACTGATTGCCCAGGAAACGGTCAATCAATGAACATTCAGCGAGCATTTTTGTCGAGTCAAGAAATGCTCGACGAAAATAGAAAGTGCCTTAAACTTTGGCTAGCTGAATGACCTCGTTGTTTGACTACCCAACATCGGCTGGTTGCCATAGACACTGCTTGATTCAACAATTTCACCGCGTTTTTCGCTCGTTAGTCCGCACATTGAGAAATGCTGTCTTGTAAACGATCGCCAGTTCCATCGATCAAAGCGGAGTGGAAAGAAAATGACAGGTGATCGGAAACAACACCATTACGTGCTGTTATACAAATCGGTGTCGTTTTTCATAGTCGAGACTAATCACGAGTTGCATAAATGTATATGTAGATCGAGTTGTACGTAGTCTACATGTTTTATCCTTGTGTTACGGCTGTTATATATTTACCTATTAACGAGTTATCAATAAACAACAACCTGGAAAATGACTCGTAATGTCACTTTCCCGCCTGTTATCGTACTATTATCGTAATCGCCAATTGATAGATGATAGTAATCGCCCCGTTACGCTGAGTAGGAGTGCCGTACGGATTTTGTAAACAAATATTATGTTATCTCCTAATATTGTCATGTGCAGACTGCGACTGCGTTGTATCACCCACACCACACGTAGGTACTCGTAGTGATGAGGGTTTTATTATGAATAAACCATAACAATTGATTTATGATAGTTATATGGATTGTTGTATAGTGTTATACTAGTAGTGTACCTTGTAGATAAGTAAGTTGATGAAGAATACACATCATTCCCGAACTCTGGTTTTTTTCATTCTTATTGTATACGCAGGTTTCCTTAAGGTGTAATTCCGTGCATCGCGGCCGTTGTTCGGAATTACACCTTTAGGTTTAATTTTGGACATAAATGGGAAAGAAGGGTACTTCCTGGTGTAAATGAAATGAGGGTGAATAAGTAAACTTTGAAGGTTGAAGAAGAAGAGTTTAATCCATGATCAGGTTGTGAACCATAATTGCCGTGAGAGAATGTGTGATGCAATGATACATATGATAATACCCCTCCTTGCCCGTGGTCCACCTAATCTGTTCACCTGGGTGGACCACGGGAAGTTTTTTCTACCCGTGGTCCACCTAGGTGGACTGAGGTGAACCACGGGCATTTTTTTTTACCCGTGGTATACCTATGTAAACTTTGCTAAAAGACCTTCTTTAATATGAGGAAGTGAAATATCACATTTTCGGTTCTGGCGCTTCGCCGGCCGCTGCCGCGGCACGCTCGCTTCGCTCGCCCGGCTCGCGCTATAAGGTCGCAGTACACCTAACACTCCTCCTCGCTTCGCTCGTCGTCGTACCTACACCGACCTGACTTAGGTAGTAATTTTGGTATTACGCGTAAAAACATTTTGGTAATTTGCGTGTAATTTTGGGGCATTCATCTATACAGTCTACTGGAAAAGTTTACCGAGGTGAACCACCACCAATAAATTTTTACCTTAGTCCTTCTAGGTGGACCACGGGTAGAAAAAACTTCCCGTGGTCCACCCAGGTGAACAGATTAGGTGGACCACGGGCAAGGAGCTGATAATACGTAGGCGGTTTGAGAAGTAATTTGTTTCAGCCACTAATAGATGGCGTTTGCCGTAACTGTCTATTTATTCTTAAAGTTTGATAATTAAATATAACTAATCTGTGGCATCAAGTCATCTCCGGCGGGAATTTTAGATTTGACAGCTGTTGGAAAAAACGTAATCGAAGTAGATCGGCGAAATGGAGAAAATTGGAATTCGTGGTGTGATTAAGTTCTTTTTTTTGGAAGGTAAAACAGCAAATGAAATTCATGAAAGGATTTCTCCTACGTTGGGCGATTCTTGTCCTTCATACGAAACGTTCGGCTTTGGGTAAATGAGTTTAAGCGTGGCAGGACAAGCATTGAAGATGCACCTCGACCAGTACATCTAGCACAACTTGCTGACAAGCCGCTGGTCGCGCGACTGAGCGTCCACTGTCACACTCGCACCGTGCAAATTAGAAAGAGGACGGTAGATCCTTCTCGACTCGCGTCGCGGCGCGGCGTCAGTTGTGCTAGCCCCCCTGGTGCTCCAAAATCAGCAGTTTTACCAGAAGTCATTGATAAAATCCATGATTTAATTTTAGCTGACAGACGATTAAAAATACGGGAGTTAGCTGAAGTCTCAAACATCTCGACTGAGCGGGTGCATTTTATATTGCACAATGAATTGCACATGAAAAAGCTTTGTGCAAGATGGGTGCCGCGGTTGCTCACTCCAGAACAAAAGCGTATTCGCATGCAAACATCTGCTGGAAACTTGCAGGTGTTTAATAAAAATCCAGCAGAGTTTCTTCGACGTTTTGTGACCATGGATGAAACCTGGATTCACCACTATATCCTGGAGACAAAACAGCAGTCGAGATAATGGATAAGTCATGGTGAGCCAACTCCAAAGAAGGCGAAGTGCGTCCCATCAGCTGGAAAAGTCATGGCGTCGATGTTTTGGGATGCGAAAGGTATTATTTTAATTGACTACCTTGAAAAGGGAAAACTATCACTGGGGCATATTATGCCTCGCTTTTACACCAGTTAAAGGTAGCGATAGCTGAAAAACGTCCAGGGTTGGCCAAGAAAAATGTGATGTTTCACCATGACAATGCTCCGGTGCACACATGTCGGCTTGCTGAACAAAAATTGGCGGATTTATGGTATGAGATACGTCCACTTCCTGCTTATTCGCCAGATTTAGCTTCCTCAGACTATCACCTATTCCCGAAGCTCAAAAATTTTCTGTCGGGGCGAAAATTTCAGTCTAATGAAGAGGTGATACTGGAAGTAAAAGCATATTTTGAAGACCTGGAAGAAACCCATTTCCGTGAAGGCATCGAGAAGTTGCAGAAGCGTTGGGATAAGTGCGTTGAAGTTCGGGGGGATTACGTAGAAAAATAAAATATATACAACACCTATACAAGTTTTTTATCATATCAAACCAAGTTACTTATCTTATCATTAATTATGTAAGTAAGCTATTGAACGCAATGACCACTCTTTCTGATCTTTTCTTTTGATATCTGTGGAAGTCCTCTAAAGCTTCTAATAGTCTGATGGCCTCACTCTTATGGTGTTTAGCCTAGTGACACTGCCGACGAAGCAAGCTTCGAATCCTAGCAAAGACATTTATTTCCGTGATGAAAACGAATATTTGTCTTGGAGATTTAAGTATTTATTTATGTATATCGTCGTCTAGTAGCTAAAATACACGCTTTGCTTAGTTTGGGACTGGGTACTAGGTGGATTTGTATAATTTTGTCCGCAAAAAATAACATTTTTATTTATTCATAAACGTCCATGAAACATATTTTAACGAAAATGCCTTAAAATAGCTTGCCACTTTGATATTTGTGTTTTTAAGAAAGGAACAAAACACAGTTTGGTTAACAAAAGCGCATTAAATTTTATGTATAAGGTTATAAAACTGCTTATGATATTGTTGCAGACTGACTTGATGCGGTGACAGGATGGACGCGGCGGACAAGCGCATGCTGGAGCGCGAGGCGCTCCGCAACATGATCCAACAGTGGAACGCCAACCGGCTCGATCTGTTCGAGCTCAGCGAACCCAATGAGGTAAGGACAACACTCATATTCAATACTAATCTGATACAGGGTAAATTCGGAGAACTGGAGAGATGGATACTTTATTCGCATTCATTTCAACAGCGTGCGGAAACCGGTTTAATCCCAAAAAGGTATTTGTTTTCCCTCCAGTTTGAAAGGTCAGATGACGGAGGTTTTCGTGAAACTAGTTCCTATGCCAAATCTTGGGACTAGGTGCCAAAGCGGGCCCCGCACTCCTTTAGCACCGTGTAGTAACCGGGAAAACGCTAGGAGGACGCTAATGATAGATTTTCCATGCTCTCGTTGACAAACACGAATAGAAGCTAACTAGTTGGCTATATCTCGGTTATTGGCAATCTCTCTCTCCAAGATTGCACGAGGTCTTATTTTCTTGACGAAAAATGTGTATACATATCTTTATGAGCATTCGTCCGCCTCGCTACTTCTACTTCTAACTGCGTGTCATACACGTCGCTGATGGTCTATCGATTTAACACATATATGTATTTCCAGTGATTTATGAACTGCCGGTAGGGTCCACTTTTTTCACCATCAAATATCGAAAGCTAAATCTAATTCCAAGTATAAAGGTACGAATACAAGGTCTTTCATGGTTAAAATTAGCTGTCGGTGCCAGCGTTACGGTAGCGGTAACGTTGTTTTTGCCTAAACGTGTGAATCATAAAATTGCCGTAAAGCCGAGACGGGTCGCATAAGCATTGTTTATACCTGCACGGGAAAGACGTGCAGGCGGCGGTTTGTTTTTATCGCCGCTTCATGCAGAGGAACCTGGTGGGTCACCTCTTTACTTAGTCGCTACTCGAATCTATTGTCCATCTGTCATCTAGAAATGGCAAGTATTGCGAATCTATAATAATATCGCATCATATTGTGCATCATACCGAAAACACACGATCATGTTCGAACAAGAAAAGCTATTTATATTAAAATCGGTTTATCCACATACAGACAAACGTTAGTCTACGAGTACACCTGTGTTTACGTCGGGGGTTAAAAATGTAATCCATTTCGTAGTACGTAGCTTTCTAGTTTATCTTTGAGTTATACAGAATATAGAAGTGTTTATGTAATGCTCTCATACAAAATAACACAACTAGACGTTCGTATAAGTAGGCGTTTTTTCGTTATACGAAGGGATCTGTTAGTTTCGTATTGTAGATATTCCTTTGTATCAACATATCATTATCAACAATGACTAAAACGAGTTCCTTTTACGAAACCTTCAACGCAGAATGTACTTTGTCAACATAAACAATCTTATCTATGGAGCGTAGATTACTCGTGATAACGATTTGTTCCCTCAACTCTTTGTTTCTATCCTTTGTATATGTTTACATCACGAAAAAAGTATAAGATAGATACGAACTTAAATCATGTAACTGGGCATTTTCAACAATTCCTGTATCCAATTAGCGTGAGTTGTTAAACAAACATTAACCCGGAGTCAGTTTTGTGACGAAAATTAAGCATACAAATTATGTGAAAATTACCTTATTTCACATTTAAATAAAGTTCATATGCATATGTTTTATAGGTTGAAAAGAAAAAGTTGATTTTTATACCAACAGAATACTTAAGTGTCAGTTTTTTTTCATTTCACGCTAATTATTGAAATCCATCTAAGAAAAATATCGTGTCGTTACAAAGCATATGGTATGTTGATTCAGTACACTCGTAACTAAAACATGTGAAATACAAAGCACATATTGACATATTGATCAAATATTTGCTAGGCGATTGGAACTCACTTTTGAGATTAGTTTGAAATAGTACAAAATACTAAATGCATTTTAGTGCGAGGTAGGCAATAGTGTGGCTATGCGCATTAATTATTGTTTTATGACTTCTAATAATTTATACCAGTTTTGTCACACCATCGTTTTTTCAGTAAATTTTATGAATATGAATAATTCATTTGGAATGATTGGATGGACCGTAGACTGCATATTTAAAAGTTACAATGATTAATGTAAATCCGTCGTGTTTTGCAGAATTTGGAGTTCCATGGAGTTATGCGGTTCTACTTTCAAGACTCGGGGCAGAAGATTGCGACGAAATGCATTCGCGTCGCTTCCGACGCTACCGTCAGTGATGTTATAGGTAAGTAGAAGTAATGGAGAAAGTAATCAACATACATATGCATACATACGTATTCAGCGACCAGACAGGATGCGATTGTACAGTCAGCAGCAGAAGTAGCTACGCCAAATAACACACTCAGAATGATCTAGACAGTCTTTATCCTCTTGACATTAGAGTCTTGTGTAGGTAATTTTGAGCACTTCACGCGCTTAACTACTTTTGCTGATGCCTACATCGTAGTCAAATGATTCAATTTTCTTTTTAATTGCGTCTAGAACTACTTTAAGTACTTTAATGTACCTATAGCATAATCTACTGATTTGATATTAATGTTTCCGTTGTTAAAGTCTTCTCCTTTATAATACGGCTTTTATATGTAGATGAAAACAATGAAATCGGCTGTACATCTTATACGGTCGGAGTTCAATAAAGTAATGAATACCAACGAACCACAGAACCCTTTTGTTTTTCATATATACCTAGTCCAGTCAATGAACTGACAACTTGTATGGAAAAAATGACAATTTTGGAAATAATTTATAACAGCTTATTTTTTCTGTGTAACGGATATATTATCAATTAAATAGTCACTCAGCGACAGAATCCGACAAAATTTCAGACATCAAAAAAATGATAATTTAAATAGCTTCCGAAAAAGACAGAAAAAATATTAAGAAATATTTTTGTCTTTATTTTCGTTCATTTACATTTGCTCTATAATATTCAAGATAAATCATACGAAAAAAGACAACCCATGCTCCATTTAAATCTACTTCATTACTTTCGGGCGAAGAGATTGCCGGATATTTGAACAAAGCATCTTAGAATAACATTTTAAAATAAAATCAACAAAAAAACGACATTATAAATTACTGTTTTTAAAAACCGTATTTTTTCTGCGTTAACTAGGCAACGACGTAGGTTAGTGGTGGCGTAGTAGGCTGAAGTATTTTGCATTAATGTCCCAGTCAATGTGTCGACCAGTACCTAATGAGGATGAGCGTCTAACCAAGCATAACGAACACATCCTCATCTATTGCCATCCATCATCATTGAAGCTTCGGTTGCGAAATCAAATATCAATCGAGCTCCTAATTTGAAAACTGATTCGGAATTGTTCTTTATTATTTTACATGTAAGGTTCAAAATTAACCGTCCTTTCGTTTGGTTGCATCTAATTTAAGGAATTGACAGATAAATTTAACTTTGACCAACCTTTAAAAACTTTGTTTTCTATATTCTACAAAGTACGCACGCTTTGCGCCCTTCCCATCATGACTAAATTGTTGATGAAGTTCCTGTACATTTTCTTAACATTTTCGGTTATTGGGTCGAGGTCAGGAACAACCATCAAATATCCAGAAATGCAACAACTCTGAATATTACCCATTTCTTTGTTCAAATGAGTTATTTAGTAATTGTGTGTTATTATTTCCAGAGACTCTGATCGAGAAGTTTCGTCCGGACATGCGGATGCTGTCGCTGGGCTCATACTCGCTGTGGGAGACGCACGGGCCGGACGACGAGCGCCGGCTCGAGCCGCACGAGAAGCCGTTGCTCGTGCAGCTCAACTGGCACGCGGACGACCGCGAGGGCCGGTTCCTGCTCAAGTGCTCTACTAACTCTGACGTGAGTGTTAAGTTTCGTCCGGACATGCGGATGCTGTCGCTGGGCTCGTACTCGCTGTGGGGGACGCACGGGCCGGACGACGAGCGCCGGCTCGAGCCGCACGAGAAGCCGTTGCTCGTGCAGCTCAACTGGCACGCGGACGACCGCGAGGGCCGGTTCCTGCTCAAGTGCTCTACTAACTCTGACGTGAGTGTTCAGTTTCGTTCGGACATGCGGATGCTGTCGCTGGGCTCGTACTCGCTGTGGGGGACGCACGGGCCGGACGACGAGCGCCGGCTCGAGCCGCACGAGAAGCCGTTGCTCGTGCAGCTCAACTGGCACGCGGACGACCGCGAGGGCCGGTTCCTGCTCCAGTGCTCTACTAACTCTGACGTGAGTGTTCAGTTTCGTTCGGACATGCGGATGCTGTCGCTGGGCTCGTACTCGCTGTGGGGGACGCACGGGCCGGACGACGAGCTCCGGCTCGAGCCGCACGAGAAGCCGTTGCTCGTGCAGCTCAACTGGCACGCGGACGACCGCGAGGGCCGGTTCCTGCTCAAGTACTCTACTAACTCTGACGTGTTAAGGTTCGTCCGGACATGCGGATGCTGTCGATGAAGACATGCAGGACTTTAATGTCGCTCGTGGCGTCGCTAATCGCATACAATATCACGATAGAGCTATCTAAAGGGAACCAACTATTCAAAGTAAAGATTAATCTGATATGAAATGGTCAAATGGTCGCTCCCTAGAAAAATATCCTGATAACACCTTAGCACGAGCACTTTTTCTGAACATGTGAGATGTGCATTAGTATTTATTCCTTAACAGATACTCTAAGCTCCATGCCAATATACTAAATGTTTTAAAACCTCGTCTGCGTGTATCACTGTAGTAGAAATCGATACGAATTTCTGCCTTGCCTTCAATGCAAATTTCGTTCATAAATAGAATCAATGATCAAAGCATCTTTGATGTTGGTCTGCCGATAAATCTGGATCAAACGGCAGTAAAACCGAAACATACCAATCAGAAGGGCTTTGTATGTACGTGTCTCAACAGACTTATTGCCGAGATTACACCTAATTCGTAGCAATTAGTTGCTGCGACGGCGAGAACAAGTCTCAATTATATGAATCATAACGTTTCCGAGGAGCGGATAAATTGGACTCCATAATACATATCTACTATAATAATTACGTCACGTTAACTCAGCGACCCAAAAGAAGAGTGCGCCATTTTTATCGGTTCTGCTCTAACTCTTGCCAATTGCAGATTTGGAGTTCGCGCAGATCCACTTCGACCATGTCTCTCCTTTTGTTGTACTGACTGGTATTTATCCTACTAATATTATAAATGCGAGAGTTAGGATGTTCAGATGTTTGGATATTTGATGTCACTCGCGCTTAAACGGCCCAACCGGCTTGGATGGGAGTTTGCACGAAGATAGTATGAACTATTAAATTATAGGATAGTTTTTCCCCGGATCCACGCAGACGATGTCGCGGGCGGAAGCTAGTCCAATAATATCTATTAATTTTTTTCCACGTTTGTTCCCCAGCTTTCCCTGTCGTCGGTCAACGAGAAAGGTGACCAGAACTTCAAGCGGAAACTGTCCAAACGCGAGAAGAAGGAGCTGAAGAAGAAAGAAAAGCTATCGAGACTCAAGTCCGACTCGAACAACGAAAACAGACCTGTTGCTGAGAAACTTTATACAGGTGATTGGGGTTCCTTGTTTTGTTAGGAGTTCAATAGACGGCCTTGGAAAAAAGTTTCCTACTAACATTCAGTCAAAGGGCTATGAACTTAGGATGTTTTGATTAATAAAGGCTCAAACGCAAACGCACAGCGCGCCGCCCCGCCACCGCTCTCTGTGCGTTTGCAGCTCAACTTCAAGTTGTTACGAATTTTGTAGTTTCAACAAACTTCTAAAACAATTCCAAAATAGTAATCATAATGTTAGTGCTCTTAAAATACCTACATCCTTAATGATCAGAGCATGGTAAACCATTTAAGATGGGTGCATAGAAAAACTTCCTGCACCATTGCACTCATTTCTGTCTGACCTTAGAAAAGATACGGCGGCGGTTAAAAGTTAAAATATGCCTAAATTGAAGATAGCTTTCAACTGGCCCGAAGATGCGCAGATTGGACAAAGACCGACCAATCCGAGTGGATATGCCGTGATAGCCATTAATTTGATCTGCTTCTTACCGTCTCAGAACGTGTGGCGAGAAGGATGAGACTATGGAACACTTATTGTGTGAATGTCATGCCCTTGCCAGAGAATGAATTACTTTGGTAACGGCTATCCGCAACCAAAGGAATTCAAGGTGCTTCCGCGAGCTTGTGAGTAGGCACACAGGAGAGGGCAAATGCACAAAAGATCCCACTGGGTCGAAGTTCATCCGATAGGGCCCTCATCTATATAGATATGATAAGATACCGTCTCAGTGGAAAGGCAGCCAAGACTGGATTACGTTTTTTTATCCCACAGAGCTACCGGAGACGTCATTCACACGCAGCATCAGTAACCCCGAGGCGGTGATGCGCCGGCGGCGACAGCAGAAGCTGGAGCGGAAACTGCAGCAGTTCCGCTCCAAAGATGGCGGACCCGACACAGGTGCGTACTCTCCTAGCTCCGTTGCAAGCAACTACTCCGCATAAATCGTCGCAGCTATTCATAAATTTATTTGAAATAGGGTTCCTTCAAAGGTACTGCCCAAAGGAACTACTGCGAGTCAATCATTTGCGCAATACGTAGGTTTATTTGGGTTTACCCTTCTTTTACCGACAAACCTTTCATAGAGTGACTGTATCGCCGAATTTTTATTTCATTGATTTTTTCAGTCACAGCATACACCTTCAGGATTGTTATAAAACAAACTTACATACATACGTACATACATACATTCACGCCTTTATTCCCAAAAGGGGTAGGCAGAGCACATGAAACGTATGTTCCAGCGCCACTTTTAGCATAAATGTGGGTATAAAATATCGACAAAATGTGATATTGCAGTGATAGGTTGCTAGCCCATCGCCCACAAGACACTTCAACCCTGGTCCAAAAAAAACTTATGCTGTTATGCTAACGTAATGGGTTCTAAACAGTTTACGAGTAGCTTTACCTAAATAGTTAATGGTTTCTGAGAAAATAAAGTTCGATGAAACAAAAAAGCATTCATTGTGAAAAGTTTGTCGATAAAATGAGGGGATCCCGTTTATTTGCAATAGAATTCCTTTAAAGGTACTGCCCAAAGGAACTACTGCGTATAATCCTTCTCTGAAAGGGTTACAATAAACGGCACAAAATGACTTACAGCCTACCCTATTCGTAGTTGTTTTGGCAAGCGTCATGTGTCCATATGGATAAATTAGACCTATACTCTCAAGTCAGGTTTTAAGGGCTGTCGAATATCTACTTGAGAACCGTTTCCAATTATATTCAATTTATTAAATTCGTCGTGAATGTTGGCGTTCAATAGTTCTGGTGGAAGACAATTTTATTATGTTTCAAATATGCTAAATGCACTGTTTTTTAACGTGATATAACTTTTTCTAACAGATAAAACATTAAAACAGACCTATGTAATGTAGTCTTACCATGAAACATGATATGATTAAAAAAAGTTGCATGCTACGTACAGCGCCATCTGTGCTGGTTCTCGTTAACTAGTTGCTGCAGTTGAATGCTTGGAACGACTATATGGCGGCGCGGAGTCACAGGATGCGTCCATGTCCCCTATGTGAACTTTTTTGGGATGGTTACGGTTAGGAGCTGAGAGTTTATTACTGCGGCCAATAGATGGCTCATAAAATAACCAGTCTAAAGCTGGTTTTCCACCGAATGCGCGTGACGAGACGAGACGAGGCGAGAATTAAAATCGTATGGGACTTACTACCTATTTCCACCGCGAGTGAATAGCTCTGTCTCTACATATATCACGTTTCTAACCTTTGTGTTTTTATGGTTGTCGTAAACAATCACAGATACAGCCAAACAGCAGATCAGATAGTTTCTGAGCTATAACCACGAAAATCGAATTACGAAGTTCGGATGCCTCCGTGTCTATCGCAGTTATGGTTTATGGTACTTGAATGACAGAGACAGATATATATATATATGTATACAAACTTCAAGATTCGAATTTCGTCGCCGCTGAGAATATAGTAACGCCCTTTATAAAATTATAACTTACGGCGAGTTGCATAAAATACCGGTTATCGTTAAGTATGGATCGAACTCGACTTAACTGTCAATTATCAAACTCAATTAAACAGATTCTAACTAGTACTGCCAAACATCAGACGGCATCATCATCATATCAACCGAAAGTCGTCCACTGCTGGACATAGGTCGCCCCCATACAGAGACCATATGTATTATTGAATATTTACAAAATAATAGTAGATTACAATACTAGAATACAATACTATATGTGACAAATTTAATAAATCCAGGCCAGTGGATTTGACGAAATCAGACTTTAACGTCATAATAATAGGAACGCGCCAACTCTCCTTCGTTAAAAACAACTGTATTCATTTTGTAGGTCTAGTGTTTCAATTATTACCGTGCGTACGGTCTTCTTTGTTTTATCTTACCTTTGTTTTTGAATGTACTTTGAAATAAGAGAATACGAGTATAACACTTTCAGCGTAGCACCCCAACCGTGGTCTCCCTGAAATGTAAATAAGTGTGCACTAAGAGGTTGCTTTATTCCCTTCTTTCTTAAAAACTCAAGAGCCTGTGAAAGCCACATTTACGAGTACAAGTATTAGTTTTTTCACATCGTCCTGTGATGTCATATGGCCCATCGTGTCTCACATTAATATCAGTTAAATAAAGCCGCGCGGGAGATAAATGATGTCTAGAGGCGGACGTTTGTGATCGACAATATTTTTTCTCTATTTTGGTGTAAAACTGAGCATTTTTTGAACATTGCCCAATTGTTATACTAAATTGCATGGGCAAAAAGTATAATAGTACATTGTGATACAAGTGAGGTAGGTTGATAATTACATCAGAGGCGAAATTGTTCACGCGAACCGCAGGTGAGCGTGATAAGGAAGCCGAGGATGTAATTATCAAAGCTCACGCGTATCATACGACGTTTTTCAACACATTTTGCGAGGAAAAAATTCATTTTCATAAGATGAAAATGTTATAGGCCCGCCAAACTATTTACTTTACATTAAGCAAATCATTAAAATGACAACAGGTTTTTACTCACAATTGCACATCGCCAAGAATTTCCATTCTATTTATCACTTTTCTAGTCACCACGAGTCAACATTTTTGATAATAACCAAACACGCATTTAAACAAACTTTACAAATATTTGTGAAATAAATAACCTATAAGGGCTCCCAACAGTTTTTTTTTCGTGAAGTTTGCGCAGTTTGGGCACAGAAATCTCTAAACAGCCAATACAAAATAAAATTATATTTTCGTTTTAAAATGTTATCTGTATTTAATTCATGTAAAATGTTATGAAAAGTGAATAGTTTTACTAAATTAAACGTTTCCATATCATATACAAAAAGAAATAGTCAATTAATTAACAAAAAGGATTTAGTTTGTTTAGTCGAGTAAGAATCCATTTGCCGAAAATTAAAAAAATAGCTGTACATTCTGTACAACCCGGTTAATTTAAGAATGCACCGTGTTCATGCATTTATCTTGCTGCAAGGTGCCAACGTGACTTAATCGGGATATAACCATAACACACAAGTGTTGTAAAGTTATAAAACACGCGTTTTTAATATCCAGGATTATGAGCCTAAAAGCGACACAATAAGAGGTACGTTACGAGCAATTGTGTTGAAAAATATATTACGATACTATGTGTGCTGTGCTGTAGTAGTGCTGAAATGCTTTGAAATTATTATTTTGGATACAAGACAGACGTTTCCACCTTTCATCTACAGAGTCAATTGTCGGGCTACCTACATGCCACCAGCGTGAATGCTAACAGCATTTCAGGCTCTAGGGAACGATGTGGTAATATGTTATGCAGTCCATTGTAGCACATATGTAGTCTACACGTTTGAAGTAGGTACAATTTAGTGTTTCAAGATAAACGAAGTAACGAATTTTGTTACTTAATCACACAAAAGGTCGGGGACTAGAGGGAAAAGTAAAAGTTGAATTAGTCATACGAGAATTCTACCTCCAGCCAACTTTGGGTAAAGTGCTCAGTTCGGGGCAAATCAAATTTACTGACCCGGAACTTTTCGTGCACAGGTCGAAACTTTAAAGAGCCATATGTACATTAAAACGTGGTACGATACACGTGCGAATAGGTAATTTCCTCTTTTCGGCACTTGTATCGTAAATGGGTGAGGACCAAATTCTTGGCCAGTAGTTAGCGTCGTTAATTGGTAGTAGTTAAAAAGTTCCGTTGTGACACGAAAATTAACCATAGAAAATGTATGGCTAATTTTCGTGTCACAACGGAACGTTTTAACTACTATCAATCAATTATGCTAACTACTGGCCAAGAATTTGGTCCTCACCCAAATAACTATATTAATGCAGTTGCTAAAAAGTGCTACTTTACATACCTATTTAGCGTGCGGAAATTTGGTTTTCACGAACTAGTGCTTTTAACCCACTCAAGTATTGTACAAATTGTACCATTAATTATTATGGGTGGTATCGAAAACTTTGGAAGGTTTATATGTATAATATAGCACCCGTGCGAAGCCGGGGCGGGTCCTACGTCGCTAGTCAGTTATAAAACACGAGCGATATACAAATTCATTGACTAATGAAGGAACTAGAAGGACCTTTTGCGATTTGTACTCGTACAGTGGTTAACGTTCTGTTGTGAAAGTCTTCAATCTACCAATCAATGCTTGAAATAATTAAATGGGTCTTGAAATTAAGGTCTTCGTTCAAATCAAATTAAATTCTTCTAGCGGCGGAAATTTATCCTTAACGATGTAATTCATTAGACGCCTCGAATCCATCTTGATTAAGATTAGTATTTAACTTCAAGATCTCGCGATCCTCGCTGAGAAATACAACACTCATTAAAGCCCGCCCTTACATATCCCTCACATATCGTTGCTTCAGTGTAACCTAGTCCACACTTATTTACTTACATTGTTGTTTACTCTACGGCGCGGTGTTAGTAGAACGAATGTACATATGTACTCGGAATACTGTTTCCGTCTCATAAGGGACTTGCTTTTTGTCTGTAATACGCCAATGCGCCATACTATACCTATACGTTTTGTTTATTTATAAGCGGATGTTGAAATCTATTATTTTATTTGAGGATAAATGTATTTCTAATTATATTGTGTCGGAAATTGTCAAGCATGTCTAAATAAATTGATTGACTTTCATTTTTTAAAGCCCTTAGGGTGTCATCGAAAATGCTCTATTTTTTAACGGTTGAAATAGCGCTTGTGGCCTCATGGATTTGCAAGCGTCCGAAGGTCACAATGTCTTACCGTCAGACGAGTCGCACGCTTGTTCGCCATCATTTAGTCTTGTATTGAAATGCAATCCAAACCTTTTTTTGTATACATATATGTATGGAAAAATACATTTTATTTAAAACTAGCTTCTGCCCGCGACTCCGTCCGCGTGGAACTCGTTTATATCGAGGCTCTATACAAACATTTACCCCCCCATTAGGGGGTGATTTCGGGGATAAAAACTATCCTTTGTCACTCTCCACCCCTTCAACTATCTCCACTTAAAAAATCACGTCAATTCCTCGCTCCGGCAAAAGCCGTGAAAGACGGACAAACAAACACACACATACAATTTCCCATTTGTAATATTAGTAAGTATAGTAAGTATGGATGTTTTTGTTGTCGCAGGCGGCACTCTCAAGATATACGGGTCGTCGCTGTCTCCGGACGTGCCATACAAGACGCTGCTGCTGTCCGTTGGCGACACGGCGGCGGGCGTCGTTCGCGAGATGCTCGACAAGTACGGCCTGTCCCGCCACGAGCCGCAGCACTTCTGCATCGTCCAGGTAATTTGTTAAGCTCTGTTGGAAACGTATGGTGAGATTTTAACACTTTCGGTGACAGGGTCCCGCTAGGAGGACGCGTAGCTCGTAGCCGCTTTCGTCTACAATGCAGAAAAACCACGATATCGGCTACGAGCGTGGGGCTACGAGATCTTTGGCACTGGCTGTGTTAATTCAAACTACACACACACAAGCTGTTCCGACCGTTTTGGGATACAGGGTGAAACATAAGTTGTGAACATACATTTTTGTTTTCTATCGCAGTATCTTAAGGCAAACTCATTGCATTCACGCTAGAAGGAAAAAATTAAACTTTATGGATAATAATTTTAAATAGCAAAAACACCAACCTTATGGTCACCTTATTCGACAGGATTTGGTCTGGAGCTTAAAGTGACAGTTTAACGTAGCACCACGTACGCACCAAAAGAACTTAAATCATTTTTTTAAACTAACGAATTAACAAACAACGTTTACATATTTTTTCTTGTTGTTACGTCCACATGTTCAAACTAAAGTTAAACTAGAAACTCATATTTCTGTTCACGACTTAGCATTCACTCTGTATAAAGGTTTTATTTAGACAGATTATTAAATAAATGATATGATGGAATGAGTCTGACCTAAGAAGGAGAGATTAATCGTATCTTTATAACATAGCTCACCCGCTCTGTTGTATCGTTTAGTTGTGATGGAAAGGGTCACATAAGATCGTAACTTAGTTTTGACCTCGCTCGCCGCTTAGCTCACGCGCGTCTCGGGGGAAAACACAGCCCTAAAAAGGATACACGATTCTCCGTCACTGTCGGGTAAAAATATCCAGAGCGCTAAATTACTACCGGCACCCTAACAGCTCAAGGTCATGGTCGTGACTAACCAGTTCTATTAACAATGTAGGGTATGCATTTCAATCGCCCGTCCATACAAACGTTTATCAGTTATCAGTTGTTCACCTGCCCTCTGTGTTCCCTTGTAAGTCCTACAAAGTTCTATTCATTTTCAAAAACAGTCAACATTTAAGGATTATTCCATTTATTATGAAGCAAACATAATCACACCTAATGAATTATATCATACTTAAAAAAAATTGTTTGCCCGTTTTTGACTCGACACTCCAGTCTGTAATAATGCCAGCCCGTCCAGTCAAATCGGCATGAACTATAAAAGCTTCTGTAAAAATAGTTAGTTCAAAGTGCAGTCCATTCCGCTGTAAAGCTCTTGGTTTCCTAGGAAAGCGGTGCCGTCATATGGCGGTGAGATAGACTATCCGTCTCTTTCTAAGTGGTATAATTACAAAGAGACGGATAGTCTATCTCGCCGCCATATGACGGCATCGCTATCCTAGGAAACCAGAGCCTAAGTGTTCTAGCCACCGTAACCGCGATCTTCATCGATTATGAATCGGGCCCTTCCCGCCGTCGTTCCTCGAGCAGCCCCGCTATTCTGTGACGTGTTTTAACCTCACAAATATACCCTTCACCCGCAAATATATCTTGACGCTGCGATTCGTACTAGCCCCGATCCATAAGTTTTTGTCTAGTCAGAGCAGTTTTTTAGATTCTCCCATTTGAAGGGAGATAAAATAATGCTTTAGATTAAAACTCAATACCGTTTAATATTCCACACCAACAAAGGTAAAATATAAGCATACCACTTGTATGAGCAGAATAAATTATAACTTTTTTTGTAATTTGGTACTTTGGTTACAACTTTACAAGTTGAATTTGTAGGCATAAAAAAGACCATTATTAGGGAAAGCGGCTAGGCAGAGCTATATGCTGACGGTCCTGCTTCAAGCCCATGATTTAAGGAGTGCAGTTGGAGAACACAATTTGATTTGGACAATAGTTTTTAAGAGCCCTTTTCTACAATAAAAGCCTTATAAAATGTCTATTATTGTTATGTTTGTTCCTATTATAGTTTGTACTTATTGTGCCTATTACTCAGTCGTTTGATCTAAGCATGTAAATAAAAATAAACATGATAGTTGTAGCTGGACGAACTCTTGTGCATGGGGACTAGTATGAACTTAGGGTAATCAGAGGTCTAGTTTCGTTAGGCGTGATGGGTGAGACGCATGAAAGCACAAAGAATAACATCCCAGCACATCCCCGTCTAATGCGGTTATGGGATGGAAACCCGAACGGTAATATTTTTAAACCCCTCGATTGCCTCAAGCCCATCATGACGCATATCTTGGCTCTTGCCAGCTCGTTTACGCAAACGATTGCACTGAATACGGGTGTAGACTCAATAATTATTATTACTCCAGAAGAAAGAAGGCAAAAAATATGCCTAGTGACGAAAATCCCATTCAGATATCTCAAAGAATTACGAAGCTACAACCGTTTTGATATTGCATGTTAGAGAGAGAAAACGTAAACAGTTTGTGTCGTCACAATCCGCGATTCCAACCCTCTCGATTTTGAGCAGTCTCCGGCCATTTTTTTAAAAAGTAGTCTATCTCGTCACGACATCGCCGACGGACCCGTGTCTCCGTATGGAGCAGTTGGGCTGCCACCCAGTGGCGATCTTGGCACACAACTCACCCGGCATGCGGCAGACATGACCAGCCCAGTCCCCAGTCCCACTTCAACTTGGCTGCTTAACGACGTCGACTATTTGAGTTTTGGAGCGCAGCGTGGTGTTCCGGATTTTAGAGAAAATTACATGCTTGGAAATGTATAGTTTGGTCATGTAGTGATATGAATATGAATGAATTGGAATTTAATAAATAACATGTTTTCTAACGTAACGCAGCAACACTTCAAACGAAACTCTTAGAAACTGGGGTACTCGAAATGTTTCCTTTAAATTTATTTGTTGATATGAACTTTTCCCGCTGTGTGCGGTAACGTGCCGGCACGGTACGTAAACGCCCGCTTCGGGCTTCACTTCGATGGAGGCGGCAGCCACTCCACTCTCTAGAACTTAATACTAGTGTTGGTCCGGGATACGGTCATTAAATAATTTATCACGAGGCTTTAAATACAAAAGTCTTTTTTATACTCGTCGACCTTAATGTTTGAATTAAGACTTCGTACACCAAAGTTAAATCACATACTTTTTAGTTTTTACTATGGAGCTCCCAACTCAACATTTCATAACTGTTGAGACAACTGTAATGAAATTGACCAATCACGTGGCGCCTTTACTGAACTATAATGTATTTGACCAATAGGACGCCGTCATGAGAAAGTCAAAAGGTAAATAGACATCAACGCACAAAAAAGAAAAAGCCGTTGGTTGCACTTCGTTTTCCATATATACCAAGTTTGTTTAATCAGTTCTGTTGACTCGTAGAAAAAGTATTGTATACAATAGTTACATAATTAGCTTTTTAAATCTCGTACCTTAATTAATTCGGTTGGTCAAAAATGCTTTCGTATATTTGTCCGGATGTCCGGCTGTTCTCTATCTGTATCTACGGTTCGCGTTTGTCAACCGATTCTCGTGAAATTTTGTGAGCTGCTTCGATGATTTTATTTTATTTTAATTATTTAATTTTCACTCGGTAGTGCCTGCTAAGCTCGGTCCTGAGTTCGAATCCCGTTAAGGGAAAATGGGGTTTGTTTCCGAGTTTTGGCTGTTGTCTGTTGTGTATTTAAATTCTTATATCGATTAAATATATCATCGTCTAGTATCAATAACATAAGTTTTATTGAGGTTACTATGGGGTTAGTTGTAGATTGCCCTCTCATATTTCTTTATTTATATTTAGTTGGGGTAAATTATGTTTTCACCCGCATATTTACTTCTCGAAGTTGACATATATTTATTATATGCGAGTTCAAAATACTTGTAGTAGCTTACGTTATATTTTTGGTTATCTAAATGTAGTTGCAAATACACAAAATTTCAGCTGCTTATTAATGTTTATTCGAACAACAATGTGACAGGAAGTTTGACGTATAAAAACATATATGATGCAATATTTCTAGACCCGGATCCCGTTCCATAATACACTCGACTCGACGCGGACAGGCTCTTATCAGTGTGCGAGTAATTGATAGGCACTGGCCTCTGTTTCGGCACGTGAGAGCTATCTTGTACACCTGACACTTCATATTTAGAATACAAATATACTGCAACTCCAATACCCTGCAGCTAGCCCTGCACAAATTCACTTTAATGCGAATTTTGCTCTGTGAGATTTTTCTATTTTCCGAATGCAACGATGACGTGAGAATTGCCTGCACCTTTGATATGCAGATTTATTTTGTTGATTGGCGAGTTGTGCACGTCCGCAGTGTCCCAGCGAGATGAGAAGTTTTATTAGTCTATTTTGATTGTATTGATTGGGGGTCTAGTGGTGTAGCATACCACATTTTGGGGAATCATCATTATCATATCAGCCGAAAGACGTCCACAGCTGACATAAGCCTCCCCCAAAGAGTGCCACAATGCGGTCTTGCGCCACCCGCATCCAGCGGTCTACCGTGACCTTTACCAGGTCATCAGTCCTGGGTAATACTGAGTTATTATTTGTAATTATTAGATCGAGTAAACCCATCCGGAGCGCATGACGCACATAGTGCTTGCTTCATAAGGACTCATAGTGAAATGCGACTTGAAATGGTTTGATAGTATATTAATTTAATATTCCGTTCAGGTGGACAGCGCTGACAACTCCGAGAGCATTCTCGAGGACGACGAGTGCCCGCTCGCCATCGTGATGACGCACCCACACCGCAGTGAGTAATGTGATCTTTCAACTTATTGCATCTTCTCGCTTGCCATTATGTACCCACCCACGTTTTACGGTAATACCTAGGGATGAAGCGAATACATCATCATCATATCAGCCGAAAGACGTCCACTTTTGGACATAGGCATTCCCAAAAGAGTGCCACAATGATCGGTCCTCCGCCACCCGCAACCAGCGCACTCCCGCGATCTTTACCAGGTCATCAGTGCACCCAGGCTGCGCCTTCCGGTACGTGGTCGCCACTCGATAATCTTTCCGCTCCAACGGACATATGTTCTACGTGCAATGTGCCCTCACCACTGCCACTAAAGTTTAGTAATTCGGAGGGTTATATCTATTGCCTTGGTTCTGTTGTGGATATACCCTCATTTCTGATGCGATCGCTCTCCATTGGGTGACCTTTGGGTGACTTTCAGCCTTCTTATGAGGCGCATAGTAAGCGAGCACGTTTCCGTGCCAAATACCCTCGTCTTTAGACACTCCGGAATATTGGACGAAAAGATGGCTCAGCTGAGTCGAATTCGACGATAAGACGAAGAGAATAAGTTACTTTTCATATGCAAATTGACGTCAACTTATCTGATTTACCTACTAATTAACTACTAGCTGCCCGGCCCGGCTTCGCACGGTTATTAACGCACGGATAATTCTTAGTAGTACCCGTGGACCTATTACCCGTTTTCCCGTATATATATTAATTAATATATAATTTTGGCTTCTAATGGTAAAATATTTTTTCAAATCGGTCCAGTCATTTCGGAGCATATTAAATACAAACAAACAATCAAATCTTTCCTCTTTATAATATTAGTGTAGATATTTCATCTGTAATACAATTTCGATTATTATAATAGAGAATAATGTGGCTTAATATGAATGTCCAGTTTATCACACCACAAGAGTCAAGCAGTCAGGCACAGATCCTTAATTACGGACAGAACGGGGTATTTGTTCCCTAATCCGATCCCGCTTGGATTCGAATTCCATCCCCATTTTACGTGTCTCACTCGAGACCACGCGGTATCAAAGCGTGAATAATTTGAGCTCCTATATTTTTATAAGGTTATGTTTGACTTGCTCTGTTTTGTGGTTGTTTTTATATTTTATTTAAGCAGTTTAGTTTTCATACTTAGCAGCATACATAAGCAGCAATGCCGTCCTGACAATGATGTGATTGTCAGCTACGTCACTGTAAAATCTTCGCAGGGCGTAGGTGCCAAATCAAAGAGTGGACTGTTGAATTAGGGCTGCTATAATCCAAAACAACAAACTGCAGAAAAGTAAGTGTGTTACAGTTAGTAGTACTTCATAGTTTTATTGCACACCTCAATACATGAATCAAATACAGGACATACAAACTTAAAAAGTAGACACCTACATAAGTGTCTAGTAGTAGTGTTAGGTATTGTTAAATATTTTGTAATCTTAATCTGTATTCGTAATACTTATTTGCTCGTATACGTTTATTACGTACGTACATTGCGCTGCCCAAACGAGTTAAACGGAGTTAGTTGTTTTTTTACCCTTTCTTCGCTGAAATCAAGTATTAAATTAAGACAGACAAACAACTCCAGCCCTGAGCTTGAAATGTGGTTCCGAGAACAATTCATGAAGCTTAATTACTTCCCGCGCAACACTACTTTTTTAAAACCATCTCTTAATACGTGCCTTAGTTATATAATCTAGAATATCTTTCGGGATGTTAATATTTACAGAATTAAAGGGAAATGTAGGTAAACTTGGTACCTACGCATTGGAAATTTGGCAAAGTACTATTGTTCGCTATGTTAGCTTGTTTTTAGGGTTCCGTACCTCAAAAGGAAAAAACGGAACCCTTATAGGATCACTTTGTTGTCCGTCTGTCTGTCTGTCTGTCTGTCTGTCTGTCTATCTGTCAAGACCCTTTTTCTCAGGAACGAGTGGAGGTATCAAGCTGAAATTTATATAAAATACTCAAGACTATTGTCCCTTGAAGCTGTGAAAAAATCAAACTTAAAAGCCAACGCAATCAAAAGATACAGTCGTTTATGCTGCAAATTTTTGAGTTTTTCGACACTCGCGAAACCTACGGGGTACTTCCCGTGAACTCAGAAACTTGAAATTTGGCATGAAGCAACGTCATACATCACAGACAAAGGAAAAATTACGAAATGTAGACTATTTTAGTAAAATCATACAAAAAAATGTTTTTTTAAATTTTAAACTTAACACCTTTTTCCTCGTAAACGTGTGGAGGTATTGAATTGAAATTCATGTCAAATACTCAGAGCTATAGGACCTTTCAGATGTAGCAAAATCAAACTTTTATGTCAACGCAATCAAAAGAAATTGCAATTTAAGTCGCATATTTTGAAACTGAGTACTCACAACAAACTCAAAACCTAAAGGGTACTTTCCGTTAACTCAGAAACTTGAAACTTGGCACGAAGAAACTTCATATAGCACAGACAAAGGAAAAATTACGAAAAGAAGACATTTGTATTAAAATCATACAAATATCATTTTTTTAAATTTTGAACTTACTACCTTTTTCCTCGTAAATGCGTAGAGGTATTAAATTGAAATTCATGTCAAATACTCAGGGCTATAGGACCTTTCAGATGTAGCAAAACAAAACTTTTATGTCAACGCAATCAAAAGAAATTGCAATTTAAGTCGCATATTTTGAAACTGAGTACTCACAACAAACTCAAAACCTTAAGGGTACTTCCCGTTAACTCAGAAACTTGAAACTTGGCACGAAGAAACTTCATATAGCACAGACAAAGGAAAAATTACGAAAAGAAGACATTTGTATTAAAATCATACGAAAATCATTTTTTGAAATTTTAAACTTACTACCTTTTTCCTCGTAAATGCGTAGAGGTATTAAATTGAAATTCATGTCAAATACTCAGGGCTATAGGACCTTTCAGATGTAGCAAAACCAAACTTGTATGTCAACGCAATCAAAAGAAATAGAAATTTAAGTCGTATAGTTTGAAACGGAGTACCCGCAAGAAACTCAAAACCTAAAGGCTTCCCGTTTACACAGAAACTTGAAACTTGGCACGAATAAACTCCATATAGCACAGACAAAGGAAAAATTACGAAAAGTAGACGTTTTTAGTAAAATCATACAAAAATCATTTTTTGAAATTTTAAACTTACTTTGTTTTTCCTCGTAAACACGTCTAAAGGTATTAAATTGAAATTCATATCAAATACTCATGTCTATAATACCTTTCAGCTGTAGCAAAACGAAAGTTTTACAAGTCCACGCAATCATAAGAAATAGCAATATAAGTCGCATAATTTAAAACTGAAAAAGGTGTATGTGAAGTCTCCAACCCGCACTGGGCCAGCGTAAGTATACGTAAGGGTATCAAAACCTAAAGGTACTTTCCCGTGAACTCAGTTTTATATCAACGCAATAAAAAGAAACAGCAATATAAGTAATCCGCTTATTTTCGCGTTCGCAACTACTCGCAAGGAATAAATCAAGGCCTAAAGGATGATTACTAAATAGATAAAGTGACCCTGTTTAAATTTATGCTCCCTCAGCTTTCCACATTGTAATGTTACGGATTCCATTTTCATTTATCATTTAGTAATAAACATACAACAGCTTTTGCTTGTTATAGGTTTGTAGTACGGAACCCTCGGTGCGCGAGCCTGACTCGTACTTGGCCGGTTTTTTTATATATGGTGTAACTAAAATAGCGGCGACCCGTTTAAGGTTTCATTTGATACCGTAAAAAGTTTTTGTCCTACTTATTTAAAATCACAATGCGATGCCGATTGGGTCATACACAGATTTAGGTTCGCGTCTTTCCCGTCAAAATTAAGGGCTACAAAGTCTAATTTATGGTTGGACAATAATCGTCTTCGGCTGCCTACGTAACAGTTACGATCGAAGAATTTTCATTCTTTGTACGAAACCGGTTGCGATTGAAAAAATCTTCTTCCTTGTTAAAACCTGTTACGATCGCAAAACACTAGGTAGGTTCGGTTCGTTAGGTAGCTTCACATACCGAAGGGCAAATAGACCTGAAATAGGAGTTTCCATCGAAACTATCGAAATTCGAAAAAAAGTAAACTGAGTTTCGTACAATGAATAAAAAAATCTTCGATCGCAACTGGTTTCGTACTTAGAATTTAAAAAAATCAACCGTGACATTGTGATTTTGTGATTTCGTACGCGGCCGAAGGACAATAATCTGGATAAACGGCGTTTCCTCTCATATATTATCATTATCAAGCGATAAAAACATTTCTTATAAGTCTTATTAACTTTATTCATTTCATATTTATTATTGAGGACAGGAAGGAGGAATTTTGTTTTAAACACTGTAAATGACCCAATTAACGCTTTAAACGGATTGCCACCATTCTCGTTACAGCCTGTATATTGGACTTGTAACCGATTGCGGCTTACTCATGTGGAGTTGTGACGATATCGGAAGCTAATCACTAGTGAACAGTGAAATGTGGCCGCCCGACTAGTTTGCCCGTACAATGGAAGCATTCACTCAACATATCGCGTGGACTATTTATTTGAATTTGAATGGATTTTTTTATCAAGCACATAATGTGTAAATATAAATATAAACACTGCCTGTGACTGTTATCATAACGTTCGAGCCCTTACCAGATTTTCCGTCGCTGTCCTTAATTTATTTGAACCTCTACTCTTTCTTCGTACTTAATTTATTTATGTTAGACGGGTAATCTCTTAGCAGGTATAAAAAAAACCGGCAAAGTGCGAGTCGGACTCGCGCACGGAGGATTCCGTACAATGGTATCTATAAAAACTGCAAAAAAAACACGTTTGTTGTATGGGAGCCACCTTAAATATTTTTTTTATTTGGTTTTTAGTATTTGTTGTTATAGCGGCAACAGAAATACATCGTCTGTGAAAATTTCAACTGTCTGTGAAATATCTCACGAACTACTCAAGCTATCAACTTGAAATGTGTAATGGTTATAAATGAGAGTTATCCGCGTGCATGGAAAATGAAAAATTTAAATATACATTTATTTTTTCTATAAAAACTTACGAATATTAGGAGGGGGCAAAAAAATATAGGGTCAAGTGGGGTATCATTCGAAAGGGCTTGAGTTGCACTTTTTGAATCAGTTTTTATTTTTTTTCTACACTCTGAAAATTTTGATCTATGAAGGAAAATGTAAAAAAAAATACCATTCCCCCCCCTTATCTCCGAAGTTATTCAAGCGAAAAATGTGAAATAATTACTTGCGATTAAGATAAACATATATATTACGGGAAAAGTTTTTTTTTCCTGTATCTGTATTTTGTGTATTTTTTGTTTTATTTTCAAAAATCATTTCCTAGTTAGACTTGCAATTTAATCAACTTTATAGGTTTTTTTTTGTTTTGAAATTCCTATAAAACTATAAATAGAAATACTCTCTATCAAATAAATAAATAATAATCGAGATCAGTTCACGTGATAAACAATAATCGCTAAAAGACCAACATACATACTAAGCCGATTGCCCTTGCACGTTAGAACCAAATGGGGCCGATAGATGGCGCTGACCCCATTCGCGCTGCACGCTGTTAAGATTTTTCTAGAATTAATGGGGTTGGGATTGGGATGCGTATATTTATTTTCAATAGCAGGTCAAAAAAAGATCGCGATTCAATTGTCTTGGTGTAAAAGTTACTCGTTGTTTGAAATTGAATTCTATTGTGTTGGGTTAAAATAAGTAATTTAACAAATATATTGGGACTTTTACTTTACCTTGAGTTAATAGTTAGTTTGCACGGAACCCTCGGTGCGCGAGTCAGACTCGCACTTGACCGGTTTTTTTTGAGATACAGCCTGGTGACAAACAGACGGACGGACATATAGCGAAGTCTTAGTAATGGGATCCCGTTTTTACCCTTTGGCTACGGAACCCTAAAAAGGAAAAAACCTTCTTTTTGGGTGTAAAATCATAAGAGCGCAACTTGCGAAATTCAGCAATCCGTATTCAAGGGATGAATAGGCAGACGAACTAAAAAAGAATCGGCATTCAGTGCGCAGTCTGGCCCTAAAGGTGATTTGTTGAAGTGTAATAGCCTTGTTACTCGCCGTTTCTCTTGATGCCCCACGTAACGAGCTCACAAGACATCGCTTTTGTAACACTTGCAATAAAACACTTAGTTGCAATCGTGTTGCAATGCAACTATATTACACGGCAATCTATTGAGATCCGACGCTGACAACTTTTTATAAGCTTTCATTTGACTTGCACTGTTCGTACGTAAGTATGGAAGTTTTCCTTCAAGGAACCCTTTTTCCAGCCTGCTACAACTAGTTTTTTAAAGAACCTTATAACAGTTATAACTTTTCAGCTTCTGTCAGTGACTACAATCGAACCTTGCTCGTGAAAAGTAAGTAGCATTCACTAATTATAATTTGCATTTAATGTGAATATTTGAGTATATATTTTTTTATTCTTTTGTGTATTTAATACACTGAATCAACTCTAGTGTTAGCACGATGTGGCTCTGGACTGTCCTAGGTGTATTCATACCGGTTTCGACCCGTGCGTGTACGGATTACTATTACACGTTTCCAAGTCTCAAGACAAGGTGATCTCCTAAACAATGGCTTATAATAGACACTATTACTTGCAATCACGTGAGATCGTCAAATGCTTGCCTGTAAAAAGCGAGCGACTGAATTAAGGGGGTGAATTGTAAATTATCGCGTTCTTTGAAACGCTAGCTAGATTAAGATACAACAAGGTCTGATTTTCAGATATATTATTCTTGACTATATGATTGTTTATCTGATTTAATCGATACACTAAAATTTCCTCTATAGAAAAAAAATCCAAAGTTGGGTCTTTATTTTACTTTTTTTACTCAGCATACTCAAACAATACATTATTTTACGACAGAATCAAGTTAATGCTATTAGTCTATTTAATTTGAATTAAACTTCACAATTTTAAATTTTACCAAAAAGCCATTCCCGAAGTGGTCGCGCGGAAGGCATTAAGCGTGTCTCACTCAAGGGGGCGTGGACTCGAATCAAGGCGTACGTACCCTTAAGTACAAATATTCGTATTTGTTGGATCGGACATAAATTTGTCGTGGAGATGACTTAAGATTGAATAGATAATTATTGTAAAGGTTATAGCTGCACCTAAAGAGCTCTGAATGGTTAACCATAAAACTGGGTTTAATAGGTGCCACAAAAAACGGTTTCATTTTAATTACATACACGCAGGACTGATGTAGGTCTGTACTGTCACAGCGACATATATTTAATAGCAGCCAAGGTAGCCAAATATTTTGGTACACGTCTTTATTACTGTAAGAATAAGGGCGTGTTACGAAGTATGTGGCTATTCTGGCTGCTACTATATGACGCTGACTGTACATCCCACCCAAACGCGTTAAAGTATTAACCGCCTTTATTATGATTTACGCGGGCAAAAAAATACGCAGGGGCTAATTCATGTAGCCATTATGAAATATTGCTTTTCAGTGGGACTTCTCATTTATATGCAAATAACTAAGTAAAAACGAGCCGGAAAATCAAGGTAGGAGCACATTAACTTAACCCGCTTCTAGCGATTCTGGGTATGAGCTGCTTGAATAAAGG
Organism: Epinotia demarniana; assembly: GCA_945867215.1. Lineage (NCBI taxonomy): Eukaryota > Metazoa > Arthropoda > Insecta > Lepidoptera > Tortricidae > Epinotia > Epinotia demarniana. The sequence continues at coordinate 20,892,946 of OX244265.1, forward strand.
CTATATCAACATTTTCACTGCTGATTAAATAAAGAGCAAACCCACAACACACTTTAACATTTAAGAATTTTAAATAATATTTTTTATGTTGTTCAGTTCGTCCTCCAGCCCTCCACCCACAACATATAGCCTTCAAGCTAAGCAACAGATTTGCAGAGAGAGCTATGAAATGAATCGGATCGGTGTACTGACAAAAAAAATCTCCTACCTCGGGGTCTAATATGTATTACACATTATGATCAGTTAATTAGATCACTTCAAAATAAATAACTAGATCACCCATTCGTCCCAGTATATAAAAAAATATTGGATTAGGTACGTAATCATAATGATAAAAAGAAAAATCCAATTTAGAATCTATATCTATCCAATATCATATTCAGTGATCCGTAGGGGACGAAATGTGAAGTGATGTGAATAAGATGAATATCCCCCTAATGCAATGCGATGCAAACGCGATAACAAATCTGCGAATTCAATCTAAGTAGCTAACAGTAAGTTATTTTTATATGTGCTTGTCTGTAATAATAACAATAACAGTAAAACCGGCGTTGTTTTATGGTTTTTAATTAGGTTAACAAGTTAATTGAAATGATTCATAGGTATAAGCGCGCCAGGTAAATGTTATGTCTTGTTTAGCACATAATGCAAAAAAAAAACTTCTACTAGAGTAAGGATGATTAAAATTAACTCGTAATTTGTAACTGCTCGTCGCCAGTCATAAAAGAAGTGTCTAATTTCCAAGGGGAAATGAGCGGTCGTTGTTCATTGTGTGATAAGGCTGGTCATTAAGTGGATCCGCGGGGCGCTCGACGCTCCGCGGCTCCGCAATTTCCGCGAGGCGCGTCCTGGTGGCGTGGCGCGGACAATGCTCGCTCCCGCCCGCGTCCCAGCAGGGAACAGCGGGCGCAGGCACGGCAGTCGCCCGCAAGACGCCGCGCCGCGCGCCGAGCGCCACGAGCGCCCGCGACGCTACCCGCGCGCAAAACTTCGACATGGATTGGGGCATCCGCCGTAAGTCCTCACACCGAACCCATCAGCTTGTCCTCCCTCGAAACTGAACTTGTGCGGTGCCGGCGCGGTGCTCGCTCCGCCGCCGCTGCGGCCGGTAGTAAACAAACGCATGTGGCCCGGAGTAGTCTGACCGGTGTGCCCGCAGATGCCGGTCGACTCGCCGGTGATGGTATTTTTAACTCGTTCCGTGGTTCGATGTCCGTTGTTTCGCCGAATCGATAGGTATGCATAATACCGACCTTCAAGGTCTCGGAGCGGTTTCGCATCACTTTAGTTTTCAAGTTGCATTAACTTGGTTACAAGTTCTGAGCCAACTATGTAAATTGCCGGCATAGTCGTACACCAGTCGCGAATATATTTGGAGTTTTTTCATTCGACCTAATCCGCGAGGATCCGAAACTTTCGAAATTCATTTTACGTCGACCTCAATAAACGAGATATTTCTTTTGTCTCATTGTTGACCGGTTTTATTTCGTCGCGAAATGTCACGATAAAGAGCGCTTTTATTGTCTGCTCATAAAATGGTGTGTCTACGAGTAACATGACCTTTTAACTTCTTCTTTGAGACTGATCTCGAACACAAATTGTTCCTTTAATGGGACCCGCGACGGTTAAGTCTAGTGATCTGTGAAACTTGCCCAAAGTAGTAAGGTTTCAAAAAGAGAAACAAATGCATTGTGCTAACTAACTCAGGATACGGGACGGGTATGGTAATGCTACTTACTTAATATTTTTATATTACTATTAGGTCAGGTTATATTTCACAAAATATATAGGTGTAGTACCTACACGCATCGAAGACTTCGCCTACAAATATACTCTTTATATTGCTCATCGCACGGTGGTAATACTACCACCACATCACTTGTCATCGAACTAAAACGCCTTTTTTTCAAAAGCAAGCCTTCGTAATAACAAGAACTGCATAGGACAATGGACTAGTTTTTGTTAAAAAAACGGGGTTAATTAATTACGGGGCAAAACACCGGGCTAACAGCCGCGACTGGCCGCTGTTGTCGGGTGCATACATTATGCACGTTTTATTCTATTTGGCCTCGCGAGTGCGTTTGCGACTGAGACCAACTTCTTTACAAGCACATGTAAACTTTGAATTTCCATACCGAAATTCTAAGTTTTGGTTTAGAATAAAATAACGAGTATTTATACGCCTACATTTTTTGCGGAGAATACTTAACATGCTCGAATGCTCGTTTTTTTTGCGCTCTAAACCCAGAAATATAGGATATTCATGCGGAGTATACGCTACGCAACTTTTATGTTACGGCCCGAGTAGTTATACTTATACAAAAAGATGGTTATGCAAAATTTACTTATCCATAATATTACCTATGTTTTTACAAATAAAAAACGTTTTTGTTTGAAGTCATTCCTTGAACACAAAGGTACAATTCTGGCGAGTTCTGTAAGTTCTGCAAGGTCTGCATACTATCACAAAGTCATCGCCCTGAGATTCGCAACAGCAACTGAAAATAAAATGAGCAGCATTTTGGAGTTAAACATATGTGGCCCACTCTAGATTGTGTTATGTTATGTACTTACATAATAGAATCTTGAGATTAGATTTTCTGTTCAGTGGAGTGAAGCGAAAAGCGTCTCCCTTATTCCCCGACCACTTTAGAACGTGTTAGTGGGCGGGATTAAGGATTTTGCTCATATTTGTGCCTATATTAGGAGGTACAGGCAAGCCACACGAGGCTGAAGTTTCGTTTTGAAACTGCTGTGATTTATTCGGATCGAACATGACACCAGACCAGAATTTCAAATGGCCGTCTCTTATACTTCAGAGATTGTAAGCCTTTTTTGAATGCCCGTTTCGTTTATGGTATTTGGTCGCTTTAGTAAATTCAAATGTGTTCGTTAAATAATGAAAACACACTTTACATCCATGATGTAATAACAAAGAGGTGGATAGGTTATAAGCGCTCCGAAAGTGGCACACTAAAACTGAGTCAATTACACCAACTTGCCAGTCTCAGCAACTTGTCGCAGCTGTCAGATTTAGTGGCCATTTTTGAAACACGGAATTTCGTATAGACACCGTATCTACTCTTTTTAGGGTTCCGTAGGTACCCATAGGGTAAATCGGGACCCTATTACTAAGACTGTCCGTCCGTCTGTCTGTCTGTCTGTCTGTCTGTCTGTCTGTCCGTCCGTCTGTCTGTCTGTCTGTCTGTCTGTCTGTCTGCCTGTCTGTCTGTCTGTCTGTCTGTCTGTCTGTCTGTCTGTCTGTCTGTCCATCTGCCACTATACTATATATACTATATCTACTATATACTATATATACTATACTAAAAAACAGAATAAAATAATTATTTAAGGGGGCTCTCATACAACAAACGTGATTTTTATAGATAATGGTACGGAACCCTTCGTGCCCGAGTCCGAAACGCACTTGGCCTCATTATATTCGCTAAGTAGAAAACCGCACTACGCATAAATTAGCTTAAAGTGTATTTTGTTACAAATGTGCTACCAGCCTAATACGATTCCGTATATTAACATAATTACAAAGTAGTCTATATGTTAAACGGCACAGTAGCACTTTAATAATAATAAGCACAAATAACAGTGAATATAATTAATTAAAAGTTAAAAAATCATGCTAGTTAGAGAATCATTTTCCTATCAGAAACGTCTCATCTGATCTTTTTAATTATGTAGAACGGTAATTCTAACCAAATGACCTATATTTTCAAATATTTACTAATTAATCAATCGCTACGTCTCTATCTGAGCACAAAAACCTTGCGCTATGGGGGTCGTTTATTTTACATTAAATACATAATTTCGAATCCAAACAGCTCGTATTCTATAACGTCCAAGTCTTAAATTTGCAGTAACGTATTGCCGACATGTTTTGTTGCTGTATATGTGGGTACATATATAACGCTAGTCTATTTCAAGTTTTACTTTTAAAATGCCAAGGCGACATGACTGACACACCTGCCCTAATAACCCTGTCGGGTCGACGTCGGAGACGAATAGCCGGTGTATTAGACCGGGATCAACTTGGCCGTTTGCTGCCTCGCGCCCCGCGCCTCGCTGTTTGCCAAACTTACCTAAGTACCACAGAACAACTAAGCACACACGCTCTACATGCTAAGTTCACGTATTTAAACTAAATTAGCGTTCGTTTTACCAAGTTACTCGTAACTTGCACGATTCCGCAACGTCAAACCCGCGGAATTTTGATTACGAATCCTCAATTTTAAATTCAAATTATACATGAGACGCAGCTGTGCTTAGCTATTTTGTTAAACAAATTAGATCACTAGTCCTAAAGTATAGAATGGCTGCGTTTGATTTACGGCTTATGTCTAGCGATAAAGATTAAAACCGATGCTAGAAACGAGTTGACGTCCGCTGGCGATGGCATCAGGCTCGTTGTGATTTATACTGGTTATGATTAATACGAGTACGTGTTTCAATTACCCCCCGACACGGCATTTGTCAACTATGCCAGTAAGTACAAATATTTATTTCGGCACATGCGTGCTTATACGTGCTTCAGCTTATGTATGCTTCAGAGAAAAAAGCATATTACTAAAAAACACATACATGTGTTGTATCGTGCGAGTACGCGATAACGCGTTATACTTAATGTATCTAGTGTACGGGGCCGCGAAAGCGAAACCTCGAATCCTTTCTCTTATACCTCTGCATTTATAGTTGTATACGGTTGGATGAAGTAATTTCAGTTGTACTTATTCGCGTAGGCGTCGGAAACGATGCGATGAAGCAGCATCGGTAATGCACGATCCGTGTGCGATATACGGATGTATGCTCCGAGGGTATTCGCAAAGGGACTTGTCAAATGTCGTAGCTCTTTTGGTCCCTTCGGATTCGGAATTATCGGGATATACGTTATATACGTATCTTTTCCATCTACTAACCATGAGATGAATATGGTAGATATTTTTGAGATGGGCATGAAATCTTCCGAAGTATTTTATGTTGTATAATGTGTGTATTTCATAGTATGATGGTATATCGTTGTCTATAGTTTATATTTAGTCCCCATAAATAATACAAGCCAAGCTTCCTTTGAGTCTAGATCGGTTTTTGTCTAAAATAAACCTCTTATGTTCTGATTATTTAATGTATGTACCTGCTCTTCGAATACGCAAACTTTATATTGTTCAACTGAATCAGATTGATCATGATCATTGACAAAGTGTAGGCTTTTAGTATGTTAATGGTTCAATTAGGTACTATGTTTGCAATGTGTACATATTCGCGTACAATGGCGAGGACCTCCCAATTCTAGACTGGAGATTGTAAGTGATCAGAAATATCAAATTAAATCTCTCTTAAATATATACGACCACAAGATTATTATGGCTACCAAAGATAGCTGTCTTGTCAGGTCACTTGCAATTTGTTAAACGTAAAGCCTATTAACACGCACATGTAATCAATACAATTAAGGAAGATCATTTAGCCATTAGACGTTACAACAACAACGACAAAGTATAGCGAACTTAATGGTATTTCAACACTTGACAAGGACCTTCGGTTTCTCGCAATTGGTCGCTAAAAGCAAGTTAACCTGTGTGACTGAGCAATGATTTCTGAATTTGCGTAGGTAACATATAGTAGGTATTTTTTCCCATGGTATCTGGTTTAATGTCATTGAAACGTGGAACGGACGTGGAAATCTGCAACACCCGGAAAAATGTACTTGCTCCAGTTTACTTCCTTTCTTAGGTTATGGCCCTGATTTGAGTGGAGTACCTTGCAGCATCTTAATAGTACATTATTGTCGAAGCAAGGGAAGTGGGCATTGCTGGCTGAGTATTAATTTTAAACGGATGACCTTGGGAGTCCGTTAATTTAATACGAAGCCAGCAATTGACTTCCGGCGGACCAATATAGGGCTTTTCTCGAAAATTGTGCAGGAAAACAAAAATATACTTTCTTAAAATGATGATGATGAGGCATAATAAAAACAAAATAAAATAAATATCTATGGGCCATATAACAAACCTTTTTTTTATACTGTTTTTATAGATAATGTCACGGAACCCTTCGTGCGTGAATCCGACTCGCACTTGGCCGGTTTTTTTTTATAATACGTGGGAAGGGTATTTTTTTTCTGAAAACTCCATTAGTTATCTGAGACAACTAAAAAGTCGCGGTAAGTCACAGCTACTACTGATCTTCCGTTATGGCTGTTTAGGACCTATGCCTTATTTTATATGGCGGTTTTAACTTTTTAATGGAATTTGTATGCTACATTGCTGTTGAGCTATATCAAACCGGCGAGGTTTTTAATTTTTGACTTACCATAAACTATGCACGTCCTGATTTTTAACCAATAAAGCCAGCTGTGTCGCAGCGAGAGAGACAATCCGTTTCTTTCTAATTAGAACACTTAGAATGAGACGGATAGTCTATCTCGCCGCAATTAAGCTCGCGCGCCGTGCAGGTAATTACGGAAATCGGCAAGCTTCAAACTAAGCCCGTAATACTACGGCAACATCGACGCATTACATGTAAAGTAACATAAATCGGTGAGATAGAAGGTGTTTATTTAAACCATAGCTGTGTTATTGCAGAGCCACTTTATTAGAGCGTCTAGCCACGCCCAAAGAGGCGCGGTTTGATGTGCGGGAGCAATTTTTGCCTGAAGTAACGGCGGAGTTGCCCTTGCACTCTATACGGCCGGTTTTGACATACCTACTCGATAGTTTGGTATCAAGCACTATGTGACCAAGGGCGGCAAAATAACAAACAAAAATTGCTTATGGATAGGGGGACTACAGGCGGGGATTGCTTAGAGCATCAAGTATGTAGTCTTGATCCGGCACTGCATATTAAATACAACCCCGAAGAATGAACTGACACATGATTTATTCCACCTCCTCTGGCACTAAAACTTAAAATAAAAATAAACCTGGGTATTATTTGTCCACAACAATTTATTGAATAATATTATTAGAAGGGGCTGACTCCTTCGTGTCTACCATAGATATTTATTTTACTAAAAAGTAGGACAGCAAGTTTATCCTCTAGTCAGCCGCTAAGAATTTCCGCTTTGCAAAAGTTTGAGCGTCACCTTCCGACGGAAGATCCCTGCAGACATCTCCGGCAAGTTTCTCGATAGCTCAATCCCGTGGGCGCGCGCGAGCAAATCAACTAAACTCCGAAACACTTGTCATTATCTGCCGGTATACAGTTTTTTAAAGTGATAACTTTTTTAGCGGCGCTGAGCACTTTTTGGGATGGGCAATAATTGTTAAACTCGCGACAGATTTTTGTGTGAGAGATTCGGGACGAGGCTTGGGGGGATGGGGGGGATTTTTGTGTGAGAGATTCGGGACGAGGCTTGGGGAAGGGGGGGGGGAGGGACACTAGGGGCACATAGTTCTTATTTGTACTTATATTGTTAACAGTATAAGGTCGTCACACATTTTCCGTAAATGCAAATTCCATTTTATTTTTTTATCAATTTTTTTTTATTTTGCTGCTAGCCGATTCGACTTCATTCAAAACTGAACATTATTCGTAAGAGTATAAAGCCGTTTTTAAACACTTTTTGCATATTCTGCAAATAAATTTGTAATTTGGTCCACGCGTCCTTTACCGTTTTGCTATTGAGAAAATTCGAATAGTTCGAATTTGGACGTTATTCCTAAAGAGAAAGCTTTGAAAAATATTTGGCAAAGGCAAAAACAAATTGGTATTTTATTTCATCGTCTCTTTCATCAACTTTGCTGAGTTAAGTTGATCTATAGCGTACTACTAATAAGGTGTTATTAGATATATTGGCACGCAGGGGGAGGGAGTGGAGAGGACGGTTTTTTTAACAAAATTAAAATTATCCAAGTTTTCACTTCTGCCGGTACTCCCGGAGTGCAACCCGGTCTTTTTTTTCAAAACGGTAGCTTCTAAGCGCTTAAATAAACATTACAGGCAAATGTTACACAGATTGACTTAGTCCCAAACTATTACGCAAAGCTTTTACTGTGACTACTAGGCGATGATATAAATATAAATAAATACTAAAATACATAGAAAACATCCATGAGTCACGAACAAATATTCGTGCTCATCACACAAATAAATGTCCTTACCGGCAAAAATAAAGTTAAACCTATGTTTACATCGCATATAGACGACGGCGACGCCGGCGTCGTCCAATGTAATTATTAAATGGAATACATGACCAAGCGCATGTCGGAATTGTCAGACCTTGTACGGTGTAAGGATCTGCAGTCATTACGACGTCCGCGTCCCTCTTCGTTACACTTCATAACAGATTAATAGTAGGCTTACGAGTAACTATACACACTCGGCACTTGTTTTCGTAAAATAGGAATATAAACGTTGTAGAGTAACTCGCCAATAACTGGCCAACCTTCTATAACTGTCCCCCTCTTACTAAAATTTGACTGTGTTTCCATACAAAATTCAATTTAGTATAACTTGGCCAGTTATTGACGGGGGGTAGTAATTAACACCTTATAATAAAAAAATATTCTATTATAGGTCAATAGAGTTCAGTTTTAGTATGAGGTGGCCAGTTATTGGCGATTTACCCTATATTCATATACAGCCATGTACAAAAATATTTATCGATTTAACCCTCTCATAAATATGTACCGAAACCTTAATTCGCTGACATAAGAGCGGTGGGACATATTTATATGGAAGTGGTATGCCCCATACTTTTACTACACAACAATATCTATTCGTAAATTATTGATAAATAAACATAAAGTGTACACTTCTTAAAAATAAATACTCGTCCGAATATTTGGGTACGTTATGTATAACACCGTAACTGTGAGAACATCATAGATCGGACCGGCAAGGCAGCCCCTTAACTCTACCTATTCTATGCCTACTAGACTACCAGACACGTATTTCAAGCAATAAGGTACGACATGTGTGTTATACACGTTTTTTTTCTTTTATTGAGAAACAAACAGTCTTAAAAAAAGAACACATCAGTAACTTAGCTATGGCTATTTGAGTACTACAGTTATAGACCTATAGTTTCATACATTTTTATTAAGTTACGGGTTAAAAATATGAAAAAAGAATTAAACATGTTTAAAAAAGAAATGTGACCCAAACTATCAATGATCAATCAGCCATAAAAAGATTATATATATATGTATATATATATATATGTATTACATATATTTCATACACAGTTTCGTTATAGTGAGGTTTAGGCATCTAAATAGGAGGCAGGCTTCTCTTATTGGGTAACAAACTTCTCGACAAATGTTGCTTTATGAAATATATTTTTAATATAACTTAATTTTTTTTTCGTTCTATAATGAGAAAGTAGTTGTTGGCTACAAATGTTGCAGCTTGAGATAAGATGAGAAACATGTGTTTTGGAACACGATACGTACGCTAGGTGTGGGTTGCACTAACTTACGGTTACAGACCGATCAACGTTAATTATGGCGCTGGCAGCTGTCATTTCATAGAAACTTGTCAAACTTTCCATACATTCAGATTTTAACGAACTCCACTTTCGATTACAAACGATTTGGTGCAACTGACCCTAAGACTCCACACTTCCCTGACTGTGATTGAGTAGCGGAAAACATGAACGGGTTGGAACGGAAGATGTAGCTCGATATAGATTTGCTAGGTGTAGAATCTACTAAGCTCGGGGACGGTAGCGAATGAGATGGCGAGATTAGTATTACACCTATGAATGTTAATACAATAAGAGTATTATTTACAGACGAGTGGGTCTTTAAACGTACATGTAAATATTCTAGAGAGTTTTTACGGCTTACACGCAATGATAATATGGTATTCAATAATTCATGAGTTAAATATTGCTACGTACAACTGAACATCAAATATTCTACGTGCAAGAATTGAAATTTGTATTCACTCCGGGCATCGTACGAAATCGGGACGCGTTGGACGGGTTACGACCGAAAGGTCAGATACTATGGCCTATATTATCATGATTGTTTGCCAAGAGGATTCCATTCCAACGGCAAACGGATTCTTTGGTTGATTATGTTACCCCGGCATAACATATAATCTTGAAGGCCTCAAGAGACGTAGTTACAGTTTAAGGGAAATTGTTGCGCCCTTGTACCCACGCAGTAACTTTTGTGCGTATGTACTATGCTATAATCTATGTCTTGCTTGTGACATTTTTTATCGTCCTTGAGGCCACTTTTATAATCTTGACGTCACAGAACCGTCACTTGTACGTTAGTTGTCGTCATAAGACTTTTTATTTCGGTATTTGGTTTTGGTTTGTTAAGTGCTGTTAAGGTGGTTTGTTTTTTGTTCACTCCACCTTGAAACCGACTTAGTTAATTAAGTAATTTTCTGCCTCTCGCCTTTACAGAAATATATGAAAATCCCTCGGCTTGAGACTTTGGTCAGTAGTATCATAGATACCTGTCACGTATTAGTTCCATGTCATAGGAGCTCCACCTAGCTCGGCCTGCCTGTTGTATTGTTCGTTTACGCATTGTCGGTCGACGCCGCGCCGCTGCGCGCTAGCACCGCGGACGCTGCACCCAGTACATCCACATCCGAGATTACTATACCTACTTGATTATAACTACAATTACTTTACCTACCTGCTCTAGCAAGGATAGAAAGATAATTCAACCAGTAATAATTACAAATACGGCACGAACACCAATCTTGAGCAGTGTCAGTAATGGACATGTTTTAAATTAGCACTACACGCTAGCTTCCCATTCGTGGCAGTCACTTGCACTGCACTGCACTACACTACATTTCCTCCCGTGATAAATGTCATGCATGTGTTGGCTTAGTAGCTAACAACGCTTTCCTTACCAAAGTTGCTGGTAATTGTTGGTAAACTTTTAAGGTTCATAATTTTGAAACCTATCTAATTGTATTTTTTTTGTTGACTTATTTACATAAGTCACGTTGCAATAAAAGTACAACCTTGGCTGAAACGCTTACAATTTGTACAATCTTTGAAATACCTTGTAGGATGAAATTGAGGCAATATAAAATTACAAAGGGTTTCCGGAGCATTCAACTTCTTAAAAGTTAATAGGATGGCATTGTGTTGTTAATCAGTGAGAACGTGCTTGCTTTTTGAATACAGATCCACTCTGAATCGGGAGTAATCCTCTAAATAATGAATACTAGCATAGCTTATTAGCTTTATTTAAACATTGTTATATTTCGCAATATTAATGTGGAAAATACGAATTTAATTGTAACCTAGTAGCATATTGTTGCTACGGTAGCCTAGTGGTTCAGGCATGCGGCTGTCAAGCGGCGGTCGTGGGTTCGAATCCTGGCTCGTACCAATGAGTTTTTCGGAACCTATGTACGGAATATTTACCGTTAGCTTTTCGGTGAAGGAAAACATCGTGAGGAAACCGGTCTAATCCCAATAAGGTCTAGTTTTCCCTCTGGGTTGGAAGGTCAGGTGGCAGTCGCTTTCGTAAAAACTAGTGCCTATGCCAAATCCTGGGATTAGGTTTCAAAGCGGACCCCGGGCTCCTTTAGGGGCATTACCGGGAATAACGCTAGGAGGATGATGAGCATATTGTTGCTACTAACTGAATGCTGCACTCAAGTAAACACTTTTAAATCCCAAAGACAAAAATGACATGGGTAGGCTTGGCATTTTTTACATTTGTTAAATAGTAATTCAACAACTAAGTGTCCTTGACAGATTTACAGGGTTCTTATTTATTCGACGTATTCGTTTTAGGGGATTTCGAGTAAAAGGTAATTGCGTAATTATTCGCCGCTAACTCAATACTTTCTAATTATGATTTATTTTTGCTTTGTCAGTCGTTACGGTTACTACTCGTATAATTCCGCATATTTTCTTGGATATTTGTGAGGTTTGAAACCGGCTATTTAATACTTAAGTTGAGTACATTTAACAGGACTGCTTTTTCTTATCTGATTTTTTCTTATGTAAGTTTAGTTAAATACCTAGTTCACCTGAGCCGCACACATGCTAGAAACAATAGCTTCGCGGCGCGGCGGTCACGAATTGCTGACCCGGTTTTAAAATATTCATTATTCAAACCAAGCTTTTTCCACCGCCGTTGTTAAAGAACGAATTAAATCGCGAGTGGAGCGCAACCCTAATAAAATTACCACGAAGTTGTTGCGAAATCTAATTAAAAATTAATAAAAAGCAATCATTGCGTAGGAATAAAGCAAAAACTCTATTGAAGCGTTACCCGACCAATCAGTTACAGGGAACACAGATTGATCGGGAATCCTTGAATTATATTCGTATCGTTATTGTAAATTTATATCCTTATATTAAAAAACTTCTTAAGATAATTTGTTAATCCTGTTTTCCATTACCCAATTGTAAACTCTGATGGACTTAATTTTAGTGTTCGCACCAGCTCCGTTGATTATAGTATGCCGAGTTCGACAAAGCCTTTGTTTACGTAAGGTAGCGAGGCGCAGTGCTATCTATCTCCGCTGCATTTGACTGGGCCCGTGCCCGCGCCGGTGAGGCCGTTGAGTAGCTCTTGTTTTATTCACTACATAATAAAGCCCAGGGCGGTGTTGATGGCAAACATTTTTGGGGTACCGTACGGCAAAATTAGCACTATAACATTTTTAACCGACTTCAATAAAGGAGGAATCTTTTTTTGTATGTTCCCCGATTACTCGAAAACTCGTGGACAGATTTGGAAAAATATTTTTGAAGTGAAAACTTCTTTAGCGGCGCTGTGCACTTTTGTGATGGGGAAAAAATGTTAAACTCGCAACAGGTCACGTGACCGTGAGATGTCACGTGACCGTAAGATGTCACGTGAACGTAATCTGTCACGTGACCGTAAGATTCGACAGATTGAAAATTCGTAAGACGGACACCCGCGAACTAATCGCGGTTGAACAATACAATATTATACGGCTGTTTACTTATTCTCCTCACACTGAATAAAGAGTGATTACTTTCGCTACACATGAGAAGATAGTTTGATAGACAAATATCGAGGTCGAGCCTGTATTCACGGTTCGTTAGGCATCTCACTCGAAAACAACTGGTATCGTTTAGCGGCACAGGCACATACTACTCGTAGTACGATGAAAAAGTCGGCTGGAGTGACGAAAATGTTGGCTCATGTCATGTTGGATATCAAACCATGGGCCCCTAATTCCAAATATCCGTCTTAATGTTACACACACCCCCTTGGACTTTATCTCTTTATAATGTTTTTAGTATATATTTTATATATGAGATACAAGTCTCTGAGATAGTAGCTATGTAAAATTTATGTTCGTATGCAATGGCTAATCACCGAAACCGATTATCCGATTTAAAATATTCGGCGTGTAGAATGGACTTTCTGGGTGGTCATAGACTATATTTCATTCCGCTGGTTTTCTTGCGCTCTTTGCAATAAGCGGGCGAATCCACGCGGGTAGCTAGTTGGTTTTAAAGCGTGCTACACACTACGCAGATACGATAAGATTTTATCTGCGTATAACTGGGGAGGGGAGTTAAACCGTCTCGCGCTTAGGCGGTGGTCTGCAACAAACGTCGTAGGTCGCGTCCGGCGTGACGCTGTACGCGACGTACGAATGCTTACTATGGAAATGCAGTATGCACTATAGTGGTCTCTCTCACACGCTAGACGCGGTGCACGAGCGCCGTGCGCCGCGTCCATAGGTCCGCCGTCATTTCGGAGCATTCTGGCGTCATCGTCACGTACGTCGCGTTTTTATCATCGAAGCCTTAGATGGTGAAATTTACAAAGGAGCAAGACGAAGCTCGAGAGACGAGCAAGCTTCTCGCGTGGTACAGAAATTCCGCTGTCACACGGGACCCACCGTAAGCAGTGCATGCTGTTGTCATCCGATTTGACATGGTCTACTTACTTCTAACAAGCGTTTTTATAATCCTCTGTGTATATATTCATTACATAGAGGGCGTCTATGTCAATCCTTCCTGTCGTAATTTATGTTTATTTTTTACAATTCATATTTATTTTAGTATACATACAATACTAATTAGATTTACAATTGGGGTAGAAATTCATGACATTATAACGCTGAATGTCAACTTAAATAACCTAATTTACATAAACGGTCATGAAATTAAAGCAACGTCCTACCGCACTCATTTAATTAAACTTGATTTGTCCTGTAATAGGGATGGGGGCACCAAATACAATCATCAACATTGAAAAAAAATCTCGAAAAAGGATTAAAAATACAGTCATATCGCGAAAAACGTAACACAAAAGAATAAATAATCAATGTGTTATAAGTATAAGTGTCCAAAGTTCTAAGAGGGCGTATATGCCCTTTTCCGCAAAATACCCATATTTATGAAACGATTGTCATTTAATATGACGGTTGAGACCCGTGGCGTCATGCATGGGTCTCGAGCGTTTTCTCTTTCTTTTCGTGTTTCTTTCAACACACAAACACCATTAAAACAACATACACAACATTAAGGCGCCGTAGGTTCACGGTCTTCTCTCCCTCTCACTGAGCATAAGCGTGAGCGAGATGGAAGTGCATGCTCGGAAGCGCGGAAATCATGTTTTTTAATTTTATATTTTTTGCCGTTTAAATAAATAAAAAAGTAAACACTGATTTCTCTCAAACAACATATTGCCGATTTTTAGAAGCCATTTTAACATTTTTAGCTTTTGTTCATAATTTGTAAGAAATATTTTAAGTGTATTCTAGACTCTCGTGATTTTTTTCTATCGAGCGAAAATTGCCTAATCCTGTTTCTAAACACTGATTTCCCTGCAGAAAAGCCTCAAGATTATTATTCGTATTTTTTTTAAACCATATTATTATAAACAAACGCATTATATTGTTTCAAAATCTCTGTTCGCTTAACTTCGCTGAACCTACGGCGCCTTAACAAGCAACATTAAAAAAAGTTGTAGCTTAGTTATTTTTTGAGATATTTGGATGGGATTTTTTTTGGCACTATATATTTTTTTCTTTATGGGTAATTTAAAAAAAATGTCCCCATCCTTATTTAGATTTCTCATGTGATTTGACTACGGTCAAGTTATTGCCAAGTATGGCAGTTTTATTTACTTGGGCACGTTTACAGGGGGTTACTGCAGTATCTCCGGACTACCGAATCGACATAATGAAAGCTTATAGTTTCAGATTAATCATAGGCCTGTAAGTCTACATATATCTGTAAGTCGACAATCATGTTCATCCTTTCAATGTGTTAAGTTATCGTAAAATGTATAGTTCTCTCTCCTTAGAGATTGTGGACAGAGAACGCTCGGCAAGTATAGTTATCAAGTGTATTGTAGACGTCGAGACCTTTTCTGAAATGTAGGTTTTTCCCTTATACGCCGGGCCGGCCCCGATCATGTTATGTGTAATGCGGAGTGACGTTTGAGATCGCTATCGCACCCGTGCTATGTTTACTTGTGCGGTACGGGACGGGCACGTTTCCACATCGCTTCTAATAATTGAATGGTCGATCGATACCATTTTCAGACTATACAAGTACGTTCTTTCATAACATAGTGAATGGACGTTAAATCAGTTTGTCACGTTTGATATATATGTGTAGCTGTGTAGAGAGGTTGGTGCACAATATGAATTGTTGTATCAGTTTCCGTGGAAATGTTTATTTATGCAACAAAATTTTATTTGCATTGCCATCAACGTGTTGTACTTTTTCCACTACTCAGCTCTTCTTCACAGTTATCCACTACTCGATGAGAGGCCAATGTTGAACAGTGTTGGCCAATGACGCGAATCATAATAGTTGGTATGGTTACCTTCTGTCTTCATCATGAGATGAGAGAGAACATGAGAGAGTTCAGTGGTGACGTTCTCGTCACATTGCGTTGTCACCGAATTTACATAAGTATGCCAAAATATGAGGCCAATTGGATACCGGCAAGTGGCTAAAAATGGTTTGCAAATACCGCACACTCACGATGCTAGTTAATTGAAAGTATTAAAAAGAAACCTTTTATGCTATGCTTTTGTACGTTTACGAGAAAATAAAGCAAGCTTCCAGCTGGGGTGACATGCTAATATATGTAATTGCAATAAACAAGAGGTTCATATGTTAAACAAAGTGTATAGTTGGTACTTAGTGAATACATGTTTATTGTTTATATATGTTGTTTGTTATATGTTCGTTCGTTTTTTTATAATAACGAACGAATGATCCTCATGGCCGCCAGAGGAGGAACAATGACCAAAACTTGCTTATCGTTGTGGAATTTCGTTATTCGCGGCCTACTTTTAGTCCAGGTCGCGGGCCAATGTGCATGCAGATCGCGTCGCTCGTATTCCCTGTTATTATCGTAATAATTGCAGACATAAAAATCCTTATAATACTCGTATACAGATTACAGTTGTGATAAGTAAAACAATATGAAAAGATATCGTTTGAGTATTTATCCAATTCATTCGACTTTGTTAGCAGTTTTAACTACTCGTCAAGGCGCTACTGAATTAACATATTAACATACGAGATTTAACACACTACGGATTGTAGCGTAGAACACGTTGCTACGAGTGCGTATTTAAATATTTGCCGTCCACCGCTGTGCGCACACCAGCATGTGTACACTAGTATTATTGGTGAGTTTCGGATTGGGATCCGAATGGCGTTTTTGACGTGCAACCCCCTCTTGTATTTAGCGCATTCAAACATGATCCATGATGCGCACTGTTAAACAGATTAACAACACTTATTGTATACGTTTGTTATGACTAGGCGCATGCTGAATCCAATGGAACAGTCTAAACTGAATAAACATTTTAATTTGATGGTATCGACGGTTTATAAAATGTTGCCGTGTTGTGAAGCCACAGGTGGGGTAATTACGCGTATAAGTCACGCAGGCACGCGACAGTATTGCCCGGCACCACACCACAAGACGGGCGGGCGCCGGGCGCGCCGTCCCGCCTAACAACCGACCACCACTGTTCAATTGTTCGTTACTAAATGTACTTAAAAATTACCACTATTTTTGTTTATACCTGCGGGGTGGCTACGCTATAAAAATCAACAAGTGTTAGGCATATTGTTAATAATGCAAATAAAAACCAACATCAACAATGACAGTCGCGACAAATTAGCGAATATCTATTAAAGACGACGTAATTCATAAACATGTCGACTACGATCGAGTACCTATCTCTGTGCGCTCAACTCGATTGACCCAATGAACCATACAGTGTATTCAGTAGACGGTCGACAGTAAAGACGTTACTTCCTACAATAACAATGCCGAGCTTAGCGTTCGACCCGCTCAATAGTGTTTGTACGAGGCCGTGCCCAAACTTAATAATGAACGCCATTCGGTTTCACTGCGATTCTGAGCCAGTTCAGAAATCTTCGACAAATGATTGGATGCGATTCTGAGATAAAAGTTTTGATGGAAAAGGTCGACGAAAAGTGGCTCATGGAAAACAAGAAATACACTAGAAGTGGGTACTCCCGTATACTGCAGTGGCCTCGATGAGCTTCATTAAGGAGTCCTCCTTTAGTGTTTAGTTCGTGGCATCGATACCCATATTTAATTACTGATGGAAAACTTGATTAAGGCGAAATTTACAATATTTTTTATTTTTTTCTATAAATTCTATAGACACAATGGTTAACTAGTTGGTCGCACTCAAAAAATAAATACTAATTGAATTGCCCTCTATGTAGTGTCCATCATAATAATAAAGTTGGCCTGCTTCCAACTTGGCTAGAGTCGTACTCGTAAGCTAAAAACGAACTGAGTCGGTACCTTAAAACGTTATTGCATTGGTTAAAAGTCCAGCAGTGTATAATGGTGTGGTGGTGGCCATGGTGTGGAGGTCAGTTTCATTGAGACCGGCGCATCGGAGCCACCTACATGGGAACCCCGGCACTCGCGGCAGCATCGAATATGGCTTCAAAACAACTGCCGCTGTTCCTCGAACATGTTGATGAACAGAGCTTTTAGTTCGAGACTCCGATACGAAAAAAAGGAAGTCGTACTTGGTAATGAGTTTTATTACTAAATATGTATTTAATTCGAATGTCAAATGTCCGCAGAAGTTTAATAATAATGCCACAAGTTTATATCGATGAAATTAATTAAATTAATACATTTTAAGTTTCCAGTGACAAAGGTGGCCTGTGAATCCTTGACGATCGGTAGAAGTGTTACATACATATTACATTGTCGGAAGCTTTAAACATGTTCGTGTTACGGCTGACCGGTACAAACGGCACTTTACCACCCGAGATCCTTTGACAGAAGTATGAGAGGATTGCTGCGCTTTTTAGAACACTTGTGAGTTTTAGTTTCAGTTTGAGGTAATATCGCACTCTAACTTTTATTAAACATTCATGAGCGGCGTTGAGACATGTTGTAATGATAAGTTCCCGCGCTGTATTTACTAATTCGAAATCGTCGGATAGACAACTAAAATTGGTCTGATCAAGTCGTGCCACGTACGTGAAGGTGAAGGCTTCATAAATAGGTAATGTTTGACTGACTGCCAGTTGCTTATTGATTTTGCTACTCAGCTGAACACTACGGGTCGGAGTACTCATTTAAAATGCTGTCAAATAAACAAACGTAGCCAAGTCTGATTAGACCCGAGCCAAACCTCATGTACTAAAATCGTTTGACGAGATGAAAACTCCAGCAGTTTTGTTTATTGTTAAAGTTTCTCTTCGTACGTGCGCTCGATGTAACGCCGGTATTTCGTTTGTCGCTATCGCTATAAGCAGAAAGTTGGAATTGATGCGCATATTTAACCAGGGTGGTGTTTTCTATATTAAAATATAAGAGAAGTATTCTGGCAAAGGGCGAGTGCAAACAAAAGTTTACTCTACCTACATGCTTTACGTAGTGAAAAATACATAGCAGGAAGTGCGGTTATTTCGATTAAATATGCCCGTCAATTAACGGACGATTGGTTTTGTTCGTTCCATCGATCAGCAGAACGGCCTGGCTCTGTTTGCTTTTATGATTGATTCCCCGCCGCTGCCGAATTAGATCGGAAATCAGATCAGCGGTTTCTCATGCGGTGTTCTTAAAAGAGGATTGTTGGTATTATTTTTTCGCCCGCACAAACCTTATCCTATCATATAAGAATAAGAATAAGAATTTATTTATTTAGCACACAAAACACGGAAAAAAGAAATACACTCAAAAAAGGTAACCTTAAGTGCTATACGGGATATGGATATTTTATTACAAGCCTTTATTTCCAATTGTAGCTCGTGATGATATGGGTGCGTAGTCAAATTGCGAATATATATTCAAAATTACTACGCACAACATTCATAATTGAAATACGACAATATTGTACCTTAGAATCCTTAGATACAAAGATCAAAGCACTAAAATTAATTAAAACTTGAAAAGTTGTTAAGTACAAATAAATGTTAAAGGTGCCGTACAAATATAAATCCTAATTGAATTCCCCGAAAGGTCAAACTCCAAAGTATGTACAAAGTTGTCAGGCGTAATTGCCTGCACCAAGCTTATAAGTCACCCGTCAAGCGCCGCCCTAATTCGTTGGTGGTTTACTCCTCAAAGTTTCTGTGATGATTCGATTATTGTGTAGAGAAACTCAGGTGAGTTAATGTAGTGAAACTGTACAACATTTTATAAGTAACTACATTAACTCTGAAGCCGGTTACCCGGTATTGTCGGTTGAACTTGGTCGGTGAAGGTAATCGAAAATCCATAAATCCTGCTACTACTTATTTAAACCGATGTACCGATTGAGATGTAATTTGAAATTAGAGATATTTTTAGTCACGGAGTAGGTCATAGGGCAGTTTTTATCCCGAAATCATCCGTTAAGGGGATGCATGTTTGGTATGGAGCTACGATTTAACGAGTTCCACGCACACGGATTCGCGGGCTTCTGCCGCTAGTGTTTTATAAGCAGGTAACTAAATTAACTCTAAAGCTGCTTAGGGACCCACGTCAATGTTCTCCCCACTCATGATCTGTATTCAAGTAAGTAACAATTTACAATTTCATTTTATTAAATACTAGCTTTTGCCCGCGGATTCGTTCGCGTTGACTTCCTTATACATTCATCCAGGCAATTTATACACTATTTGTATACTAAAATTCAACTTAATCCGTTCAGCCGTTTTTGCGTGATTTTGTAACAAACATCCAATATTTCGCATGTGGAATAGGATATATAAAATTTAGGACCGCATTTAAGTTAGGTAATATTTATGTTTGCTTTGATAGAATTAGAATATTTTAAATATTACCTAGCTCCAGCTAGACGAGTTTAAAATGTCCCTTCTCAAGTTCTTCTACATCCACTCTCGAATGAGTTTCTTTAAGAGTCCGCAGTAAGCTCGATTCTCCATACAAACGTAGTTACGCTCTCATTTTAAAACTACGTATTGGATTGTGACGAAACTTTGCATATACAATGCCATAATGTCTGTAATTAGTTTATGTAGCTACAGATTCCAGAGAAAAAAAAATACGGCGAATTTAAGTTTTTCATACAAAACCTATTTTTGCTGTATTTCGTTTGTTTTAATAACTGAAACCATATAAACTAATTACAGACATAGATATACCTCATGTTATTGTATATGCAAAGTTTCGTCACAATCAACACGTAGTTTTAAAATGAGAGCGTAACTACGTTTGTATGGGAAGGTGAAATTCGGCCGGGCTTACTGCGGCCTCTTAAACGCTGTCGAGGAATTATGTATACATATTCTAGGAAACTGAACGGTTAGTGTGTCACGGCTACTACGGCCTTTGCAGTGCATAAAGTTCGTAGCAAATTAACGTTTCAGCGCTACAACAAATTTAGTCTACGAAATTTCGTAGCCCGTAGCTCTCGTAGCAGTAGGTCGGGCGCGAGCGACAACGTTGTAGACGCTAATGATGTTGACACTAGAGGCGCGCTTGTCTACCTGCCCCCCCGCCGCGGGGTCGAGTGCACTAAGACCCGCGAATCCCGCGATACCACTAAATGAAACGCGTCTCAGATACTATTATGTGCCCCGACACTTAAGACTGAAAACAGCGGTATACCAAATGGAACAATGCCCTTTCGGTGAACGCTACTCTGGCGGTCACGAATGCTGAACCGGTTTTCTCTATGATACAAGTTAATTGATTCATACGACGTCGCGTTCAGTTGAACAAAGTAAGCGAGCAAGCCGTTGTCTGTTATTCATCGATTATTATAATCGATGACCTCTCGCTAATGACGCGTATAAACGTACACTATGGTACTAGTACGATGTAGCTTGTAGCATTCAATACAATCGTCTGTAGATTGCGAGGTATTTACCAAATTAGTTTTCTCTTCTTTAGGGCGGTAGTAGCCGGGTCGAGAAGCAATTAACGTCGCTTACGTTATGCACTAAGTAGTTCCTTGTACGCCAGGGGAAGCGGCTCACATCTCTTGGGTCCATATTGGCTGCCATAAAATTCTTTATCCTATATTTTACTGTACTAACGTATTGTAGTCATAACCATCGCTAGTCCTAATTTTCTTCGTCCTAACTTTTTAGTTCCTAAATTTCTGTAACTATCATCTGAAGTCATAATGATCAGTTGTCCTAAAAATTTTCGACATAATTTCAGTACTAAGAATTTGTTTGAAGTCATAATTTATTTAATCAAAACAGTTTTCTTCACAATGGACATGCATCATAATTTTGTTAGTCATAATATAATAACTAAGAACATACTTCAACTCCTAATTTTGTTTTCATAATGAAAAATGCTTTTGCTAAGCAAATACGCTGCCGCGGCACGCTCGCTTCGCTCGCTCGGCTCGCGCGCTTAGGGTCGCGGTACAACTAAAACTCCTCCTCACTTCGCTCGTCGTCGTACCTACACGGACCTGCCTTAGGCTACGTCCGCACAGACTGGCGGCTTGCTTAGCGTCTAGCTAGAGCCTTGTGGCCTCGGCTTGTACCTTGTGACAAGAACAAACACGTTTATTTACTTCGATAACGCCAAGTAACATTTATGATGAAAAGTATTATGAAAAACAATTTTCGGAGTAAAAAATGTATGACTAATGTCATTCTGAATATAAATGAAACGGACAAGTGAGTGTTATGATGAAAAAAATTATGAAAATAAATATTAGGATATGAGAAATTTATGGTTATTGTCATTATGACTTCGAGTAGTTATGACTTACGATCGTTAGGAATAAGAATGATTAGGACTAACGCTTATTATGGCGTAAAATTTTATGTAGAACATTTTCGAACTTCCAATAATAGGACTTAAAAAAAAAAAGTGAAACAAAGCGCCCCCAATTAACTTACTTAAATTAAAATCCTATAAATGAAAGCTTCGGCTACTTTGTCATATACTTATGCTATAAATGAATTTTATGTTTAGGTTTCTATTAATATCCATACTTCCATATTCATATTATAAATGTGAAAGTGTATGTGTGTGTTTGTTTGTTTGTCCGTCTTTCACGGCGAAACGGAGCGACGAATTGACGTGATTTTTTAAGTGGAGATAGTTGAAGAGATGGATAGTGACAGGATAGTTTTTATCCCCGAAATCCTCCCTTAAGGGGTGAAATGGGGGGGTAAAAGTTCGAGCTGTGATATAAACGGATTCCAGGCGGACGGAGTCGCAGGCAGAAGCTAGTAACATTATATTTGCATTTGCCGTGAAGTTAGTCTATTGCCATGTACTGCGAATGTTAACGAGACTAATCTATCTGGCTTGCCCATCTATGATTAACTTTCCGAGCCGAGTTGTACGTAGCCGGTTTCCTGGAGACTTGATTTGTTATCTAATATTATCAGTTAAGGGAATATCAGTAAATTTGAAATTTGCCCTAACCCTTAGTCACGGTAGATAAATAATAAACTCGCTCAATCCATTAATTATTAATAAATCTAGGAATTACCTGGCTCAATGTATTGATATGCCATTTCGCGGCAAACATAACGTGATAAAACGAGAGCGCGTAATAAATGTCGTAAAGTCGAGTTCAAAACCATGTATCGATTTAATCCGAGCCAAGGGACATATTTATGAGGAAGTTGTATGCACCCATATTTGTGCACTCGACTGTGTCATAGAGAAATTAAGATTCACGTCTCATCTGTGGACATTGCCAAAGTTCAGGGCTATGAAACCTTATATTTGGTTGGGCTCTTAATCCGCATAAACAGCGTGTATTATATGATTTCATGCAAATACTTAACGTTTTTTATGTTCACGAAAGCCCTTAACTACTATTGACCACTGAATATTGGTCAGTACAGTATCATTACATGGAGTCAAATATAAATACTGTTTCCAAACAAGGCATCCTTTATGACAACATGATACGAGTATGTCAACCCATATCATCGATTTAGGGTCGATCGGACGCACTTCACATTAATAGCGTTCGATGGACTTATTCTAAAAATTGATCAAGTGTTTCGGGCTGGAATGGAATGCATAGGTACGTATGCTGGAACGTAGGTACTCCTACTAGAAATCGAATTCACTAGTAGAAAAACTTTTGAGAGATAACTAACTGAAGAGACAATTCCATTCGAGACGACCACGATTCGACTTTAGGTTCTTACTTAGTGATAGTATTTTTCTCATACATACGCAGCAACCATTGGCTACAAAATTCTCAAGAAGAATGGAAGATGAATGTATTTTTTTTTGGCTGGTTGAGTTGTCATTCAAGCAAAGCGGAACATGACTAACTTACTCTCTTCTCTCTTCTTAATTTTCGTCTTGAAATTTTTCACTTAATATGTCCTAACCCACATTCGAATATTTACGCGTTTATCCTTGTTGTCTACTCTTAGATAGAACATGGTTGTATTTTGTCTGTGTTTACCCTTCCGAGTAAGCGATATTTATTTCTTTAATAATATGTATGACATTGCATTTTTGTTTTAATACTACGACGGTAGCAAACAAGCGCACGGCCCGCCTGATGGTAAGCGGACACCGCAGCCTATAGACGCATGCAACTCCAAAGGAGTAACATGGGCGTTGCCGACCCTTGATATGTTTGAGGACTCGCCGTGTTGACAGCTGAAGGAACAAGTTCCCTCGCTCTCAACACAACGTATCGTCGGGAGCTCTGGTGACCTTGCTCACCTCTAGGAACACAACACTACTACAGAGCGAGTAGTAGTAGTGTTATTATGGCTGTGGTCTTCTGCAAGGCGGAGGTACTTCCCCAGTTGGGCTGCTCCAAATTCGAGCGGGATGACATTTTGCTGTGCCCTACCTCACGTAAAATCATTATAAATAACATGGCTGTTAGGGCGGAAAGGTTCTCGAGTGGCGACCACGTACCGGAAGGCGCGGCGTGGGTCCCCCCCGCAAGGTAGACTGATGACCTGGTAAATGTTGCTGGAGTCCGCTGGATGCGGGTGGCGCAGGATCGGTCACTTTGGCACTGTTTGGGGAGGCCTATTTCCAGCAGTGGTCTTACGCCTGATATGATGATGATGATAAATAACATTGGGATATAAGAATGAATAGGTACTATGATCGTCAACGATAATTGGTACCCATACCTATTATAAGTTTGTGGTAACAAGATTAGTAACAAAGTGAATGTTTCCAGGCTCCATCATGTTCCACGTGCGGCGGCGGCCGGCGGACTCGCAGCCGCGTCGGCGCAAGAAGAAACCGGCTGGCATGGGCGCGGGCATGGGCGCCGGCGGCAGCAGCGCGCGGCCCGGCTGCGAGCCCGTGCTCGTCGAGCTAGCGCCGGACGGCTCGCCGCTCGAGAACGGCCGGCGCGTGCGCATCACCGGGGACCTGCTCGAGGTATGACTAGTTGTTATGGTGATCGTCTACTGGCCGACTGGACAATAGGGGTGTGGACACGAAAATAAATAATCAATAATGACATACTTTCTCGAAAAAGGATTAAAATGTAGTGAAGTGGAGAAAAAATCAACGCAAGAGGTTAAAAAATCACGATGTTATAAGTGTCCAAAGTTATAAGAAGGGGTTCCGTCCCTTTTTCGCAAAACGTAACTTCATATGAAACGATGGCGTTCACAATTAGTGACGTCACAAATAGACGGCAACGTGCCGTGCCCCATCGTATATGGCGCCGCCGTCGAAGCGGCATGCCGCGCGCGCAACGCGTGACGCGGCGGCCTTGCGTGTTGTAACGTCACAAACTGTTTGCGTTTTCTCACACCTAAGTCACTTTCTTTTTAGTCATTCACTTTATATTGTGATAATTTGGGTCGTCATCTACTGCGGTCGCTGCTTCCACAACCCTACTCCGCCACAGCTGATTGATCGAAATGTGTAATAATAATATATTTCATTCATTCAGATGACTAAGATCCACTGGTTAGTAATTACAAGTCTTACAAAACTGTTGTTAAAGTATACCCACACTACATTATAAAGAACTTATAACGATCATAGTGTTTGAGCTACGCTACACAGATCCCTCATTCCCGACGAGCGTCAGCTCATAGCCCAGCTCCGCCGTGTCTATTAACACAAACCACATGTGACGCGCTTACTTGGAACGATTTCTCTCCTCGCTGACCACACATACCGACACGCCAATCGCGTGGCTGGCGGGCAGCGTGACAATAAATCGGAACTGAGAGGTCAGCGCTCGAACTTTCCACACAAGCCGATTTTAACGAACACCGCTTACGGTTACAAACGGTTTGGTGCGATGCACCCTTATCCCCGGTTAATAAAGATCGGTTAGACCTCATGTGTCGGTAAGTGATGTCAAAAAAATGCTGAATATTGCCAACAAAGTGCCAATAATAGGCGTGGCTCCATGACTCCAACATTATTAAAGGTCACATCAGAAGCTTCATAATTATTATTTTACTTCACCTTAATAATAAATGGTGACGACACCCCCATGTTCAATAATTAACGAAACAAAGGTCACCCGTAACGTAATTTAAATTGAGTAATAATGTGGTGGTGAGAATACGTAGCGGGTCGCTCAGGGGGTTGAACAATGTCGAAGATCAGGGATCGATTGTGCAGGAATGAGTAGGAATATCATGAATACTCAGTAGCGCGGTTTCAACATGTTCTTGGCTACGTCGTGTTAATAAATCGACAGCATATTCATATATGGACCTATACTTAAATTACTTAAGGCGGTGCATTGGAAATTATCGCGTGCTTTGAAACCCTGTTCTGACTAGATTAAGAAACAATAAGGTCTGATTTTCAGATATATGATTCTTGACTATATGATTGTTCATCTGATTTTATCGATTCATGATTGCTTAAAATTTCCTCTATAGAAAAAAATCCTAAGTTAGGTCTGTATTTTCCTATTTTTACTCAGAAACCTACTAAAACGATACATTATTTCACGACACAATCAAGTTAATTATAATAAAATCTCACTTTATGAAATTGCAATAAAACTTCACTAAGTTAGGTATTTATCGAAATTTGTCCAAAACAGTGCTTCCCGAAGAGTGTTATTTTTTTTTTCTCCTGGGTGGAAGGCATCAGCGTGTCTCTGTCTAGGGGGCGTGTACAACGCAAATCAAGGCATCTCCTTAAGTACCAACGCCGAATATAAGCCCCGTCCCATACCTATAGGGCTATTGTTATCACGTTATTGCAATGTTCAATGCGAATTGGAGATCACATAAACCTTTTTAATTTCGTCGCAAACACGCAGGTGTTACTG
Organism: Epinotia demarniana; assembly: GCA_945867215.1. NCBI lineage: Eukaryota > Metazoa > Arthropoda > Insecta > Lepidoptera > Tortricidae > Epinotia > Epinotia demarniana. The sequence continues at coordinate 20,919,580 of OX244265.1, forward strand.
AAAAATGGTAATTGTGAAATGATATTAGATCCAATATTATATTCAAATTATATCGTATAATTGGCATAATATTTATGTATTTTATGCTGATGCGAAATTAATAAAATAATATTCCGAAACTAACAATCCAATTAAGGATATTCGTAGCATTAAAGTCAGGAAGAGCTTGATGCGTTTGTAAACTTTTAAATGAGCAACGAAATAAATTCCTAGTGAGTTCGGTAATTACGGATGCAACTCCAAGGACGTCAAAATTTAATTAATGTTATGGAAGTCAACAGAAAGAAGCTCTTGAAATTATACATACGAGTATAAATAAATAAATACTTGATGTGAAACTTAAAATCTAGACATCTAATCCATTTGCTTCCATCGAATTGAGGCTAACGCTGTATTCGGTTGCAGCAGGACTCAAATACTGTCTACGTCCTTACCCGCTAAGGCCATTCAATCAGTGCCCAATGACGCCTCCAGTTAATGTCTGGTTCTTTGAAAGGGTACTTTCCGCTGAGCGCTTAGAGGCGATAATAGGAAGCCCGCGGCTCAAACTCCGTTACAGCGCTATAAGTGCGCTCATCGCTCAAGGTTACTGGTAAATAATGTGAGAAAACCTTACGTCTCCACAAATGTTAATGACAAACCACTTTTCCGTTACACATAACATAACAAAGTAACTACAGAGACAATACGAGTCGCGGGACTGGTGTGGAATAATTAATGTGAACATGAGACAAGATACAAATACGAACACATTATTTCTTTATTAATATTCTATATATTTTTAATGTTTCAAACTTAAATAACATTCTATAAGGAGTATAATCCCAATTATAAAAAAAACTCAACTATTTCTTATTCTGTCCCGTCAGCCAGGAGACAAAATTACAGAGTTTCTTAGAAAAAATGTTACAAATACGGATTTCTAACGTACCTAGTAAGATGGCCCATACAAACCATTCGGTGGAACCACTTGGTCGAACTTGACAAGAAAACCTCACATTTTACCCATAAAACCCATAAATCGCAGTTTTAAAAGGTAACTCAGGGGACGTAACCATGGCATCTAGTGACACAGAAAATAGTTGATCCACCCATGTAAATAAATCTTTCAGCCACCACACATTGCTGCTCATAAGATAAGATACTTGCCTACTAAATAACTCCAATGCTAAGTTAGATATGTAATACTATTACTACTTGTTGTAGCACAAGAGCCTACGCAGTCAATCTTATCAGCGACTTACGCATACTACGCATTACTATTTAATGTAACAAAATGGGAAGGAGGCGCTTTTGATGAGAATTCAATGGGTGTAGGCGTACTTTGTATAGACAAAGACTAAGACTTTGCCTTCGCTAAGCTCGAAGACTCGCTTCCTTTCATATAAACAAGTCTTGTGATTGACTTTTGTTATAAGGCAGTGGGGGCTCGTTTAGACTTCAACAATATATTCAGTTTGAATAGCAGAGTTGATCCACGCAGTTTAGACTAAAGTCATATTGCGGAAATGTCACCTGTAATGCTGAATAGTGCGGTCTGCTACTAATCCTAGGTGTATTTAGTGGTGAATATTACATATGTACACCTCCATTGGCAATTTTGTGATTCATGCTGTATTAAGGTACGCCCACACCAATGCTTAAAAAACGGCGACGGCACGGAATCGCAGTGACGCATCGTATCCGCACTGTTTTTGTTTTTGCTATTGCGTTTTACGGTACGTCACTGCGATTCCGTATCGTGACCGTTTTTTAAGCAGCGGTGTGGAGTGCTTGCATCAAAAACGGTACGCTTACGCTGCGTCACTGCGTTTCCGTACCGTGACCGTTTTTTAATAAGAATAATAAGAATAAGAATAAGAAAATTGTATTCACTTAAAAAACCCTTCTTCACAAAAATCTTCTGCCAAACTCCATAACAGTTTGTTGGCAGAGGGACTCCCTTACAAACAATAGATGGGTAGGCTTAGCTATTGAGTAGAGTATTTTAATTTTATAATTTTGTTTTCTAATGGTAGGTACAGCTCACGTGATCACTTTACTTAAGACTACATTTCCAGTTTAGATTTTGTTTTTTCTAAGAAAAACTCCTTCACTCTAACCTTAAACATTCTAAATGTTACATTCTCTTATATCATACGGTATATCATTATATATTTTGGGGACCAAGTACTTCCTACTTCTCTTCCCATAATAATGATTAAGCAGCGGTGTGTGGAGCATGCGTCAAAAACGGTGCGGATACGATGCGTCACTGCGATTCCGTACTGTCGCCGTATTTTAAGCAGCGGTGTGGTCGCACCTTTACAATGTCAAGTTGACGCCGTACGAAACTTATACATTTGGCACCTTATTTAAACTGTCTCCCGTCAAGTTTTCAATATGACATATGTTATTAGGTACGGTCAGAAATACCTTCCATAAAACTTAGCTTTTCCGCGGCCGAAGTCTGCCGCGTTTCGGGCATCGCACATTCACGCTATTATTGGTTATGTTTTATAATTATAATACTCATTTTCATTTTGTTTTCCTTGTTTTGGAATAGCTTAAACGGTACAGTGATCACCTGTCTAGCTAGCACCATATTGAAATGGCCCGAAACGTCACGACCATAAACATAAAACATATCACGCTAGCGGCCCTGGCTCGTATTACTAGACTAGTACAGTCAGCATCAAAAGTAACTGATCAAACGAAGACGTCAAAAGTTTTTATTAAAATGGAATAAGAGCTTTTGAAGACGTCAATTGCGCAGTTACTTTTGATGCTGACTGTACCATAACAACTACCCGGCCCTACAGAAGTACATTACTACTTATCTCTACTTATACTAATATTATAAAGATGAAAAGTCTGTGAGATTCTATTTCTATATTGAGGGTAATCCGAAACCACCACTAATACGATTTCAAAAATTATTTCACCTATGCATATAATTAACTTGCTGGATGGAAATAGGCTGCAAATTATTTCACATACCTGGGCGAAGGCGCGGGGCCAGCTAGTCTTCTATACTTATTATTAAATATTATTTTTATTAGCAGAACCAACAGCTATAATCATACAATGAAATGAAAAATGAAAATGAAAAATGATTTATTTCTTTTCTTAGTACTACAAATGTTACATGTGCTGGTGTCCCCTTTTTAAGTAAAAATAATACCTGTGCTAAGGGGCACCGCTCTTCCATATGGAGGTAAACAATTAATGCAGTTGTGTTAAGAGAAAAAAAGGTAAGATAAGGTTATATTGTAAACTAATTAGTCTACTTAGTCTAGATAGATCACCGCGTGTAGGTATGTGTGTACATATTCGTACACCTATACACACACGCAGACCACTTATATTTATACCTACCTACTCCTTATTTTTATACATATGTGTGCGTGCATAAGTATGCACACCCCACAATTATACTATTAACCTAGCCAGAGTAAGTATAGTTTGTAGTTTAAATTAATTTAATTCAATCTAATTTAGTTTAGACTAAGGAATCTGGAAGTAGTTGGAAAACTTATGTGTGTGTGCGCGCGTGCGTGCGTGCGTGCGAGCGTGCGTGCGTGCGTGCGTGCGTGCGTGCGTGCGTGCGTTCGTGCGTGCGTGCGTGCGTGCGTGCGTGCGTGCGTGCGTGCGTGCGTGCGTGCGTGCGTGCGTGCGTGCGTGCGTGCGTGCGTGCGTGCGTGTGTGCGTATGTGTGCGTATGTGTGCGTATGTGTGCGTATGTGTGCGTATGTGTGCGTGTGCGTGTGCGTGTGTGTGTGTGTGTGTGTGTGTGTGTGTGTGTGTGTGTGTGTGTGTGTGTGTGTGTGTGTGTGTGTGTGTGTGTGTGTGCGTGCGTGCGTGCGTGCGTGCGTGCGTGCGTGCGTGCGTGCGTGCGTGCGTGCGTGCGTGTGTGTGTGTGTGTGTGTGTGTGTGTGTGTGTGTGCGTGTGTGTGTGTGTGTGTGCTAGTGTGTGTGTGTGTGTGTGGGTGTGGGTGTGTGGGGATGGGTGAAAGTGTGTGCAAGGGTGCAGCGTGTGGAAAAGTTTTTTAACAGTTTTAATCATGCATCTACAGGTGCTTGTAAGTATTTAGAATGGCGCTTTCTATGTCATCGTATGTTTTCGTTTTCAGCCATACTGTTACCCTATTTTTACATTCATGTACCGTGGTTGGGTAGATATCGATGTCTTTATTTATTATATTATAAAGTTTGCCAGATAGCGTGGCCTGTTGCCTGCGCGCAAAGGCCGTTTTCACCCTCGGAGTTGAGATGACATTAATCCTTTTCCTCCTTTTCAGCTTGTCTATTGGTTCATATACAGTGGATTTGTGCCTTCTCAGGACCGCATATAGTATGTACAGTTTGCGCACAGACAACAAGTCAAAACATTGACAGTGGATACAAAGAGCCAATTATAGGAACTCACAGGTAGTGACATTGTGGTTTAACTTTAGGTTTTATTATGCTACACACAGCGCAAGCGCACGAGCATGAAACATGAACAAAACATAAGTTATAACAAATTGTAAGACTTAAGCCTAAGGCTAGTACTAACCAAATGCACAAATTAGACACAATAAAATAGCAAAGAACAAAGAAGCTAATATAAAATAAGAACAAAGATCAAAGAAAAGTAACAACGAATGAAACAGAAAATGGCAGCACGCTCACTTATTTAATATACCTCTCGACCAAATTACGCCTCACGGTAGGAATTTTACATTTGAATATATCTATATCCAGTTCATTTGATAACTTGTTTATGTCACGACTGGCGCGTCATAAAAAACAATTTTGCTTGTACCTATTTGGAAGATGCATTTATAGGGGGATGGTATCTCGTAGACCAAGTTGGGGTATTGAAATATAGTTTGCTCAGCAACTCAGGACATATATAGACGAGCTTCGTATTGATTGGAAGGTTGTTACCAGGTGGGGTCCGGCAACGGCACGGCGCTGCAGCTGTACGGGCCCTCGATCCAGCCGCGGCACTGCGTGGTGGCGGCGGGCGAGGCGGGCGGGTACATCGTCACGCCGCTGCACGCCGACGCGCACGTCTACGTCAACGGGCGCCGCGCGCTCGCCCCGCACTCGCTACCGTTGCAGGTACAACACACACTGCTGCCGGCGTGTTAGGCTTCCAAGTAATCAAGGATATCCAAAACCATGACCTTGGGGTTTGGAGAGCACTTCTGTTTCAAATGACTAGCGATGATCACCAGTTTCCCCTTGATTTTCCCTAGACTACTCTCCCTACACGCATTCGCTTCACTGGGCTCGACTACAGATACAGGCAGGTTATAAAAAACTGCTCTATTGACATGGTGTAACTACAGACATATTGAAGGTAGTCGCTGGCTTTAAATCAGGGTGCCAACAGCCATACGTTGCTTTGGTGCAATCAAGGATTACAAAACAAGGACAGCAGTTACTAGTATGAAGAGCACTTGAGTCTGAAATTTCTATTGGTAACCACAGGACAGGAAAGAGGGACGAAAGGTAATTTGGCAGCATCTGAATGTTTCTAAAGACGAGTATTCTTATAATTGCGTTATGAATACGCAAGCACAATGTAGTGGCCTTCTATTTTGTATTTACATTGTGGACTATACGTGCTTGGAATGTAGCCCTCTGCAACTTGCTTCATCTGAAGTCTGTCCACCGTTGACTGTCAATTAGCCCTACGAGCTTACGTCCAGAATTTGTACTAGTATAACGTTCCTGAACAAATTAAGAATAATAAAAAAAACACTAAGGGTGAAATTCCATTCTCGAAGCCGAGATAGCCTCTGTTTAAGCCGACAACCAACACAATTAACCAATTAGTAAGGACGGATTGTTGTGATATCCCGAACAGCTCTGTCGGTATCCTCGTACTAATATATTATTCAGGTACTACACGAAACACGATTGTTCGGAGCCAGGAAAATATTTGCGTTCCACATTGCATTTATGTTTTTAAACTTTAATATCCCTTTTGAAGTAGTGGAATGGCGCTCTTAGACGTTATTTCTCATTTCACGTTACGTTCGCCACATAAAATTGGGAGTTTCCATTATTTTTTACTGTGCACCTAACGATGGCCGTGTCGTTTCGACCGCCTGCGGCCGCGTTGTGACCACGTCACCTGTTTATTGATGTCGCAGGCCATTGTGCACTGCTATTTCATTTGCCCCATTATCCGGATCACATAAGGACAGGCCACGTTTTCATTGCTGGGGAAACGTGTGCAATAAACTGAAGCTATGATTCCCACTCAATTAAATATGAATAAGCAGTCACAAAGCCTAGCGGCAGCAATATTGTTTCCCGTTATGAATAATTCCCCGTTTTCAGCTAGACGATATTGCGAGCATGCTTCGTTTTGAATGGAAGCTTTTAAGCACTGAAGCTTTGAAACAAGTTAAGTCCATTTCAGTCACATTTTATTGTTTTAATTATTTTCTTTGAATGTCTCGATAGCATGGCTGTATACTCAAAGTCGGACGAGTGTCGACTTTCCGTTTCGTGGACCCGAATCAAGAGAACCTCCTCAACCGCAACCTCTCGCAGTCGCAGCACTTCGGCTCGGGCTCCATTTACGACAGGTGAGTGACGTTCAATAAACGCCTTTTCATAGTTGTCGTGATTAGTGTTGTCCTAGTAATCGTTAGATGTTGTTCGTTCGCAATTAATTACTTCAAATGGACTAGACGTTTACAAATATCATTCATGCACTTTATACCTTGTTATTGTTTTGTTAACTCTGTTTTTGACTACTTTAACCGTTTCTAATCATTCGAGAAAGTAGTGAAACGTATCTTTTTATTTGTTTGCCCCACGATTTATTCCTACTAATAGAACGCTTTCACTATTTTCTCAACACTACCTCACCATAACCGAACACTATCAGCCCGTCGCCTGCATTCGACGTGTTTATTTTGTTTAGTTAGCCATGGTATATTTGTTTGCATGTTTCTCTCACTCTCGCTCACGACATCGCTTGTGTACGTTCCCTCGCTAGATCCCCGGTGGGCGCGCGCGCGCACCCGGGCGCTATGTCCCCGGCGCCCGAGGACGCGCACGGCGACGAGTACCGCCCGCTCAGCCCCGACCGCGACGCCTACTCGCCCTACCGCGACGCCAACGACACCCTCACACCCTACAACAACAACACCCTCAAACTCGACAACGACTCCGTCATGTCGCACCAAGACTCCAAGGACGAGTATAACGACCACACCGGCTCCATCTACGACCAGGACCACTCGCAGACCAGGACCAACAACTCGCAGTATAAGGACAACTACGAGACCACCTTCGATCTAGATGGCAACGTCGAGACCAAAAGTATCTGCAGCGCGAAGAGCGGCGGCTCCGGCCACGACAACAGGTACCCTACACTACACTCGATCACACGTCCTTAACCTTAATAAAAAGTTTTCACTCCTAACGATCTCAAAAACAAGTTTCTGACAAAAAAAAACATTTTTGGTATACTATCATCAACTACTAATTGAAACGATTCTAACTAGCCCAAACTCAACGGGGTTACGTCGGTTAAGTACTGAATTCCCATGGCCGCGTTCCGTCTCCATCATCAGATCAGCTCGATGGTACCATAGTATTGAATTGTCATCCAAACTATTCTTACACCCAAATTTTCAGCTCAATCGATCACCGGGAAGTGGGTCAAATTGAACTTGCAAGATTTGATTACAGACAGACAGACAACGGGACAGGTGAAACTAAATAAAAGGTTTTAATATCTCAACACCAACTCTATTTGTCAATAATAAATTTGTAGTTGACTGTATCCTACAACTACGAAATGTTCAACCGATCGAGCGGTTGAATAGTATTGTATAATGGATGTACATTTTAAATTGAAATCAGTTTAAAAGGTTAACGATGTCGAGTGTACAAACTTTGTTGACGGGAGCAGATCGCGAGGCTCATTTTAATTGGGCACTCGCTTCAGTTCCGCCAGAACGCTTATTAAATTATTGAAAAATATTGCAGCTATTTCGGGTTTTAAAAGAGCTTAGACGTGTCATTCATCGTGATCCTTAATTTAGCGGATATAAATATTGTTCTCCCGTCGTTTTGGAAGTATTTTTCCTTTAATTTATATCACGATCAAAATCTGGGGAACGTTATGCATTTTTTTTCAAAACCGTTACTCAGGAACCGAACGAAGGTTTAATAAGAGAACCTGCAAGTTGCTCCCTATCTTATTTACGCGATTTCATATTAGGAGGATTTCGTAACATGACATTGCTTTATGTTTTAGTGTGCTCAGTGTATAAGTACGGTCGAGGAATATGAAGGTTTGGCACATGTCAACTCAATATGAATGGCGTTAAGGTCAATAAGTGCTACAATTTCTCGACTGTACATATAATGTAATGTCCGACATTGATATCCACATGTATGTGATATGGTTTGTCTTCCATTGAGCGGGAATATATGTGTATACAGGATGAGCGCGACGGTGGGCAGCGCGGCGCGGCCGGGGCAGGAGGCCATCCTGCCGGCCGTGCTGGAGTTCCCCGAGGCGGGGCAGGCGCAGTTCCTGGCGGCCGTGGTCTCGCGGCTCGACCCGCACGCGCCCGCCTTCAAGCTGGCGCCCGTCTACACGCTCTACCTGTGCGCCAGGTCAGTTGTACGGTCAGCACACCGTAGATTTCGTAATGCTTACTTGCGACCCACTTTAGATCGTGCGTCAGATCTTTAATAAATAAGTATTAGTCACAAACATAGTGCTCAATTAAACCGCGAACTAGCGTGAACATCAAGAAAAATAGTTACCCATTATTTACTGTACTTTTATGTCTAGTGCAATATACTTGTTAAATCTTGAGTATCTTTCTCCGCACTCCCTCTAGCTATCTACAACTACAAGAACAAGTGTAGCAGCTATCTGGCTTCTACATCAGTGTAGATACCGACAGCTTAAAACCGCGGGGGCTGGTCAGCGTTTCCTCATTTTAACCGACTTCAAACAAAAGGAGGAGGTTCTCAATTCGGTTGTATTCAGCCTCAGAACTCCGTCATTGATGAGCCGATTCGATTTTTTTTGTTTGTATGTATATATACATACATACATACATACAACATAGGTGGGTTCCATTTTAAAAAAAAATCAGTTAGATGATGGGATCCATGAGGAATTGCGTGCACGCGTGTAGTAATTTTGGTATTTTCTATTATAACTCGTGTATTTACATCCGAAAATCATAAATTTGGTGGCGAGGAATTCATGATGAAGACCACAGATGACTTCACGAATTCCTCAATTATGTACTTAAAAGTGCAAAAGTACGTCACAGGTTCTGATAAAAAGTGCCATTGGTGATGATCTTGGGGAATCAACGGAAGTCCTCAAATATTATCGGCCCACATACAGCGATTCGGTTTTTTTCTATAGTAATCAACGCATTTGCTATCGGAAATCAGTTCATGTGGTAAATTGTAAGAAAATGTGGAAATATTCTCGTGGCTTGGCGGAGTACTAAATTGAAGTCGGTTAAAACTTTGTTTTTAAAGTAAATTATATTATTACTGAGTGCCCTACACAAATTTGTTTTATTTATAAGCCTTGACGAAAACAACCTAGTAAAGATGTTCTGAACATGTAACATTCCTAATACCGACGTATCTTTTATTTTATAATATACATCTGTACTTGTTTTTTATTACTGTTTAGTTTTATCTCAGAATCTTGTGTAGGTACAGTACCACAAATATAAGTTACATCGGCAATCTACGTCCTCGCCGACGAGTTCTGACAAGTACCGAATGAAATCGAACGTATGGCCATTTTAATAAAAACCTTGTAAGGTATAATATGCAATGACAGGTGAACTCGTGCTATCCCGCTCATGCCGCCAGACAAAATTGCGGACGCCGGAGCTGCCGGCGTCGCGCGCAAAATTTTGGACAATGGGCGTTGAAGATTTTATGCTGCCTTATGATTGGTTAAAATGTTTTCAAAAAATGCTTTCTGCATCGTTGTAACTTATATTTGCGGTACTACTGGACTGATAGCGATACAGAAAAAAATTACCCTATTTTTTTATTCCTCTACGTCACGTTTTTTTTTCATGTATTTTATATGGACCTTCGCATAGTGGAAACCTGAAAAAATATGGGTTTTTTTGTATCAGAATGAATAGTACACATGATTCGGAGCAGGAAAAACAAAAAAATCCAAAGAGGGGTGCAGACAGTAGACACTAAATAAAACAATAAATACGGATGTATTTTCTTCAAAAAGGGTTAAGAATGTTATCAAATGGAGAAAAAAAGTAACGCAAGAGGTTAAATAATCACAAAGTTATACCTAAGTGTCCAAAGTTTTGAGAAGGGGTATGTTCTGTTCCTTTTCCGCAAAACGCACCTTCATATGAAACGATTGTCATTTACTATGACGCTCGAGGATCGTGACGTCACGATCTGCTAGCGTTTTCTCTCGCAAACAACCAACATTAAAACGTTTGTGAGATTAGTAATTTTTTGAGATATTTGAATGGAATGTTTGTCAATTCTTTTGGAGTAAAAATGAATTTTGAGTCTCATCGTCTCACGCCTGAGGCGTGCATTTGATGGAGACGGGCGTGTTGCCTCGCGTGTTGTATAAAACTAGCTCGGAAGTCGCGGATCACGATGAGGCGTGTTGCTTCAGCTTGATCCGCAATGTGCCTGAGGCTGCTCAAATGGATACGCGGCTGAACAGTAAAGTGCAAAAATATGGATGCAAACAACTTACTCAAAAATATGTCGACGGATAAGGATTCGGTACATGTTTATGAGGGGATTAATTCGACACTTATTTTTGCACTTGACTCCACGTTAGTACCATTATACTATTATGCAATCTGTGCTTATAGTGACAGTTGAATGTTGGCTTTGAAGGAGTGGCGACAATGCGTTTACTATCGAGACCTGCTACAACACAACCTGTGACAATATACATAACTAGACTCTGCCACTAACCAACACAACAGATGTATCGGCTCCACCTATAAACCTTTTCAAAGCCATCATTTATTAATGTGTCCCTGTTACGTTATGATTTCGAACATAACTATTTTATTAATTTTATATTGATTTCGATATAACAATAGAACAACTTCAGTGTAGGTTTACTATGCAGTATTCTTATAATCATTTTATAATAATAAGAATAACTTTCATATAGTAATACCTAATTTCGCTGATGAACAACACAAACAACAAATTAACATCCATAGATATTAACCTAGTTAAAGTGTAATAATTGTGTCAACATCGATTTTATAATTACCTAGTCAACTTGCGTTGCTGTGCCCGTCTGGGACACGCAGAGGTACCGGTTAAACGTCTGTCAAAGCTAGCTTTAACCCCTGACGCAAAAAGAGGAGGAAGTTCATCATCATCATAGCGTTATTCCCGGCTGTGCCCTAAAAGACCCCAGGGTCCGAAAAAAAAGAGAAAGAGCAGAAAGTTATGTTATGTAAAATATATGTCTTGAACGGAAGATTTATAACGAATTCTAGTTAATAGAGGCTCGTTGATGTATTTCTTTATGAATACGGTGTTTTTGTAGGAAGGAATGACAGATTATTACTGTTGAATGCAAGGCGAGTGACAGCGCCGATAGCTTTTACAAACCTGGTACTACTTAACGCTTATACTAAATTATCGACCCGCCCGGCTTCACATAAACCTTCCTCTTGAATCACTATCTATAAAAAAAACCGCGTCAAAATTCGCCTCGTTAGGAGGTCGCATGTCGTTACATACATGTGATGGAGGCAAGGTAGTTAATAAAAAGCGGTTAAATTACATATTGAATGGTCCAGGTATCGCGCGTCGACGCACTACCGGCCGGAGCTGACGCCCACCGAGCGGGCGCACAAGCTCACCGCTTTCCTACACCACGTCGCTACGCTCATACACGCCACTGTACAGGTAACACTAATGCCTATTTATTTGACACATCAGGAGAGGTGTGCCCAGCAGTATATAGGCTCATTTATTATTATACTAGCTCTGCCCGCGACTCCTTCCGCGTGGAAGTCATTTACATCGCAGCTCCATACAAACTTTCACCAACCCATTTCACTCCCTTAGGGGATGATTTCGGGGATAAAAACTACCCTATGTCCTTCCCCGGGACTCAAACTATCTCTTTACCAAATTTCATCTAAATTGGTTCAGCGGTTTAAGCGTGAAAAGGTAACAGAGAGACAGACACACTTACGCATTTATAATATTAGTATGGATTTGACACACCAACAAGATACAAAGCTCAATATTTACAACGACAGAAAAAAAGAAACAATTCCTGCCATTATCTCAATAAAGAGGCGTGCTACAGCATTTGAAATTAAGGAAACAAGGCACTTCTACATTTCTAATAGATTATATGATATTATTTATATATTATATGTTATATGATATTAAAAATGAAATTTAAGTGTAAACATGTACTATTACTTACACACTACTGGCCACCATAATATCCGGACCGGACGAGTTATTTCATACATTTTGTATGGGGTTAAATATAATGACCACCAAAAAATGCTTTGCTACCCTAAGCTCTCTTACCAAAAAAAAATACTGAACACCAAAAAAAATTTCTACCATTAAATTGTATTCGAAGACCAAATTTTGTAAATGATCAGTATGATCACCAAATCTTAGCAAGCAAATTAATACAATATTTCTACCTAAATAACCCACATGATTGCCATAAAATGTATGCATATTACCAAATAAAGTATAATGATGCCTTTACAAGTGTTTCCAAAACCCCAATCAGCGCACCCCACTTCCACGTGGTCTTGTGTGTCCTACCCCTAGAGTGTTTATACTCGTAGAAGCCCGCAGACCCAGAATCTCGCGAATGAGGTCCTCAGTTGAACGGGGTGCACGAGGCCGAAGCGAAGCGAGCCGGCGACCTCCCGAGCGGAGCGTAGGTCGAGTGCGCACGTCAAACGAAGGGCTGACGAAGCGAGTTTCTGGCAGGAGCCCGAGCGGTAGGCGGGAGACGGAATCCCAGAAACGAAAGCGGGGCTCCGTCGAATTTAGGAAATTATTTGACTATTTTTGGGTTAGAAATGATTTATTAGGATAGCATTTTCTTTAATAGGATAGTAAGATGTTATAATTTGGGTTCTTATTTCACATTAAAATGGGTATTAAATTTTGGTGATCATTTCCTATTTTCGACAGTAAAAAGTGTTTTTTGGCGTTATATTTTACTATATCTGGTGATCCGTTAAACATCATCATCATCATCATCATTTTCAGCCTTCAATCGCCCACTGCTGAGCATAAGCCTCTCTTCGAGTACGCCACTTATCCCGGTCCCGTGCTAGTCTCATCCAGAAATGACCCGCGGTCTTTTTTACGTCGTCAACCCATCGTGCTGGTGGAAGACCGACGCTTCAATTTCCGTTAAACATATGCCAAACAAATTCAAAGGTATATGTGAAGTCCCCAATCTGCACTGGGCCAGCGTGGGACATATATAGGCTGATTTATATATGATTTACTGATTTTTCAATATTACCTTAGAGCTCTGCTAACGTGCCATTGTTACGTAGGAGCGGTGTACAGACTCGGCCGCGCAGGCGTTTTGGATGGCGAACGCCAGCGAGCTGCTGCACTTCCTCAAGTGCGACCGACACATATCGTCCTTCTCCACGCAGGCGCAGGAGCTGCTGCCGGCCACCGTGCAGAACGCCTTCAGGTAAGAATCGGGCACATAGCACGTAGAACCGGTGGCCGTTGGGGCGGAAAGGTTCTCGAGTGGCGACCACGTACCGGAAGGCGCGGCGTGGGTAGCCCCCCCTCCCACAAGGTGGACTGGTGACCTGGTAAAGGTTGCGGGAGTCCGCTTGACGCGGGTGGCGCAGGATCGGTCACTTTGGCACTGTTTGGGGGAGGCCTATGTCCAGCAGTCGCAGCGTCTTTCGGCTGATGTGATGATGGATGATGATGATACCGCTCCACTATAATATCCCGCTCGCGCATCACTCCCTATTGGTTGAATTTTACCTCGCACAAATCTCTATCTCCCACAACTCTATTGCATCATCACCCTTCAGCCTGAAATAGCATAATCTATTCGCTGAGAGCTCACGGACGTGGGCGTCGTTGAAGGATACACAAAAATCCGAAAAATCAGCTTTACAAAAGCATCAATACCCCGAAGTTTCTAAATTACGAAAGACATTTTTCGCTGAACTAAAATTCTGAGGAAGTTGATTAAATACAATAAACCGGATATATCGCGGATGCTCCACTCTTATTCACGCTTTATTGCAACCTCATGATTATGACGCTCTTATTTTATTATGAATCCCAGTCACAAATTGTGTTTATAATAAACCGTTTCTATCGTCGCTCAGTCAATCATGAGGCTAAGCCTATTTTTTTAGAAAGTTTAATAAATCACCCTTGAACCTAATTCGACGGGCAGCCGTTGACCTCAAATGTTTACTGTCGCCGCAAGTTTTATGCTCATTAAATTGAATTTTACGGGCGGTCCACCTGGCGCCCGCGATCGATTCGTCGGACATTACCCGTCATGTGGATGGGTATACATTATGTCTGTGTTACCTGTGAATTCCTATATGGACTGAGATTTTTCATTAGCACTCTGGTATATAAACTTGTGACCTTTTGTAAAACTGATATTTCATTACCCTCACGTGTAGATGAGAACGTGGGCGTCGTGTTTAATACAGCTGCACTCGTTGTTAAACTGGAATAACACTGCATTGAATGCTAACCTTTATGTTTCTATCTCAATATTTTTCTACTTGTTCCATCTGGCAGGGTTAAAAACTCCACTGATGATGAATAAAACGATGCAGCGTTATGACGCTAGATTGGTTATGACGTGAAATTATTTTGAATTTGTAACCGATTTCTTTATTGCATCAAATTGCATGAAACGTTTTCTACTCAGGACAAGCTATACGTGTTGCCACAATGAGGGAAGCAAAGGCTCTTAAGCAGCTGAATTAAGAACTGGTCTTAAAATGGCTGATAGTTTGACATAAAAAACCTACTTCATTTGGGCGGGTAATGGTTTATTGGCAAACAAAAAAAATTGGAACTATGACAAGGACAATGAATGATATTTCCCATTCTGTCACACTTATTGAGATGTATATGCTATGCTACCATCTTGTTCGAACGTGGTATTATTATTACTACAGCTTGTCCTGAGTGTTATGGCTGGCCTCACACAGTCGGAATCAGTTACTGAATTCAGTATCCGGACCACTGGAGAGCAAATAAGTTTCTGTCAAAAAAATATTTTTTAGTACAAGCTTTTATTGCCGACTGTACTTTTCTGTATGCCATCATCAACTACTCATTGAGACAATTGTAAAGAACCCACTCAACGGGGTTACGTCGGTTAAGTACTGAATTCCCATAGCCACCTTCTGTCTCCATCATCAGATCAGCTCGACGGTACCATAATATTTAATTGTTATCCAAACTATATTTATACCCAAATTTCAACTCAATCGTTCACCGGGAATTGGGTCAAAATCTTGCAAGATTTGTCCTATACATACATATTTACAGGGCAACTTGCAATGGCCACCTTCTGTCTCCATCATCAGATCAGCTTGATGGTACCATAATATTGAATTGTCATCGAAACTATACGTATACCCAAAAATTTCAGCTCAATCGGTCACCGGGAAGTTGGTCAAATTGAACTTGCAAAATTTGTCCCATACCTACTTTTTTTATTAATTTATTTGGCTAACAAAACAAGTTACGGGCAATTACAGAAATACAATATTGGCATAAAGGTTCCGATCTGGACTAGAACTCTAAACATGTGTGCACAGAAAGAAAGAAAATTAAGGAAAGTAGGGCGCTAATTAGGTAAGATATATACAACTTATGTAAACTACTAAAAACTAAACTTAACAAAAACAAAACACAAACACTTTAGAAAGTTGGTTAGTGTGAACGCAGCCTACGTGCAGAACATTGATAGATTCTTTAAACGAGGGTAGGCTACTGTACAACTCGCAAACTGGATAATGTACCCCAGGTCGGGGTGTATAGTAATGCAAAGTAAGTAAAGGCAACTACCCTTGGATCGGGTTTAAGTAGTAACTTCCCTAGGATGGGAATTCAGTAATAATATTCATATTCATATTCATATCGTTTATTGCGTCCATAGTTGTACAGGTCTTATATAATAGGTACATTCGTTTCATATGGGCCCTGGTAGGGCATAGCAATTTTACAAGTATACAAATCAATTACCCTATAATTACCCTTGGATCGGGTTTAAGTAGTAATTTCCCTAGGGTGGGAGGTTTGTTATCCAGCGTGCGACTGCACAGACTGTGTAAGACTAAGGGGTGGGTTTATGCAAGGGAGCCTACCATCCTACATCTCTAAGTCCCTAACCTATCCTCGACTTACACCTTACACACACGTACAGATGTAGCCAGGGATATCTGTTGCCACGAGACCTAAGGCAACAGATGGATACCTACGGGGAGGAATAGGGTTTAGCGGAGGGTGATTTTCTCACAGCAGATCAAACAGACTCGGTTGGTCATTTGAGGGCTTGAAGGTGTCTTCGCCACTGTGAGAGGATGCTGAAAGGTGAGACCCTACACTGCCGGAGAGAGTGCAGGGTTTTAGGTAATAAAACACCAACGGACAATTGGTAACTAACAAGATTTATTTCTCTCTATTCTTTATATACAATGTTCGCCTACAGCACACTATTACATATTTTTCTTAGTATACTGTAGGTGTAAAGTGCAAACTGTAGAAAATTGTGCAGAGTTATCTTATATTCGACCTTTATACTTGTTATTTACAAATGTGCGGAATCTTATGATTTACTTAAACTAGGTTGATGTCGCAACCGTAGGCGCCTTGGGAGGCGCGTGATTCTGTTCTCTGAACTATGTCTATGGACGGATTCTCGTTATGCCTGGGCCACACTTCGCCCGAATGTTATTGCCGTCCTTGCCTAACGTATATTATACGTTAGAAAAGGATGGCAACAACATTCGGGCGAAGTGTGGCCGAGGCATTAACGGTTTCGTTGTACAAGCGACACATTCTTGTTACAGGAATATAAAATGAGGTGTTGATTCTATAAATTTGAACCTGAAATAATTTGGGTGAAGGATTGCGAGATGTGTATCGAGTTATAAAGTTGAGAAGAGATACTAACAGGGCAAGTTAATATAAATCTTGTAAAAAAGGTACATCCTCTTTTAGAATTTCTGCACAAAGTGTACCGTTTTATTTGCTCCTCAGTGATTCCGAATATGATTCAGCGACTGAATTCCGTTGAGTGTGAGGCTACCTTATAGGGTCCATGTTTTCAGCCAATATTGCTATGGTGGTGACATTGGTGGTATTAATTAATTTATTTATTTATGTATAGACGGGCACATCATACATTATGTCGACGAGTATATTTACTTGGGCCAGGTAGTCTCTTTCAGCTACAGACAAGACAAGGAAGTCGAACGTCGGGTCGAAAACGCTTGGAAGAGCTACTGGTCCATGAAGGAGCTAATGAAGGGCAATCTTCCTCTGTCACTAAAGCGGAAACTCGTCGACATATGTATTTTGCCTGTCCTAACCTACGGTGCGCAAACATGGTCACTGACTGAGAGCCAGAAGTCCAAATTGAAGGTTTGCCAACGCGCTATGGAGCGCAGTATTCTAGGTGTCAAAAGGACGGATCGGGTCCGAAACACTACACTGCGCTCCAAAACACGCATAGCTGATGTGGGTGCGAAAACTGCCAGGCTCAAGTGGGACTGGGCCGGCCACGTCTATCGCATGCATCCAAACAGGTGGGCTAATGTGGCTACCAAGTGGGTACCACATGACGGGCGACGCAGACGGGGCCGACCTAGACGGAGATGGCGGGATGACCTGGATGTGTTCTTCAACAACTGGGCGGAAGAGGCACCTAACAGGGACGCATGGAGATCACGGGGAGAGGCCTTTGCCCAGCAGTGGGACATACAATAGGCTAGTAAAAAAAAAAAAAATGTATAGTGGAAGATTATCAGCTGAAATACTAAGCTTAAAACAGTAGTGACAGGAGTAAAAGCCAAACGAAAACAGCGCTTTTGCGTCTTAATACAGCTACATAAGTACTTATTTCTAAATATTTATTTGGAGAACCAACAGCTAACAATTAAATAGTACATTATTGTAAAGGCTAGAAAGGAGGCAATGGATGGAGGAGTGGGTTCGAGGTCCAAGCCGCAGGTGAGGACCTCGAAGGAGACCAGTCCATATATTGCACTTTCGGCCGAGACATTACATAGTGCTTTTCACGCCTGCTCCGAGAAAATTGCATAATTATAATTATAAGTCAAAATTAAGTACCTAGATCAGAATATGAAACAATTTAGCGCGACCGCTCGCGTGTGGGGGGCAGCGCGCCGGGCTGCCCTGCGCGGTGAACGAGCGGGGCGGCATTATAAAATTCTACCCCTAAGGGGGTTAAATAGGGATGCAATGTTTATATGGGGGAAACATTATTTATTGAACTAGAGACTTGAAAATTTGTAGGAAGATTACTTATTGGTACAAAAAAAGGACTTTGAGCGTATTATAAAATTCCACCCCTAAGGGGGTTAACTGAGGGTCCAAAGTTTTTGTGAGGGAATTTTTTTTTGGGCGTAGCAATTCAACAATTACTGGAATATTACACTTACTACGAGGGCGAAGCCGCGGGCAAAAGCTAGTAGTTATATAACCTAAGTAACAGAGAACCAATTAAAGGATCCCACCAGTAGCAACAGGTTCTTCAGTAGCAGTAGCTTCATTTATCTATATACTATAATTCTGGTCGAGTTTGTGTTATTTAGTATTGTATTCACAAGTGATAATTGTTTGCAGCAATCTAGTGTCATGCTTCCAAGAAGAACTGGCGCGAGCGTTAGGCACCCTGACGAGCCCGGCGATAGCGGACGCCACGGAGGCGACGGCGCCGACGCTGCAGGCGCTGGCCGCCGCGATGGTGCTGCTGCGCCGCTGCCGCGTCAACGCCGCGCTCACCATACAGCTGTTCTCCCATCTGTTCCACTACATCAACGCGGTCTGCTTCAACAAGGTGAGGGCACATACCTGTTGCCCCTAGTTATGTATAATAGCGGACGCCACGGAGGCGACGGCGCCGACGCTGCAGGCGCTGGCCGCCGCGATGGTGCTGCTGCGCCGCTGCCGCGTCAACGCCGCGCTCACCATACAGCTGTTCTCCCATCTGTTCTACTACATCAACGCGGTCTGCTTCAACAAGGTGAGGGCACATACCTGTTGCCCCTAGTTATGTATAATAGCGGACGCCACGGAGGCGACGGCGCCGACGCTGCAGGCGCTGGCCGCCGCGATGGTGCTGCTGCGCCGCTGCCGCGTCAACGCCGCGCTCACCATACAGCTGTTCTCCCATCTGTTCCACTACATCAACGCGGTCTGCTTCAACAAGGTGAGGGCACATACCTGTTGCCCCTAGTTATGTATAATAGCGGACGCCACGGAGGCGACGGCGCCGACGCTGCAGGCGCTGGCCGCCGCGATGGTGCTGCTGCGCCGCTGCCGCGTCAACGCCGCGCTCACCATACAGCTGTTCTCCCATCTGTTCCACTACATCAACGCGGTCTGCTTCAACAAGGTGAGGGCACATACCTGTTGCCCCTAGTTATGTATAATAGCGGACGCCACGGAGGCGACGGCGCCGACGCTGCAGGCGCTGGCCGCCGCGATGGTGCTGCTGCGCCGCTGCCGCGTCAACGCCGCGCTCACCATACAGCTGTTCTCCCATCTGTTCCACTACATCAACGCGGTCTGCTTCAACAAGGTGAGGGCACATACCTGTTGCCCCTAGTTATGTATAATAGCGGACGCCACGGAGGCGACGGCGCCGACGCTGCAGGCGCTGGCCGCCGCGATGGTGCTGCTGCGCCGCTGCCGCGTCAACGCCGCGCTCACCATACAGCTGTTCTCCCATCTGTTCCACTACATCAACGCGGTCTGCTTCAACAAGGTGAGGGCACATACCTGTTGCCCCTAGTTATGTATAATAGCGGACGCCACGGAGGCGACGGCGCCGACGCTGCAGGCGCTGGCCGCCGCGATGGTGCTGCTGCGCCGCTGCCGCGTCAACGCCGCGCTCACCATACAGCTGTTCTCCCATCTGTTCCACTACATCAACGCGGTCTGCTTCAACAAGGTGAGGGCACATACCTGTTGCCCCTAGTTATGTATAATAGCGGACGCCACGGAGGCGACGGCGTCGACGCTGCAGGCGCTGGCCGCCGCGATGGTGCTGCTGCGCCGCTGCCGCGTCAACGCCGCGCTCACCATACAGCTGTTCTCCCATCTGTTCCACTACATCAACGCGGTCTGCTTCAACAAGGTGAGGGCACATACCTGTTGCCCCTAGTTATGTATAATAGCGGACGCCACGGAGGCGACGGCGCCGACGCTGCAGGCGCTGGCCGCCGCGATGGTGCTGCTGCGCCGCTGCCGCGTCAACGCCGCGCTCACCATACAGCTGTTCTCCCATCTGTTCCACTACATCAACGCGGTCTGCTTCAACAAGGTGAGGGCACATACCTGTTGCCCCTAGTTATGTATAATAGCGGACGCCACGGAGGCGACGGCGCCGACGCTGCAGGCGCTGGCCGCCGCGATGGTGCTGCTGCGCCGCTGCCGCGTCAACGCCGCGCTCACCATACAGCTGTTCTCCCATCTGTTCCACTACATCAACGCGGTCTGCTTCAACAAGGTGAGGGCACATACCTGTTGCCCCTAGTTATGTATAATAGCGGACGCCACGGAGGCGACGGCGCCGACGCTGCAGGCGCTGGCCGCCGCGATGGTGCTGCTGCGCCGCTGCCGCGTCAACGCCGCGCTCACCATACAGCTGTTCTCCCATCTGTTCCACTACATCAACGCGGTCTGCTTCAACAAGGTGAGGGCACATACCTGTTGCCCCTAGTTATGTATAATAGCGGACGCCACGGAGGCGACGGCGCCGACGCTGCAGGCGCTGGCCGCCGCGATGGTGCTGCTGCGCCGCTGCCGCGTCAACGCCGCGCTCACCATACAGCTGTTCTCCCATCTGTTCCACTACATCAACGCGGTCTGCTTCAACAAGGTGAGGGCACATACCTGTTGCCCCTAGTTATGTATAATAGCGGACGCCACGGAGGCGACGGCGCCGACGCTGCAGGCGCTGGCCGCCGCGATGGTGCTGCTGCGCCGCTGCCGCGTCAACGCCGCGCTCACCATACAGCTGTTCTCCCATCTGTTCCACTACATCAACGCGGTCTGCTTCAACAAGGTGAGGGCACATACCTGTTGCCCCTAGTTATGTATAATAGCGGACGCTACGGAGGCGACGGCGCCGACGCTGCAGGCGCTGGCCGCCGCGATGGTGCTGCTGCGCCGCTGCCGCGTCAACGCCGCGCTCACCATACAGCTGTTCTCCCATCTGTTCCACTACATCAACGCGGTCTGCTTCAACAAGGTGAGGGCACATACCTGTTGCCCCTAGTTATGTATAATAGCGGACGCCACGGAGGCGACGGCGCCGACGCTGCAGGCGCTGGCCGCCGCGATGGTGCTGCTGCGCCGCTGCCGCGTCAACGCCGCGCTCACCATACAGCTGTTCTCCCATCTGTTCCACTACATCAACGCGGTCTGCTTCAACAAGGTGAGGGCACATACCTGTTGCCCCTAGTTATGTATAATAGCGGACGCCACGGAGGCGACGGCGCCGACGCTGCAGGCGCTGGCCGCCGCGATGGTGCTGGTGGTGTGGAAATCAATATCCACATTGTGGCCCGTAGTTATGTATAAGCAGCACACATAGCCGTTGTAAGTGTGAACATACTAGTCAATTTACAAAACATCTGCTAATTGTGACGCATTTCCCACCTGTGGCCAAATTCATTTGATTTGATTAATGAGTTTAAATATTAGTAGTTGATGAGTATGAGTATAGAAGTGTTTGTTTATGTTTCCAGCTGGTGACGGAGCCGGGCACGGTGTCGGCGCGCTGGGGCGCGGCGCTGGCGGCGCGGCTGGCGCTGCTGGCGGCCTGGGCCGAGCGCCAGGGCCTCGAGCTGCCCGCCGACTGCCACCTCGCGCGCACTCACCAGGCCGGTTCGTCTACCTACAACTGCTACTAAAACTAGATTCGTTTCGAACTTCGTTCGTTCAGAACACTTTGTATTTCCGGTTCATTTATATGATATTGATGATATGATATTTCATCATACAACAAGTTCATTTAAAAAATAAATTACTAGTCCGTTGATAATAAATGAAGTTTGTTTGGACAGCACGTCTGATCAGCGGCACGTACCGCACGGCGGAGGAGGCGCGCGCGGCTTTAGCGGCGTGCTTCAAGCTGAACTCCGTGCAAGTGCGTGCGCTGCTCACGCCACTCGCGCCCCCTGACGTGGTGGAGGCCGCCGCGCACCACGCGCGCGCTCTCGCCGACGAGCTCTGCCGCGCTGACGGTCGCGAGGTGAGCTATTTGTACTGTGGAGGAGGCGCGCGTGGCTCTAGCGGCGTGCTTCAAGCTGAACTCCGTGCAAGTGCGTGCGCTGCTCACGCCACTCGCGCCCCCTGACGTGGTGGAGGCCGCCGCGCACCACGCGCGCGCTCTCGCCGACGAGCTCTGCCGCGCTGACGGTCGCGAGGTGAGCTATTTGTACTGTGGAGGAGGCGCGCGTGGCTCTAGCGGCGTGCTTCAAGCTGAACTCCGTGCAAGTGCGTGCGCTGCTCACGCCACTCGCGCCCCCTGACGTGGTGGAGGCCGCCGCGCACCACGCGCGCGCTCTCGCCGACGAGCTCTGCCGCGCTGACGGTCGCGAGGTGAGCTATTTGTACTGTGGAGGAGGCGCGCGTGGCTCTAGCGGCGTGCTTCAAGCTGAACTCCGTGCAAGTGCGTGCGCTGCTCACGCCACTCGCGCCCCCTGACGTGGTGGAGGCCGCCGCGCACCACGCGCGCGCTCTCGCCGACGAGCTCTGCCGCGCTGACGGTCGCGAGGTGAGCTATTTGTACTGTGGAGGAGGCGCGCGTGGCTCTAGCGGCGTGCTTCAAGCTGAACTCCGTGCAAGTGCGTGCGCTGCTCACGCCACTCGCGCCCCCTGACGTGATGGAGGCCGCCGCGCACCACGCGCGCGCTCTCGCCGACGAGCTCTGCCGCGCTGACGGTCGCGAGGTGAGCTATTTGTACTGTGGAGGAGGCGCGCGTGGCTCTAGCGGCGTGCTTCAAGCTGAACTCCGTGCAAGTGCGTGCGCTGCTCACGCCACTCGCGCCCCCTGACGTGGTGGAGGCCGCCGCGCACCACGCGCGCGCTCTCGCCGACGAGCTCTGCCGCGCTGACGGTCGCGAGGTGAGC
This sequence comes from Epinotia demarniana, assembly GCA_945867215.1. NCBI lineage: Eukaryota > Metazoa > Arthropoda > Insecta > Lepidoptera > Tortricidae > Epinotia > Epinotia demarniana. The sequence goes on from OX244265.1 coordinate 20,942,980, forward strand.
TATTTGTACTGTGGAGGAGGCGCGCGTGGCTCTAGCGGCGTGCTTCAAGCTGAACTCCGTGCAAGTGCGTTCGCTGCTCACGCCACTCGCGCCCCCTGACGTGGTGGAGGCCGCCGCGCACCACACGCGCGCTCTCGCCGACGAGCTCTGCCGCGCTGACGGTTGCGAGGTGAGCTATTTGTACTGTGGAGGAGGCGCGCGTGGCTCTAGCGGCGTGCTTCAAGCTGAACTCCGTGCAAGTGCGTGCGCTGCTCACGCCACTCGCGCCCCCTGACGTGGTGGAGGCCGCCGCGCACCACGCGCGCGCTCTCGCCGACGAGCTCTGCCGCGCTGACGGTCGCGAGGTGAGCTATTTGTACTGTGGAGGAGGCGCGCGTGGCTCTAGTGGCGTGCTTTAAGCTGAACTCCGTGCAAGTGCGTGCGCTGCTCACGCCACTCGCGCCCCCTGACGTGGTGGAGGCCGCCGCGCACCACGCGCGCGCTCTCGCCGACGAGCTCTGCCGCGCTGACGGTCGCGAGGTGAGCTATTTGTACTGTGGAGGAGGCGCGCGTGGCTCTAGCGGCGTGCTTCAAGCTGAACTCCGTGCAAGTGCGTGCGCTGCTCACGCCACTCGCGCCCCCTGACGTGGTGGAGGCCGCCGCGCACCACGCGCGCGCTCTCGCCGACGAGCTCTGCCGCGCTGACGGTCGCGAGGTGAGCTATTTGTACTGTGGAGGAGGCGCGCGTGGCTCTAGCGGCGTGCTTCAAGCTGAACTCCGTGCAAGTGCGTGCGCTGCTCACGCCACTCGCGCCCCCTGTCGTGGTGGAGGCCGCCGCGCACCACGCGCGCGCTCTCGCCGACGAGCTCTGCCGCGCTGACGGTCACGAGGTGAGCTATTTGTACTGTGGAGGAGGCGCGCGTGGCTCTAGCGGCGTGCTTCAAGCTGAACTCCGTGCAAGTGCGTGCGCTGCTCACGCCACTCGCGCCCCCTGACGTGGTGGAGGCCGCCGCGCACCACGCGCGCGCTCTCGCCGACGAGCTCTGCCGCGCTGACGGTCGCGAGGTGAGCTATTTGTACTGTGGAGGAGGCGCGCGTGGCTCTAGTGGCGTGCTTTAAGCTGAACTCCGTGCAAGTGCGTGCGCTGCTCACGCCACTCGCGCCCCCTGACGTGGTGGAGGCCGCCGCGCACCACGCGCGCGCTCTCGCCGACGAGCTCTGCCGCGCTGACGGTCGCGAGGTGAGCTATTTGTACTGTGGAGGAGGCGCGCGTGGCTCTAGCGGCGTGCTTCAAGCTGAACTCCGTGCAAGTGCGTGCGCTGCTCACGCCACTCGCGCCCCCTGACGTGGTGGAGGCCGCCGCGCACCACGCGCGCGCTCTCGCCGACGAGCTCTGCCGCGCTGACGGTCGCGAGGTGAGCTATTTGTACTGTGGAGGAGGCGCGCGTGGCTCTAGTGGCGTGCTTTAAGCTGAACTCCGTGCAAGTGCGTGCGCTGCTCACGCCACTCGCGCCCCCTGACGTGGTGGAGGCCGCCGCGCACCACGCGCGCGCTCTCGCCGACGAGCTCTGCCGCGCTGACGGTCGCGAGGTGAGCTATTTGTACTGTGGAGGAGGCGCGCGTGGCTCTAGCGGCGTGCTTCAAGCTGAACTCCGTGCAAGTGCGTGCGCTGCTCACGCCACTCGCGCCCCCTGACGTGGTGGAGGCCGCCGCGCACCACGCGCGCGCTCTCGCCGACGAGCTCTGCCGCGCTGACGGTCGCGAGGTGAGCTATTTGTACTGTGGAGGAGGCGCGCGTGGCTCTAGCGGCGTGCTTCAAGCTGAACTCCGTGCAAGTGCGTGCGCTGCTCACGCCACTCGCGCCCCCTGTCGTGGTGGAGGCCGCCGCGCACCACGCGCGCGCTCTCGCCGACGAGCTCTGCCGCGCTGACGGTCGCGAGGTGAGCTATTTGTACTGTGGAGGAGGCGCGCGTGGCTCTAGCGGCGTGCTTCAAGCTGAACTCCGTGCAAGTGCGTGCGCTGCTCACGCCACTCGCGCCCCCTGACGTGGTGGAGGCCGCCGCGCACCACGCGCGCGCTCTCGCCGACGAGCTCTGCCGCGCTGACGGTCGCGAGGTGAGCTATTTGTACTGTGGAGGAGGCGCGCGTGGCTCTAGCGGCGTGCTTCAAGCTGAACTCCGTGCAAGTGCGTGCGCTGCTCACGCCACTCGCGCCCCCTGACGTGGTGGAGGCCGCCGCGCACCACGCGCGCGCTCTCGCCGACGAGCTCTGCCGCGCTGACGGTCGCGAGGTGAGCTATTTGTACTGTGGAGGAGGCGCGCGTGGCTCTAGCGGCGTGCTCCAAGCTTAACTCCTTGCAAGTGCGCGCGCTGCTCACGCCACTCGCGCCAGTCGCGCCCCCTGACGCGGTGGAGGCCGCTGCGTAATAACACATATTTGTATAGCATGTAATGACGCAGCATCGAATAAAATGTAGAAATCTACAGTCTGCAGGACACTAAATACAAGTAACAAGCGTTTGAACATCGTCTGTATAATTTTAGATAACGTTAGAAGAGAGCTCGTGGCTGGGCGTCGGGCTGCTGATCCCCGGCGACGGGTTCAGCGCGGAGGTGGTCCGCGGCGTGCCGCCCGGCCTGGCGGAGTTCGTGGCCCCGCTGCAGCGCGGCGGCCTGTGCCGGCTCGCGCACCAGCCGCACGCGAGGGGCGTGTGGACTGTCTACATGACGGGCTACGGACCTATGCATAGACGCCCGCCGGACCCGGCCGTGCATATCATACAGTTGAATAAGAATTCTAACGGAATGGGACTCAGTATCGTCGCTGCTAAGGTGAGTCTGCTCCGGTATTGTAGTCGTCTGATAAGTTATGTTTTCGAAGTATGTCTCACTAGACTTTGCTCTCTGGCGTGGTGAAATGGATCATCCTTCGTCGTCGTACCATTGAGCCCGAATCAGTCAACACCAGGCAGTGAAAGAACTATAGCAAGACAATTGATGGGCAGCCTGCTCGTTTCTTACTCTTTGAATAATGGATAAATTCGTTGTATCTGATGCTAGTACGATACTGTTCATGATAAGGGTTTGTCAATCGTTAAATATTTGTGAAAAAAGAACTTTTGCTTAGCTAAAGTAATCTTTATATTCTATGATTTTGTGATAATGGGCGGTAAAACCGACTTGGGCGGCGGTTTCCAGACTAACTCAGATGTGGGGAGAATGCGAATGGGGAATGAAATATGAACACAGATATACGGGTCGTGTACGCCCTTTATTAAAAACCTAAATAACTAACAAATGCGGATACGGTAAGCTTAGTAAATAGCGACTCTACGGATTATTAAATACAAAGGGTCTCGGAGACCACGACGCGGCGATCGGTTAGCTGGCCCTGAAGGGGCTTCGGTATATCCTGGCTAGGGATGATGGAGCGGGAGTTCCCCGTGAAACGAACCCAGGTGAGCGTAGGGCGGTGGAAAATACCAGCCCGCTGATCTTGCGCGGCCACACCGCTACCAGGAAACCTAGGCTAGGAACCTAGCGTGCGTGCGCGGTATCCCCACACCGCATTAACTAGGTGGGCAGACGTTCACACTGTACGGAGCGCGAGCGACATCACCGGCGCTCGCCACTCGGTATCGGCTCGCTGCTATGGTCCTGTGGCGACTCGGATCGTGTCGTCACAATTTTACTTAGCGGAGGGCACCTTTCGGTGCCCGGCGACATCCCGTGATGTCGGGCGTAAAAGTGTGCTGGTGCCCAGCGACATCATCTGATGTCAGGTGTCTTGCGCCCGAATTTCTACTTTTTTCCCCCGTAATCAGGTTTATTTTAGCTGATTCACGGGTTTTTTGAACAGAATGAAACTCAACCTATAGACCGTTATCCATAACTTACCTGTAATTGGTCAAATTTTTTCCAAAAATGCGTTACAATTTGGCGGTTATTTTAGTCGTTGATTGGTATCGATCGAATGCGTGACAGTTGTGATTTTTTGCTGATATATGGATTGTTTATCAAATCAAATGTAAGTAAAGTGTTATTATAATGATAATATATACTTTATTGAATCTAAAAATATAAACACATCAATATGAAACAAATTCGTAGCCGAAAAAATGACAAATACAAACAGGCCGCCAACAAGAGTTTGAACGTGGCTTGAGTACACGTTAATTTTGTAATTTGTTTCAATGAGTATTTTATTTGAAACCCCTCAGAGATTTTTAGACAGCTTTACTGCAAATTTTATGAGGAATCTGTTAGTGTAATATGTTTACTACTAATAAAAGGTTTTCAATTACATTTTAGCTTTCAAATCCAAGTCGGTCTAAGTATTGCCGCCATTTTCGGTAATAATTATATATAGAGGATGTTCACTTTTTGACTCGATACGAATCGTGTTTTATGATATTTATTGTATGTTACTTTATGTCATAATTTGAACCATATATTTACCCAAATATCGATTCATCTGAATATATGGTAACTTGTGAAGGCTCATATCCACGGGCGAGCATGGCAGTCCTGTCGAGGATGGTCAAAGTAAATCACGCGTTCAACTGCCATACTCGCCCGCGTGGATGCACCATAATGTAATCAGAAATAATAAAGTTACGATTTATGTTTTTTTTAATGTAATGAGCAAATATACGAAAATGCAGTAAATTACATTTTCTAGTACAGTTAACGAGGAAAAACATCAGCCTGTATTTTTCACTTAAGAAAACCCAGTGACATCATATGATGTCGGAGCTCACTTCAACAAAGTCCCTGGGTTCCAGTACATTCTGAACTGCAAAATTCTGGGCATCGAAAGGTTAAGTGGTTACGTACTCGTATGTGTATGTTATGGTAGTGTATTGTTTGTTGTTGTTTGCAGGGCGCGGGTCAGAGCAAGCTGGGCATCTACATCAAGTCCGTGGTGCCGGGCGGCGCGGCGGCGGCGGACGCGCGGCTCGCGGCCGGCGACCAGCTGCTGTCCGTCGACGGCCAGTCGCTCGTCGGCATTACGCAGGAAAAGGTATGCTTTATTCTATTCTACAACAATGGCGAACAAGCGGACGGTTCGCCACGAGCGCGAGCATTTGTTGATTTGAGGATTCGTTGTGTTGGTGGAGACGAAGGCGGCTCTCAACACGACACATCCTCAGGAGCATAGCTTACCTAATGGCATTGCAATGCAATCATCATCATCATAAACTTAAGAGCCGGGCTCTTGTCGGTGGAGTAATCGCCACTCTGTTCTTCTCTCTGCCACTGTTTTGAGCTCATCATACGACATTACATTAACTTTCTCTTTAGCTTGGTCCATAAACGCACGTCTTGGGCTTCCCCTGTCCGCCCTTCCTTCTATATTTCCTTCAATTATAGTTTTTTATGTAATTGTCATGCCGTATGCCTTAGCATATTTTCCCTTCTGTTTTCAACCGTTTGAACCAGTTAGGTGGGCTGGGCGCTCTACTCGTATTCGCTGTCCTCTACAAACGGTTTCGCGTGTTGTCGGAAATGGTTGCCAGTATATTAAGTAATAATTGTGTATTAACTGGAATGTCGTAATGGTGCAACAACTATGTCACATTTTATCTTATAAACTATAACTGCAAGAAGTTACGTAACTATCCCTGTATCCACATTAGTCCTAGCGGTACACCCCGAAATTCAGTAAAAAGTTGCAAATGGTGTTAAAAGCATGTAGAAAAGGAGCGATTGGTCTTTAGGCCATACGAATCAATTTGACCCATAGCACGAAAAAAAGACAAAAAAAAGGAGAGGAGTTATAATTTCATCTCTTTCAGTATAGGAAAAAAAATGTGTGTGGTATCTAATGAAGTAATGAATGAACGATTCTAAAAATATATAACCACTATATTTCAGTCACGTGTTTTAAATCAAAATTAAAATCATTTTCAAAACATACCAAGTTTGGGCTCCTCCAGATATGATACGGTTGAATCATTATTTGTAAAATTTTACCTAAAATAATATGTAGTAGCCTCATATCCAACCCCAAGAAAGCATTTAACTTATTGCGGTGTTTTTTTTCCCATTTGACTACATTTTTAATCTGAATAGTGGTCTATTACCCCTATTACCAGCATAATGCTAAACGTAAAACTGTTGGAACAATTGCTAGCTTTCAAAGAGAGCCTTTTATCTCATCATGAAACGACGGCTTTATGCTTATGCTCAAGATTATTGAATGTGTCTGACTTTTTATAAAATTGACATTGGAATTGGAATCTTCTGACTTTCACAGTAGAGTTGCTTTTGAATGGACTACTTTTCAGCCAACTCAAATAATCTCAAGTATACAGAACATTCTGTACTGACAACACAGCTACCTGGCCATCTATGCACTTTATGTGCATTGTTATAAATAAATAAATATTAGGGGACAATCTTACACAAATCGACGATCGATGGGACTACCCAAACTAAGCAAAGCTTGTACTTTGGGTACTAGACGACGATAAACATACTTATGTAGATAAATAAATACTTAAATACATAGAAAACATCCACAACTCAGTAACAAATATTCGTGCTCATCACACAAATAAACGCCCTTATCGGGATTCGAACGCCTCTTCTCGTTCTGCTCTTGCTTCGTAGGCAGGGTCACTACCATCCAGGCTAAAGCGGTCTTGAAGTATAAGCTTCTGTTTAAATACAGGATGGTCAGTTAACTGTGTTGGCGTTTGTAGTTTTGACACCGCATATAAAGATCGGAACATGAAGCTATAATCCCGAGTATTATAGCTTCATGTTCCGATCTTTATTTTTACAAGCTATGGTAATAATAATACCATGTGCGAGTGAGCTGGTAGCATACAAATCTCGATAAGTGCGACAGAAAGGGAAATATCATTCATTTTTTTACTTGCCACAACTGATCTAGTATGAAGTTGTGGCACATAAACCATTACCCGTCCAAATTAAGTAGGTTGTTTATGGCAAGTCATCAGCCATTTTAAGATCAGTTGTTAATTTAGCTGCATAGGAGCGTTTCCGTCCCTCACTGTGGCAGCACGTACGAATATAGCCTGTCCCGAGTATGATAGGTGGATAGGATGGATCTGTATGAAGAGTGTGTTGTGTGTATGTTGTCAGGCGGCGGAGTACCTGGTGCGCACGGGCCCCTCGGTGACGCTGGAGGTGGCCAAGCAGGGCGCCGTGCTGCACGGGCTCGCCACGCTGCTGCACCAGCCCGCCTACAGCCAGGGCCAGGGTGAGCGGAACAACCACTACCACTAGCATTGCATTCATTTTGTATTAAATAGGGTCATTTCGCCGGTTAGCGACCACTTAGCTGTATTCCAAAACACCAAAAAAATGCATGTACAAACTAATTGTCTCAATAGAGTCTGTAGAATTTATGTTATCTTCAATAGAAAAAAACCTTCTCCTTCAGGTGGTCGCGTAACCAGCGTAATGACTCTATTAACGCTGCTAACAAAATTATACATTTTAAATTCACGGAATTTTTTTAAATTGTAATGTTCCGAGCCGAATTCGAAACGGCGACCACAGGCATTCATGGCCCGTCGCTACTTACCAACTAAGCTATCGGATCAATCCACAGAAACCGATTTAAGGATTTGGTGGCTGAACCGGATTGTTCCGAAATCTCAGTTGGTTAGTAGCGACGGGCGATTAATGCATGTTGTCGCCGCCGGTTCTAATCCCGCTCGGAGCATTAAATTTTTCAATTTTTCGTTTAATTTGAAATTCACTATCATTACTCCTGAAACTGACACTTTCCATAGTTAAAGCCAGGATGACGCAGGATACTCTTAACGATTCTGGTCAAAGAATGGCGCTACGAAATCTCTGGCACTAAATGTGCTATTAGGTATTAATGTAGTTGCAGGTTTCAAGCGAAATGTAATGTGCCTTAACAAAATGGCAGACAAATTAGGTGTCCTCCATACTACTGTATTGAAATTAAATATAATTCTAACTATAAACTTTAATTTTTCTGCATTCATCATCACATCAGAGGAAAGACGTTGATTATGTATAATTAATCCATTTCTGTGATTCAAGATATTAAGATTTGTATTGTTAATTATTTGTTTCTTTTTGTATTTATCATTTAGATAAAAATGATGTTGCCAATACGTTGCATAAAATGCCTAACTTTATGTCTATCTGAGATAATTTGCCTTTTCTGTTACTGGTAGTTCCGGAATATTATTTACTGCGGCACAGCTATATTTCGATAGTACGATATCACCGTCATTAGCAGTGCGGTTCATACTGAGCTCCGCCAGTTATAGCTGCGCTGGTGCATGATCTTTGTTTTTAACATAAGAGACATGTTTTTCAGTATAAACATTAGGTAAATGATATTTAAGGCGCCGTAGGTTCAGCGAAGTTAAGCGAACAGAGTTTTTGAAACAATATAATGCGTCTGTTTATAATAAAATGGTTTTAAAAAAATACGAATAGTTATCTTGAGGCTTTTCTGCAGGGAAATCAGTGTTTTACATGATTAAGCAATTTTCGCTCGATAGAAAAATATCACTCGCACTTTAGCGCAAGTGCAGTAGGGTGTGTACTCTGTATTGTGTAGTGTGTATTGTGTAACGGTGTGTTGGTGTGCGGGTAGAGTGTGCGGGCTCGGAGCGGGCGGAGCAGCTGGTGCTGGAGCACCGGCTGCGGCGCAACTGCGGCACCTACACCAACCCGCACCCCGCGCTGCTGCGCGCCGCCAGCCCGCGCTCCGAGCTCGCCACCGCAGGCACGCGCGCCCCATACACATACACATACACATACACCACTCCTACCGACCTACCCTAAACCAACCCTGGCTGCCCCTATCACGCACACTGCTAAAAAACCCGCCCAAGTGCTAGTCAGACTCGTGCACGAAGGGTTCCGTACCATCATCTATAAAAACGGCAAAATAAATTCTATGGGACCCCCTTTAGTACTTATTTTATTCTGTTTTTTTTAGTATTTGTTGTTACACCGGCAACAGAAATACATCGTGAAAATTGCAACTTCTAACTATCACTGTTCATGAGATACAGCCTGGTGACAGTAGGACAGACAGACGCACAGACAGCGGAGTCTAAGTAATAGGGTCCCTTTTTACCCTTTGGGTACAGAACCCTAAAATTGCCAGCCTCTGTTCTCATTAAGTCATCCTAGTAGCGTTTTTCCCGTTTGTGCCCTCAACGAGGTCCGCCTTAAGATTGGTGTACACATTCGTTTCACGAAAGCAATTGCCACCTGACCTTTCAACTAGAAGGGATAACCTAGACCTTTTTAGAACCGGTTACCTCACGACGTTTTCCTTCACCGAAAAGCTTCTTTTAAATATCATCTGATACTTCATAAATAGCTTTTTGAAAAAACAAAGTGGTACAAGGTGGTCGAACCCACGACCTTTAAATTACCACCTTACCACTCGGTTACAGCAGCAGCCGATTCTCGTAAAATAAATAACGAGTTGAACTCGCCCAGCGGGTCGATGGCAGTGAATGACTTTGCCTGGTTTATTTCCACTATCCTACCAACCTCCTGATTCCGTCTGTTAATCTTACCCATCCATCCTATCGACCGATCTTAACTATCGTCTCTTTTTACCTTTACTTTGCGCTTACTACGTTTCGATTTGTATGTATTTGTGGTCGTTACGTTCGTTCTTACGCACTGTTCTGTATCTCTGGACTTAGGAACTCAGTGGAAGCATTACACTGTCCTAAAGTGAAGTATTCGAGGTGCATTATGTTTAATAACTGGAACGGTACAGAGTACAGAGATGCTGAATAGTTTTGAAAATCCGAGTTTATTCCTACAATTACTCTCTTGCTTATTTTTCGGAGTGGTGGATGTCAGTATATTTTTTTTCAGTTTTATCTTTTTTTATTTGATCCGTTGTCGCTGTTGTCGTAGTCTTCTTGTCGGTCTGTGGCTTTTTTTCTTAAGTTTACAGCTCATCAGTTTTAGTTTACTGTTAGATTCGTTTTCGATGTGGTCTACCGTGTATTTGAGTTCTGAGAATCTCGGAACTCCGTTCTCAGTTACGAGTCATCGGTTAATTACGGGAACTCAGAACTCAAAACGCGTAGAGTTCGTGGTTCACAATGCTGGTTCCGTTGCAGGATATCGGCGTCCGTGTCACGACCGATGTCACCTCCTCAGGGACGAGTCCACCGAGTCTAGCACCTCGGAGAGCGAGGAGTGCCACCCGCACTACCACGGCTCGATCCCGCGGCTGATCATAACGCTGGACCGCGAGAACAATCAGCTCCACGAGGACCTGTCGCCCGAGACGCCCGGCTGTCCGACGGAACTGAAGAGCCCCGCGCCGCCGCGCCCCATCCCTATATTCACGTTCACGTGCGAGGACTTTGACGAGCAGCATGCCGGCAGCGATGCGGGCTCGTACTCCAGCCACGTGCCCGCGCCCGCTGCCCCGCCCCCGCCCCCGCCCCCGCCCCCGCCGCCCCCCCGCAGCCCGCCGCGCCTGCCCCCGCAGATGCGGCCCATCGACACGCGGCTCACGCTCGAGCTGTTCCGCGACGAGCGCGCGCAGCCCCGCCGCCGCTGCACCGTGCCCGACGAGTGCGTGAGCGCGTGCGAGTGCTGCCGCACGCCGCAGCCCGAGGCGCCGCAGATCCCCTACATCGACGAGCCCGCCTTCGAGCCGTTCATCTTCGAGGACGCGCGCGTCGCGACCCCGAAGACCCGCCGCATCTTGCCCTCGATGTCCCTCGACCGGGACGAGAGGCCGGAGACGGCCGACGCCGTCTGCCAGACTCCCTCGTCCCCGATGGACGTCGACGAGAGGGACTTCCCTCCCGCGCTCCCGACTCCGCAGACCAGAAAGCTCGACCTCAAATTAGATGTTAGTAGGGACGCCGACAAAATAGAAGATATACATTGTAGGTTAAAAAGAGCGCTGTTTACTATGTCTAAGTCGTACTCTAGTAAATCCGAGGACGCGGCGGGCGCCTCCGCCTACTCCACGTCGGGGTCGTTCGATGACACGATAAACGATAAGAATCTCTTCGGGCGGAGCAATTTCCCGACGCCAGCGGAGGCGGGGGCGAAGCAGGTCCTAGATAGCGTCGACCGCAAGTCCTGGAAGTCGCCCGACGAATACCGCCCCGCCTTCGGGCGAGTTAAAGCTCTCACGAAACGGTTCAACGACATCAACCTAAGATACTGTGTCAAAAATTACAAGCGCAACTGCCAGTCGAGTCCTAATCTTAGCTATCGTAACGAGAAAACTTTTAGAGATAAAGAAATTTTACCCGCTAGCACTAGTTTAGTGGATATACAGTACGAGTCCTTGAAAACGGACACTAGCGACACGAAGGAGGAAAAGATGTCGGAGGACGAGGTTAAGAGCATTCTGATCCAGCTGGAAGACTGGTCGCGGTACGGGTCGCGCGGCAGCGAGGACACGCTCGCGCAGGGCAACGAGTTCGAGCTGCCCAACCTGCCCTCGGAGGAGCACTCCGACCACGCCCCCGCGTACGTGTTCAACGAGATCGTGGACAAGAAACCCAAGGTCATCACGCTTGACAACATAAGACTGAAATCGAACCAATCTAGCGTCAATTCGGATACGAAACCGAGCAAGGAATCGCTTAAGAACAGTGACTGTTTAAAAGCGGCGATAACCGTCCCGCAAGGCGGTTTATCGGTTCTGGACGTGTCGATGTCGGCAGTGTCGCGGCGAGAGTCGTACGCGGCGGTCGTCCAGAGCTGCCCCAACATCGGCAGCGGCAGCGCGCGCGGCCGCGCCGCCTGCGCGCGCCTCGCCGCGCACCACAGCTGCCCGGCCGTCAGCCCGTGTAAGACCGCACACGCATGATAGGTGTGTTATACTCGTACTCGTAGCCTTGCGCACACCAACTTTCAACACACCTTATTTTTGGTTCCAGCATGTGTACGTTTATTTTTTCATATAGGGATCGCTGTGTCGTTATTTTTGTCCTATTTTCGTCGTTTTTGTTTGCGATATCACTGCATAGCCTTATTATTATGTTAAGTGAATATTATTTTTATTGTAATAGATGTTATCGATAGAAGTTGTTAAGTGAGAATTGTATCACATTTTATTTTAATAAGTACTTAGAACTACATGCGTATACAAATAATATGAGTGCATGGTATGCTTTGGTGAACCGGGAGTTAATTAAAATAAGAGGACACTAAGGAATGGGCCATTCCAAAAGTATGTACGTAGCAGATTCACTGTGTAACAAACCCGATATTCGAGAGGAAAATTACCCGAAAAGGCGGCCTTAGCTTCTTTTCGGTATTTTTAATGTTTATCTGTGGCACCACATAAACGTTAGTCTTATTCTGGTTTTAAGAAGATGAGAATATCTCAGTCGCGCAGCGCTGTGCGTAGATGTGTAGAGAAAGTAACCCGTTTGTCCGCGTGCAGGTCCACTAGGCGCGGTCCGGCGCGCGTCAGAGCGCGACCTGCCCGCGCGGCTGGCGGCCGAGCCCGTGAAGCCCAGCAAGAGCACGCCCGCGCTGCACCACGCCGACCCGCCCGCGGACCCGCCCGCGCCGCACCAGCACCCGTGAGTACCCCACGCGTCGGAGCGCGACCTGCCCGCGCGGCTGGCGGCCGAGCCCGTGAAGCCCAGCAAGAGCACGCCCGCGCTGCACCACGCCGACCCGCCCGCGGACCCGCCCGCGCCGCACCAGCACCCGTGAGTACCCCACGCGTCGGAGCGCGACCTGCCCGCGCGGCTGGCGGCCGAGCCCGTGAAGCCCAGCAAGAGCACGCCCGCGCTGCACCACGCCGACCCGCCCGCGGACCCGCCCGCGCCGCACCAGCACCCGTGAGTACCCCACGCGTCGGAGCGCGACCTGCCCGCGCGGCTGGCGGCCGAGCCCGTGAAGCCCAGCAAGAGCACGCCCGCGCTGCACCACGCCGACCCGCCCGCGGACCCGCCCGCGCCGCACCAGCACCCGTGAGTACCCCACGCGTCGGAGCGCGACCTGCCCGCGCGGCTGGCGGCCGAGCCCGTGAAGCCCAGCAAGAGCACGCCCGCGCTGCACCACGCCGACCCGCCCGCGGACCCGCCCGCGCCGCACCAGCACCCGTGAGTACCCCACGCGTCGGAGCGCGACCTGCCCGCGCGGCTGGCGGCCGAGCCCGTGAAGCCCAGCAAGAGCACGCCCGCGCTGCACCACGCCGACCCGCCCGCAGACCCGCCCGCGCCGCACCAGCACCCGTGAGTACCCCACGCGTCGGAGCGCGACCTGCCCGCGCGGCTGGCGGCCGAGCCCGTGAAGCCCAGCAAGAGCACGCCCGCGCTGCACCACGCCGACCCGCCCGCGGACCCGCCCGCGCCGCACCAGCACCCGTGAGTACCCCACGCGTCGGAGCGCGACCTGCCCGCGCGGCTGGCGGCCGAGCCCGTGAAGCCCAGCAAGAGCACGCCCGCGCTGCACCACGCCGACCCGCCCGCGGACCCGCCCGCGCCGCACCAGCACCCGTGAGTACCCCACGCGTCGGAGCGCGACCTGCCCGCGCGGCTGGCGGCCGAGCCCGTGAAGCCCAGCAAGAGCACGCCCGCGCTGCACCACGCCGACCCGCCCGCGGACCCGCCCGCGCCGCACCAGCACCCGTGAGTACCCCACGCGTCGGAGCGCGACCTGCCCGCGCGGCTGGCGGCCGAGCCCGTGAAGCCCAGCAAGAGCACGCCCGCGCTGCACCACGCCGACCCGCCCGCGGACCCGCCCGCGCCGCACCAGCACCCGTGAGTACCCCACGCGTCGGAGCGCGACCTGCCCGCGCGGCTGGCGGCCGAGCCCGTGAAGCCCAGCAAGAGCACGCCCGCGCTGCACCACGCCGACCCGCCCGCGGACCCGCCCGCGCCGCACCAGCACCCGTGAGTACCCCACGCGTCGGAGCGCGACCTGCCCGCGCGGCTGGCGGCCGAGCCCGTGAAGCCCAGCAAGAGCACGCCCGCGCTGCACCACGCCGACCCGCCCGCGGACCCGCCCGCGCCGCACCAGCACCCGTGAGTACCCCACGCGTCGGAGCGCGACCTGCCCGCGCGGCTGGCGGCCGAGCCCGTGAAGCCCAGCAAGAGCACGCCCGCGCTGCACCACGCCGACCCGCCCGCGGACCCGCCCGCGCCGCACCAGCACCCGTGAGTACCCCACGCGTCGGAGCGCGACCTGCCCGCGCGGCTGGCGGCCGAGCCCGTGAAGCCCAGCAAGAGCACGCCCGCGCTGCACCACGCCGACCCGCCCGCGAACCCGCCCGCGCCGCACCAGCACCCGTGAGTACCCCACGCGTCGGAGCGCGACCTGCCCGCGCGGCTGGCAGCCGAGCCCGTGAAGCCCAGCAAGAGCACGCCCGCCCTGCACCACGCCGACCCGCCCGCGGACCCGCCCGCGCCGCACCAGCACCCGTGAGTACCCCACGCGTCGGAGCGCGACCTGCCCGCGCGGCTGGCGGCCGAGCCCGTGAAGCCCAGCAAGAGCACGCCCGCGCTGCACCACGCCGACCCGCCCGCGCCGCACCAGCACCCGTGAGTACCCCACGCGTCGGAGCGCGACCTGCCCGCGCGGCTGGCGGCCGAGCCCGTGAAGCCCAGCAAGAGCACGCCCGCGCTGCACCACGCCGACCCGCCCGCGGACCCGCCCGCGCCGCACCAGCACCCGTGAGTACCCCACGCGTCGGAGCGCGACCTGCCCGCGCGGCTGGCGGCCGAGCCCGTGAAGCCCAGCAAGAGCACGCCCGCGCTGCACCACGCCGACCCGCCCGCGGACCCGCCCGCGGACCCGCCCGCGCCGCACCAGCACCCGTGAGTACCCCACGCGTCGGAGCGCGACCTGCCCGCGCGGCTGGCGGCCGAGCCCGTGAAGCCCAGCAAGAGCACGCCCGCGCTGCACCACGCCGACCCGCCCGCGGACCCGCCCGCGCCGCACCAGCACCCGTGAGTACCCCACGCGTCGGAGCGCGACCTGCCCGCACGGCTGGCGGCCGAGCCCGTGAAGCCCAGCAAGAGCACGCCCGCGCTGCACCACGCCGACCCGCCCGCGGACCCGCCCGCGCCGCACCAGCACCCGTGAGTACCCCACGCGTCGGAGCGCGACCTGCCCGCGCGGCTGGCGGCCGAGCCCGTGAAGCCCAGCAAGAGCACGCCCGCGCTGCACCACGCCGACCCGCCCGCGGACCCGCCCGCGCCGCACCAGCACCCGTGAGTACCCCACGCGTCGGAGCGCGACCTGCCCGCGCGGCTGGCGGCCGAGCCCGTGAAGCCCAGCAAGAGCACGCCCGCGCTGCACCACGCCGACCCGCCCGCGGACCCGCCCGCGCCGCACCAGCACCCGTGAGTACCCCACGCGTCGGAGCGCGACCTGCCCGCGCGGCTGGCGGCCGAGCCCGTGAAGCCCAGCAAGAGCACGCCCGCGCTGCACCACGCCGACCCGCCCGCGGACCCGCCCGCGCCGCACCAGCACCCGTGAGTACCCCACGCGACACGTCTTCAAGCTTAGAAGAGGAGACCCGGGAGGAGCTGCCCAAACACTAAGGAGTCAGAAAGCAGAACAGCAATGACATAATTGTATCATTAATCACGATTGCATTCTCAACTATGTGTTCCAAACTGATTGTCGAGGATGCAATTTAGTGAGTTAAGTTTAGTTTAGTATTAATTCGTCCTAGATTCGAACACGTAGCATTCGAACATTTGACATCATTTGACCTTCGTTTTTTTAATTAATTTATTAAGAAAACATTTATATGTGTAAAATGTGTTTTCAGTGTTAACATGCATCCTGGCAGCGCCAGCGTGGCCAACATGACGACAGTGGGCGCGACGACAGCGGGCGCCTGGCCCGGCAAGTCGCGCAGCAGCCACAACCTCGCGCAGCCCACCGACGGCTTCTACCAGAACCTGCCTGCGCACTCCCACCACAACCTGCAAGACAGGTCAGTGTCCAACATGACGACAGTGGGCGCGACGACAGCGGGCGCCTGGCCCGGCAAGTCGCGCAGCAGCCACAACCTCGCGCAGCCCACCGACGGCTTCTACCAGAACCTGCCTGCGCACTCCCACCACAACCTGCAAGACAGGTCAGTGTCCAACATGACGACAGTGGGCGCGACGACAGCGGGCGCCTGGCCCGGCAAGTCGCGCAGCAGCCACAACCTTGCGCAGCCCACCGACGGCTTCTACCGGAACCTGCCTGCGCACTCCCACCACAACCTGCAAGACAGGTCAGTGTCTTGCGTAACCCAAATATGAACCGTATGCAGACGTTTTGAATGCGCTCAAGCTTATTAAGTTGATCTTCAGTGAGATCGAGGTAGGAAATATCAGCGTAATCTAATATAGGGAGAAGTAGTGTCTGAGCAAGCGCAATTTTGGTAGGAATAGGAAGAAAATTCCGAAGCCTTCTGAGGGAACTAATTGAAGCAAACATCTTCCTGCTGACCTCGCCCACTTGAGGCACCCATGATAAAGTTCGGTCTATGATAACGCCCAGGTTTTTGACTTGCTTTGCAAATGGGATCATAACACTATTGAAATAAATCGGGTCAAGGTTATCAGGATCAATTTTTGGAAGAAGCTTGGAACTACCAACTATAATAGCTTGGGTCTTAGCAGGGTTAACAATGAGTCCATATCTACGACTCCAGTTTGAGATGCTCTTAAGGTCGGAGTTTACAGTACAGATGACATTCGAAAGATCATCAGCGACACCCTGCGAATAAATTTGGAGGTCATCGGCATAAAGGTGATAATGCGAGGAAAGATTATGAGTAATAGAATTAACAAATATTGAAAATAGCAAGGGAGATAACACGCCGCCCTGCGGGACACCGGCTAGCGTGTCACACCAAGTAGATAAGGAATCTTCCACCTTTATACGCTGCCGACGACTGCTTAAATAACTACGAAACCATTCAATTACTGCAGGAGATATATTAAGAGAACGCAGTATCCCAAGTAGAATGTCAAAATCAACGGTATTAAATGCATTGCTAAAATCTAGCAGCATCAATACCGTCAACTTTCGATCATTCATCCCCGCCCGAATATCATCAGTGATCTTAACGAGTGCGGTAGCCGTACTATGACCGGAACGGAAACTGGACTGGAACGGGTTTAGCAGATCGTTTTTGTCATAATGTTTACCATCGACAACTTTACGTTTCTAAGGGCAACCGTGCAATTACGTCAACTGGAGCGAGGGCAAACGATCATTTCCGATGTTTTCCGATTAATTGTTACTTGGGTAAGGGGGTTTTTGGTCCTGTCTTCCATCTGTTTTCTTCACTGACACTGACACGACATATGTTCGTAATTAGAAAACCATTGCATTATGAATGTTCTAACAACATTTAATGGAAATGGGTCCCAAATTAAAGCTTGTGCCTGTACAAGCTTGATTTTCTAGTCGTTCATAAATGTAAATTTTTGATGTTATTTAAAGTTAAAACACGTCCAACATTGTTTTGTGCATTTTCTGAAATACTGTGAAATGTAGGCTATACTTTGCTAGACCTGGTACTGTACTATCGGCTGCATAAATGCATGGACACCTTACGGTCTACTTTCGTTTGGATCATTTGACATACAGCTCTCGCATAGTTGCACGTCGTTCACAAAGCGTGAACTAGATGGCGTTGCTGTTGATACACCTTTGGATATAGAATAATATAACTAAATGCACTATTAAGTGACACTTGTAATCATCAGAAGTGTTCTCTTACGGGTATAATTATTAACAAGTCTAGCAAATGCTAATACACAGGAACTGTATTTGAGTGTGACAACTATAGTATGTGTATGCTTTATTCCAATGCAATCGATAAGTATCGGTAGCCTAGTGGTTAAGCACATTAACTCAATTAACTCTGCGCTTTGACGAACCAAAGATCGATTCCCAGCCAGGGTATGGCAAAGGTAGCTTTTTCCTTTTTTTTTAAATACATTTCTTGAAATTGTAAATAACAGTGAATGATAGTCTTTAAATAAAAATGTTATTCAGTTTTTAAGGATTAAAACGTTTTTAAATGTTTTAATTATCTTTATTCAGTTAACTACAGTAGATATCTAATTGTTAACGCAGTTTTATAGTTAGCAATTTCCTACCATTTTATTGAGCTTTAAGGCTTAAGTTTCATTTCCGAAAATCGGAAAAAGATTGAAGCCTTACCCCAATACATATTAAACTATTGACAATTATTAACTAAAGGCCGGGTTAAAAATTAAAATCATAACATTCATAATTCAAGTCAGCCGAACGCTTGTATAGTGTGGCGTGGCGTGTGATTGATATTTGCAATAATGACAATAATGTTATTCGGGCTGACATGGTTACTTACGTTACAACATCATAATAACATTTCTCAATAATTATGTTGTTTAAGTAATAATAATTCACCATCACTTTTTTAATAGTCCAAAAAAGAATACAATCGGCAGTTTAATAATAACAGCTAAGGTCTACTTACTTTGGTAATTTGTTTATTTTGTTAGCAAACATTTGTTTTGTTAACCCGGCCTTTCATTACCTTAATAAATAAATCTTAATTTACGGCTTCAGCTAGTATTTAGTGTAACCTCCTCTTTGGTCGATAACAGTTTGCAAGCGGGAACGCATGGATTCAATGAGTCTTTCACATAAACTAGAACCACGAATACTTTCCCATATTTTTATACAATGTGCCTCTAACGCTTCTGGGCTTCGTTCATTGTGATTTTCCCAGCGTTGCACAATAACACCCCACAAATTTTCAATAGGGTTCAGATCCGGCGATCTAGCAGGCCAAGAAACTACTTGCAAGTTATCTTTATAACGGTCAAACCACTCCCGCACATTACGCGAACGATGTATAGGGCAATTATCTTGCACAAAAGATATCACAGGTAATTCTTCTTCTGGATACACATTTCGGACGGTAGGTAACATAGTTTCCTCCAGGACATTCATGTAATCCACGCTGTTTGCGCGACTCGGCATCCTCACTAGTTCACCCGGACCGGCTGCACTCATCCAGCCCCACATATTGACACTTATACGACCAGATTCCATGTTCGGCACTACGTGACCACTATCATACCGCGTATTATTGCGACGCCATAAACTCAAACGTCCGTGTTGACTCGATTTAAAACACTTTTCGTCACTAAATATAACATTACTCCAGTCATCATTTAAATGCCTTAGGGCAAATTGTAATCGTGCTGCTTTATGTGCTTCTGTAAGCAACGGCTTGACGGCATGCCTGCGATAGTGCAAACCCTCGTCATGAAGCACACGACGAACAGTTTCTACACTAGTATGGAATAAACCAGCGTAGTGACTTGTTGGTATAAACCCATTTTCTTCGTACTCGGTCACCATCGCTGCACGCTGCGCGGTATCAATGAGACGAGGTCTACCCATTCTTTGCCGGTGTAGCAAAGATCCTTCCTCTTGGAATCGCCGTACCCATAAAGCAACCGTTTTTCGCTGCAACAATGACAATTAATAAATAGGTATAATAAGCGAATAGTTACCACGGCGTCTATTAAAACAATAAAAAAAAACTACTTACGTTTACACCGGTTTCACTAGCAATTTCTGAGAAATTGTGGCCTTCGTTACATAAGGCTATTATTTGCGCCCTTTTAACAAGATCAATATTAGATCGAGAACTCATCATTAAATGTATAAATACGGAGGAAAAGATGAAAAACGCAAGTGAAATAGGGAATCGAATTAGAAACGGCTGACGAACGAACACGCAGTGAATCTTTGTTATAAAAAAATATGGTAGTTTCATATCATCTATATCTACCCTCTTTAGTTATTATACGAATCCTAGTCGTAATGAATATAAATATTTGAGCATTCAAATTAACTGATAGTGAATTTGAACCATGCTGTCAATTAACCCGGTGGTGAACTATACAGGTCATTATCAACCTAGGCCGAAGGTTTCAGGTTCAAATCCGCTCCCAACCATGATGTTGGGAAAAAGTGTTTTTGGAATTATCTTTGGAATATTTACTCGTTGTGCAGAAACACAAGGATACAAAAGAATAAATAAACAAAGCCAGCGAACAAACAAAAATCGGAAATGTATTCCAATTACGTCGTATAAATCCGCCATTATCATAAATGCTATTGGCAAGATTACTGAATAATAATGTTACCCAAGAAAATACAAAAAACTATGACGAGAACAAAATAGATCATGTGCCTTTTTATTTATTTTTTTGTTAACAACGCCATCTAGTTAAATCTTGCAAATCCTCTGAGGTCTCCATTGACATCTATAATGATATTCACCATCGCGCCACATAGATGGCGTAGGATTCGGTCGCCAAGCCAAACTATTTCTGCATTGACCATGCACTTATGCTGCCTGCTGTACATGTACGGGGAATTACTGAAAAATACACACTAAATTCAATTCTTGGGATGTATTCACAAATTAGTTATTATTTATTTAGGTCGCAGCCATGTCTCAAGTTGTTAGCTTCGTGCTCATTGTTTGTTATCGTTTTATGTTGTATATTTGGTCGCAGATGGTCGTCGCTGCGCAGCTCGACGGGCAGCAGCCGGCCGCAGTCCGCGCACTACGCGCCCGCGCCCGCGCCGCTCGACACCTCGCTGGACTCGCCGCAACAACATCAAGTAACTATTCACACCTTATTTAATCTTTTCAGACTGGTCATTCAATTATGACGACGCATGTTCCGGCCAACAACAGTTCAGTTGCATTCGCATAGACAACCACAGAGTTTAAAAATGAACACCCCTTAAATTGAATTGCGCACAAATGCTGAAAAGTGGCCGGTAGAATATTTGATGGGAAGTCACAGCCCTGTACTCTCGCCAGAGTGGATACGTAACAAAAAAGAGAACTTTTTTTTAGTTTTTCTACTTAATGTGTCTACATTTCTAGCGGTTGCACACGTGTCGGAAGCACTCAACCATGCATATTTGGTCAGTGTCTTTAGCAGGTCCGTCCCTCAACAAGACTCTCGTTTAGATCATTTTCATCTAGAGTTTAGACAACTTGTAACCATTTTTTTTATTTCCAGCCGAACCAAATGAACGCTATGAGCGCCCGCTCGGCTAAACTAGCAGAAATGTCGGAAGAAGTGACGCGGCGACAGCAACTGCAGTACCAACTCGCGCAGCAAAAGGCCGCCACCCTCCCCGCGCACTCGCAGGGCATGATCAGCCCCAACCAACACGCCCATCCGATGCACCAGCAGTCGCCACACTACCATCAACAGATACACAATATGCATCCGCCTATGTCACCAAATATGCATCCGCCTATGTCACCGAACATGCACCCGCCCATGTCGCCGAACATGCAACAGAGCATGCAAGCGAATATGCAGCAGAGTCAAACGAACATGCAAGGCGTTCCGGCGAATGTGCAGGAGAGCATGCAGCAGAATATGCATCAGCAGCATCAGCACATGCACGCCCCCGTGCAGAGCCCGCCGCCGCAGCAGATGTACCACGGCCAGCATGGACAGCCGCAAAGGTTCGCCCTTGACTCATTTAAAGTAATTAAGTTTGAAAAATCCTGAATGGCGCGCGGTGCGAAGTTCATTCACCCGGCTAGAGTTCGTACCTATCTACATAAGATAGCGGCTAGCGGTCACTTAGCTGGATAATTAAAATCAATATTAATCCAAAAAAATTACAATATTCATGCATTTAAAACAATAAAACAAAAAAAACCGTTTTTAAAGTTATTTGTAATGTATACATTAACTGTTCCCTCTCATACATGAGAGGAGGCCTGTGCCCAGCAGTGGGACGTATATAGGCTGATGATGTGATACATTAACTGGGCTTCGGCTCTAAGACGGTTAAAAAAACACCCGTGTATAATCAGCAAACGACGAGGTAATATCGAACCCCATATCGACTGGGCTAACCTATAGATCATATCTGTAAACCCGTGGTCATAATTATTGTTGTTTGTAGGTACGAGTGGCACCAGCCCGGCCCGCCGTCGCCGCAGCGGGCGCAACCACCTGTAGCACCCAAACCTCAGGTATGGCAATATTTAACACGACAAATATTCAATATCTTTATATAAGAAACATTTTCGGTTCTATGTTAATCAATTCCGCAAATATATCATATTATTTTCATGTTTCTTAGGGTGTAAGACGACCCGACTCCGAGTTAGAAGAGCATTATCACCAACACAACCAGCAGCCGCAGCAGAGCACGTTACCACCTGATGACGGTGAGTGCCCGGTCATACATTTTTCGAATAAATTGATAGAGATCTAGAAATTTTGTTTCATAATTCAAAGTTATTCGGTCGATTTTCACTACGATTGCGAGGAAATAAATAAATAAACAACGCAAAGGAATCAGATTTAGAGTTTTTCATGTTTATAATCGCCTCAACCGTTTTTCCGCGCCGGTTCAAATTGCCGGTGGCGGCGGTGGAGTGAGAGTGGGTCGGTGGCCGCGGCGCGCCGGCGTGGCGTGTAGTGTAAAAAGTGGTTTATTATACAGGGTGTATAAAAAATAGGGTGTGAACCAATTAAGGGCATGTTCGGTAGCGTATTGCGATTCCAAAAGTGCATTTGTTTATTATTTTTACTTATAAATTTGTTTTTATTTACATTGAAATGTCTGTTTTTGTTTACATTACAGTCTTTGTTTTTGTTGACTTTGCTTGTAGTATGACATGAAAAACGTAAAGCTGTCACTTTCGTGTCAAAAAAACGTGCACGAAACATTTGTATTGAAAAATGAACTAAACGAAAATGAAATTAAATGAAAATTATTTATTCGTAACAGACAAATATATCTATCACAGCCATACATATAATGCTATTTAATTACTGCCGTAGCGAAGTGGGGTCCATGCCGCAGTCTGACCTCCTGGAGGCGGTGTTTGTTTTTTGTTACGAAATGGTCCCGCCTCAGCATAATGCTGGCTCACGAGCTCACGAACAAAGGCATTTTTGGAATCGCAATGCGCTACCGAATATGCCCGTGCTCGATTCACACCCTATTTTTGTTACACCCTGTAAATGTATCGATGTGGTACAGAGCGGTACGTGGCTTCCACGATGGACGCGGGTGCGCACGCGCAGTACGGCCCGCGCGGCGCGGCGCCCGCGCACAACCCCTGGCAGCGCGAGGAGCGCGAGCGGCAGCAGGAGCAGCGCCGCGCGCACGCGCGCAGCAGGCGGTAACTATACTATAACTTCGCACAACTATTGCTAAAATACTACACTGGCCGAGAACGATTGAAGGGACTGCCAAGTTATAAACTATATGAAAGAGAGAGATAGAGAAATCGTTATATGAGGCAGGCAATACTTAGTGCTAGTCAAGGTATTCGAGTGATTTCCCCAAAGAAATGTTCAGAAATGAGAGAATTATAAGAAAAAAAATCACAAAAATTAATTAACAAAACTGCTGGTGATCCAGCGTCACTGCGTCCGGCGCTGGAGTGCGCCGGCGGGCGGGCGGCAAACCCGCCGGCAATGTACATACACGCCGGCAATATCTTGTAATAACTTGACTAGGCTCAGCGGAAAGAAAGTAACTCAAGCGTTCTCAAGGCATGGGTTGTGTTGGACCACCCTCGGAGGTAGACAAAACAAGCCTTGTTCAAACCAAGAAGTATATTTTTCACACTTTAATAAAAGGGTACACACTCAGTCTAGGAAAGTCTTCCTTTATCACCACATTTCACTATAAGTGTCTCAGACGCACAGCATTTAAAGTTTATATACCAAAAGTATCAATACATTACCAGCTATCACAGCTACTTAGCTGCAGCCAGGATAAGCCGAGGCGCTACTCCAACGCCACAGTTGCGATGGTCCGCAGCACACCGAGATGGGTATACCACGTACCCAATGGCGGTGGACTACCGGCAGGCCTTCCTTCACATACACGTTGGAGTCTGCACGTGTCGTATAGCTCGAGATATATTAAGGAGTTGAAGAGGGACCATTCTTCTGGTACAAAGTTATCTAGGCATTATAGACCAGCGGTCATGAGTTGAACCTAACGTAGGAACCTGATTTTAAAACCTAAAGTAGGAACCCTGTGAACAAAAAATGTTCAGGTTATAAACTTGGAATTTACGATGGGGCTTTTTAGTCTTTATATTTAAAAATAAAAGGTTAAACTTACCGCTACATGGCGGGTTCAATTATAAAAGGTTAGGTTTGCCACGTAGGCGATAGTAGGTGGATACTGCTGTGGACAAAAGAACACACGAGCATTATTATATGAGACCCTTGAAACACGGAATACAACCTTTTTTTATTAGGTTGGAAGAACAAAAGCCTTGTATAAAGCTTACCATCATTGTGTTGTGTTTAAAAGGGGGCTTCCGCGAACTACATGTTCACATTTTTCGTCCCTCGCCGATAACGACTAAAAACAGAAACGAAAGGCGTAAGTTACAATGGACAGGAGGATGCAAAGCTGCTCCAAGACCATGTTGTAGTATGGCAATTGGCCGCATTTAGTGTTTAGCAGTAACACAATAGTTTACTGCTACATAAACGCATAATGCTTGTATCAGCGATAACTTGTATGTATAAAATAGGCTACACAGTTAAATAAAGTGTTCTTTTTACGGTATTTACTTAACCTATACTGGTGTATTACTTCGCTCCTCGTCACCAGTCAGCCCCAGACACCATCCCCATCATTAAATTATCTCATGGCGACCTTCCAGTAAAGAATCAAGGAACTTCAAACGCAGTCAGAACGGGCCCGCTCCGTGCGCCTGCCGGACGGGCCCCACCCCAGCTCCGCCCCAGCCCCACATCAGCAAGAAGAAGAACAAGAAAACTAATAACGAAGATTTTGAAGATTTTAGTAACACCCTTTGAAGAAAAAATATCCGAAATTAAGAAGACTCGAGTAAATAAAGAAGATACAAGAAAGAATACAAAGAAGAATTAAAAATAAGAAGAGCGTTGTCCAGGGTTTCCCGGCTCGCACATCAAGAGGTGTCCAGGGTTTTCCCGGCCCATGGACGAGAGCTGCAGCCACATCGAGCCACATGCAGCCACATCGAGTTCCGCCCAGCCACGTCACGATGGCGCACCAGAGGCGAGATGCAGCCACCACCAGGACGACGACAGACAGGTCACGCAAATGTGACGTATTATTTTTTATTTTTAGTACAGTAATTTTTTTAAAATGTTTATTTAGATTAATTAATTAGTATAAAAAGGTTGTCGCTGAAAACGTAGCATTCAAGTCTTATATTTTTCAATTTTTTCATGATTTTAAAGGCATACAATTTCTAATTCTAGTGTCACTATCATTAAATTAGTCCAAAATCATTTTTTTAAGTTTCGCAATATAACGCATTCGAGGCATCCGGTGCCGACGCGACACATTCCGCGCGTCAGCGAAATTGCATGTAGGTCGCGCGTGTACGCCGACTTGTAGTAACTTTTAAATAACTTTGAATGAAATTCGATACTCACACTTATAAAATTTTATACCAAGTACCAATTATACTTTAGCTAATTATTGGATTGATCACCTGATAATTAGTCAGAGTTCAATTGATAACTGGTATTTATCTTTCCTTCTCTGCAGGGAGGCTAAGATTATTTAGACAAATGTAACAAATTAGTGAGACATAAGAAATATAAAAACAAATACGGATTCATTCACAAGTTTTTTAATTTTATTTTTAGTAAAGATACAGTTTTTTTTAAATAGAGTCAAGTATATTGATATGGTACGTGAGTTAAGTGGAAGTTAAGTTAGAGCACTAGTCCTTAGATTTGATCATGGTGTCTGGACTACCGTGCCCTCCGTGAAAATTTTTGGAGACCATTGTTGTCTTAATGTAGATGTGACTCTAAGTACAGGCGATCGAAAGTGAGGCCTGATATGCCATTATTGTTGATAGGGTGACCATGCCCTTGGGTAACCATTCCCATTTTTATTGACAGAATTTGAGGCATGCACGGAAGCATAGCCAAGTTAATGTCCTTGATCATAGTCGACCTTCACAGGTGTCCGTGAAAGGCTTAACACTTATATTATTAGGAGCTGAGGACTCCGACGGCATTAGATTTTTAGAATATTGAGTACCGATACCACAAGAACAATATTATATGTATAACGCAAAGAGTAATAAATGATAGATAAAAGATTGAGAATTGTAAAAACATAAAATTGAATTGAGATTTATAATTAATAGAACTGAGATAAAGCATAATATATCAAGAATAAATTAATCATTAATAACAAAGCGATTAATAAGTATTTCTTTTAAATATCCACATTACAACATTTATTTTAAAATTGCATCAGTGGCACTAGGAAATATTTCGTACAGGGAACCAACTTCTTTTTTTGACTTTTTTAATGAAATGTTTAAACTTAATATAAATATATATAATCTTCAAGTGGTCCCTTACAAAAAAATATTCAACAATATTGTAAGCAAGCAACATGCGTTAATTTTTTTTTCTGCCACCCCGGGGGTGAAGGGAACTTTCGGGGGAGGTGTAGTAGTATGGCAATTGGCCGCATTTAGTGTTTAGCAGTAACACAATAGTTTACTGCTACATAAACGCATATTGCTTGTATCAGCGATAACTTGTATGTATAAAATAGGCTACACAGTTAAATAAAGTGTTCTTTTTACGGTATTTACTTAACCTATACTGGTGTATTACTTCGCTCCTCGTCACCAGTCAGCCCCAGACACCATCCCCATCATTAAATTATCTCAATGTCACTTACCCCGAAATTGGTGATTCACGGTTAGAAGTGCATTTTCTCTACAATCACTAGCCGAGACCAGATAGAAATGCTCTGTCATGCCCTTCAGCAAAAGGTCGCGAGATAAAAAAAAATGATTAAACGTTCCGTTTCACATCCCTTTCGCATTCCAATTGGAAAAGAACAAGAATTATATTACTTAAATTTTTACTCGTGAGAGTCGACGATTCCCTACGAACTCAAAGATCTGCTTATATTGGCGTGGAACAACCCAACAAGCAAACAAAGAGAATACACGAGTCCTTCAGGAGACACAACTACCGAACGACATCCACCTGTAACGAAACGTTAATATGTTCGTGGCAACATCAAGACAGAACATAGACTTTCTAAACTCAAAACCATACCACTCAAATTGATAATTATATTGTTATAAATAACGTAGACATTCTTCCGATAATGCTTTAGTTATTAAATAATTATTCTATTAATTAAGGATTTTTCTTGTCAAGGAAGACCTATCGTTTATGCAAACGCGCACCGCTCTAGGCGTATCTGTGGTAATTACTCATCTGTCAAAACAGACGTATGTTTTTCTTTTATGCAATTTATTGTTTGCTTTATTTAACAGCTTTATTATTAGTGTTTGCATAATTAAATTAATCCAGAATGGAAAGGTACAAATAATAGAGGCAGTGAGGCATGATTTTATCCACGGCAACGTGAAAGTGCAGTGAATTTTCCACTTTGAAGTGATGAGAATGCCATCATCAGGTTTGTGTCCTTAAATCGCTACTAAAAACTATTCTAGCTCAACTGAAGAGTAAAATCAATCGTGTTAAACACTATATACCTTTTATAGTTAATGATATATACGCGGCTACTAGTGGAGTCTGTAATTTAAGTTCTGAACCTAGGCTTTGTAACCCTCAAATGTTACAATCTTATGCAAATCCCATTACCGACCTGTAAATTCGTGACGCCCGCAGACACTACGCTGTGTTTCGCAGTGTATTTTCGTCGAACATAATGTCTACACTTCTAAGCATGATTAAGAAAAAAAATCATATAGTTGCTTACCTGTGTTATGATGATAATGAATGATGTGGTGTAATGATGGTATGGTAATGAGTTGGTGTGGTCGCAGGGACGGAGCGATAGCGGCGCTGCTGGCGATGGGCGCGGCGCGCTCGCCGGCGCAGAGCCAGCAGCTGCGCGCCCTGCAGCTCGAGCGCGACTTCGAGCGCCGCGCCACGCAGCACGCGCAGGTGGGTACATGACACACGACACACCGCACACGGCACACCGCAGGACCCTAGCGGGTATTGTCGCAGGGACGGAGCGATAGCGGCGCTGCTGGCGATGGGCGCGGCGCGCTCGCCGGCGCAGAGCCAGCAGCTGCGCGCCCTGCAGCTCGAGCGCGACTTCGAGCGCCGCGCCACGCAGCACGCGCAGGTGGGTACATGACACACGACACACCGCACACGGCACACCGCAGGACCCTAGCGGGTATTGTCGCAGGGACGGAGCGATAGCGGCGCTGCTGGCGATGGGCGCGGCGCGCTCGCCGGCGCAGAGCCAGCAGCTGCGCGCCCTGCAGCTCGAGCGCGACTTCGAGCGCCGCGCCACGCAGCACGCGCAGGTGGGTACATGACACACGACACACCGCACACGGCACACCGCAGGACCCTAGCGGGTATTGTCGCAGGGACGGAGCGATAGCGGCGCTGCTGGCGATGGGCGCGGCGCGCTCGCCGGCGCAGAGCCAGCAGCTGCGCGCCCTGCAGCTCGAGCGCGACTTCGAGCGCCGCGCCACGCAGCACGCGCAGGTGGGTACATGACACACGACACACCGCACACGGCACACCGCAGGACCCTAGCGGGTATTGTCGCAGGGACGGAGCGATAGCGGCGCTGCTGGCGATGGGCGCGGCGCGCTCGCCGGCGCAGAGCCAGCAGCTGCGCGCCCTGCAGCTCGAGCGCGACTTCGAGCGCCGCGCCACGCAGCACGCGCAGGTGGGTACATGACACACGACACACCGCACACGGCACACCGCAGGACCCTAGCGGGTATTGTCGCAGGGACGGAGCGATAGCGGCGCTGCTGGCGATGGGCGCGGCGCGCTCGCCGGCGCAGAGCCAGCAGCTGCGCGCCCTGCAGCTCGAGCGCGACTTCGAGCGCCGCGCCACGCAGCACGCGCAGGTGGGTACATGACACACGACACACCGCACACGGCACACCGCAGGACCCTAGCGGGTATTGTCGCAGGGACGGAGCGATAGCGGCGCTGCTGGCGATGGGCGCGGCGCGCTCGCCGGCGCAGAGCCAGCAGCTGCGCGCCCTGCAGCTCGAGCGCGACTTCGAGCGCCGCGCCACGCAGCACGCGCAGGTGGGTACATGACACACGACACACCGCACACGGCACACCGCAGGACCCTAGCGGGTATTGTCGCAGGGACGGAGCGATAGCGGCGCTGCTGGCGATGGGCGCGGCGCGCTCGCCGGCGCAGAGCCAGCAGCTGCGCGCCCTGCAGCTCGAGCGCGACTTCGAGCGCCGCGCCACGCAGCACGCGCAGGTGGGTACATGACACACGACACACCGCACACGGCACACCGCAGGACCCTAGCGGGTATTGTCGCAGGGACGGAGCGATAGCGGCGCTGCTGGCGATGGGCGCGGCGCGCTCGCCGGCGCAGAGCCAGCAGCTGCGCGCCCTGCAGCTCGAGCGCGACTTCGAGCGCCGCGCCACGCAGCACGCGCAGGTGGGTACATGACACACGACACACCGCACACGGCACACCGCAGGACCCTAGCGGGTATTGTCGCAGGGACGGAGCGATAGCGGCGCTGCTGGCGATGGGCGCGGCGCGCTCGCCGGCGCAGAGCCAGCAGCTGCGCGCCCTGCAGCTCGAGCGCGACTTCGAGCGCCGCGCCACGCAGCACGCGCAGGTGGGTACATGACACACGACACACCGCACACGGCACACCGCAGGACCCTAGCGGGTATTGTCGCAGGGACGGAGCGATAGCGGCGCTGCTGGCGATGGGCGCGGCGCGCTCGCCGGCGCAGAGCCAGCAGCTGCGCGCCCTGCAGCTCGAGCGCGACTTCGAGCGCCGCGCCACGCAGCACGCGCAGGTGGGTACATGACACACGACACACCGCACACGGCACACCGCAGGACCCTAGCGGGTATTGTCGCAGGGACGGAGCGATAGCGGCGCTGCTGGCGATGGGCGCGGCGCGCTCGCCGGCGCAGAGCCAGCAGCTGCGCGCCCTGCAGCTCGAGCGCGACTTCGAGCGCCGCGCCACGCAGCACGCGCAGGTGGGTACATGACACACGACACACCGCACACGGCACACCGCAGGACCCTAGCGGGTATTGTCGCAGGGACGGAGCGATAGCGGCGCTGCTGGCGATGGGCGCGGCGCGCTCGCCGGCGCAGAGCCAGCAGCTGCGCGCCCTGCAGCTCGAGCGCGACTTCGAGCGCCGCGCCACGCAGCACGCGCAGGTGGGTACATGACACACGACACACCGCACACGGCACACCGCAGGACCCTAGCGGGTATTGTCGCAGGGACGGAGCGATAGCGGCGCTGCTGGCGATGGGCGCGGCGCGCTCGCCGGCGCAGAGCCAGCAGCTGCGCGCCCTGCAGCTCGAGCGCGACTTCGAGCGCCGCGCCACGCAGCACGCGCAGGTGGGTACATGACACACGACACACCGCACACGGCACACCGCAGGACCCTAGCGGGTATTGTCGCAGGGACGGAGCGATAGCGGCGCTGCTGGCGATGGGCGCGGCGCGCTCGCCGGCGCAGAGCCAGCAGCTGCGCGCCCTGCAGCTCGAGCGCGACTTCGAGCGCCGCGCCACGCAGCACGCGCAGGTGGGTACATGACACACGACACACCGCACACGGCACACCGCAGGACCCTAGCGGGTATTGTCGCAGGGACGGAGCGATAGCGGCGCTGCTGGCGATGGGCGCGGCGCGCTCGCCGGCGCAGAGCCAGCAGCTGCGCGCCCTGCAGCTCGAGCGCGACTTCGAGCGCCGCGCCACGCAGCACGCGCAGGTGGGTACATGACACACGACACACCGCACACGGCACACCGCAGGACCCTAGCGGGTATTGTCGCAGGGACGGAGCGATAGCGGCGCTGCTGGCGATGGGCGCGGCGCGCTCGCCGGCGCAGAGCCAGCAGCTGCGCGCCCTGCAGCTCGAGCGCGACTTCGAGCGCCGCGCCACGCAGCACGCGCAGGTGGGTACATGACACACGACACACCGCACACGGCACACCGCAGGACCCTAGCGGGTATTGTCGCAGGGACGGAGCGATAGCGGCGCTGCTGGCGATGGGCGCGGCGCGCTCGCCGGCGCAGAGCCAGCAGCTGCGCGCCCTGCAGCTCGAGCGCGACTTCGAGCGCCGCGCCACGCAGCACGCGCAGGTGGGTACATGACACACGACACACCGCACACGGCACACCGCAGGACCCTAGCGGGTATTGTCGCAGGGACGGAGCGATAGCGGCGCTGCTGGCGATGGGCGCGGCGCGCTCGCCGGCGCAGAGCCAGCAGCTGCGCGCCCTGCAGCTCGAGCGCGACTTCGAGCGCCGCGCCACGCAGCACGCGCAGGTGGGTACATGACACACGACACACCGCACACGGCACACCGCAGGACCCTAGCGGGTATTGTCGCAGGGACGGAGCGATAGCGGCGCTGCTGGCGATGGGCGCGGCGCGCTCGCCGGCGCAGAGCCAGCAGCTGCGCGCCCTGGAGCTCGAGCGCGACTTCGAGCGCCGCGCCACGCAGCACGCGCAGGTGGGTACATGACACACGACACACCGCACACGGCACACCGCAGGACCCTAGCGGGTATTGTCGCAGGGACGGAGCGATAGCGGCGCTGCTGGCGATGGGCGCGGCGCGCTCGCCGGCGCAGAGCCAGCAGCTGCGCGCCCTGCAGCTCGAGCGCGACTTCGAGCGCCGCGCCACGCAGCACGCGCAGGTGGGTACATGACACACGACACACCGCACACGGCACACCGCAGGACCCTAGCGGGTATTGTCGCAGGGACGGAGCGATAGCGGCGCTGCTGGCGATGGGCGCGGCGCGCTCGCCGGCGCAGAGCCAGCAGCTGCGCGCCCTGCAGCTCGAGCGCGACTTCGAGCGCCGCGCCACGCAGCACGCGCAGGTGGGTACATGACACACGACACACCGCACACGGCACACCGCAGGACCCTAGCGGGTATTGTCGCAGGGACGGAGCGATAGCGGCGCTGCTGGCGATGGGCGCGGCGCGCTCGCCGGCGCAGAGCCAGCAGCTGCGCGCCCTGCAGCTCGAGCGCGACTTCGAGCGCCGCGCCACGCAGCACGCGCAGGTGGGTACATGACACACGACACACCGCACACGGCACACCGCAGGACCCTAGCGGGTATTGTCGCAGGGACGGAGCGATAGCGGCGCTGCTGGCGATGGGCGCGGCGCGCTCGCCGGCGCAGAGCCAGCAGCTGCGCGCCCTGCAGCTCGAGCGCGACTTCGAGCGCCGCGCCACGCAGCACGCGCAGGTGGGTACATGACACACGACACACCGCACACGGCACACCGCAGGACCCTAGCGGGTATTGCCACTGAGCGACCTACACCAACTTACGATTACTGACCAATCAACGTTGGTGATGACTAACCCGTCAAGCGCGCTAGTAACAGACGTGTGGGCATAATTTAATTGGGCGTATAGCGCGCTAGTAACACACGTGTGGGCATAACGGCTGCGCCCTCATTGGCCGAATAGTTCCTTCGGTTTTATCGACTTGCCATCCTAAATAAAATAAACCTGGGTAGCCTTATTCATTATACCAACATAAGAAACATGTTTTGGCCAAATTACCGGTACTCAAAACACAGGAAAAAATATGTCCGAAAGCTTTGTCAACGACTGCCATTTTCTTGTAAAATGGCGCTGGTGTGACAAAGTGTGTGAAGTGTGTGTGGTTTTAAAATGAAACGATACACACGACGACTAATGCAGCGGTACAAACGCGCGTTGTAAAAACGCGAGACTCGCATTACAAAAGCTAGATCAACTGATTTACCTGTATCCCGTTTCTTGCGCTGTTAAGGTGGAGACTGGTCCTTATACAAGATTTATAACAATGCACATAAAGTGCACGGACGGTCACTTAACTGTGTTGGCGATGGTACCTAACACGCGTTGGAAAGGTCGCGGTGTGTAACCGCTCTTAGACATTATAATCACGCGCCGTTCATCTGAGGCTCTAGTATAATGCCGGCTTTACACTCTCAGCGGGACACCCCGACACAGACCGAGAACGAGAGTGTACATGATGCTCTCGCCTTGTCTCGCCCTCGGTGCGTCGCGGTCGCGTGTCAGTTTTTGCGGCCGAGTCAAAGGGTTGTCCCGCTGTTCAAATGACGCAACGAGAGTGTACATGGTGTGCTCTCGTAGAGAACTACTCCCCCGAGACTCTCGGCGAGAGGTCTCGGCCGAGAGTGTACAGCCGGCATAAGATTTCCTGAAACAAAACGTTACGACCGCGTTTATGTTTAGCTGTCAAATCCTATACAAAGTGAGGGTAAAACACAAACGCGATTGTAAAGTTTTGTTTTGGTAAAACTTATACCAGAGCCTCTGAGCCCTGCGTTGATTCCCAAGTTAAAAGTAACGATGGTAACATGGTCAGGAGGACACGGCGCACGCGGAGGCGGTGGAGTCGGACCGCTCGTCGTCGTCGCCGGAGCCCGAGCGCGCGCCCGCGCCCGCGCACCTGCCGCAGCCGCCGCAGCCGCCGCAGCCGCCGCAGCCGCCGCAGCCGCCGCAGCCGCCGCAGCCGCCCAAGTCCATCCTCAAGACCAACCACCGCCCCGACACCAACGGGTACGCGCAGGACATGGTCAGTATTCTTCATACTAACTGGTTTATCTAAAATTGTTGTCTACTTCCACCAAATAACATAATCCCAGCTCCCGGGTTCATTCAATAATAAATTCTGCAAAATGTGCTGAGCGAAGCGAAATATTCTAGAATAAAATCTCAATCCTAGCGAGGGATTCTAAAGTAGAATCCTGAGCATAACGAGGCATTCAAGTACTAGTAACATACAAGATACAAGTACAAGTAAAAGTTCTAAGACGGAAATAATTTTATTACCGAGTATAATGCTCTTCACACCACAGAAGGATTATTGAAACTAAACAGAGAATATCAGGGACAAAAGTTCAACTTTGATCCCTCCTTTGAGGGCAACAGCAACTCTTTTCTGAATATTGTGAGAACATATAACTGTATATTTTGCTATTTTTATATCTCTTTGTTCTTATATTAGGTTTGTGTAATGTTGATACGAGGTGTCTTGCGTTTTCTTTAAGGGTGGTATTCTTCTTGTCCAAGATCCTTGTTCAATGTGCATTGCGTCTCACATGTTTAACCCGTCAGGTGTCAGACCTCCCGTAGCAAAATATGCCCGAAATATCCCATACAAACAAGACTTTTTTGTCTAGGAAACAATGTCATACGGCTAAATTTAACATAAAAACAAAAACCTTATTTAATTGCCAGTCTTCTTCTTCGTGTCGAGGTTCCTCAAATAAGAGATGCCCAATGGGCAGCGGTGTGGACAGCTCTGGCAGTCGCGTCTCTCAGGTCGTGTTCCGAGCAGGAGTGTGGGCATGTGGGGCACGCCAGCAGGTGCACCATGGTTTGCGGTGCTGTATCGCAAACACATTGGATGCAGTCCCCATCTGGCCATGTCTTCCCTACACCGCCCAACACGCGATCTGAGCCTATTTAGCGCCCTCCAGGTGGGCCATGGCTCCTTGTGGCCGGGTGGCAGTTGTTCCGAAGCTAGCACGTAGACGTTGGGAGGAGGGCATCGGCTGCGCCATAACAGGCAGCGAGCATCTGAGGGGTCGCTTTGCAGGGGGCTAGTGTTCCGCATGAAACTCCTGCGGCTCTTGAGACGGCAGGTGGCGGGTTATGACCGTGCAGTGGGTGGCGCTGGTCAGTCTCCTGTTTCCCCTTTTCCACGGCACTTGCCACCTCTCTACGGATTTCAGGGGGGGCGATGCCCGCGAGTGGGTACAGCTTGTGGAGTGGAGTAGGCTTGAGACATCCGGTGATGGTGCGGCAGGTATCATTGAGTGCAGCAGTCACTAGGCCGGCATGTGCAGACCGATGCCATACAGGGCAGGCGTATTCTCCCGCGGAAAAGCACAGCGCCAGCCCGGTGGTGCGCACAGTGTGCGCAGATGCTCCCTAGCTCTTCAAATGAGCAGCACTGTGCTGCCAAGGCTAGGTCGTCTGCATAAAGAAAGTGTTGTGTCCCTGGCGGGCTGGGCTGGTCGTTGGTGTACATGTTGAAGAGGGTTGGGGCCAGCACGCTACCCTGAGGGAGACCATTTTTTTGGCGTCGCCAACGACTTTTTCCGGTGTTGAGATGGACCTGGAAGCGGCGGTTACGAAGCAGTTCACCAAGGATAGCCCGTATCCTTCGTGGCGTTTGCAATTTTTGACAGTAAGATCCCGATGTTCACAGTGTCGAAGGCAGCGGATAGGTCTACAAACGCCACGCCGGTGATCATGCCATGCTCAAACCCATCCTCAATGTGCTGCGTCAGCTTCAGTGTCTGGCTTGTACACGACTTCCCGGGACGGAAACCCGCCTGTTCGGGGATGAGTTGGGGGTCAACTGCGAGTGTCAACCGGTTAAGTAGTAGGCGCTCGAACAACTTGTAGGTGTGGCAAAGTAACGAGATATGGCGGTAGTTTTTGGTATCGGGGGACTTTCCGGGCTTCAACAGAGCGACTATCTTTGATTTACGCCATAACCTTGGTATGCTGAGCGTCACTAAGCAGTCGTTAAAGAAGGCCAGAAGCCACGATAGCGCCACAGGTCCGAGATGCTTGATCTGTTCTACCGTAAGGTCATCCACTCCAGCCGCCTTCCCATTTTTCAGGCATTTCACGGCAGCTGTGAGTTCGCCTAGTGTAAACGGCTTGCTTCATTCTCGGTTGCTATCCTGGGCTTTCGGGGTTGGAGAAGGTTTGGGCATACGGTGGGGTGGCTTGCCGTTTAGAAGCAGCTGGCTCGCAATTTGGTTAGCTGTGATTTCGCCCGGTTGCGTGGCCGTAGGCGCGTCGCCAGTGAGCTTGTGGAGAGTGGTCCAGGCTTTTTTGCTGTTGTGTGTCAGGTCGATACAAGCAACGGTGTCTTCCCACTTTGCCCTACGAGTCTTAGCTAGCTCTTCCATCAGCTCTGTTCCCGTGTGTATGGTTTCAGCAGAGAAGGGGTCATTCGTGAACTGAGCTTCGTAGGTCAGCATCAGTTTTGACGTCGCTGAGCTAAGACCAGGGATATAATTTGGCCGGCAGCCTCTGAGTATCGACTGACGTGATACGGTTTGGACAATTCCGATGAATTTATCGTAGTTGTTAGCCTTAGGTTGCAAAGAACGCAGTTTCCCGAGTATTTAACCCAGTCTGCTTTCGTAAAATTGAACCGCCGTCGAAATGGGACCTTAGTGGGCTTCACAACAGCCTCCACCCGGCACATTATGGCCGGCCTATGTTGGGTTCTCGGGATGGGTGCGCAAACAGCCTTGGAGCGCTGGGAGGAGATGTTTTCGCTGGCAAAGATGAGATCGGGGTTGTAACTGCGCCGCCATCGGCCACTGTTGAAAGATCCTGGCAGCTTAGGGTTATGAAAGAGAGTTAGACCTTGAGCCTCCGCCCACTCCTCAACCGCCTCCCCGTCATTGTTTGTCTCACGGTAGCCCCAAGTCGTATGGTGGCTGTTAAAATCACCGACAACTAATTTGGTACTCCTATGAGTCGCGTCGCCGGGGATCCAGGGCTGGAATGGCTGGGTAGGCGGTTTGTACACGGATGTAACTGTACATGAGCCAATGTCCACGGTTATGACCTCCATTGTGTTCAGGCAGACGGAAGAAGAAGATATGATGACTAAATCCGGCTTGGAAAAGATGGCACTGCCGTGCTTAGGGTGTGGTATATCTGCTATCAATGTCAGTCCGGGTATCTGCGGCCGAGTTTGGCCTGCGTCACCATGAGTTTCCTGGACGCATAAAGCTGCTGGGTCCATTTCGTGGCAAAAATGTGTTTTATTTTTTATGATTATTTCTTTTAATAGATGTTGTGTTTGTCACGAATAAATGTTTTGATTTGATTTTGATTTTTGATAAAATGTGGCATTGCGTCTCGCGGCACAGTTCCGAGAGGAGTAGTGCTTTGTCCTGTGAGAAGCCCTCTATATTGATAGAGATGACTGTCAAAGCTGGCTCTGTGAAGTGCCGTCGCTGATCGCATGTATTATTTGGTGGAACCATCGTGTTGAAAGGATTAGCCGCTCGGCAGTTGATGCCGAGCGTTGCCCAGGGTGGACCAGACAAGTCAAATTGGGAAAAAGCTTCGGATACGTCGTACGGGGAGGCTCCTTTCATGCACCCCATTGCCAGTAATTTGATACATAATACATGATATAAACACTAACCGTTTAAAAGATTTCGACATATTTATGCCCGGTTCAGACACAGCACTTTCTCACCAAATGCGACATGGCGGGCGAATTCCGCCAATGCAGAGAATAAAATTATATTACATAACTAGGGCGGTGAACTCGTGAATGCCCGAGATCGCAAGTGTTTGTGACCCGAACCGAAGGTGAGGGCCATAAATATGCGCTCTGGGGCTTTACGAATTACCGCCCGTGTTAAGTACAAAATTTTACGTCTTCACCTGGCCACAATGCGAGTTTTCCCGTACGCGCAGCGTGTAGTAAAACTCATTATGGCCAGGTGTGACGTAAAATTATTTACACTCACGTCACTGTTGAGGTGGTTAAAAATCAAATTTGTGTGCTCTGATAACTGTTATTAGCTAGTAAAATATCTATGAAGCTGACACCATAAGGAATCGATGTAGAGAAATTGGACCAATCAGCGATTTGGGCTGTAGACTACAGTTAGTCTACTAGACACTACCGGTATAAAATTGCTGTAGACTAACGTTAGTAGTTAGACTAACGGGTTAAGCAAAATGTGACGCAAATACACATTGGACAAGTGGAATACCACCCTAAGCTCAAAAACTAAGCCGAAATTAGCTCTCGTTGATCACCGACTCAAGACAGCAGTATTCCTTCTGTGATTGTCCTCTGAGATTCGTGAATGTATCTATATGAATATTTTACAGAGCCCCGGGTCGGAGCGGCTGGCACAGACCGCGGAGGCGCTCGGCGCGCTGTCGCTGGCGCCGCCGCCGCCCGAGCGCGGCTCCTCGTTCGCCGTCATGGCCACGCGGGCGCGCGCGCTCTCCCCGCCCGCGCCCGCCCCCGCCCCCGCCCCCGCCCCCGCCCCCGCCCCCGCGCCCGCGCCCTCCACGCCGCAGCCCATCCAGCCCACTACACCACAGTACGTATATACGAGGAATACCGGCTGACACTGATTTTCCTGCCGAATTCAAAGTCTAAGGATAATTTTTCGCGGCATAGCGAAAAGTCACTATGCGCACGCATATTATTTATTGGCAATTAAAGGGTAACTTATTTATTTTAAGGAGAAGCAAAAGCTATAAACTTATTATAAGCTTTATTAACATGACTATTAACAAAAAAAGTACCCTACACGTGACCCCTGGGTGGTGCTAAAAGTGCAACAACCTGGTAGCCGTACTGTCTTTTCCAAGATCTCACGGTAAAATTAAATAAATTGCCGCATTTCATAACATCCCACCGACCAATAGGTTAGAAGCCGTACATTCTAATGTATCCATGTATTTATGGTCATAGTAGTACTATTGATCACCATCTATTTTGTTCCTAGTTCACCGCCGGGAGGCGGGCGTGACAAGCGCGTGTCTTTCCACGAGCGTCCTGCGCCCGCGCCCGCGCCCGCGCCCGCGCCCGCGCCCGCGCCCGCCGCCGCTCCGCCCGCGCTGCCGGCCTCGTCGCCGCCGCCGCTGCACGACGCGCCGCACGAGGACCCTGACGTACGTTGCATATGCTAATCATTTACGTCACACCTGGCCATGATGCGAGTTTTACTGCACGCTGCGCGTACGGGAAAACTCGTATTGTGGCCAGGTGAAGACGTAAAATTTTGTACTCAACACGGGCGGTAATTCATAAAGCCCCAAAGCGCATATTTATGGCCCTCACCTTCGGTTCGGGCCACAAACACCTGCGATCTGGGGCATTCACGAATTCACCGCCCTAGTTACGTAATGTACTATTACGATTTTCATTCCGAATCAGAACGTTATTTACAGTACATATGGTGCTACTTTCCCGCACTAGTGCGGAAAAGAGCCCTTTTCATGCATATGTCGAAACTTTAAAGAGCCATATATACAGCAAAACGTTGTACGATACACGTGCAAATAGGTAATTCGCAACTCGTGTCGATTTAAAACACTCCCTTCGGTCGTGTTTTAATTTATCACCACTCGTTGCGAATTTCCTATTTTCGGCACTTGTATCGTAAATAACTATTCTGAAAACGATAAGGCATGCATTTCTTCTCGCCGCTTCAAGAAGTTGTCGTACGCCTTTCGATATTTGTCTTTTGCTTTGCAACTTACACTTAAGGGCACGTTATCCGAAATCGAGCTATTTTACATTCAATAATAAACACTGAAATCTTGAGTTTAATGATGGGATATTGAGATATGTTATAGTTTAATAATCGCCCTTGTTACTTTTACGGACCAAA
The DNA here is from genome assembly GCA_945867215.1 of Epinotia demarniana. Classification (NCBI taxonomy): domain Eukaryota; kingdom Metazoa; phylum Arthropoda; class Insecta; order Lepidoptera; family Tortricidae; genus Epinotia; species Epinotia demarniana. The sequence continues at coordinate 20,982,416 of OX244265.1, forward strand.
ATACGAAATGTTAAACTTCGCTCGATCATATCATGCCAAGAAAAAAGGGAATATTTGAGGGAGTGATTTTCGAAAATGTAATACCAGCAACCAGATAATAATATGATTTCAAGGAAAAAATATGAGATGTGATGTGGTTGGATAAGCACTCAAACTAGATAATATGGTATTTTTACAAACGCACTAATATAGAAGTTCAAAAAGCATGCCATTACAACGCAATTTTCCATATTTTTCTTCTTCGAGCCCTTTCTTAGTGTAAAAAGTTTCAATTAGTTTCTTTAGTATGAGGAGTATTTTTTTATTACAAAGGCCACATTGTCTTTTACGCCGTATAGGCGTATGTGTGTGTATTTGTGATAGATTTATTGTGACGTGATTGTGACATATTTTAGTACGTCTGACATTTGACATATATGTCATGTTGTCTTACGCAATTATTGATTTTGCAAAGCTAATATTCTAAATAAATATTAGAAAGTACAAGGAGCACCGTTACGTGTACCTACGAGAAATGCAGATTTTGCCATTTATGATGCTGTAATTATCATCCAGCCATTATGTTTACGCCACCCAGTGATGTGCAGTGCTGCAGTGCCAACGACTTGGATCCTAATCGAGAAAGACATAGTCACAACAATTAGATCAACTCGTAATCCTCTACAGTTGGACGTTCCACTGGTCTCCCGCTAATACTTCTGCTGCTGCAAAAACTATCGATGTGACATAGTATAGCAGGCCCCGTCATGGTGCGATTGAACAAATTGTGAACAACGCGACCACTATTAGATACCAATCTTCAAAATACTAATCTAGCTTCAGCACACTTCAATTTCTGGATGTTTTTTAAACTGAAAGTGAAATGAAGACCCCAACAATCACTTAAAACTTTGTTACCTAACTCATTAGCCAAAAAATAAAGCTATTTTATTCTCGAATTTAATTGTGTCATTATAAGGTGTAATTTACTTGAAGGCAGTTACGTAGGTACCTATATACTGTGTATACTTTTCGTATAAAAGTATAATATGATAAGGCAAGTAATTGTTTCATTGTATTTACTCTGAGGCTAAGGGATTCTCTTAATTCTAGAACATTATAACATATGCTGGTTATATACTGTGGATGGACTATTTTATGTATGTGTCGGAAGCACGGTGTGGTATCTTCGTATCTTCGTATAACTGTTTGAATTTACACAGCTTCAAGATTGCCACATGATTTTGAATGTTTTAAGTGGTTATAATGACTCTCCTTTAGGTACAGTCACCAGCATAAATATATGACTATGGGCAACGCTGCTAAAATATCTGATCATCAATTGAAGGTATAGTTATATGACGATAAAAAGGCGGTAAAAATATGTGATGATTTACAGCCGGCATATAAATCATTTTCCTGTAACAGCATAAATATCAGATGAGACCACGTAAAAATATCTGATACTCCACGAAATCAAAATGATGTGACATATGACCAGCGTAATCATCTATCCGCTGTAGAAACATAAACATCGGATCACGTAACGACAACATAAATATCTGATACGATTGGCAGTAAAAAATATCTCTAAATTCTGCAAAAATGAACTTTATCAGGAGAACAATATTTCTTTGCTATTCCGCTAAAAAACGTGCTGGTCTATTAGTGAAGATAAGATGCAACTATTTGCGTAAAAACATGCAAAAAATTACAGCAAACCACCACCAATAATGACAAAAACCTCGACACGTGTTTCGCCTCTCTACGAGGCATCATCAGGAGATGCTGGCAGGAGATGTTGCTTGCGCCACGTCCACTGAGCAAATGACCCGCCCGGAGCCATCCGCCATATTTATATTCTGTCCGGCTGTATGGCTCCGGGCGGGTCATTTGCTCAGTGGACGTGGCGCAAGCAACATCTCCTGCCAGCATCTCCTGATGATGCCTCGTAGAGAGGCGAAACACGTGTCGAGGTTTTTGTCATTATTGGTGGTGGTTTGCTGTAATTTTTTGCATGTTTTTACGCAAATAGTTGCATCTTATCTTCACTAATAGACCAGCACGTTTTTTTAGCGGAATAGCAAAGAAATATTGTTCTCCTAATATATCATGGACTTCCGCAAAGTAACGCCTGATTCAATAAAATGAACTTTATCAGCTTTGACATTCGGTCGTAATTTGAACAAAGCTATTTGACGCTTCTTGAAAAGAGTATTAACCTGTCATTGGATATCGCCGTCTCACGATTTAAAACGTGAATTTGACAGAATTGCTTATAAGTCAAAATTGTCAGATGGGCCTAATATTGCGTTTCTGAGCCTTATATTCATAAGGAGCCGTTGAATTGATTGACAGCTAGTCCCTAATGTAATTTAACCCCTAGAATTGAAGCACATATGTGAGCATTCGGTGGTGCAACTTATACTAGTCCATCTATAAATGCAGCTACTAGTCTGAGAGCTTTGTGGATTCCTCCCCAGCAGTACGAATTACAAATTGGTTCGACTCGCCTCTTCACTCGTCTTTGATATGACTTGAAGCCTTCGTAAAATTAAACGAAACGATTTTATGACACTTCTTTAGATTCCGTAATAAATTAGAATTTTCTAATGAAGGTAGCATACTGTGATATGGGGTCAGTTTTATGCACATGCGTGGTGGTGATGATGATGATGATGATGTGGTGTAGCAATTAATTTTGTAGGACCGTGGATATTGGGGTTGTTAAAGACAGCGCACACTTGTGCAAGATAAATTCTAAAGTCATTAACATTTTTATTTGTGGACTATGATTTATTGAAATCAGTTGCATTTTTCTTGGATTCTCTTGAAATTAAGTTATACGATAGGAAGATCCATATTGTCGGTAGAAGTTGGCAAAATCATAGGAAAATTTCATCAATGTTCTCCTGCTTATATTCATGCGATTTTGCACCTTAGTGGAACTCGCATAGAGTTACTATAACGTTGTCAATCTAACGTAGGTACCATTGCCTTTTTAATTGTATATCACCTACCGAATTCACCGAAATGTATCTAAGAAACATACTTGGAATAAAATACGAAATGTCAACAGGTCTGTCATTTTCCAGTAATATGTTTTGACAATTTCAGTTTTTCTAAGGAGGTTGGTGACTGGTTTTTATTCTTAATGTTACCAAAAAAATAATCAATCCTAGGTCAGTGACCTGTCTCATTAAAGTGAGATAGTGTGCGTGAAATGTAATGGTGTGCGTTACTGGGGAGAATTACGATAACGTTGCGCCGCCTAGCGGATATATTGTGTCGCGTATGTAGCTTTACTCGAATAGGAAAGCCTTAACAAATAATCAATAACTGAGCTTGCAGCTTTTTTAAAATCTGGGTTCATTTACACGTCAATTTTCTATATTTTCCGTAATAGCAATTAGCCACTGTATGTTTAAACAGAATCATTTTTGCATTGCCGCCTTTTAATTTTTTTTAATAATAAGTTGGAAGTGTATTTTTCTTCCGAAAACGCCATAAGTTATTTGAGACAACTAAAAAGTCGCGATAAGTCACAGCTACTGATCTTCCGTTTTGGCTGTTTAGGACTTATGCCTTTTATTTATATGGCCGTTTTAACTTTTTTTTAAATTTGTACCACGACAAATAAGGGAATTTGTATGCAACATTGTAGTCGAGCAAAATCGAGCCGGCAAGGATTTTTATTTTTAAAATTTTCACTAACCATAAACTATGCACTTCACGTCCTGATTTTTTACCAGTAAAATCAACTTTGCCGATGATTTTTGAGAAAAGTAATAAGTTTTTCTCAAACATGCAATGAAATGTCGTCGTTACGTGCGTCATAACAGGCTTCGAAGTATCACATTTCGGGCGGAACAATTCGAGAGAACTGTAAAGCAATTTCATACAAAATTGAAGGCCTAGGCCGGGAAGTAATGTTTTTTTAATTTTAAACGAAATATGGCTTCTGTGTTCATGAACAGGCTAAACAGCTGAAATATATATATTTTTTTTTTCTAGTGGCTGAATGGTTATTGGACCAAAATTTATCCGCGGTAATGCCTATTACACACGAACTGATTTAAGAATAGAAATCTGTGTGATTTAATGTGTTGATGAATAAATTTAAAATATTGTCTATTTGTAAGTCACCAGAGACCATTTATTATCCTCTGTATTTATTTTAATTATTATAGAAATTAAGATTCTCATTATCAGTTTGTGTATAATGGCCCTAATATGGTCTATTCACTACACACGCGTAATACGGACGACTTCCGTAAAAAAAAACATTATGGAGGGATTGGAGGGAAAATGAAAAGTCTTTTGTCGTGTAGGTGGATTTTATATTTGTGGTTGATATTTATAAATAAAATTTCAAAATGAGTTCCGATGATAACAGCGACGAGGAATCTAATTGTACTCCGCCGGAATTGAGGGCGGAGGCCGAATTAGCCATGAATAACTTGTTGCCGCCAAAATCGAAGGACAAGTACATAAATACAGGTTGGTTTTTTGAGTGGTGATATTTCTTATTTCATCGCATATGTTTGAGAATAGTACATTACGTAACAAGGGCGGTGAATTCGTAAATTGCCCCAGATCGCAGGTGTTTGTGGCCCGAACCGAAGGTGAGGGCCATAAATATGCGCTCTGGGGCTTTACGAATTACCGCCCGTGTTGCGTACAAAATTTTACATCTTCACCTGGCCACAATGCGAGTTTTCCCGTACGTGCAGCGTGCAGTAAAACTCCCATTATGGCCAGGTGTGACGTAAAAGCACTATAAATGCCAGGCCGTGAAAAGGGCTTGCCGGCTTCGTATAGTGATACAAAGCCGGCAAGCCCTTTAAGGCCGGATAGTGATCCGGCCTTCCTACGGTCGGCCGTCTATACCTACTCACCCGGCAAGCCCTTCTTTCCCGGCGGCTGCAGTAATGTGTTGCATATGTGTGCTCACGCACACCGCCAGCCATTGTTAACCTACGAATACACGTCAGTACGCTAACAGTAAGCAGTGGTTTCACTTGTCTCACCCTACGTATCTATCAGTGGCGACGAGGATGGGATAGTTAAAACAAAGGCTGAAGTTCGGTCTAGGTTCTGGTTTCCGGGAGTGGATGCGGCGCTAGAAAAAATGATAAGTTCATGCTCGGTGTGCATACAGCAGCGCCCCACCCCTGCTCGCGCGCCCCTCGCGCAGTGGGAGTACCCGCCATCGGCATTTTACAGGGTACATTGCGATTTTCTGGGCCCTATTAATGGATGTACTTATCTAGTCATGGTAGATGCGTATATGAAATGGGTAGAAGTATACAATATGAGAAACACGATTACAAGTGCGGCAACAATAGATAAATTATGTGAATATATGTCGAGATTCGGAATTCCACATACCTTGGTGAGCGACAATGGTGCATCTTACACATCGCGCGAGTTTAAGGCGTTTTGTACATTGAACGGCATTTCGCATGTTACGTCACCGGCTTATAGCCCGGCTAGCAACGGCCAGGCGGAGTCCTACGTCAAAATAATTAAGAAAGGCATTAAAACCTGTTTACTGAGTGGCAATGGGGTGCAGAATTCGTGTAAAATACTTTTAAAATATTTATTCGATTACAGGAATTCTGTACACACGACAACAGGAGTTTCGCCTGCCGAGCTAGTGTACGGCCGGAAGCTAAAGACACGTTTAGATCTAATTAACCCTAAATCGCCATCACCTTCATCCCCGACACTCGCTGACACGGTACGGAAAAATCAGTGTTTGCAGAGTGAAGCTTCAGGAGGGTGTAACACCCAATGTTTGTCCCAAGGAGACTTTGTATTGTTTAAGACATTCACAGCAAATCATAAATATAAGTGGTGCAGAGGCACAATTGTAAAAAAAATCGGGAAGGTTGTCTATATTGTGAGAGACAAGGCTACCTCCAAAACGTTTAAAAAACATAAAAACCAAATTGTGTTAGATAAGGGGGTACAATTGCGCTCAGTTTACTCTTTGGGATACGGATGAAGAAATCCGAGCGGACGAGTCATTATTGAGCCGTACCATCGGATGAGGAGCCGCAGCTTGCCACGGGGGAGGGAGGAGGGAGCACACTCATTTCGGAATTGGAACCTGCGGCAAGAGAAGCATTGAGCACAGAGCCGGCAGAGGAACCTCGGGAGTCAGTGATGCTACAAAGCCAAGAGCACTCCGACGATGAAGAATTCCAGGAGGCCTTGCCTGGCCCCGCCACGGACGCCGCGGAGTCGGACGCAGCCTCAGCTCGAGAGCCAGCTGGCGAGACCCATAGCAGCAGCCCCTCGTCTACCACCCCTCAGTCTAAGCGCAATCGTCCCAAAGTTAACTATAAACAGTTCTTTTAGTTATATAGGATTAGACATAGTTACTTACTATTATTTTAGATATAGTCAGACGTGTATCTAGGCTAAGGGGAGGAATGTTGCATATGTGTGCTCACGCACACCGCCAGCCATTGTTAACCTACGAATACACGTCGGTACGCTAACAGTAAGCAGTGGTTTCACTTGTCTCACCCTACGTATCTATCATAATGTACTATTATTGTTGGCAGCGCTTCATCGAGGAAGCGTCGCTGATGATGGCGGGCGGGCTGTCGCCGCTCTCGCCGCCCGCCGCCCAGCACACGCCGGGCGTCATCGGCGCGCAGGAGGTCTACAGGTATCATTTCCGATTACGTCAATAATTAACCTATCATACGAGTATACTAGTGTTTTAAAAAAACTAAACTGAAGCAAGTTCTCATATTTGTGTTCTTTTAAGTTGACTTCCTGACATATGGCAACAAGCTACTGTTTAGCGTGAGAGGTTTCGTTACTCATTTTAAATGCGGGTCTGAATCTGAACTGAGCTAACCTTCCTGCGTATTGCATGTTTTGTACCAAAATTTAGCACTTTACCAAAAAAAAATAGGTTCGTGGCGGTTCGAAATAATTACAAAATTGTTTCAACTATCTTAGTTTGCAGTAGAGCCTTTTATGACTTTTACCGACTTAAAGAGTTTGAAAGTCTTAAACTAAGATACGTTTGCATACATATGGCGTCTTTACCCATGGTGCAGGGTGTGCGTTGCACACGGGCGCAGCGTTCCTAGCGGGCGCCGAGCGCCGCCCGCTACCATTCCATTTTGACCGCGCGCTTACTAGGGGGGGTAGAGTAATATATGCACACGGGCGCTACATGGGCTAGAGACGCCTCTGTATACATATTTATCCACTCGTCAACTTAAATTTAGCCTATATTATGAATTGTTTGACCCTTGAAAACATCGCTGCTACTAAGGGGCCGTTCATTAATTACGTCATCGTTTTTGACGATTTTTGACCCCCCTCCCAACTAGCACACTAGCGTTAAAATAACCCTTATATCATTCTTATATCGGTTCGAGCCAAGTGTTAAGGTGAACTTACATTAAAGCTTTAGGCGTCAGTTAACTCATCTATAACGCTTATTGAGTTACAACACGTAGGTCAAGAACAAGTAGAGAGTAACAAGTAGTCAAGAATAGTGTGCAGGCTTTTCCTTTATAACGGTGTTGTTCAACACTTCTAGTACCTTGTATTACAACACCCTTGACCAACTATGTTATAAATTCTCTGCCTGCACCTTATAGCAGATATAACACCTTAAGCTTTATAAGACACTCCATTGCAACAACTAAAAAGCAATAAGAGTTAATGAGCGTCAGCGAGCACTCTTGTAAAGGTTTAAGCATTAGAAACAGGTTAAAGCTTTAACATCTTAAGTATAATTGCTTTCAGTAACACTCGTATAACTCTAAAACCTTTTTAGCAGCGTTCAATAAAGCTGTAGTAACACTTTAAGAGTTTTAATTATTATTTATTTATTTATTGATACATGGAAAACCAACAGCGCAACCTATTTCTAGATACCATAATAAAACCATATAGCCAATTACAGGCATTTTTTTTTCTTAACTCCTCTATAACACTATTAGTTCCAACTGAGATAAATATAACTCACTTATAAAGGCTAAGGTTACAATAAAACCCTTAGCTGACACCAAAATGTTAGTTGGGCTCCTATCATCATCCTGTTATTCCTTGAAATGGACCCTCCCCGGCTAATAAAATGTCTATCGTCATCCAATGACCAGACCCCCCCCCCCTCCCATTTTGAAATGACGTAATTTATGAATGGCCCCTAAGTGCAGTAGTAACTGGTGGTCGTGTTTGTCGTACGGCAGAGACCCGCGCACGCGGCGGCTGGCCGAGAAGCAGGCGGCCACGGCGGGCGCGGCGCCCGTGCCCGAGCAGCTCTCCTTCAAGGAGAAGATGAAGATGTTCGCGCTGGAGGCCGGCGACCCCAACACGCCCAAGGACAAGGTACACGATCGGCTAGCACACCTCACATTCGCTTGATACGCCTCAATCAATCTCACAAGAGCGCCATATTAGAGTATTCGACTGTTGAAATCGTGCGCACGGTCGTGCCGGAGCTTTCCCCTACACTTTCCGGAGGCTACTATACCACGGGAGATTTCGAACGCTTGGTTGGGCACGTTATTTTTTTTTTTAAACCGGCCAAGTGCGACTTGTACTCGCGCACGAAGGGTTCCGTCCCATTATCTATAAAAACAGCAAAAAAACATCACGTTAGTTGTACGGAGCGCCTTTAAATATTTTAATTTTTTATTTGTTGTTATAGCGGCAACAGATAGACAAATGAAATGCAGCCTGGTGACAGACGGACGGACGGACAGCGGAGCTTTAGTAATGGGTCCCGTTTTTATCCTTTGGGGACGGAACCTTAAAAAGATAGCTATCATAGTATAATCTGCCCCTTCTATTCAGATCCCCAAAAACGTACATACTTTAAACAAAAAAAAAACCTTAATAAACTAAATAAGGTAGCTATTTCATATGAATACTTATATACAGCTATTCACTACCCGTCAACGTTGTTGGCTTGTAGCTCAGTCTCAGCCTAGTGTTGGAATAGACATTCTAAATTTGAAATGTGCGTACCTATGTGATATGATTTGCAAATTCATTTGTTACTTAGCTACGAGTCCCCCGACCACTCAACTCTCCTTATACAAAAATAGTTCTGTTCTCATTTTAAAACGGTACGAGTATGCTGCTATAACATGTAACATTGTATACACAATGTGATCCGCCGAATGTAGGTCGGAAACTAGTTTAATGTTATTTCAGCATTACGTGTGTACGGGTAGCCGACTAGTGTCGAGCGTGCTGGGGACTATTAATCCCTCCCCCCTTGAGCATAAATAATTTAACGAGAAATAAATAAATGCGTTCGTGTAAATTCCGCCTTTTTTCTCAGTTACCATTAAATATGTGAATATTTTAATATTTTGTATTCGTTTCCCAATAACTGGGAATATTCCCATTGTTCCCGGGAATATTCCCATTGTTCCGGGGAATATTCCCAGGAACATTGGGAATTTACTTTTGCGGATAAATTACACTGATTAATGTATTGGTAAAAAAATCAAGGGCCCAAGTTATCATAAAATCCCTGATGGCAAGATGTATAAACAAACACAATTTCAATATTCCCGTATATTCCCTTGTATGGGAATATTCCCGGGAATGTTCCCGAGAATATTCCCGCCTGGGGAATATTCCTGGGAACGGCACATCACTAAGAAGGATACGTAACAGTTGCTGGTGCTTAAGCAGCTGCGTGTTCCTCATGAAAATGTAACCTGCATAATGTTTTAGGTGAAGATCTCGCGCGCGCAGCGAGACATCGACGCCGTGCACTGAACCCGCGCCGCGCCGAGCCGGCTTTAATAATTCATATGCCCTCGCCTTACATTTATATACAGTATTACATTGGGTAAACAGCTCTTTTGTTGGCACAGACTAATTGCTAAAATTACAACTCCTGTCTAAAGCTGTACAGGCGAAATCTGAACGAATTATATTTAAAAATGCCAATAACAGAGTAGTTTACCCTTTCAACAGTGCAGCGACGTTACAGCAGCGTCTTGGCAGCCTACACCTGGTTATACCTGGAGCTTTTATTCGTGGTCTTGGACCCCGTGAGAGTAGCTAAGTTTTATTGTACCCCTATGTTATAGTATATCGCATGTTGTCTCCCGTAAGACCACGATTTGCCTTTATCAGATTGCAGCACCAATTTACAAGTAGGATGTTAAGTATCTTTTTACAAACGAATATATTTTTATGATAATAAATTTTGATTGTTGTTTACATACGTCGCCTTAGCAGCTAGTGCAATGATTATACTTGTACGAGATATTATACATATATGTATGTTATTCCCACTCATAGGTCACATCGATGGAATTGCCGATTTTTGCCGTAATTTGACTGACACCATTGTGTCTGAGTATTTTATTATGATTATACTTATAAGTTTGAAATCGATAATGTATTTCCATTAGATGTTTCCCATTTTGGTAGTTTTATCGCTGTGATCTATGAGATCGATATTTGGTTGTAATCCAGGTCGACCTATCTTTGATGATGCACAGTAGCCTGTGATGGCACATAATTAAACATGATGTCAAATTCTAGAGATTCAAAATTGAGCGGTGCCATTATATTATGTGATTGTTTGTAACATAGAATGTAATTCTCGGGTGGACCAATGTTCAGCGTCGACGTCGGAAGGTGCCTTTTTGTGGACCTTAATGAGCTACTTATATAGTAAATATATACCGCATATCGTCTCCACTGTCTATTTTTATTAAATTTATCTCTGCCTACGATAGAGCTTCATTACATTCCAAAGAATATGTATCTTATTCTTTTATTACTATAGGAGCATTCCTGCTAAAAATCAATCACTGTATATGTACGTGTATAACACTATCTCATTCTTATTATGTGGATGAATATATTTTATCTATTCGAGTCTTCTAGCATTCAAATCTATCCAGTACGAACTTTAATATAAAGCAATAAATTATTGTGAAGCCTTTGTGTATATACTTAAATAATAATAAGCACATGTTAGTGCCAAAACTGTATACCTATATGTGACAAAAGTAGGAGGAGGATAGTCTGTGCGGACGGCTTCTCCCGAGCCCACGGTCACAACCCCGCACTTCTCCGGACCTAGTTCTAGATATCCTTTGAATTAAACTCATGGCACCAATTTATTATGTACTAGTTATGTAAATATATCGTAGGTAGCAAAGTCCCTATGGTTACGTTAAGGTTTTTGTACACCTGTTTTGTATATGTAAATGTTTATTTATAGATGATTATATCGAGAGTTTACATATGAAATGAAGGACGCGAGGCCTATTTGGTGTTAGACTTAATTTAGTTCCTGGGAATGGTTTACAATGTTCTCAGTATTCACCCAACGATAGTCAATTAGCAAGAGATTGAGATTTATTTGTAGAGGAGTTAATTATGTTTGTAGGTTGTACATACGATACACTCGAACAAGTAGCGTCTACGACAGCTCCGATGTATAGATTTATAGGGTTCTTAAATGGAATTATTATTACACAAATCCATTGTATTGTTATTAACCGTAATTATTATACTTCATCTACTTGAGAAAGTAATAAAATAAAATAACATGTACTTTGCTTTTTTTCCTATCGCTCCCCTACTCGCATTTCCGTTGTAACCGGGATCGAATATATCATGCGCGTCGTTTGTTTGAAAGTTACCCGAGTGTTTTATTTTTATCACGATAGATGGCGTTAAGGGGCTACCCCGGGTTTTCATCGATTTTTGAAACGTATTTACTACTTTTGCACTACTGATAGAATTATCGGTTGCGCTTTGTTTCTGTTTCTGGAACTATAAAAATGTTCTTCATAAAATTTTACGCCATAATAATCGTTAGTCCTAATAATTCTTATTCCTAACGATCGTAAGTCATAACTACTCGAGGTCATGATGATAAATTATCATAAATTTCTCAAATCCTAATATTGTTTTTTTTTTCATCATAACTCACTTGTACGTTTTATTTAAATTCATAATGACACTAGTCATACATTTTTTAATCCTAGATTTGTTTTTCATAATATTTCTGATCATAAATGTTACTTTGCGTTATCGAAGTAAATAAACGTGTGGTTTTTTATCGCAAGGTACAAGACGAGGTCACAAGACTCTAGCTAGACGCTAAGCAAGCCGCCTGTCTGTGTGGACGTAGCCTAAGGCAGGTCCGTGTAGGTACGACGAGCGAAGCGAGGAAGAGTGTAAGTTGTACCACGTCCCAACGCGCGCGAGCCGAGCGAGCGAAGCGAGCGTGCCGCGGCAGCGGCCGGCGAAGCACCAGAACCGACTTTTTTTATTTACTTAGCGAAAGCGTTTATTCATTAGGAAAAACAAAATTAGGAGTTGAAGTATGTTCTTAGTTATTATATTAGGACTAAAAATATGATGCATGTCCTTTATGAAGAAAATTGTTATGATTAACAAAATTATGACTTCAAGCCTTCAAGCAAGTTCTTTGTAATGAAATTAGGAAGAAAAGATTTAGGACAACTGATCATTATGACTTCCAATGATAGTTACAGAAATTTAGGAGCAAAAAGTTAGGACGAAAAAATTTTGGATTAGCGATGATTAATACTACAAAACGTTAGTACAAAAAAAATAGGATCACGAATTTTATGGCAGCCAATATGGACCCAGAATTATCCTCGTAAGGCCTGTCGGACTAATTTTAGAACAAAATATTTCAGGCTTAACAGCCCCACTCATTAGCTTTTTTTCTAAATTTCTAAATACTTATTTTTTTATGACCCAATTTCTGGACATTGGGCCGTTATTACACTAGTCCTAAAAATAGCTTGGGCCTTACGAGGATAAGTCAAACGGCTATCGGTTATTCAACCTTTTATCTCCATTTTTGTCTACCGGATTTTGAAAGTAATTATTAATACTTCATTTTCTATGATGTTTTTTAAACATTGTCTAAAAAAACACTTATTTCGTTTCGGGTGAGGACAAATTCTTGGCCAGTAGTTAGCATGGTTAATTGGTAGTAGTTAAAAAGTTCCGTTGTGAAACGAAAATTAGCCATATATTTGGTTAATTTTATTTTAATTTTCTTGTAAACGAAAATTAGCCATACATTTGGTTAATTTTATTTTAATTTTCTTGTCACAGCGGAACTTTTTAACTACTACCAATTAACCATGCTAACTACTGGCCAAGAATTTGGTCCTCACCCATCTATATTTCTATTGACGTGAAATATCAAACATATACGCAATCTACATATTAGGGTTCATGTCTCTAACAACGTGTTTTCATTTTTAACTAATTAACACAAAAGTTATGGCCCGAAAACCAGTTTTGTGGCCTAAAATTGTTCAACTTTGATGCCAAATATCTCGAAAACAATGAACTTTGAAGTAAATATGGGATACTATATTGCTTAAAGCCGTTGTTGTTAATATAACAAGCTAAAAAAACATTAGAAAACTAAGGGATTCAGATCGAAGGTCATTGGCGTATGGGAGCTCTCTGGCATCCTCTCCCCCTATAAGTACGTTGTCTCAGTTGGCTCCCGCTGACACACATACGAGTATGTGTCACTTAATTGAAACCCAATTATATTATTTTCTCAAACATGCTCTGAAATGTATGCGTTAATATCACGAAATGAAGACAAGAAGTTTCTTGTTTATGGCTCCCTAACCCCTAACCCTAACTAAAAACATTATTGTCCGCTACTCTAACTTTTTAAATATGCTTACTAATATTAAACAGACAAAGGAAAATTACATACTGCCAACCACCACTAGACTCTGTAAGCAGACTTGCGACATAAAAAGAATCTATGGTACTATACTTATGTGCGGTTAAACATTGTGCTTGAACGGCTTGTTGAAAAGTCATGTTTAAAAAATAAAAAAGGCGGCAAATTACACATTTTTTTTCTGAACTTTCGTTGCGATTGTAATTTCAGCAAACTAGTATTTAATTGATTACCTTGTAGGTATTTATTTTAATTTTAATATTTCCTCACATCGTTTGAGAAAAGCACTATACAATCCCGGAACAGGGATTGCTGGACTCGTTCTATCCGGGTGGGTGTCTATTATTTTATCGAAACGCATTACGTCGATTTACATTTCGCCGAAAACTTTCCACGAATTTCATTGCGTAGTATTTCTTGTTCACATAATCATCAATTCATAGTTTTTTTATTTCATCGAACAACTTTTCATCGTTAATCGTTTCGAATTTGTCTCAAATCGTAGCGTAACGATTCATCGAATTTACTTTTCATGGAATAGTCAGTTGTGTATAGTATTAATTTATCGAAACACGGTTCAATGTTGGTACGTTCCATATATTTTTGTTGCCACGATCAATATTTCATTTTTCTACCAAGCTGTAAACAGCTTGGTAGAATCATAGGTATATAGTATAGGTACAGATCGCGCGGCGAGAGTTTGGCTTTGACCTTCAGGTGGAGGGGATTACTGCGCATGGGTACTGTCACGCACACAATACTTTTCCTTTTTTATGTACCAGGTTGGATATTTCAGAGGGTCAAAATTCATGTACAGTGGTAATAATGCTAGAAAATAATACGAAATAGATAAACTTCTTCATTTATTAAAACTATTGATAGTTATTTTACTTAACATATAAAATGTTTATTTCCTTTTAAAGTTTACAGAGACAGCGATGAAAATTCTAAATAATTGTTTTTTAATAAAATTATTGATTCCAAGATACATGTAAAATTGGTACATACAAACAAAAGAAAACTTAAAATAATTATTAAATAGAGTGTGTCCTTTAGTTAACATTAAAAAAAAGTCTTTAGCAGCAGTGCTATTCAGATTCTGAATCAGTGAAAGGTTTAACGCCTTCTATGAAATCACCGCATGGTCCAGTGGTGCTGCCGCGACATGAAATTGTGCAACGTCTTTTGCTTGTTGAGGGTCCGGGTTCAGGGCTTCCTCGGTCGCAGTTGTCATCATCATCATCATCATCTTCATAACCATCATCAGAATCATCGTCTTCGGAACTACCATCGACGCGAATTATAAATTGCTCGGTATAAGTAAATCAACTACATGGTCACTCTTGGCGTACTCTTCTTCTACATCTTTTACCTTTTTACATATTTTTTCCCATTCCTGGGCACCCATTAAGGATACTTTTTCTTTGATAAGTTTGGTACATTCTTGTAAATTCCATTTAACATTTTTGCTAGCTACATATTGTTTAATAGTAGCCCATGCCAATTCTATAGGGTTGAGGTCTGGATGGTAAGGCGGTAATCTCAATATGCTATGGTTTGCTTCTGCTAAAATTTGATCTATTGAAAAAGTTTTAAATCTTTCTTTATTAGCTTTTATCAAGTTGTACAATTGTGGCTTGAGCATTGTTGAATCATATTGTATGCCTTTATCAGTTAGCCAATTCTGCATATCGGCTTTTTTTGTATTGGAGGACGGTGCTAAATCCCATTGTTTATTGTGGTATGAGGCGTTGTCGACAACCACTACAGAATTGGGTGGTAGGTTGGGAATTAATTGTGTCCTAAGCCATTTTTCATAATTCTCGTAATTCATGTTGTCGTGATAGTCCCCTGTTTTGGTGCCGGCTTTAAAAGTTAATAAAGCATTTGGTATAAACCCAGCTTCAGATCCTGCGTGGACTATCAATCACGACTCGTTGTCCTTTAGAAATGGGTTTTTTTAGTCCTTCCGTAGGGCCATCGCTCCAGGCTTTGGTTGTTGAGTGCGATGAATCTACGTAGGATTCATCTGTGTAAACAATGGGTCTTCCTTCTTGTCGATATTTTCTTATTTTTCTTAAATATTCAATGCGTTGTGCGGATTCAATGCGGATATTCGATGTTTCTATTAGTAATTTACGGTTGTTTTCTGTTTTTTTCCAGCGAAATCCTAACTCCTTTACAATTACACGAAGACTTGTTTCTGACCCTTTAAAGTTTATATCTTCCTCAAGTTTCTTTTTTAGTTTCCCAATGGTGGGAAGTTCATTATTCGTCTTGTGAAAATTGTGTATACATCTTTTTATAACACCTTGGTCAAAATTATCAATATTGGTAACTGGTTTTGCTCTGGGACGTTTTTTTCCAGGTGTTCTGAAAGTAATTAGCAAATCGGAACTCTTGGCTTGATTTGCGATATTTTCTACAGTGCCAATTGAAGTCTTAGTGGCCTCCAATGTCCGTTTTTGAATTTGAGCTAATTTACTGACTACACAATTTAATTTAAAAACAGTTTCCGTTTTTATTACCTGCATAGTCTGTATAGTTTGGTTATTCTCCGACTCCGACTGACTGAGTAAAGTAGCAACTTCCTCAATCTGACTTCGAATTTGCTTCAATGAATCGATACATTCGTCAGCTTCTTTCTTTAAAAAGCAATTCACGTCATATATCATTTTCCGTGCTTGCCTTTTGAAAACAATGTTTTTTTTACGCATTTTGAAATCACTTTTTAATATTTAACAAAAAAAACTTAACTGACAAACTTAAACAAACAAACTCAACAAATAATAACAATCGACAACAATAAACAATTAACGAAAATTTCTGATTTCTGCGCAATAACGGTCAAAGCCAAACTCTTATCGCGCGATCTGTACCTATAGGTCATTTTGTCTAAGTAAATAATACCTAATTGATAAAATGGGTCCACATTGACGCATATACTATGTAGACGTAATATTAAGCCTAATTAAGTAATATTTATTCTGGCGCTTCGCGGGCCGCTGTCGCGGCACGCTCGCTGCGCTCGCTCGGCTCGCGCGCTGTAGGATCACAGTTCACCTAACACTCCTCCTCGCTTCGCTCGTCGTCGTACCTACACTGGCCTGCCTTAAAATAGAACAGGAAGGTAATCCGATATCCAGAGGGAGAGGTGGGTAGGCTTAGAGCTCTATGTATACGTCCAAAGTCTCGGTGAAATGTACCTACTCAGTTTGTTGTAAGGTAAATATTATCAAGTGACAAACACAGATGAAACGATTTTCTATGTAATAAGAATTTTGGGAACTGAAACTTATGTTAACACAGAATTATAGTAACGGCGATTCGATGAACAAATAAAATATTGAAGTGAAATTCGATGAGTTAATTTTTGTGTAAATGGTAATTCGAGCAAATGTATGAGCGATCTAACGAAGTTCGATGAATGATTCCTGTGTGATGATGAAATTCTGCGAATAGTGTTATGGGAAACGATAATCGATGAAACTATTTTCGGTAAAATGATGGATTCCCCTCGGCCGTCTACCCCAAGCTCGTCCAGCAATCCCTTACTTCACGGCCTCTGCAGTAATATACTATTATCAAAATTCTAATTTAAACAAAACATGGAAACGTCCGGTGTAAACTACCCTGACCCATATGTGGGTCGGTGGGAGAGGAGGGGTGTGTCCGAATGGCAAAAGTGATTTGATTTAACACAATATTCATATAAAGCATCTTGAAATTGACATGTGTATTTCAAATGGCAAATGCATGATGATAGAAATTATTATTATGGTATTATCAACTCTATCCTACTAAACAGAAGATTCAGAATGAACTAAGAGAAAAATTAAGTACATTGCACACAGCGTATTTCTTTTTTGCCAATATACCTTGCTAATTTTGAACCTTATGTGAGGAAAATAGTCGATGAACCAATGCGCTTAATACGCATGACTTTTCACAAAAATATGCGGCATTGAAATAGTAAATTTCGATGCTAGTGCGGAAAGTATATGACATTTCCGCACGTGTATCGAATGACATTATTTAATACAGTTGCGAAATAGTTATTTACGATACAAGTGCCGAAAATAGGAAATTCGCAACGAGTGGTGATAAATTAAAACACGACCGAAGGGAGTGTTTTAAATCAACACGAGTTGCGAATTACAAATAAAATATTAGTAGGAATGACATAAAAATTAATAGTGCAATTTGTACAATTATTGAGTGGGAAAAGTGAAAAGCACTAGTTCGCGAAAACCTACTTTTCGCACGTTAAACAGCTACGCAGCTAAACAGCCAGCTGAGCCAGCGCAAAGCAGTACTTTTTGAGCAACTATATAAAAAAATATGTTTTGTTATCCCTTTTTGGGGCATTCAGGCATGATTTTATGTATGTTGAGCATGTAGTTTTAGGTAACGGGAATACGAGGCAGGCGCCAGCCTACTATATTTACGCGTTGATACATCACGCTAAGTAGTTTGATTTACTGTCATTCAGCACAAATGTAAAATTGATGACTAGAAATCATTGGTCGAATTTGTACGTCAATTTAAAAATCTTGGATATGGAAAATTGTCCAGCCTGAATAATGCTTAATTAAATTGACATACTTGATATACAGCGTGGAAGTCCACGAGGGACCTTTGCGGAAATGGGAGATAGTTTAGCCTTAGCACTATATTTCCCCCATACAAATCATGTAAATACGTTTAGCCGTTTTCAACTTATAGCCTTTTAAACATTCACGCAAAAAACTACTTGTGCCAACCCTAAATAGGTCATTGGGTCAATGAACTTACATGTAAACAATCGTTACACGACAGGATACTATGTTAATTTGTTGCCGTTTATCGAATCTTTGTTCTTGCAACGATTAGCGGAGGCGATTCTCATTGTGGCTCCACTTGTTTCATTGTTGGATGAAGTAAATAAATGTAATTCGTTGAATAAATAAAACTAACCACATCAAATAGTGCAACTGCTGACTGAAATTGACAACCACTCCAAAGAGAATATAACCACTACGTATAACCACTCAAAACCTAGTCACTCAAAGAAAGCTCAAAGATGATATCGTAACCTCTTTCGTTTTCTTTAATACCTTTGGTTACCTGGACTAATAAAAAGGTTTTAGCTCGTTTCACAAAATCATGCTCGAGTAAATTGAAACTGTGCCCTGGTTGAACAGGCAAATTGTTCATGTAATAGGTTGTCTTTATTTTTTATTTCATTAAAAACGTACATGCGACACATTACCTTAATATTTAGAATAAAATCATTTTTTATAACTAACGAACCTCTTTGCGCGGTTAGAAATCAGCAAAATGAGTCATTGTTAATGACAAAGTCAAAATTAATTTTTGATAGACGGTGTCATAATTCTTCAAATAAAAATGCCTTTGTTCGATGCTCGTGGTTATTTAAATTTGCTCTTTTTATACGCGACATGCAACTATAATGCGGCTGAAACTTTAAGACGATATCGAGAAACATATCCACCACCACATCCAACTGGACGAAGGACGATTTTACGTACTTATGATCGTGTCGCCAATAATCAGCCCATTGTACCACGAACAGCTCAGAATGACCAACGTGGAGGACCCGTTCTTCAACTTGCGGCTAGACTGGAAGAAAGAGTGCTGCGGTATTTTGAACATAATCCAAGAGCTAGTTCGAGACAAGCGGGTCGACATTTCAGAATAAGTCATACCGCAGTACTAAAAGTTCTAAAACGTAATGGCCTTCACCCTTACAAAATACAGAGGGTTCAAGCTTTACTGCCTAGAGACTGCCCTATTCGCGAAACATACTGCCGGTGGCTGCTACAAAAAACAGTAGAAGATCGTGATTTCACCAGGCATGTTTTTTGGAGCGACGAAAGCTTATTTACTCGCAACGGTATGTGGAACAGACGAAACGAACATGTGTATGCCGAAGAGAATCATTTCGCTTACCGATTTACAGCTCATCAGTATCGTTGGTCTGTTAAGGTCTGGGCGGCAATTCATGGAGAAACTATTATAGGACCTGTGTTTCTTCCTCCAACTTTAAACAGACACGGATACATGGATCTTTTAAACAATGAGCTTGTCACTTATCTCAACGACCTACCACTGGCTGAAAGACGACTCACTTGGTTTCAACAAGATGGTGCACCAGCTCATTCTGTTCATGAAGTACGAATGAAATTGAACAATGAGTTTGGAGACCAATGGATCGGCCGATTTGGGCCGCACCGCTGGCCACCCAGGTCTCCGGATCTAACTTGTTTAGATTTCTTCCTGTGGGGCTATGTTAAAGACATAGTGTACAAAACTGAATGCGACACTGCGGACGAAATGAGACAAAGGTTGATTGCTGCGTAGGAAAAATGTTGAAGAGCGGACACTATGGCATGTGCACCGACATACTCGGGCATGGGCTGCAGCGTGCATTATAAGGCATGGAGGGACATTTGGACACCGTATTTGAAGATAGTGTTAGGTATGGCCATAATTAATAAAGTAATTGATATTAGTATTTCAGCATTTGATTTATTTGACATTTATACGTCATTCATCTTCACCGTCACAAAACAAACGAAGTGACGTGCTCTGAATCTAGCGTGGTAGAGTGCAGATGCATTAGGGTCATCACGACAGTGAAAAAGTAGTGAATTTGGTTTTATTATTTTTTACTTAATTCATGATTCTAACCTTTACAAATCTACTCTATATCACTTAAACGATTTAATATTTCCGGGAAGGACTTAAGTCCTCTTCCACCCTGTAGATCGAAAGAGATAAAGGCTTTATTTTCTAAATTATATACAAGATGATAACTAAAATGACTTAAATTCAAACTAAGTTATATCTAAAAAAGGCCCTAAGGTCGAAATGAATACGTCCACATGTAATTATGTAGGTACACTAAAAAAATTAGACCAATCGGAAATACGTCACATATTAATTTTGTACCAAATGGTAGTTTCATATTAGATTTAGATATAACTTTAAATTACACAATACCTATTTCGTATTGGACAAAATTCAGTTTGGGTTAGATTCATTTAATACAAGAAAAAAATTACAGAAATACATTTTTACCAAATTCACTTTTGTTTCAATTTCATAATGGTAGTTTCGTGTTGACGTTTTTGCATTTGTGCCGACCTTAGGTGCCGACTGACTTGCGAACGACAGTAAATCAGTTGGTTTACCGATTGATGTTAGTTGCTACAGGCAACGCAGATGAAAATAAATAAAACGCAATTTCAATTAACAGTGTTTATATTTGTTTTGAGGTTAATATTATGTGTGCCTTGTGGCTTTAGGTACCTTAGGGAAAAAGCACTAAAAGACGTCTAAAATATTATAAACATCTTTGTTAACATATTAATGATCCATCGAAACAAGTTCCAGTCATATTTACACAGGTTGACGCGCTCCCATTCATATCGTGGTCGTACGAATAGGGTTTAGTGATTTGTGCACTACAATTTAAACATTTTTGATCGTTAGACATCTTACACAAAGTGCTATACTGAAAATCTCGACCGAGAAAAATGCTAACGTGTAATATGTTAATTAATAATATACGAATTTATTTTACTAGACTTTGAATAAATAATAATGGACGGAGAGATCAAGGAATATTTCAGGATTTAAATGATCATCTCGAGTTTGGCGTTTACCGACACACAGTGCCTGAATGTAAGACATCTAACGAGCAACACTAAAGTGCAACCAAGGTGTTAATATTTAGAATATTCTACTCTCTTAAATAATTATACGCTCGAATATTCATAAATCAAGTTACATTTGGTTACTGAAAAATACGTTCTAATATAACAATAACATATGCTCAAGTTACAACATTATTGCGAAGACTTATCAAACGATATCATCTGCATCTACTGTTGGCATCAAGTCGAGGAAGCGGGTCTCAACACTATCTTAGGCTACAACAAATGTACAGTTTGTTAACAATATACTTTCACAGTTAACTTGGGTTCTTAACTTTAAAGCTTGCCACTTACACACACTAAAAGTTGATAAAAAATCATTCAACCATATATAAAAATATAATTCATCAGCGCATAAACAATAAATGCCAATGAATATATTCATAATTACAAAATAAACTATCACGTAGGTAGTGACTGCGCCGCGGCACGCGCCGGTCGCGAGCTTCAGTCCTTAGTAAAATACTAGTATCGCAGTAACTGGCTGCAGGAGGGCATCTCCTAAGGATGTTACTATTTGAGACGATGAAAAGGTTTTCAGAAGATTGATAGAAAAATAATCCGTTAGCTCTACTTCTTCATCTCCATATTCAACTATAAATATACTCTTAAGTTATAATAGCATAACTTTAGGAAATAAAATATGAACGCTAGGGGTCTAATTTCTGTACAATTATAACTTCGGCAGCAGTGGTCGGTGTTACGAAAATTTGTAAATATATTTATATATAAGTAAAGAATTAAGACTATATCACACGCACACCCGCGACTCTCATACAAATACATATAATTATGTTTATTACATCAACAACAATGGAAGAGTTCGAGAAGCCCTGTGTTACTAGAAATAACAATTTTATAATAAAACAAAGAACTTCCGCCTGTCCGGCCGAAGGCGTCGAGCACCGAGTCCCGAACACCGCTCGTCGGGCCGGCCCTAACTGTCGCAGTCAACAACCAAATATCAAATCCGTTCAGACGCTTCATTGTATAGGTACATCAAAATAGTTATTTAATGACACGAAACACCTCCTCGGTCGCCTCTCCTCACAGAGGACGCGGCGCACAAAAATGATCACTAGAACCGTACTGGCGCGAAAATCAAAACCATCCTAGTAAAACATGAACTCAAAATGCATAATAGTGGAAGATATACTCGGGAATGCATTTTTATTTTCGTATCCATAGATCCTCGGCACACGTAGATATCAAACTTATAAAATCGGCTTATCATATTCTTACAACGTCCATCTCACACCTTCTAATCCGTTCACTTAAGACTACAATATATCCATAGTATTGGTGGCACTAAATAGATTAAGTTACTTGAAATTCGGAAGTGCTCTCTAACGTATCTAGATGTCGGGGCTCTTGCTCCTGCTCCTCGGTCGCCGGTCACTACGGGCACTAGCTGGGGCCGGCGGCGGCGCTCAGAAGGGCGGGTCGCGGGGCGCGGGCGGCGTGAAGAACTGTCATTGCGGCGTGTCCCGCTGCGCGCTCCAGCGGTCGAACTCGATGCCCGAGTCGGGCGACACGCCGCTCGGCGCCGCGCAGCCGCAGCCCGCGCCCGCGCCCGCGCCCGCGCCCGCGCCCGCCTCCGCCTCCGCCTCCGCCTCTGCGCCCGCCTCTGTGCCGCGACCATCAGCCACGCCCAGCTCCTCCAGCACCTGCAACCAACAACAACAACCGTCACAACACTACAACAAACCTAAGCCCGACCTTCCTCCCGTCGAACACTGCCGACGTATGTATACTCGATTTATGAATATGACCCAGCCCAATCCCGCTTCAACTAGTGTTTTGAATTAGGACTTAAGGTAACACGTAAACGCTCGTGATCGGAACAGCATCGCTTTCGATGCAAATATGTGTGCGTTACAGTATGGAATTTCTTACAAAGAATACTGGACGGCTCGAGTTGAGGCGACGCCGGTCTGGTGCCGAGCGGTTACGTGTGCGACAACCTTTAACCGAGCCTCAACTTTGTGCCCGTGTTAGCCAGCCCTACCTCGCAAACACTACCTGGAACGTACGCGCGGTGACTGACCATTTGTACCAGCAGTGGCCCGTTTCATGAATCATGAAGCTGCAATACCGAGGCGACCGATTGACCAGTGTTGCCAGTTTAGACTCGCAGAAACTTTATGACACGGCCCACGGATAGTATTGAATGGACAATAATCTTAACGCATTCGGGTATTACTCTGTAGAATGTTCAGCAAGTGTCGATATACATACGAGCGCCACCGTCCAACGTGTGCGGAAAGTCGGTCTTAGGAATACATTTTAAAAGTAGCTGGTATAAGCAGGTAAGTAAGCGGTTTGTCTGTACTAACAGTGGCGGGACCTAAGTGATGTGATGTAAGCGAAC
This sequence comes from Epinotia demarniana, assembly GCA_945867215.1. Taxonomy (NCBI): domain Eukaryota; kingdom Metazoa; phylum Arthropoda; class Insecta; order Lepidoptera; family Tortricidae; genus Epinotia; species Epinotia demarniana. The sequence continues at coordinate 21,006,201 of OX244265.1, forward strand.
GAATGAGTCGCTGGTTGATACATTTTGATTAAATAGATGAGTTCGTATTTAATCGCAGATACGAATCCATTTCTTGCAATTTCGGCAAGACATTTCATATATAGTGCATTCGTAACTACAGATTGAATGAGTATGATACCCAGTGACGACCATAAGTTTGATGCCACTGGCGTATTCAAAGCGTAGTCCGGTGAGTGAGGGATCGTTCAACCAACGCCGACGCGCGCCCCACTCGTTCAAATTACGAGTTTATATTTTGTAGGTGTAGCGTTGGTATGGAGAGCAAGCGTCTTGGTGAATTGAACGATTAATAGCGGTCGTATGTTTGTCAACGTCAAATATATGTTTACTGTTCGCCTTATCACAACAAAGGTAAAAACTTATGATCATATGTTTGACATCGAGTGCATTACACTTGAAACCATAATTAGATTAGCTAAAAACTAGCTCCGTCCATCATTTGGAAGAGTGTTTGCCAGAGTTGGGTTTTTTTCACTTGAATGGCAATTTTAAGGTTACTTTTTTGTCATCTGATTATGATGTCAAGTTTAGGTCGGGAGTCGGGATGGTAGGCGTGTGACGGGACGGGATGGCGGGGCTCGGGGCGACAGTGCAGACCTTACTCAGGCTGGCGCTGCGCTCGTGCAGGCCGAGGTCGCGCTCGAAGGCGTGCAGCTGGCGCATGAAGTGGAAGTTGGGCGCGATGTCGGTCTTGCGCGCGCGCACCAGCTCGAAGGCGTCGCGCAGCGAGAGCCGGTGCCGCTGCATCAGGTACGCCAGCGTCACCGTCACCGAGCGCGACACGCCCGCCACGCAGTGCACCAGCACGCCCACCCGCGCAGACATCGCCTCCTCTGCAACCAACCACGCAATACTACATTACTACAGAGTACCTATACACGGCCGAGCGTAGCGAGCGAGGATGCTGGCAACCCGTTTTCACGCCGAGGTATGTATAGTGCTTTTCTCAAACATGCAATGAAATAAATTAAAAAAATACCCAAGAAATTAAACTAAAATTTTCATGGCTAAACGCCATGATCCTGTGCCACAAATTGTGGAATGGAAATTAAAAAAGACCACCTTGGAGGCCTAGGCCGGCAATTTTATATGAAATGCCATTACGTAGCTCTCGCTGCGCCCGAAACGTGACACTTCGAAGCCTATTATGAAGAACACAACGTCAATATTTCATTGCATGTGTGAGAATACATACATACATTACTACCATTCTCAGGGATCTCGAAACTTTATAACTCTTTAACACTTTCGCAACCGGACCGGAACCGGTTGAAAATGGAAACATTCTCCAGAAACCGACAGAATTCGCCAGGCGTGTAAGTTCATACTACTGCCCGCCTAGCGGGTTCAGCCGGCATCTGAGCAGACATTACCAGTGCCCGCTAGTTCTTGGTTGCAAACGTGTTAAAAGCACTCTCCTAGTCGGAACTAAATTGAGATTCCGTAATCATCAATATCACATATCGAAAGACATGCCCATGGGAGGACTGAAATATGTATTGTATACGAGTACGTAATGCTTTTCCGATAAAACGTAACGTGTGAAACATTTATAGAAGAAAAATAACTGGAACGTTAGTTACTATTTAGGGACAGGCATTATAACAGTAGTTAATTAATAGCGTGTGAATTAAATACAACTTAATTTAGGTCTGACAATGCAAGTTAAACTAATATCCCCATTTACTCAACTTTAGTATAGGCATTTCCCAATCAGGTAGAGTTAACACAATCGACTGCGCTGCACGATCTCTTATCGAGCTAAACTAGCAGCGAACTTATCTCAGCATTGTAAAGGAATGCACTTGAATAAATTACAAATAGTGCTCACCAATAAACCGTATGGCCTGCGGGAAATGCACGGAGAGGTTCTGGCTCCAGTGGTCCGCGATGGGTATCTTCAGGTAGCTGATGTCGCCGCCGGCCGACTCGAACGCGTTGGGCAGGTCCGGCGTCACGTTCAGCACGTACTGAGGGACAAGCGACAATCAACACACGACGCCTGGACATGGGAACACTGTGGTTAGTGGGGCATTTTATGAGCGGTCACAAACGGCGACTTTTTGCAGCGATTCTAACGCATATACAGTATCGATACAGGGTATTTTCACAGGCACTCTATGGCAAGTGTCGTGCGATCGTGAAACGCACCTTTGTATCGATGCATAAAATCGCCGTGTAACCGATGTATGGGTTAGATATGTAGCTGAATCATAGATGTTCGGATTTTGATACGCGTGAATTGGAATGAGTTACGTACTGCAATTGATTTGACGTTACAGTCGACGTCAAAATCATATACATTCGTGGTAATGCGATAAGGTGGAAACTTTTAAATATTATATTGGACATCGAAGGCTGATGAGGGTATGATGTATGATACACGCTCTGACAAGTATGGGAGTGCGGGGGGTCGGATGTCTAATTCACAGGGTGTAATAAAATGGGCATGATCATATGGCCACATGAATAATTGTTCATCATCTGAAACCTTCAAGCGAAGAGCCGAATTCCGCCGAATTAAATCAAGAAAGCCAATTTTAAGAATAGACAAATAATAAATTATAATAAATAAATAAAACTTGTTCATGAATTAGTAAATATCACCAGATTTCTAAATTGAAGTTATGAAATGTGAAGACTGCAAAACAATCAACAGACCACACACACGATTGGCTCCGTTGTCGGCCCTCCAGATAAACGTGTGCCAGTCTCCACGACAATCGAGGTGTACCTTGATGTTGTGCCTGGCGAGCGCGACGCAGTCCTCGCTGTTGGTAGAGTTCCCGAGGTAGAGGTTGGGCAGGATCTCGACGGGGAAGTCGGGCGCGTGTGTGTGCGGCTCCTCGCACTCGGACGATGAGCCCGACGACAGCCCCTCCTCGCATCCGGAGCCCGAGATTCGCAGGGACCTGGAACGAAGGAGAACATATATCAGTAACGTCGACGTATTTCCATTTCTTCCACCTCTGACGTGAATAAAACTGGATACTAAGAGCTGACGCACATTGAGCATCTAGTGGCCACCACAAGCTGCGGATGAGTTCTTTCATATTTTCATATAGCAGGCGTTTCTTATTGGTCGCAAGTTGCGGAAGTGGGTCGCGCTCGCTACTAGTGGCTGTAATGTGCGGGTGGTCAAAAAGTCAATTGTAATAAGAAGTAAGTCAATACGTTAGACTTTGACGAATTTGCCTACCAATTCAATGTGTTTTCTAACTGTAATTATCGTTACTGGTTTCGTGTACTACGTTACTGTAGCAATCTTTGTAGATAAGGCATGCCAAATATTAATAACACGAAAAAATGTCTCGGAATCATACTTCCGTCAAGAAGTTTCTAACTCTAGTCTTAAGAATGGGAGGACATATAGGTAGTGCATATAAGTTCTACGAAGTTTCTAAGCCAATCCAACTTGTACGTCAACAACTACAACGTCCTCGAACTGGAAAATTCAGGGCTATCGCTGTCGAATCCGAAAATGAAGGGTCGTCATTCATGGGGTCGTCGGTCGCATGAAACCTAATGAACAAGATAATCCAATTACGTGGGTCGCTCAAGCGCCTGGGTGCAGAGCGCGCACGTGACCACTCCAACTGCTACAGCTGAGGCAGAAGGATATCGCAAGTTTAAGTGGCCGGGGTGGATGTATAGAGACATTGTTATGTAAAGCTGGTATATTGTAGTCGAGTCGGAGGGCAGGTTGTAGGTCTGGGTAGGCTTGCGCGGCGGAGCGGCGCGGCCGACGGATCAATGCTGGCGCTGAATGGGAGGGCGGTGGGGGCGCCATTCACCTGCCCCCGGCCCGCGGCTCAATGGTCGCCCACGCAGCGCGCCCGCGCGGGGGAAGCCATTTCTAAATCCGCCATCACAGTCGTCTCGCCGCCATTCAGTTTGGAATTTTTAAAGCTATCAAATTGGGCGAGCAGGCCGCCCGCCGCGGCGCTGGTCCCGGCGCCCACGCCTGCACCCACTGATTAACCACTAACTAGATAACGTTATCAAACATCACACTTATGCCTACGTTGTTTAGGTGACAGTTCGTATGTCAAAGATCACTTACAGACGCCTACCCATTACTAAAAGGTAGTGAATATACCGAGAGTAGTCCAAATAATTATGGGTGTTACAAGTAACCGTATTATGAAAACTAGTTGTATTTGTTACATACCTACTACACACTTAACAACGGAATGAGTTTTATACCAACACATTATCTATCAATGAAGTGGCAAGTGATTCACGGCAAAGAAGTGCACAATGCTTTTTTTTCATTGAAGGCGCCCCCTCTCCCGGCGCGGGACACGATCACGGGGATGCAGTCTAGCCGGGCGGAGTAGCTACACGTAGCCATTCTACGTCCTAATAACTTTACTGCTACGCTCAAGGAAATAGAAAGAAAACAACCTACACTTGTTTGCTACAGTAGAACCAGAACTATGAATATGTTAGATATAACTATGTAGCTAATTCCAATAACGAGCTCCCGTTAAAACTCAGCTTTAATAATAGGTATGTCCTCGACAATTTCCCGTAGCTACATTTTTGGAGCTAATAATCTGATTCTTATTTTGAAGGAATTATCCTTAAGATGGCAAAAGATCAAGCGTTCAGACGCCATTATTCTACACGATTATGTAGGTGCGATAAGTAATGAGATTCGAAGGATAACAATTTATTAATGGCAAAGTCCAAGGCTAATCAGATTCCGATGGCCGGGCGGGAGCGCGGCGAAGGGCGGCCCACGATAGATTATTAATTCCATGAAAGCCCCGAGGGCGGGCGCGCTGATGAACATGAGCACGAAATTGAATCAGTGTTAGACGAGCGGTCATCTGATAACTATTTACAAGAGACAGGCGGCGTGGGCGTCGCGGGGGTACATAACATAATGTACGTGGACGAGGTATGTCGTGGTAGCAGGCAGAGCGGTGCGCGTAGGCGCGTGTGGGCGACCGCCATTCAGCTGCGCGCCCACGCGGCGGCTGGCTATTACGGCGCCGCCCCGATTGATCGCGAGCGCGAGGCGAGGTGCTACGCTCCTGCCGTTGACGAATAACTCATTCATTCCGACAGACGTCATGATGTCACGCCGTAACTGGGGAAATACGAGGCGCGACGTAATTATGTCCCAGCGATCCGTTTGTTGAGAAGTCTGAGTCAACTCATTAAAAGTGGTCATAGTCAATTCGCGTTATAGCCGTTATAGGTACCTCTGTATACTCATCAGACATACCTATAAATTAATGTAATGTCATATTTTAAGCATAGGATATTGTGTGTATAGTGTGCATTCATAATAAGATGATAAGCATCTACTTGACGCATTCTGAAGGATTTCTTCGCTGACGACTGATGGCTGAGAGATAACACTTATCAGCCGAACTGGTTATTGTAACCTAGGTACCTTGGAAACTATAGTAGATACACTAGGTGAATCCCCCGGAAGATCAGCGCTCACCAAAATATCATGAGCAACATGATACTGAGATGGAACCATTTTGAAACTATGCTTTTTTTCCATTTGGTTGTTTATTATCCATACTAATATTATAATTGCGTAAAGTAAATTAACTAAAAAATAAAATAAAATAAAAAGTGTACATTTTACCTCTTCACGCTCAAACCGCAGAACCGGTTTAGATGAAATTTGGTATATAGTTTGAGTTTTTGTCCCGAAAATAATCTCCTGAGGGGATGAAATGGAGGGTGAATTTTTTTTATGGAGCTACGATATAAACGAGTTCCACGCAGCTGGGGTTCGGGGGCAGAAGCTAGTTATGAATAAATGTATTATATAACATTCTGTTTCCGAGTTCTGACATTCAGACCGCTTGTAGGCTTACGCATTCGTTGCTGAGTACGCAAAGGGCAAAGGCTAAACCTCAAGACACACAGGGAGCGTAGGTTGTTAGTGCGAGTGTTAGGAATTGTTCGATCCATAAAGTGAACTCGGTTAGTCACGGGTGCGAGCGGCCCGGGCGCCGTTACTCACCCCGCGATACACAATCGTGGTCGTGGCTGACGGACTTCCGCAAACCGTCACACTTTCCTGGCATACGCCAGGGGCCCGTGAGGATCATTCTAAATTATTGACCAGCTAGTCTAGAGCTTGGAGGGAATCAGGGGAAAAGATCGATTGTAAAATTCATGGCGATGCCTTCGTGCACCTTTGTATTAAGTATCGTCAGTACCAAATCATTTATTGTAAACTAGCTTCCGCCCACGACTTCGTCTGCGTGGACTTGGGATAAAAACTCACATATATTTTAATCCTGGCTATAAACTACATTCGTGCAAAATTTCATCCAAATCGGTTGAACCGTTTAAGCGTGATAGATATCAACTTTCGCATTTATAATATTACTAGCTTCCACTCCCGAGCCGTTTAAGCTTGACTAAGTAACAAACATCTAAACTTTCGCATTTATAATATTATAGTATAGTAGGATAGTTACGAGTTCATATTTTGTTATATAGATTAAACGCGGCACGACTAATTAGCTAGGAAGGGCCACTTGAGCGGCCCCTAAAATGAGCTCATGAATAATAAGTTGCCATGTACTGTATGTACATACAACACCACGCTAGGTGAGCGCGGTCGATATAGATAAACATTAAGCAGAACCGAGATCAGAAAGCTCTGAAAATAGACGTTTAATAAATGGTTTATTCATGGGAAAACATGTGGGCGTCCCTTCTGAACAACGGGGAGGAGATTCGCCTGCAGCATTTAGATACTTACAGCGACGACGACGACAACAGGCAGCGGCCAAAGATAGACTCGAAAAACGCCTACATTCTTAACAACACAATTAAGAAGTTTTAAAGTTCAAGCGGGCTGGGAAAATATTACGAAATAAAAATAAAATAAGTCGGCGTACGATACTTGTCTCATTGAAAAGGCGCGTATAGTGGGCACTGGTAGTAGGCTGCATTGTGTAACTCGTGACAAGGTTCGTGCGAATCGAATGTGTTTGAATGGGGCCGCGCGGCCGGAAGCCGTGACACGCCGGCCCGCGTTATTAATGAACTCCTAAGTGGGCACCGGCCCGGCCGGCCGCCCGCACACATGTCCTAAACCAGAGACGACCGAAGGCTTTCAAATCGCTGCCAGCCAACGTACACACACTTACGGCTTGGACACTTGAACGGAGTCAACCTTTGTATTGTGACTCGTTTGAATTTAAAGTTTATATGTTTACGAATAAGAACAGTGCCTATACAAAAAAAATGGATTACGATTTAAAAAACGAGCAGTTAATAACAAAGGGTAATTCATATACATGTCAAATAGAATAGGAAGAGAAAAGCGTAAATTCGTGATACACACTTAGAACAAATAGAAATAGAAAAAAGGAACCTAAATAAAAATATGTCAAGAAATGGTCTCAACGCAGCAGTCTAACGTTGGAACATCAGCGAAATCACGTCAGGCAGTGCACATATCATATAAAAACAAAAAGATTTATTTTGTATACAAATAAAACAATAACAAAGAGATAAGTGGAGACCTCGTGCTTTAGTACTAAGAAAAGGAAAAAAGCCCAATATAAAGTTTACCTAATCGTGAAACCTTCATTTTCTTCGGAAACAACAAGGACAAGCGTCACGAAAGTAATAATCGTGCAGTTACTTGCGGAGAAGCTGACATTTATTGAGAATAAGTAGCTTTAAAAACGAATCCTTAAACAAAAAAAGCCGTGAAAGTTCGGACTAAGTACGATTAATGTGGATGACTATGCTTAGGTGATATAAAATTTATTTTCGTATGTAAAACTATATGTACGTATAAAATCATAGTCATTGAGGATGTTGCATCGATTTCAGGGTGTACGGTGGTTAGCGAAGATGAATCGGGCCAGGTCGGCGCGCAGGCAGCGCCGTGTGGGCGTGCGCGCGCGCCGCTGGAATGCGGCCCGCTGCCGCTGGCGCTGCCAATGACCGTTGCAAGGGACGTTTTTTAATGCCCACCTTACTAGTTCCCATCCGCGCAGGACGACTAACGAGCCCGGTTAAAGGATTTAACTCATCGCTTACACGCAGGATGTTATAAAACGGCGTGCTGCACAAATATTATATCAGTATTATTAGAGAGATCTTTTATATATAAATTATCTTTAATTCATTATCTGACTTTAAAAGGGTCTAACAAACCCGGTTTTATTAACGTCAGACATGACAGTTAATTTCCCCTAGGACTTTAACGAGCTAGTTGAACACTCGACTTGTCGTTTACTTGCAGGATGATATAAAATTGTAGAGTCGTCGAGGCTATACATTTGATAAGTAGAGTAATAACGTATAGTTTCTGAGAATTTCGAGTCGTAAAGCTTCGATTTATTAAGAACTTTTATTCATACTAAAACAAGCATGTCATTCGACAGGGTGATACTTAACACAAGTTCGATCTGAAATATTTAACTCTCCATTTATTTTGTGACATCGCCCTTAGGGAATTATGACGGCCCATTGTCGACGAGGAATTTTAATGGACCAAGCATAACCCTCTCCCGACGAAATCAAAAAGCACCACAAGTTTTCAATCACGTTTCGAGAAAGGGATTCGACGATATGACAAAACAAATGACTGAAGCATTCTGATTAATTACGTTTAGAGTAACTCTCTTAATGTGATAACGGGTTCGTCGATGTTACACCTGCTCGGGATGGTCTAATTCGTCGTGGCGTGAAATATAGCAGGTTACCGGCAAGTATGTCGAGGACGTTCGCACATACGCCCGCCCGTCCGCCGGAGACTTAGCCTAACGTCTAAGGCGCAGTTTATACTGAAGTAGCAAGTGCCGAGATGACAAGGCCATCAACCGCAAGCGAGGAGTCTTTACAAATCGAACCCTACTGTAGATACTATTATTTATTATTACAGGCAAAAAAACAAGATGTATACATCAGTAATCAGTCATTTATGCTTAAACATGGGACAAATAGGTGGTTCAATAAGAAATACAGTAGAGCTACATGTTTGGTCACAAGGACATGCAAATATATATAAGAATGTCATGTGTATCGCATGCATAAATTGCTAACACTAAGAATTCAGGTCATTAAGGTATTCTTGAACGGAGTAATAGGCTTTGGATACTAAAAAGTTAGGTATATAACGCAGACTTAAATTCTTTATCGCTTTCTAGTTTCAAAATATATGCTGGCAGTTTATTATATATTCTGGGTGACATACCTAATATGCTTTTAGATAGAAAAGCTGTTCTTGATGCAATGTAATTAATTTTCTCTTGATGCCGCAAGCTCTTAAATCTAGTATATTGGTCTATGTTATATTTGACATACAATGATATTTCGTACACATACAGGCAAGGTAGAGTCAATATTTTAAGTTGTATGAAGTGGGGTTTGCATGAATCGATCGGTTTAATACCACATACAGATATCTATGTTATACAACACAGCTATCAGCAGATCTGATCTTTCTTATACACTTTTAAGTAAGTAGTTAAACGTTAGCCTCACCAGTGCTGTAATGATAGTAAATCAATAACACCGCGTCGTCTTACTAAAACAATAACCATTCCGCAAGCATTTCACTAAAATCATTACATGAAATTCCAGTCGCATCTAATACTTGATGTCGCTCGACAATTGATCGAGAGAATCGATTCATCGTTCAGTTCACACCCGATGAAAAATACATGGCCGCAGAACATCTATGCCACAACTTTTAACTGTCACTTTTGTATGTATAATCCGCGCCTAACGAAACCCAAGTGTCGTAGATACAATATGATTTGTAGTGGATGCTGTTCCGAGATACAGCCTCGACCCGGGTAACTCACGAGCTGAAATTCAATACCTATATATAAAATGATGACATTTTTATTTACAGCGATAGCAGCGCAGAAACAGCTCGATAACGATGTTGAAAATATACCTTTGTTTGAAATAAGATTAAGACTGTATTTTACAGTCCAAAAAAATTAATTTACTATTAAGTCAGCTATTAATTGATATTTCTTCACTAGATTACGAAGATACGTGATGAAGACCACATACCTAATATAAATTAAAGTATTGGCGAGTAGGCACAATTGAAAGCTCCAGCGAAGTAAATAGGTTGAGTCAGCGTTTATACTTTAACGGAGGAATGCACTCAAGTGATAATTTATTACTAACATCTGGTGTGTGTAGTCAAATTCTTCACAAAAGCAAAACAATAAAACAGATGGTTAAAGCCGAGTGGGCTAATTAGGTGAAGTGGAAATACCTGCGGGTGGTAGGTGTATTCGGGCGTGTGTAATTAATGGGTTATTTAAATGTGTTTCTTTTAGTCTTTTGACGTAAGTTGGGTACGGATCTGGTAATTAAGGGGTGGAATGGTTTTAGATTGGCTTATCTGGCCGTGACCGCGGTTTGGCTCGTGAATGAACTCACGCGAGTCGCGCGACGTCAGGGTTGACGTCACGCGTTTGCCGCGCCGTCACCCGGACCTGCGACTCACCATGCCCATATGCCATACCAGCCCGTCTCGACACTTTTTATCACTCTGACTGAAGATGCTTTCGTAATAAGATCACCGTTTTTGAAGGCTGTTTCTGATTAATGTACATCGAGAAACTTTGTTTATATTAATTATGATTAGACTTTGTTTTTATTTTTAAACTTTAGTTTGTAAGCTTTTTAATGTCAGTATGAGAGTATGAGATGATGAGGGTGCGCTATTCGCAACCCGAATATTACAAGGGTCGCGCGGATGTTGGTAAAAGGTTACCCGTGCCGTGCGGGCTGGAGGCCGCGCCAAGGTGAAAAACGAAGTCACATTCCTGGAGGAGCCATTTGCCAGGAGATATCGCTCTCCCGCGGCGCAGCGTAGGCTTCGCAAGCGGATGTGATCCGTATACAGAAATAGATGTTTCCTTCACCATCAATATACAACGCACCGATATAGCGTCTGACAGCCCCCGTTGTCGCGGGGCGAGGGCGCGTGGGCGTCATGTTACATTTAGACCATAAAATTTTCCAATCTTCCTACCTATTTATAGTTCGCAAATGTTATCGCGAAAGGAGCCGTCAGGCCGCGCCGTGGGCGGAACAAAACTGAAAGCTCCAATTGGGTGGAGTTCGCGCAGATTCGGGCTAAAACCAGCTTTAATTTAAATTGTCATTTGCAAACGTTTATTTTTAGAATCGCGTGACGCTATTACGTATTCCAATAATACATAATTTTTGTAATTTTTCTACAAAGGTTATAAGTGTTATAACCGTACCTTTCATAGACGTCTCGGTAAATTGTTAACCAAGAGCCATAGAGAACAAGCATTTACTCTATCGCTTTTATTATTCGCTTGTAAGGCCGTTTACAGTCTTAAATGCGGAATGTTAATGGTGTCCGTCAGTAAACTAAGTTTTCCTTTCGCATTCAGTCTACTGCTACCCAACAGTGTGACCGATCGCGACGACAATCTTTCGTCCGATAACCGTCTCCGCCACTATTGCCTGGCACGTGCGCGTGCGCCAGAAGGCAACCACCGTACTTATATACGCCGCAGCAGCCATGCTTTCAAACGCGGTAGCTACGCCGACCGACTATCAGCACTAGTCTGAATAAAGCCCGACTTTGTTTATTTGTATAAGTGTGCATGTATGCAGATCAGGCATTGCGAAATACTTATTGGTAGTGAACGGATACTCACGGCGTCCCGCGGTTAGTGGCGCGTGGGCGGTTGGTGCGGTGCGCGTCTGGCACACTGCCGTACTTTTTAAATTTACGTGTAGATGACTGCCTTTTTAAGAATCACGGCAGAATACCTACGCTCACGCTCGGGCTCGTCCTGATTTGCATGCTGGTGCATACTGTGTATAACGACAAGCACATTTTTGTTCCGAACTTCGGGATGCGGCGGTCAAGGAGAATGCAATATTCAAAAACGATTTATGCTTAAAGGCAGTTAAAGAATTAAATATAGATGTAGTTAAAAAGGAGCTCGATATGAAAAAAATAAGCGTATGGAAAAGAAAAACGTACTGCACTATTGCCAAAGAGCGTGTTCGTGTTACAGACTACGCCGAATAGCATTCTTACATACCTAATACCTAAGAAGTCCTAGTGACATAGTGGTTGTTGATTTTACATTCAGCATAACCGCGTCTCGGATTTAGCCGGCTCATACCCGACTATGCGTTCGGCGCATGAATGGCTACGCTCCCCATTGAGAGCGTGAGTAACACTTGGTTTCACCGCTAATGCAATGCACTACAACTTACAAGGCGGCCTACAATAGCCCGGGCCGCTGCGACTCGCGTCGAATGCGCCCAACTCACGAAACTTAGTTGCATGACATACAGAAGATCGTATCACGTCTTGTATTCTGCTAAACATTTAAGCTCTTTTTCGGTAAAATAAGGTAGTGATTGATATACGCGTGAGTGAGCCAGATAGGAGGTTTCTACGGTAATCAAATGCTTTGATGAATGGGTTCATTAGCCGGCTCGGGCGCCTGTAATGCGTCAACGCTTAGCAGTCTTGCTCCAATACGGCCGTGTGACCAGCGTCTTTGGAAAAGGTCAAAGATTATATTCTCACTCAATTTTCAAATCTATTCGATTAGACATGCTGGTTACAGTAGCTGATTGCCATCATTACACGAATCATTTGTACCATGACTTACGCAATTCAATTAGTCTCGCAATATGTAGAAACAAATTGGAAATAGGCCGTTATGAAAGAAAACGCGAATCTGAAAACAATAATATCCCACACTCAGCCGATTTCTTAATTTGGCAAGACGAAATCTTTGATAACTCGATACAAAGCGATCGCAATTCGACCGTTTCCAACTGAATAAACACCCGTCGAGTGAACGGTCACGGAATGATGAATGGAAACGTAGAATGGAATATTTGACATTGAAGGGTTTTCAATGAATCTATGCAAATAATCGCAGTGCTTAGCTAAGTGGCGAGAATTGATAAGTACGTACACGGCGTCAGCGCACTTTTTGTGTGGATCGTATGTACCGCACCCACGATCTAGCTAGTAGGTACAATTTTTCTTAGGTAGCGCGGTGCTAAGGTTCTTGTCTTCCGACATCAAATCATCCGCGAGCGAGTAATTACCGGGCTGGGTAAATGTCACTCTGGTTCATTTGCTACGTGTTACGTGACTTGAATGAAATGAGACTGCGATCGCAAAAACGCAATTCCATTGTCATAATAAAGTATTGAAAAACAATAGTTAATCTTAGGGATGCAACGATACTTTATTTTTGTTATTTTTGACGATCATCCGTATCGTAAAAAGTATTAAGATTTATAACGATTCCTAAAACTAGTTTGACGTAAAAAAAAATCGTGGAAAGAAATGCAAGACAGCATCGATGTTTGCGCTGGCAACACTAATGACAGCGATCTGTCATATTTTTGACGTTTGACACTGACATTGACAATTAATTTGTGCACCCAATGCAGAGATGGATACGAACTATTCAAGTTATTGGAGAAAAATACTGTACTGTATTTCCTAACTAGAAAAAAATGGCCATAAGTATTTGTCCATCAAACCAGCTACTGTAAATCAGAAAGATTGTTTTCCACAGCTGGTTTACTAATCCATACGGATATAGGTACGAAACAGACTAAAACCGGATAATTATTTTTTTATGTTTTTTTACACGATATTTAAAGAAATTGATTTTAATTATAAGACATTTAGGTGGTAAATGTTCTAAAATTTAAATAAATGTTAATTTTACTCAATTGTCTTGTTTTATTAGATGGAAATTTAAAAATCGTAATGCATTCGTTAAGGCTTGGCCAAACACAGGGCGCGACGTAGGCGACCGCGGCGGCCTCAAACACATGATGCTAACAGGTTACCGACGTCAAACAGACTGCGTCCCGCCGGCATCGCGGCCCGCTTCTGTCGCGCCCCGCGCCGCGCTGCCCCTTGCGTCCACTCGGCGCGAGCGCAACGCAGCGCGGCGCGGACGCGGCGGCACGCTGCGCCGCGCTGGGTCACATCAGTCGGATGTTAGGCAGAAGGCGGTGCCTAGTGCGAGCGTAGCAATATATAAATCTCGTAAGAGATCATAAAGTTATATATGACTGACGACTTTTGACGACCGCTTTAGCCTAGTTGGTAGTGACCCTGCCTGCGAAGCTAGAGGTCCTGGGTTCGAATCCCGGTAAGGGCATTTATTTGTGTGATGAGCACGAATATTTGTTCCTGAGTCATGGATGTTTTCTATGTATTTAACAGTGGCGTGCATAGGGTTTTTAGTTAGGGTAGGCAGTTTTTTTTTGAGGAGACCTACGTACGTCACCTATGTGTCGTACTTGTAGAAAAGAGAAAGAAAAATGCATAATTAAACTATTATTAAGTAAAGTAGTGTTACGTACATGTTGTGTAAGTTACTAAGCCTTAGGCTATTTCGACTTTCGACAAAGTGAGTCTCCGTCAGCGTGCGTTGTGTTAGTAATACTATCTTAGGATACTATACCTACATGAAATTGACGAGTAATATTACCCCGAGTTCAAACTTATTGCAACTGTGTCTTACACCTACCTTTTACTTATTATCGAACTACAATAACTTGCTAAATTCACCGAAAGTTAACTTCTGCAAACATACTAGGTCAATACACCGCTCACAGCTAAAACACATATTTGTGGCTTAATACACAAGTATAGAATAGGCCAATAAACAAAAACACACGGAAAATTCAATAGAAAACGTAAGAATATCGCTTCTAACCGAACTATGTAATGCAACTGCAACAACACGAATATTTTTTTCACAACACAACTCCAAATAGGACATTTAAAACAAATTTTCGCAAACAAACAACCCTGACAAATTAGAACGCCCCACGTTACAAGTAATAATCACAGCAAAAGGGACTTCTTTCATTTGCCGCGTGTAACTTTGTGCCGCACGATCGTTTAATAGGCGAATCGTGATTACAATACGCCGATTGGCTGAAATTCGGCGGTAGCGCAAGCGTGATTGGTCACAATACGAGTATTTGTGGCCAATCACGCACAGCGCTGACGCTGACCGACGAGGTCCGGCGGCCGGATTTGGAAGCATGTGTGGGTGTGAATTGCGTAAACGTGTGCGCACTGAGGAAATCCGTACATAGTTCACGGACGATATTTACACAAGCGCACTGTGAGAGTGTGTGCCGTGGCTTAGGCGCCGTTCGCGGTGCCTGACCTGCTGTGAGCCAGTCTGATTCGCGCGCAAATTTAAATTGCACCGCGTGTCGTTATGTAAGTTAAGAACTAGATTGTTTTAAAAACTATTATAGTATCATCATAGAGAAGAAAAATATATGTGGTGGAGTTATTTTGGAAGGTAGGCACTGCCTAATTGCCTATATGGTACGCACGCCACTGGTATTTAAGTATGTATTTATCTATATAAGTATGTTTATCGTCGTCTAGCACCCATAGTACAAGCTTTGCTTAGTTTGGGGCTAGGTCGATTTGTGTAAGATTGTCCGCAAATATTTATTTATTTATTTATGACTCTGATCTATGGCTTCGGAAGGAATGAGCGACCCTCCGCACGCGCATGCTGTATCCGGGCGCGAGTCACGCCCGCATCGCGCCGCGTTCGCGCGCGTCCGCGCGCGCGATGAGGGCGTGTTGAGAGCGCGAGGCCGGCGCGATCCACGCGCGCCCTGTTTGAACAGTCATCGCGCCGGCATGGCAAGCCTTTATCGTATTCGCTATTACGAAGCACTCGTCATTCGTATCTGTATCGTAATATACGTATCGTTGCATCCCTAGTTAATCTTAGATATTTTATCACTATAAGTAGCGAGCAGCTACCTGATAATTGTAATTACATTAAGTAAAATTACCGTATGCGGTAACAATCAGTAACTAATGTAATCTCATTTCGGCTTAATAAGAGTGAATCTGCGAGCCAAGATAGCGCGCTGGCATTTCCATTATGAAACATGAATTACGTATTATTTACGCAATTGACTTTTACCTACTGCTACTAGTGGGACAGGTTTGTCGATAACATAGCACCTACATTGTCTCTGCGGTGTAGGTTTTTGTATTTCGCTATGTACAGAGTGGTATGCAGGCGTTCATTATGTGGGAGTGAAAAACCTACGACTTTTCCCAAACTACAATCACCATGTAACCGTTTTCTGGATTACGACAGGCATATGTGCTTATCCAAGATAATGGTGTTCCGTATATAGAACCATATAACCTGCAGGAAAACATTCGTAAAGAAGGCTATTGTAGAGCCTAATTTTTGCAAACTCACCACCTGTTTTCTGGTAAAAACAAAAAGATAAAAAGTAAGTATGGTTATCTACGATATAGTATTTACCCTTAGAAGTTCACAGGAACTAAATTCAGTCCCGCAACTCCAATTAACTTCTCTTTAGAGATATTCTCGTTTTCTATTTCGAGTTAAATAGCGGATGCGCGTTATCGAGGAAACCGTCATTATTTACATATTATTCGCTTTTATTAATTGACTTAATGGTCTCGTCTGTCGCTAATAAAAAGCGGCGCATTAGAAACTGTAATATACAGGCAGTGGAACCGTTTCCCATGGAATACGATTATAGAGTTCTTCAACGAGGTCTCATTAAGAAAGCCAGTCGTACCGGAATCGGTCGGCCCTCGGCTTTTTCCGCCGACAGTCGGCGATCAAGGAAAACGGCTCATGCGCCGAGATCGGATTCCCACGCGTGCGCGATTTTCCTATATCATGTAATTATCGCGGCGCATTTCAAACGAGGGGTACTAGAAATGTTGATACTTATTTAATTATGGGTATAAGACTCTACATACCAGAGGATAAAACTGAATTGATACGGGAGCAAACAAGATGACCAGTCTACGTTGCAACACCAACACAATGTTGTGTGAAATATCTAATTAAATAGATGGTCCCGATTACCAACTTCCTGTACAACTTTCAAGGTCGTCGAGAGACACGAGGCCGCGTCGGTAATTCGCAATCACATGTTGTGTAATGTTGAGTGTACTTACCGCAGCCCCATGAGCGGCAGGTGCGGCACGTGCTGGCCCCCGGCCTCGCTGCACCACTCCGGGTAGGCGCGGTGGAACTCGGGGAAGTCACCTGCGAACAACACAAACACATTTACCACCTACTCTATGCATAACACCATAACAGAAGGAAGCGTAGTATACGTAGTTGAGTGACCAATTCCAGTTGACGATCTGATATCATCGGTAGTTCATGACACATTTCCATTGTGTTTTGGCATAGGGGTACATACTAGTTGTATGATTTGAGGTCGCATTACAACAAAACCGACTATTCGAATAAAACAGTTCATGCCGCATTCCACACAATTAAAAAATAATTACTGAAGTAAAAGGAGACAGTCTCATGAAATCGAGTGAGCAATCCATTGAAGTTCGAGTAATATGGAAAACCACTTTGATCAAGCAAGGAAGAGCGCGGGGGGGCATGATTTATTAATGAAGTTGAAAGAGCTCGTGATCAATATGTAGCATGGAAGCTACGAAAAACACGCTAATAAATTACAATGTTGACTCCATTACTATCGCAATTGCACTGTGGATTTCTACACGTGGAACTACAACAATGAAATGAAACTAGGTATATTAGAAATACCAGGGTTCTTGGGAAAACGGGTTTTAATTTAAGCGCTATTAACTTTTATGCGAAGTGCCTTAGAAATAATTCTAGGTGTAGTATAACCCTGCCTCGCAATGAACATGAGAAGAGTAACTGTTAATTTTATTGTTCTGTGAAGCGGAAGCCCCTTAGAAAATAAAGAGAGGCACATAATCCGTATACATAACATTATAGTCTTCTATGGTGTACATAACATTCAGTAAATTAAACTCCAAGAAAAACTAATACGCACAATCGCACATACGTTTTGTTACAAATTGTGATGACGTTACCACATACATAAATGGAAAATTCACTGTACTCTCGTTTAACATACCTAGTCATAACAATGCTATTCATTCATTAGAGCGTAAAGCAAATCTAAAGCAATAGCTCAGAGACTAATAATCACACGTGTTGTATAATGGGTATGACATAAGACCATTAGACGCTGAGCTCTACAGCGCAGCCTAGCTGTGCTAACAATCGGCGTACACCAGTGGATCAAACTTTATTCAAGACTTGTTCCATTCATTCTTTTTGTTTCATTGACGTTTCGCCATTCATTACGATACGATCGGCAGCCGTTGTCATTTTCAATATCTATCGAGTTAGCACGTCACTGGGATTGACGGGCGGCTGTTCGATACCTAAGTTTTATAAGTCAGGTATTGAAGAGGCATACAAACTAGCCTATCGGGCGATATACAGCTGATAATAAAGACATGTAGGGGTACCTGACAATGTTAACTACGTGCTAACGTCGTAATAATCATTACTCCTGGTATATACTTCCAGGCATGCACTGATCGTGAGAGTTCTAAAACAATGGATCCAAGAGTTAAACCTCGCTGAGACAGTTTTTTTTTGTAGGTACTTCGCTAGGAATAAGTTGATATTTTGCAATTATGAATGAATTCTACTGAAGTGGCGTTTAGGCAAACTTGGCAAACAACCAGTAAACGTTAGGAATCGTTACAGAATTCAAGGAAGGCGTTTACAGTTATTGATTTCTGTAATGTACATACCTACTGTGACACTGTGAGAGTTAGATGTCAAATTATGGGATGAAAATCCTGCAATCAAGTCAACATTCCATTTATATTTTAATAACGGCCGCTCCATCATGTGGCTCGTCAGCTCGTTTGCTTGTGAAAAACATAGTTTATAGCATAGGTTGGTTGTTACAAAGGTGTCGAAGTTGTCAGACTGTCATCCTCGATCGCCCGGATAACGGAACAAAGGCAGCTCCAGGCGGCCTGGACGTCCAGTCGTCGCTTCCGCTGCGTTTCCTGCCCACTCCCGCCA
Source organism: Epinotia demarniana (assembly GCA_945867215.1). Lineage (NCBI taxonomy): Eukaryota > Metazoa > Arthropoda > Insecta > Lepidoptera > Tortricidae > Epinotia > Epinotia demarniana. Next base: position 21,025,145 of record OX244265.1, read on the forward strand.
TTGTGATGCTAATGTCGCCCCCATTATGTCCGTCATATGCTGGCCACACAATGTAACTCTCGGTTTTGCATTGGTACCTACCTCTTGTATCATCAGCTATATATTAGCCTGATTTTGTCACTTCCTGCCGCAAATGGGTAAGAACTTTGATCCACCGAGTGAAGCAATGACGCTTAGGTTTATTGTCCGAGAGGCAACCGGATGGCTCGCGGAATTCGGGCTCCCGAAGCGTTATGGAACCTCCCTGTGCAACCCAAACTGAGGACTAGGGCGGAAATTGGAGGGTTTGAAAAAAAATTGCCGCCTGGTATTTGTTTGCAAAATAGCAGCAACATACACACTTACAGGCAACCGTCGAATCAATCGGCTGCCTCGCGACAGTAAAAAGTATTTTTCATTACTGCCCCAGTCCAAGTTGACTCAGCTCGTGTTGCACAGGGCGGTTACACAACACTCCGGAAGCTCAAATACCGTGATCCATCCGGTTGCCTCTTGGACACTGCAAATACGCGTCATTGCTCTTAATATAAGTAAGAAATAGGTTTTAGCCCGATCGCTGACGGTAAGCATAACATAATGTTGTAAATGCCCTTGAAAGGGCTAATACCATTTTGAAAAAGTGCTCAGTATCGACTGATTAGTGATTAATTGTTATCGCGTCTAAGGCAATTTATTACGAAATCCATTTATTTTAATGTACCGCTACATTAAAATAAATGGATTTCGTATCTAAATTTGCCTCACTCTCGGTTATTCGCGAGCTCCGTAGTCTCCCTATACTTTTCACGAAAGTATATTGCGGCGGGTGGCCATCCATCCCTGTCATGTTCAGCGAGAAAGGCTCGTGACAAATTATGATTTTCGACCACTTTCTTTTAGCGTTGCTTAGCGTGCTTGCGTTATAGTTTCCTTATTTTATATATTGTAATTATTATTATAATTATATATTGTAAAGATTTTGATCGTAAAATAATATATAAACACCAGTCTTTCGTTGTGTGAAACGGAATGTTTTTTTACATTAGATAACAAAGAAGAGCATCAAAAGTCTGTATGGAGTAATTTGGAAACGAAAGGACTAGTACAGGGGTTCCCAAACTTTATTTTCTCATAGACCACTTTCAAAAGTTAACTGGTTCTGGTAGACCCCTTACACCACATTTGTACCATATTCCCAAAACTCGGCAAAAAAATATGACGATTACCTAAGTCTGGAGACGCTCACGATCTGTTGCAGACTTGCAGTCGACAAGTTTTGGAGGCGAATGGTGTAATTTTAATAAAATGTCAGTTTAATTTACCGAAATTTTAATCGGGGAGCAGCGTAATAAAGCTGTCGTGTATTAATCAGTAATCCAGACTATAAAAATAACACAAAAAATAATATCTATTTCGTTCTGTACTATCGAAACCAGATACATTTTCGTGGACCCCCACTTACGAATTGTGCACCCCCATTCTTTTGTCACGCCAACGTAGACCCCCGTCGAGTCTCCTGTGGGCCCCTGGGGGTCCACCTGGACCACTTTGGGAACCCCTGGACTAGTAGGTACCAGTCGTCCTGTGGTGTATATATTTGTGTTGTAATCCGGGCAACATTCGGAAGAGGTAAGGTAGGCTCTGCAGACGGGAGCACTAGGAGACGCGTGCGATGTGGGGAGGAGGGTGCATGATGTTGGCGAAACAAGGGGTGCGGGGCGAAGGCCGCGCGGGGAGAGGAGGCGGCGCACGGTATCGATCCGATGACTCATCTCGCCCATTCATTCGCCGCTCTCAATGAACCGGCCTCCCCGCGCGCAGGCTCCGCGCTCGCCTCGCAAGGACTCCCATTAAATTCGCCCAGATCGCGTAGACAGAATCCTTCAACCTGAGTAGGTGTTACACCTACACAAAATCGAACCTCTTACGTTTCAGCTTACTTTGCGGACGCCACGGCCACCTACTGGCCCGGACCATACACGGGCACTCCATTTAGGTTGTGTCGATTAGTTGGCGCGAAAAACCCACAAAAAAAACAAAATATACGACGAGTTCAAGGTTTGAATGTAGATTGAAATCTGGATGAAATCATTGGCGGGGGAGGTCAGTAGTGAATAAGAATGATGTTAGTTGTCACGAGTTAGGTTCGAAACAAAGACATAACGACTAACGTAGAGGTGTGGGGCGGTCCCGGGCGGGGAGCCGCAGGCAGGTGCGGGGCCTTGGCCCGCGGCCGCGTCCTTCCCGCGCGTTTATCAACAACCTTGCCGATCGGCCTCCTTGCCTGCCCGGACTCACATCATACTGCATGTGTATTATTCATACACCATTAATAAATCTCTAATCAAAATTTATTACAAACATAAGTTCAATCGGTGACCCATCTCTCTTAGAAATTTATTGCAAATTGCTGTAATGCTAAATAAAAAGCGGCCAAGTGCGTGTCGGGCCACGCGCAGGGTAGTGTTCCGTAGTTGCCCGTCTGTCACAGAATGCGGTCTTAAAAGGGGCTTTTGGGGTTTTTATTATAGCTTACCCTCGTAAATAATCGTAAAAATGATTATTTTTATAACACACCAATGTATATAGGGTCGTTTCGCCGGTTACGCGACCACCTGAAGGACAAGGTATTTTCTATTGAATATAACGTGCCGTGAAAAGCAACTCTACCGTACACGGTAAAAGGTTCAAATTCCAATGATATATATATGCACCCAAAATGAGTGTTGTACCGTTTTGTCGGCGTGATTGGTTTATATACCCAGTGTTACTGACCTAAGCCGAAGACGGACAGACAGACAGACAGACGGACGGACATGGCGAAACTGTAAGGGTTCCTTGTTGACTACGGAACCCTAAAAATTAACTCTGTGTCGGCAATTAAGCATTCAGTTTGTATAAAAACTAACTTTTTCTGTTTAATTTATGAATGATATGCCTATACACGTTAATTAAATGTGGAAAAAGTTCATTTTCAAATGATTTTTATGCTTAATTTTCGTTACAAAACTGACACAGAGTTAATTTTTGTTTGACAACTCACGCTAATTGGGTGCACGAAATATTGAAAATGCTCCTATACGGTATGTTTTTCAAGTAAGTATAATTTCATTCTGAACTGTTACTGTGTGAATATGTATATGTATATAACCCTTTACTGGTCTGTAGAGGTAGGTACCTACTGCTGGACAAAGGACTACCCTACTAAACATCATTTACTATAAAAAAATGCTTGTATAGGGTCTAGATAGAGATCTTGTTTCTACAGTTGTAAAATGTGTGGTATAGAAGTGACCATTTCCCAACTTTCTAATTCGTCGACTATAAATAAATAAAGCATTTAAGGGTCCAAATGCCTGCCTCAAACTGTATCCAAGTACATATATCATATCAAAGGGTTAAAAAGAAAACAAATTTGTGACGTTTTAATGCGTTTTTCCTGGGATTCTGCAATAAATAATTAACGAGTGGCCCCAATTACCCCTCCGCCGTTTCTATTTGCGACAACACAGTTTGCCAGGGGTCCGGCAGGCACAGCTTCAGTTAATGAACAGGGTCTCACTCAATAAAGAATGACGCTGTTCATGGGTCAAATGTATCGACTTAGCTCGCCTACATTTATTAAAATACACTTATGAAGAATCACTCCCAATTGTCATTTAACCACCCGCAACTATTGAGCCAATTAACATGACTAAGGGCAGGTTGCACCGACTTACGATTACAGACCGATCAACGTTAAATATGGCGCTGACAGCTGTCAGTCCATGGAAACTTGTCAAACGTCCTATAGGTACATTCAGATTTTAACGAACACCGCTTACGATTACAGACGGTTTGGTGCAACTCACCCTTAGTCAATGTACTTATACTATATCCGCACGCTGTTAAAATTGCGCCAAGCAAAACCGAGAAAACGGCAGTTAAAAATAAATGAGGTAATAATGTACGTATGGACAGGTTCTGGGAAGACTACATTCTCGGAACGAATTGACGTCATTCGATAGGATTCGGTAAAATAAAGCGAGGGCATTCGTTCGAATTTCGCTTTTGGCGTGTAAACAGTCTGAATTAATAATGGCACAGAGAAGGAATGAATAAAGATAAATATTGAATGCGAAGAATAGTAGAGTGAATTAAGTAACATTTATGGAGTCAATTAGACCGCCGAGCTCACATGATTCGAGGCTGGCTTTTTGTCGATTGTATCTATTGCAGCCTTGTCACACCAAAGAGAATTTTCAGATTGCCAGCAACCAATCGGGCCCCAGCGGAGTTCCGCCGTGCGATCACAAAACAACACGATGGAAAACATAAACCCATGCGGGATATTGAATCGGAACCACCGTAGCGGAACGAGATATAAATATATCAGCATACAATGCGTAGCGTATCACCTAACTATCTGGCCTACCTCTTGTACCGGCGTTTGGACATTACATCAGCACGCAAAAACTACCAATGTCAATGTTACGCCTTCGCATAGATAATTACCCACAGGTAGGCGCGGTTACAGCTCCATTCAGAGAACGATGTATTTCATTTTATGCTCAGTACTGAATAATAATTTAATAATGTGCGCAAAACAAGAGGATGACATGCGTACGTACATGCGAACATTGCAAGTTAAATTAAAGCTAGTAAAAAGGATCGCGTAAGATTGTTCGTTCGTTGAATATAATGCGCGTGTTGAAGTATGTTTTAACACAACATAAGTATGTAATAGGTGCATTTCGTCTGTTGCTGTACGTTCAAATAGGTGCGAAAGCGACGGACGGTTTATAGCATCCTCGGTTGACTGCCAACGGCAGCGATGGGTCCAGTCTATTCATAAAATATTTTATACCAGTCTGTGAGCACATCCTTAAGATATCTGTGCTGCTGACGACTATGCGTAATCTGGGATCAGACTTATACTGGCCCGCCTGCCAGTAGTTGTATTGTGAATATGAGCCCAATGCGAAATGCGAGAGCCAGACGCAAGATATGGCTTCCTTATCCCATTTCGCTTTCCTCAGTAATATTAGCGCGACCAGATGCTAACGATTTCCTCCGCCAGACCACGCAAGTTTCAAAGAGTTTACATTCAGTTTGAGGCAGCTACATCCTGTTGTTCGGCCGCACGTGCTATTATTTATTTTACGATCGACCATCGCCCGCCATAAGTGGAATTGGCCAGTTCAGTTGATTAATGAATGAGATGAACTCAATGCGCGCTGCCCGACGTCGCGTCGGAGCGTTGTTGGTGTTTTCAAATAAAACTGCACGCGTGCATATCAGACCGTTGGATTTAATGAAATTGACAGGACGTGAGTGAAACAGGAACCTATCAATAAAATGGTAGCGCTCTTCCGTCGGACGTGGGTCGAGCAAGTGCGTTTCCGGCCACCTTCTTTGATCATCCCGTTTGTGTTAGTCGAACTGTTTTTCTCTATAGACCCTTTGATCATTCTCCGTTTTTGTAGGATTACTGACTATTGTCTCTGATCTGTTCTATTGTACACGGGGATTTATATATGCTGCTTGTACCGTATAGTATTGGATTACTTATATTGGTTCATTATATTAGTAGCATTGTTCATTGGAAAAACACTGTCGTAGATAGTATGAGCATTAGTACAACAATAAGGTACGTACGTACCAAGTAAAGAATAGGTATAAGAAATTACCTATTTATTAATCCTATTATGTTGGTGATTGTAATTCCTTAGGTTATTTTTTTTTAGATAAAGGACAAAGCGACGAAAAGGTCTTAATTGACGGTATTTTACTTCATCGTTAAATAGACCCGATTGCCCGATGTCAAAAGTTATAAAAAGTAAATGGCATTTCTATAACTATAGGTATGCTTGTTACAATTACTTAGCTATAAGACAAATTCAAATTCAAGATTGGGGAATGCAAAGCGTCTGTACACGATACGCAGTCAGAAACAAGGCGTGCGGCGGTGTGCGTGAGGCGATGATCATAATCTATCGTCTCGCATTGAGGAGCACAATAAGTATTGGACTTCCTCTCCCACGTTTGGTGGGGCGGATGCCCGCCGCGACCTCCGGGCTGGCGACATGGCTTTTGAGACGGTTCTTTTAAATGCTAATGGGTCGGACATAGATCATTGTTATTATAAAGATACGTACATTTTACGGATGCTTCAATTACGGATGTTTTTAATTTCAGATGCAACAATTTCATACTTTCTTTAAATATTGCTCAAGCTGATTAATATTAACCCTTACTTTGGCGAATAAATTAATCGCAAGTTTTAGCTTTGGTCAGACTGCAACTTGCATATAGCAAAGGAAAATTAAATACTATTACCACATTCATGTTGTCTACCATATTAGGGAAAACCCTAACGCAATTATTATACCTAGTAAATTGTAAATCCATAAATTTAGTTACACATATTTAATATACCTGACAACTGGTTTAGCCTAGTTGCTAGCGACCCTGCCTATGAAGCTGACGGTCATGGCTTTGAATCCTGCTAAGGGCAAATATTCGTGTGATGAGCAAGAATTTTGTTTCTGAGTCTTGGATGTTTCTATGTATTTCAGTATTTATATCTATAAAATATATTGCCATGCCTTATTGAGCTTTCTATGCGGAGCTTCATCAATTCATGTAAGATTGTCCCATAATGTTTATTTATTACTAGGTATTGCTTAGTAGAGTTTACACCTTTTAACTACTACACCATAGGCGAAATCAAACATACATTTCGTTTCTATATTGTTAAAGGTGGTTTTAAAGGTTTTAAAAATAGTCTATTTCCGAAATGCTTAATGAACAAGAATTAATATTACTAACCAACTTTATTCTGCTTCCAGTATAATTTTAATTTATATTTTTTGTAGGTACTGATTTATTATGCAAAAAAGAATGTGGTGGCAGCCATGAAGTTTTTAGACAACAATAACCCAGACATCTATGCGTGGCTGTTTACCGTTTTTTCATGTTTCATCCAAGGAAAAAAAAATTGTGCCCATTCAGTCTCTATGCTATACATATTTTTTTTTGGAGTGTCTTACTGCTGGGTAAAGGCCTCCCCCTGGATTTCCACTCCTCCCTGTCCGCCGCAATCCTTGGCCAATCACTTGAAAATGCGTCCTAGTCATCTCGCCATCTCCGCCTTGGCCTACCTCGCCACCTGGGTCCGTCCTGTCCACCTTTGTGGGTGCATAGCATACGGCAAACATGACTGGCCCAATTCCACTTAAGCAAGGCAGTCTTCTTGCCCACATTTGCTATTCTAGTTCTAGAGTGCAGTGTAGTATTTCGGACTCGATCAATTCTCTTGATGCCTAGGACACTGCGCTCCATGGCGCGCTGGCAAACCTTGAGTTTGGACTTTTGAGTTTCAGTCAACAACCAAGACTGAGCTCCATAGGTTAAAATGGGCAGGATACGCATGTTGATAATATGTATTCTATATATAAGATTAGAAATATGTTGTTCATATACTTAAACCTCATGATTGTTACTTAATATTTATTATCTTCAGTTTATGGTTGCAGCACCTTAACAGGTCAAACAATGTCTTCAAAGGCGCATTATGACCAGCAGAATTCGTGGTTCATATAAATTTCTACATGGAAAGTAGTTGTATGGAATTACTGCCAGTAAAGACAAAGAATTAATGAAACCATGAGTCAACAGAGAAACCATAATTTTACCTTGTTGTTGTTTTGAACAATGCAACGAACAAATTGAACAATGTTGAACAAAACGGAAAACATATCTATATGTCATTGAAATATTTCAAAGTCCACTCATGAATTATTTTATGAATAATGTTAGTGCTATTAATGTTATATTTACGCAACAGAATTGAAGTAGGTACCTTTTAATATAGTAATAACCACATTGAGAAAGGATTGAAACATGAAACTGGTGCTATGAAACAATTAGATGCTTCATTTTTATTAGAAGGTTCCGACAACACTGAACATGGTTTAATGTTGTTAAAGTTTTGTAAATAAGTAGCTATTTATTATTATAACTGGTGTAATGATCCAATCAAAGAAAGTAACTATAATGGAACATATCCATGCATAGGAACCAGCTGCACATGTTTTTAGTTTTTTAAAAAAATTAGGTTGTTTTTACTGATGGTGATGATAGTGTGTGATGTTATTTCGTTCTTTGTAAATAGTATTAGAAAACAACTTTCTACTTCCTAGATAAATTATTGTGGGTTGCACTTAAAATTCACTATTATATCTGGGATGTTACTTTAAATTGCCATGTTTTTCTATTCTGTTTCAATAATTAAGTACGTACATATTGAAAAATGTAATGCTCCGAGCCGGGGAAAAAAAAACCAAAAATTTATTTAGAAGGATATTATTGCAGTGCAGTGGATGCAATTTTACCTTCAAATTTTCACCCATAACAGAGAGGCCTGTGCCCCAGCAGTGGTATGTATATAGGCTAACAATGATGATTTCCTTTTGTCAGAATAATTCTGGATCTCGTACATCTTAGAGGAGCATATTGGTAAGAGTAAGTAGTAAAACCTGTTGGTTGGGTGGCAGCAAGCATGTCATGTGTATTACCTTGCAGACAGACGACTTGCACGCCATCCTGCTTGAGGCGGCGCAGCAGGATGCCGTGCACGGCGTCGGGGTCACGCGGCGCGCCGTCGCCATACAGCACGAAGGTGCCGCGCGCGCGGCACGCCAGGATGCGCGCCTTCAGCTCCTTGCACTGCACCGTCGACGCCAGCTCGATCTTGCCCGCCGCCAGCCGGCGCAGCATGATGCTTGGGATGGAGAAGTTCACCGCCGACCGGATGTGGGACACCGCGTACTCGTTCGAGCCCCGGCAGTCGATCAGCACCGTGTCCCGCTCGTCCGAGCGCAGCTTCGCTAGCAGCCATTCCGTCGACACCGTCTCGCACTCGCATTCCGAGTCCGTAGGCATTTTGTACCCGTGATGCTTTCCTCTGTTTACACGGGCCCGTTGCGCCTCGAACGCTTGTTGCACTATTGCATGGGAACCATCCAAACTGAAGATATACACACGATCATAGTTGACAACACTGATTTCACGATTTTTCTATTGCTGCGAAACATGTATTTAACTGTGCGAAAAACCGTCCAAATTTAAAAACACACTTCTGAACGACCTAGGTCCGCTTTGCTATCAACGCGACGAACGATCCTTGCGATGCGCACCAGCGAAAAGTACGAATGAAAGCGAAATGCCAAAAAAAATGAGATGGGCTCCAAATGAATGAGTGATTGATTCTCTAGAGGCAGTAGAGGCGTACCCAAACGAATGAATGAAACCGTGTGAACTGCGAGTTACCAGTAAACAAAAAAATGTGAACTTACGACGCGGGAAATACAAAATTGAGCGTTTTTTAAAGTGTCTCTGACGGACGGATTCTGATTGGTTCAAAAAGGAATGAAACAATGGAATGAGTGGCCACAGACTGGCGCAGTGGGTTGAGTACAATAGTACAATGAGTACCTGAATGAAATAAAATGAAAACAGCGTTGTGGTTGCGTTAGTTCACGTTAGTTATCTTATCTGTTGTAGCGACAGCGACTTTGACGTTTGCCTTCAGTCTTCAGTTCTTAATTTCTTATTCTATTCTTATGTTCTTTAGATTTTTCGAGGTATTTTTTAGTAATTTAGCATAGTTCTTTGTGTAATTTAAATGCCTTTTAGTGGTTAAATAGAGGGCTGTTACCATGGATGAATTATACGACGATTTGGAGAATTACGATGACGTTGACACAGTGAACCAGGTGAGACCGATACTACATTTTAGCGCCAATTTTTTTGATAGTGTTCTAGGTTCGTCAAATTACCTCCCAGATTGATTTAAAGTAACAAAAATCTTTAGACAGTCACTAATGGATCTTATTCCTAATAACTTATTATTAGAGTTAAAATAAAAAAGTTAAATGTAGGTACATGGTGCCCAGGGAAACTGCTGAATTAGCAGTAACTGCGGTCACGTTTACACAATGATTGAAACAATCTTGAGATATGTTTATTAACGATGACTTTAACAAGACGCCATGGAATATAAGGTTCTGGCAGATAGGGAGATCCCAGACCTTGCATAGGTAATATTATAAATTGATGATTGATGAGTGTAGAATATTTGAGCCATTATTAAATCTCTCCGAGCACTGGCGGATCCAGGGAAGGGCCCCCTCCTCCAAAAGCATTCATTATTAAAATCTGGCATCAGTAGGCTCAAAAAGAGTGAACCCCCTCCTAAACACAAATCCTTGATCTGCTACAGTCTCCATGCCGTAGTAAGCATGCTAAGTTATGCAACACATCATTTGTGAATATAATAATAATAAGCCTTTTTGTCCTGAAATATTATGGCATGTCTAGCCGTTTGTTTTGTGGAGTTATATATTGTCCTGTTGTTCAGTGTGTCTCCTGGCACAGCCATCCTCCAATATCTTCTAATGAGTTCTGTCTTTGACTACTCTTCTCCAGTGAGTTTTAGGTTGTCTTCCCATCTTGTTCGCTAGCACCCTCTGCTTCGCTTGCTATCTCTGGGGTACTGGTCAGAAAATATTTAGCTCCATTTGTCATAAGGGTCTCTATTTTTGTTGTTCTATTCCAGAAGTTATAGCCGCAGCTTGGTAATATCTATTTTGCTACTTTTCACTTGTAATATTCCTCTGTATGGCCCTTTGACAGCAGTCAAACTTATCTTTTTGTTGTTTTGTGAGAGCTTTCAACTTTTACAACCAAATATGCATGTAATGACAGAGTACACATGTGTCAAATATTTTCTTCTTTATTTGCATGGCTAATGCTGTTTTTAAAAACTTCCTTCAATGATCAGTACTTTTTCCATCCATTTGCTCTTTTTCTGTTAATTTCCTTTGTAGTTTGATCTTTAATAATAATATACATAATATATGCATAGCAATTTCTTTGGAGTTGGTAAGTAGTTTTGTTTTCTCTTTGTTTATGGACAACCACACTTTCATCCTTCAATGATTGTATCATTTCCTGGGTTTGTGTGATTTTATACCAAGACTATATCAGCCGCAAATCTAAGATGGTTCAGTTTTGCACCATGCACATTGAGACCGAACTTTTCTCAATCTAGTTTGCGGAATTCAACTGTACAGCCAAGAACAATTTTGGTGACAGTGGGTACCCTTGCCTCATTGTGATTGATTTTAAATAAAATAAATTACATTAAATACATGTATTGTATCCATGTAATTATAATTATTAGTATTAACCTTTTCACCGCCAAACACGTGAAATCACGTCATCGACGATTCGTGACACCGACGCCAAAGACGGCATTTGCCGACATTTTTTTTATTTATGAAAACCTACTCTGAAATAGCCCAATTTCATGTTGGCATTATTTCTTTATCCATAATTTTTTACCCTTGTGGCGTGAGGTGGCACGGCAAGTTGCTTTACCAGGAAAAGGTTAACATGTCTGGCGAAAGTTAAAATTCGAAGATGGATATTCTTTTTCAACCTGCCTAATGGGATACATATTCTGTTCAGAATGAGGACATTCATTTTTACAAGCTTTTATTTAACTTGCAATGTTTGTTTGGGTGGAATCTTGCAACTCAATTTTGAAGGAGATATCATCAACCCATTAGCTGAAATTTTGGTCTTAACTATACAGTGTGGATGACAATGCAATATTATGGTACCATCAAGCTGATCTGATGATCGAGACAGAGGGTGGCTATATTCAGGACTTAACAGATGTAACCCCTTTGAGTTTGGGCTCGTTAAATCGCTTGTCTCAACCAGTAGTTTATGACGGTATACTGACGGTATAGTAGAGTTGGCAATAAAAGCTTGTACCAAAAATTATTTTTTTGATAGAAAGTTATGAATTTGTTACCTTAACCCCTTGTATGCTTAGGCACGGATGCCAAACATTTGAACCTATTTTACAAGGGGTAAACATATAGATTAGAATCAAATGGTTATCAATTCTGTTTTTTCAGCTGAAGTCTGCAAATTCTAATCTGCAGCACCTACTAGATGAGCGTAACAAAACTATTGAAAATTTGCAAAAAGTAAGTTATTGTGCCTGCAAATTGGGTGTGACGCTATGTATAAGTGCTTGTGCTTATGTTCATTTGTTTACATTTTTAGCTCTCATCATTGTTACCTATTTAACTAACATTTGTGTATTAACCTTAACCTTTTCTATTTTAATTTTGGTCAATACTTTACTGCTACTGGTAGCAATAGGAAGAGGAGCTTTGCATCATGGATCCAATTACCAACTTAATTATTCCTTTCAATGTTGGTGGTGGTTTGATTTGATTTGTATTTGCATATTTTTCAAGTGGAGGGAGGGTGGAAACATTAACTGCATGCAAAAATACGCAAGTTGGTAATACATCAAATTATCACTAATAGACCTGCACTTTCTTTAGTGGAGAAAATATTGATATAGTAACTTATTATATGCAAAGGACCGGTCACTTTTCACTCTTTGGGGGAGGCCTATGTCCAGCAGCGGATGTCTTTGGGCTGATATGATGATTAGCTTATTATAGAATTCCGCAAAGTAATTCAATCAATATATGAGATTGAGTTCTAAGATTTTTTACTGCTGCTGATTATTTTGTGTTTTTTCCTTCAGAAATTGCCTTTATTGTTATGCTAAAGTAACTTCAGTGTGTAGCTACAGCCTAACTGCACACTTCATTATAGCCCTCGTCAGCAATGGGGGTACTTGTTATTGTTGTTGTGCTATATACTTCTCTATACTATAGAGATGTAATCTATGAGGAGGCCCCTCTGTCCACCTTATTACATAATAGTCATACTACATAGTTTCTGTTATCAACAGAGACGGTAGGAGTAGGGCTCGTTTTCGGTATCTGTATTAGTACTTACTTGTGTTGTTTTAATACTAGGTAGCAATTTGACTAATGCTGTTGCTATGAAATTAATGATTACCCATTGTTAACCAATGGCATAAAGAAGTCATTGAATGGATGTGCATTGATATTTTAGAGCATATTTCAGGAGTTTGATAAGCTGGCAGCGGAATTCAAATCACTTCAGAATAACTACTCCTCACTGCTGAAGATTGCCAGAGCAGAGGTACAGAGGAAGACTGAAATGATCACTAAGCTTAATATTGAGTAAGTGCATTTTAGTATAGTTATGTAACGTATATATGTGTTTTTTTTGTGCGTACCTCGGCTCACAACAAACAATATAATAAACATATTTCAGAAACTGGTTAGGTACAGTCATCATCATTGCGGCCAAAGTAGCCAAATATATCGGAACACGTCCATATTAATAGTAATAGACCTCTAGAGGAGTGAGGGTGTGTAACGAAATATTCCGCTCCTTTGGCTGCTACTAACTATGATGCTGACTAAACTTATTAAGCAGCAACAAATTAACCCTTTACTTGGCGGTGTATCTTTTAATGTCACTTATATTCTAAGATTATTTATTTATTTATTTATCTATCTATTTTTCTATCTATCTGTCTATCTATCTATTTATTTATTTATTTATTTATCTATTTATTTACTCTATGGTGTGACCGAAGCTAGTATCCACTACGTTTATTTACTTAAAGATTTCACAAGCGGAATATGTAACTTGCACACGGTTTAGTATCGAATCCAATTTGTTTTCCAGAAAAGACACGTTAATTATAGCAGCAGCTCAAAAGGTGCCTCATAATGAAATCCAAAAGTCATTAAATATTGTGAAAACTGAAGCCAAGCGCAAAAAGAAGAAAAAGCGGGATGTCGCAGGAGAAGGCCCAATGGACAGGACTGAGTTTGTAAGGTATGTGATGATTATGAACATACATTTCAAGCAAAACTTTATCATTTTAAAATCACATTCGCAACTTCATGATTATTTTGATCAGAGGTTTGCTTTCCTAACTGGTGGTAGTTTAGTAACATTCATATGTGTGTGCCTTAAATTGAAGAATAAATAACTTTGACCTAGTAAAGAATGTTGTTAAGAAGTTTGTTCGTATCATTTTATGATTAAAATGTACCGTATCTGCACTAAAGTTCCATAAATGACGTAAATTAGGCATTGAAGTAGAACTGTGTCACTTTGTAATTTTGAAAAATAAAAATAAAAACTTAATGAGATTTTTTCAAAATTGCTTTTTTGAGGTTAGATATGAGGATATCACGTATCATTTATGGTATATTCTGTGAAAAAAAAATCAGCTCTATCGTGTCTGGAGGAGCCCAAAGTTGGTATGTTTCGAAAATTATTTTTGCTTTAATAAAAAAAAATGGCTGAAATGTAATGCTGTGATATATTTTTAGAATCCCCTCAAAAAGTCTTTTCATAAGATACTAAACACGATAGGATCCTGCAATTTTTTTCCCATACTAAAAATAAAATGTCTCAGCCTTAGGGGGGAGCCTAAGGTAAATTTGTTTTGGAACTGTGGGTGATGTGATGCGTTCCGATCTGACGCCTGACGGTTTATGGCGAGCATTCACATCTATATCTGTCGTATTGATGATCTCTGACTATCTGCGCTCTGTCGATGTCGCCTGATACTAGCGTTCACATCTATCAGTCGCATTATGACTCTCTGTGATATTTTGGATACAAGACAGCCCATTCTTCTGACGGTATTTTCTGATTGTTATTGTATTAGAAAGAGACGGATATTTGTTTTACAGGAGAGAATCTAAACGCCCACCATCATCTGAAGGCAGCTCTACTGCCACTGACAATAGTAACAAAATGGTAGGCAACGAGAGAGTCATGGATTATACCAAAACTAGTATCAGAGTTACTCAAGAAAACGAGGTCCACAAACGTCAGGGGTTTCCTGACCAAGGAGGTGATGGCAACAGATCTCCTGCTCCTGTGGATAGACGGGTCTCTGCGTTGACTCGGTAAGTTTGAAAATAAATGTTCTCATTGTATGAGGTATGGATTAAAAGTCCATCTACTATCTCGTACGTTTCAACAATTATTGTAAAACTATGAATAATAGTTATTTGTTATGCAAGGCTGCAAAGTTGTTGTTTGGCGCAAGTGATTAGTATTGAAAGCCGAGCTAGCGAAGGATTGTAAAATTGAACCATGAGCGAAGCGAATGGTTCAAAAGTACAATCCTGAGCATAGCGAGGCTTTCAAGGCACGAGACGCCAAACAATTTTGCTGCCGAGCGAAACACACAATTTTTCACCTCACCACCGCGAGGAAAATTGTAGGTAAGTAAATGTAATGGAAGTACGTTGGACCTTATGCTCATTTTCAATAGAGGTTTGTTTACATCTCATCAAGATCTAGCATTTTATAATTATTAAATGTAACATAAATATTTTTGCATCTTTAAATAACCTCACGCTTACCTACACAAAAAAGTCAAAGTATTGTTGGGTAATCACGGTTTAAACTAAGACTCAAATACGTTTATTTCACTTTTTCCGCTAACTTAGCAGGCATCAAAATTCATATATATATATCTATATATCTTCTGCACTAAAATCTATAAATAACCACCATTATTTTGATTTTACTGTCTGTGGGTTTAGAACAAAACAAAATTAAATGTATACGAGTTTTTTCTTAAATTAACTTTTCAAACGGTGAGTTCCAAAAAAGCGAAATTTTTAGAAAAATAAAACGACATTTTAAAAATATTTATTCGTATTTTATCCTTATAAGTCAGTCTAAATGTTAATATTTCGTATGTACCTACTTAATTAAGAGAGAATAAGTATTATTAATTTTATTTTATCAAAATAATAACAATTTATTATTGGCATAACACCATCAGTTTCTGAACGCACCTCTCTCATTCTGTATAGAAAAAAGTTGGGTCTCGCGATAGACCGTCACGTTCCAAATTCAAAAACTCTTTCCACGCTAGCGGATAAAATGGACTTTTGGGCGTAGATTTTGAGCTATAAAGCAAGCCTTTTCGAGCCGGTGAGGTGAAAATTTCATTTTTGTTTCAGCCACCAATTTTCTAAGTTAAGCTCAGATGAAGAATTTGAAGATCTGTATTCAGCCTTAAAACCTGAAACATCTCTTAGAGAACCAGAAAGATCTGTTAGAGAGCCAGAAAGATCTCTTAGAGAACCAAAAAGATCTATTAGAGAACCAGAAAGATCTCTTAGAGAACCAGAAAGAACTCTTAAGGAGCCCGAAAGAAACCGCAAAAGGGCTAGAGATAAATCTGAAGACTCAAAGACATTTTATAACAATACACATGATAGACCTTCAAACTATCCGGATCTGGTTAGAGAGCGCTTTAATAGAAATAGAACTGGCCGGTTCTCTAATAATGATAGAAATATGAACAGAAACAAAAAGTATAACGAATGTGATAGACATGTGAATAGGGATAAACAATATGACAGTAATAAAGGTGATAAATATGATTCACAGTATCAGAGAGATAGCCCTGAGAGACATCGTCGAGGAGCTAAGGAACTCGCTGATGATCGTTACACACAGCAGTATGACAGAAATAGGTGGTTGGCAAGTCCCCCGCGGGAGAGAAAACAACACAGGAGTCGCGAGCGTCGGCGGTCCTGCCACGACCGCGAGAGAGACGATCTTAAACAAGATGCGCTTAGGTACAACCAGCCAGAAACGCACACAGTCAGACATCACATACACGGAGAATATGATGAACCTCAAAACAAGCGACCAAGAATAGATCCATCATACCTTATTCCCCGGAAAGACCGAAGATTGAGTGAAAAGCAGAATTCTAACGAAACATACCACTCCAACCTGAGAGAACACACTTGTCAGTCACCGGACTTTTCACATGAAGAGTCATCTAACGAACCAATCACAGGTAAAATAATGAAGTTATTTATTACATTTTAATCTACTTGTGTCTATTGTTCTTGACTATTCTATAATTATTAGGTGATGTGAAAATATTTAACAACAAAATAAAACAAGCTATTTTATCCGCGCCGTCCGGGGTTCCAAGCCGATATTTAATATTTTACTTAAACTGTTCTCTTCAATTTAGTCGTAACATGTGATATGTATTTTGTTGTAGAAATCAGAAGTACGGCTTCAACGGTTCTTGAGGATCCCAGAGTAACCAGTAGTAAATATGTTAAAAGCACTGAAGGCGACAAAAAAGTATTACAGTCAGTAAATGCTAACAAAATACATTTGCAGCCTGTTAATAAATCTCTTTGGAGCCTTCAAGAAGTCCAGGTACCCAACGCACTAACATTCAGACCATCAGAAATTAGTGAAGAACTTGTTGATCAAATGTATATTGATAAACCTCCATCTATCATATCCATGGAATCTGGTGAAATAGGCTCTGAAACATCAGACACCCTTATAGACGATGTCTCTGATTTTCAAGAAGGTAACCAATCTAATTATAAATATGGTTCATGTAAAAGAGATAGTCAAAAAATGGAGAAAAAGCTTCGCAAAGAAAAGTCTCCTATTGAAAATATCCCAGAAGTTATTCAGTATAAGAGTGATATATTGCAAAAGCTTCCAAAAGAAAAAAGTCCTATAATATGTAATAGTGAGTTGGAAAAATCTCCTATTGATAATTCATTCAAACATACTCCATCTATCATATCCATGGAATCTGGTGAAATAGGCTCTGAAACATCAGACACCGTTATAGACGATGTCTCTGATTTTCAGGAAGGTAACCAATCTAATTATAAATATGGTTCATGTAAAAGAGATAGTCAGAAAATGGAGAAGAAGCTACGCAAGGAAAAGTCTCCTATTGAAAATATCTCAGAAGTTATTCAGTATAAAAGTGATATATTGGAAAAGCTTCCAAAAGAAAAAAGTCCTATTATATGTAATAGTGAGTTGGAAAAATCTCCTATTGATAATACATTCAAAGATATCGGGCACAAAAGTGATTTATTGGAAAAAGAGCCCAAACCACGAGCCAAATCAAAGTCGGAGAAGTTGAACAATCGCAAATCTGATAAGCCTACAACAGTTTCCCCCAGAGATAACAAAGTTGCTACAATTACGCACAGTAACACCACTCAAATACCAAGTATACTGCACCGGTTAATTCATTCTATCCATAAAAGCCCTGAGCGTCATAATTCTGATAAGTCATGGAGAAGTGAGGAAGAAAAAGAACACAAGGAAACCTCGGAATCGAAGAGGTCAGATAAAACTGAACAGGAAACTTCAAGAACCAAGGAACAAAATGTAAATAAAAAATCCTCCGAGCCTGTAAAAGACAATGAAAGTAGTGTACAAATCGTCCGAGAATTTGAACACAGAGTTTACTCAACGAGGCACATTGTGGAAGGCGATTTAGAGTTAAGCGACGAAAGCAATGATGATACACAACTCAAAATAGATGAAAAGAAGATAAATACTAAAGTAAAACCGAAAATCCGAAGAAAATCTACTCGTGCCATATGTGAAGAGAAGCCTGTAGATCTAGAAGAAACCACTAGGAAAACTAGACCGAAAAAAGACAAGGGACAAGAGAACTCGACAAACAAATTCAGTGAACTGTTTGGCGACAGCAGTAGTTTAATAACCCCCGAGGATCTGAACCACGCCACGAGACTGGCGCACGCGCTGCCCGCCGAGTGCTGCCCGCCCGCGCCCGAAGACGCTCAAGATGGAATCAGTGATTCACAGCAATCTTTTCAAACGCTTTCATCAAAAGTTCTGGACAGCATTGCGGAAGCTAAGGGAAATTCCGATGGTTCTACGATTGAGGAAGACAAAACTAAAGCTAAAGTTACCAAAAACAGTAGAAATCGCACACATAAAAAACACAAAAAATCGGAAACTGTACTAGTTTCGGATGATACTCATAAAGCTCCTGCCGAACAAGGTTTGGGCGAATCAAAGAAAAAAAATGTTAACAGTACAGAAACTCCCTCAGTAACAGAAGTCAAACTAGTTTTACCAAATGAAAAGCTCAAGCAAATGCAGAATGCAAAAATAACTACTTATACAAATAAAAATGATGCATCAAAACCAAATGAGAAACTTAAGGGGTCAGTAAAGAGCAATAAAAGGGTTAAAAATAAGGATGAAAAGAGACTGTCTATTAGTAATCCTGCGGAAGAAAGCAATACAATGAAAACTTCCGAGACGTTGGAAGCTAATTCAAATAAAATATTAGCGAGTGACAATAAAGAAAATGCGAGTGGTAATGACAAGTCAGAAGGAAATATCAGTAGCGAAATGACAAGAATCTTCGAGAACACACTAGTTTCTGATGTCAGCAAAGTCAGTACCGAAAAACAAAATTTGCATGACACGGCAAAAGATACCATTAGTAGTACTGTAGTCGAAGATGTTCCTAACCTAGCCCCTGTCATTGATGAACCAGGCTTAGTAAAAACGGTTGTAATATCGACCGGCATCCAAGTTCTAGACTCCTATTCTACGCAATGTACTGCATTTAATGCTCTGGCCTCATCCACTCCAGTTAGAGACTTGTCTATTGTAAATAATTCTACTGAAATTGAACCAATGGTCAGCCATTCAGCACATGTAAGTGTGACAATTGAAAGGGATGATACTGTTTCTCAGCCTGAAAATGATGCACCTGATGTAAGAATAAATTATTACAGGAGGCGAAGAAAAGTGCTTAAGAGGTAATGTTTTAGGTTTAAGTCTGTAAATATAGTATTAATCATTGAACTTACGGCATAAACTTATGAACTACTATGTCGGCATTTTTAAGGTCACGACAACCAAGTATTGTAAGTAATAGTGAGTATTTTTAACGGAGACACGCAGGATCGTTCACCGTGCATTCGTAAATCAAAGAGATGCATTTTATTCATGACTGCCTGCTCGAACGTACGTATTTACGTCACGGGCCCAGCGGCAAATCGCACTTAACACACGGAAGACGTAAAATTGTGTACGCACCATGGGCGGTAATTCTTAAAGCCCCAGATCGCACGTAATGTACTATTATATTCCAGATAACATATCATAACATTTAAATGCTGGAACAAATTTAGATGTTTGTATATTGATGGAGTATCGTGATGCGATAAAGTGGAATCTACGAAATTTAATTAGGCAACAACACTTTGTCAATATACGTATGAATATAACGTTGCGTTGGCGCTTTGCTGTTGATAGATCATAAACACTTGCCGATTGTTTTTCCATATATTCTTACACTGCCTTATATATACACATATATAAGCTGCAATAAAACTAAAGTTGACAGCGCTAAAAATCTTTGTAACAATTTGGTTTTTTTTTACATTTTCTTTGTATTATTTTTCGTCACAATGCAATAAGGCAGCGTCAACAAATACGGGTTGGGTTGTCTTCTAGTTATTACTAATAAGCATGTTTAGATGATTGTAGATGACTATATTAGCACAGCGACTGTTTACTCGTAAAGTGCTATGTAAATGAGAGAAAACACAACGTACTAGATATACTAGATCATTTATTAATACTTCCTGTAATTTTACATATGTAAGAGTAAGAATATCTGAATATAACTATTCTGCTCTGAACAAAGAGCAAATCTTCAAAACTACCTTTTAAGATAACCAGGTCCTATTGCGTAAGAAGGTACAAGACTAAATAATATTCCTTGTTTTTGTATATAAAAACGCTAGTATTTAGTAACTTTCAATTTCTTATGCAATTGGTCCCAGGTGAAATTGTTTGAAAGGGAAACTTAGTTACGGTATTGCCACGGGCCGAAGGGTGTGTCCAGTTAGTCCTAATTAGATTCTTGACTGATGTATAATAATCTGTTATATCCAAGTTTAAGTCGCAGTGATTCCTTTATTAGTTTACAAAAGCGTATTTTGTATTAAAATAAGACACGTCATTAGATATTCAATCTTTTATTCCCATAACAGTCTTTGTTTTCCTTACAAAGTGCCCTTAATAATATATTTACATTATTTTATTAATGATATAAATACAACGAATAGATCCGTCCACGTACGCTTACAACTGAGAATTCCAAGTAATACAACAACAGTACACATTCAACGTTTGACTACAAAAGAATAGTGGTTCGGATCGGTCAGGTTCCATGCGCCGCCGATGGCGAACAGTTTTTCACCTAGCGCCGCGGCCACTCGCCGGGCGGTTATAACATACGGCACTCACTCCGACACTACGTTCATCGTCACACAGAACTGCGACACAATGTCTATTCAACTGTCACGTCCCCACACTACTTCCTTAACCACGCAACGAACTCCGTGCGGCCTGTTCGTAGGCGCTTTCCTTTAAAACCACTGCATCGGCTACGAGTGTAGCCGTGTCAATAGTACAGGAACATCGGAGCGTTCTTTAGCTGCCACACTCAATCAGTTGAGCGGTGCTATAAGCACCCTCGACAGTTGTTATTGGATAATGTGCCTATGATGTTGTTGGCCATGGGGATGTCCTGAGAGGCCGCGGGCAGCGGGTGCTGGCTGCGCGCGGGCTCGGGCGCGGGCTCCAGGTCCGCGCTGGCCACGTGCTGGTAGCACACGGCCGACGCGTGCCCCGAGCGCAGCGAGCTCAGCGGCGGGCCCGGCGCCCACAGGTTCGTCGCCGGGTCGAACACCTCCACGATGTCCAGGAACGACGTGCCATCGTAGCCACCTGGAAACAAACTTTATTCACTTTCTCAAAGTTTTGTGCAGTAAAATATAAGTACACGCATGATGGTTCCTCGAGTTAGTTGTCCCGGAGTACGCTTTTCCGTGTCGTAGCGCTCCACGGAGGCCAGCTGCTGCGAGCTGTCGTAGCCACCCACCACGTAGATGTCTACACTCACCCATGGCGTAGAGCTTGTTGTCGAGCACGGTGAGCGAGAGCGCGGAGCGCGCGATGCGCACGGGCGGCGCGGGCTCCCACGCGTCGCGCTCCGTGTCGTAGCGCTCCACCGAGGCCAGCTGCTGCGAGCTGTCGTAGCCACCCACCACGTAGATGTCTACACTCACCCATGGCGTAGAGCTTGTTGTCGAGCACGGTGAGCGAGAGCGCGGAGCGCGCGATGCGCACGGGCGGCGCGGGCTCCCACGCGTCGCGCTCCGTGTCGTAGCGCTCCACCGAGGCCAGCTGCTGCGAGCCGTCATAACCGCCCACCACGTAGATGTACTGCCCTAGCGCAGCCACGCCTGTAAAAAGTAAAAATGTTAAAATCTATATCAATTAACACCCATGTAAATGAAGAATGGAAATGCGCTAGACAGAAAGACAGGCATCTCATGGAGCTTTATTAGCGCTCTACTCTACACCATGTTGCCCCACGGTGCCCCACACTACGATCACTCCGCGCGCACATACCGTGGGTGGGGCACCCCATGCTCTGTGATCGACCTTGGTCGCATACCAACACTAACACTAGTTCCGAAAAGGCCCGGTGTAAACAGAGGCGTCACTAGCTCATGTAGCGCCCGTGTGCAAACATTACGGCCCGGCCACGACATTCCGCGAATTGCGGCGCGGCAAGCGTTTTATCTGTTCACTGTGCGGTCGAGACGCGCAATACATTAAAAAAACCGCTGCCGCTGCCGCCGCCGCTCGAAGTCGAAGTTACTCTAGCGCCCCCTAGTATGCGCGCGCGCCGAGTGGGGCTCCGTAGCGGGCGGCGCTCGGCGCCCCCTAGGACCGCTGCGTCCGTATGCGTTGCCCACCCTGCAGCATAGGTAAAGCCTTTACTGTGTGTAGTGTAGAGGGGTGGGGTGGGGTGGGGTGGGTTGTTACCGGCGCCGCTGCGCGCCTGCTGCATGGGCGCGACGGCGGACCAGCGGTTGTTCTCGGGGTGGTAGCACTCGGCGCTGGGCAGGCGGCGCGCGCCGTCGAAGCCGCCCACGGCGTACAGCAGGCGGTTCACCACGACCACGCCCACGCCCAGCCGCGCCGAGCCCATCGGCGCCACCGTCGCCCACGCGTCCTTCTCGGGGTCGTAGCTGGAACATTACATTCGAACCAAACATTATTGACAAGTCAAGATAGCTATCTCTTTGGAAACGTCTTCGTAGTTCAGAAAGCATTCCGAGATGGCGCTACTAGGCTCTCAATGAAAAAAGGGATCGATGAACCCGTGAAAATATTGCATTTTAGTGTCCTAAATCATTATATTAATCAATTAGAAGGCATAAAATACACCGTTGTAATAAAATAACTCGAAAATAGCAAAATCATAACAAAGCAATATTAAGTCAGTCACTAGTTCCATTGATCGCAAGTTTTTCTTAGCAGAATGGCTACGCACGTGTATTGCAGTCCGCTAGATGGCGCATATTTGAAAAAACGCTTATATCGAAATTGCCATGCTAATTAAAAAAGTATACTTAACCCATTCAGGGCCCGTGACTCAGCGTATGGGTCATGTTAAAACAGTCGCGCAGGGCCCGTGACTCACATGTGAGTCGTGAATAAATTCTGATTTAAACATAAACAAAACGTAATATGACGAAATAATATAAGTATAATTTGAGTTAACAACCATCTTTATAAGGCATGTTGAAAAACATAATTGTAAACATGTTTTTTTTTTGTGAAACAGGGTCTAGAATATTCAAGTTTGGTTTACTGGAAGTGTAATATAGTAAATATTCTGAAATTCGAGATACATACGTGTCCCAAGCAAATGGATAAATCCGCATTTCAAAAATATATGTATGCCTAAAGTTATTGACATGACTCAAGGTATGGGTCACCGTGGCCTGGCGCTAATTGTAAAAACTACACATATCTTCATAGCACGCATAAATAAACTTTATAACTTGGTTTTAAAGCTTATTTCATGACGAAACTCGTTGCAAATTGTACCTTTTTACAATGGATTACTGTTTGGATGGTAGCAAGCAACATTTCTATGGACCAAACTTATTACCATGCCAAATTTTTTTGTTACATTATAAAAACAGGGCATACATTATAAGAACACTAATATAAAGACATACAAAATAAGTCTGCAGAAAAGTCTATACTCTATTCCGGGTAAGTAATACGAGGTATAACAACTTATCATATAAGGGTCATAATATATACGCTCACTCTATATAACTTTGTTTAGTATAACGTTCATTGCACATAACGAACGAAAGATATAATGTCAAAACATATAATCTCGTGAAGTATAACGTACTTTAGAAATAATATCAATTGATATATCGATTAAAGCGAATAATATTCATAACACCTAAGGTTTATAACATATATTGTTCAATTTATCTAACATCAAAATGTATAATGCTCGTATAGTATAATTGGCTTCAGTCATTTTAATAGCAATGCCGTATGAAGAAAATATGTGAATTTCTTAGAGCGATAGCCTCAACTTGAGTTTGGAAAAAAACAATACCGTTTGTAAGATTGAAATTAATTTTATTTTGAGATCAAACACGTCAATTATTTTAACCTAACCTTACCCAATCGCCAGCGTGTCGACGCCACCCCGCTTCGCGGGGTGTCTAATTCCGCTCTAAGGGACACAAGGCAACCCTAACCTAACCTACAAGTAATACCATTTATAAGAGTATTAGTTGTTTTTTACTTTGCCCCCCGAGCCCCCTTTGATATGGGCTCCGCGCCCCCTTTTCCTGGCTGCCCTAGCTTAATTTTCCGTATTATAATCCTTATACGAAAATATATATACGTATGATGTGTATACGTTATGTTTGTTATACGAAAAGATATTATATGGTATGATCGTTATACGTTATGTATGTTATACTAAATGAAATTAGTCAATTTGAGTCTTATAGAAAAAAATGTTATATAATATGATTATTATGGCAACTGACCGTTATTCCTTATAAAAGTATTGGTATTGTTGTTATAGCTAACGTTCATTATATCTTGTGAACGTTATTAATATGAAATTATATATTTTGTTGTTATATCTCGTGGGACGCACCCCTCTATTCCCCATAACAGTACGGCACAACCATGCTGTTTTGTCGCCAAAACGATACGCTTAGCAGCCATACGCTTCTAAACCTGGGTAGTATTACGTGATCAACACTAATTTAACAACAAAATACATTAGGTACTACCAACTTAACAAACCACTGAATGTATTTACTTCAAAGAAATTATTGTACTAAAGGCATTGCTGCCAACTTAAGAAAACCCTTATTCTTAATATGACAGTACTGGCAAGTTGAATTAAAAACAAAACAGACCATAAACAAGAGGTGTCAATGTGTCATGTTTCCAATTTCCCACCAAAGTTCCAGTTCAAAATTAAAAGACGAAATATGATAACTATTCGTTATTAATAACTTCTTAAGATTTGATTCGTGTTTTTGAAGTGAAGAAAAATGTGTACGTTCCGTTTAAAATGGACGAAGAAGAAAAGAACTGCACCGCTGAAGAAATAGCGTGAGTAGTAATAGAACTAACGGAAAACTTACTGCCTGAAAAGTCAAATTATGCTATTTATTTCAAATAATCGTAGAAAAAATATTGTATGCAACGGTGTGTATAACTTGGTCTTAAAACGGTCGTGGCGTCTTTAATTGCGATGCTCGCCAAGGCTCGCATCGCAACTCACGACACTCGCGTTTTAAGACCCTACTTATACAACAGTTGCATAAAATACTATTATTTTATGAAATATTCCTACACGTTTTCTACTCTGATAATCCAAAATATACATAAAATTTAAATCTCGTTTGTTATTTATTTATGCATTTTTATATTTGCGAATTATAATTACACATTTACCTTTTTATTTACACTTATATGTATTAAGTACTAGCTTCTCCCCGCGAGTCCTTCCACGGGGATGATTTCCGAGATAAAAGCTATCCTATATCTTTCCCCGGGGTTCAAATTATCTCCATACCCATCTGGGTATGGAGATAATTTGAACCGCTAAACCAAGATTGGTTTAGCGGTTTAAGCGTGAAGAGGTAACAGACACACTGTCGCATTTATTAGTATGGAATTATGGATATGGATTATAACAGTCCCTAAACCGCCTGATGCCGTATCAAGTCAACGAAATGCCCTAGCTGCTTACACAGTCTCACGTCTCTTCGTCAGGTACTAGTTTATATAAAATCTATATAGTTAACAAAAAAACAAGAGAATCGGTTGAAAAATGCAACCTATTGAGGAAACAGCGGGACAGACCCCGGATAGACGACCGATTTTCGGAAGCAAGCATAGAACTTCGTTCGCTTTGCTCGCTCATTCGATTATCGATCAAAGTCTCCAACATAAACATAACCACGTAATCGAATAAGTTTCTTCTCCAATTTTATGTATATATAGATATATATTTATTCACTACCAAGTGGCTCTGTGAGCTATAGAACTTGCAACTGTCACACTTATCCGAAAATGAAATTTTTGTAGTAAAAAAATACTCGGTAAAAAAAAAAATTTGCTATAATTTTCCTATAAGTACTTAAGTATATATTTACACGGTATTACAGATAAACCAATTCGCCGAGAAACTAAATTACTTAACACATAAAAATATAGGGAAGCAATTGCTTAGGGGATCAACTATATAAAGTAGGTAAGTAAGTACCTAGTAGATTGCCTCGCATCCATCACCTCACAACTCACAAAAATTCAGACATTCTTTGTATACAGCCGTTCATCTCCATGCAAACAAATCACACTCAGGTGCTGAAGCCAGGAGAGCATTCAGTAACGCCAGCGCAAACAAACATACTTAATAAAACTTAACCTATACGTAAAAAAATGGCATAAATCGCCGTCAACGGGCAAGGTGCCCAGAAGGCTGGCCGTATTTCGTCGCTGTATAGCGATACGAGGTGCGGTTCAAAAGTTTCCGGCCTAACAAAGAAAAGAAGTAAATATATTTTAATTTTAGTTTTCGATAATGTCCCCCATTATTTCAATGCACTTTCAGACCTCTTAATAAGCATTTCTAGCCCCTGATAAAAATAATCTGAAGTTTTGTCCTCAAAATGGGCGTAAACCGCACGGGTCACTTCACCATCTGAAAATTTTCTTCCTCTTAAGTCTGCCTTAAGTGTCGAGAACAAATAATAGTCAGTGGGTGGCGAAGTTCCTCGAAGCCACATCTTGCAACAGCAGCCTTGGCAATTGAAGCAGTGTGAACGGGTGCATTGTCTTGGAGAAGCCGAACACCTCTGCTAAGTTTTCCACGACGCTTCTGCTTTATCGCCTCTCGTAACTGCTCAGTAAGGGTGGCGTAGTAGCTACCGTTTACCGTAGTATTCCTTTCTTTTATGTCAATCAGTAATATTCCGTGACAATCCCAAAATACCGTCGTAGTCATTATCTTTTTGGTGGATTGTGTTACCTTGGCCTTCCTAGGCGGCTGTTCACCAGGACGACGCCATTCCATCGATTCCCTTATCGACAGAGGATCATAGTACAAAACCATGGTTTTATCCCCCCTAACAATTGACTCCAAAAAACTCTGCGTGTCGTCTATATGCGCTGCAAGCTCGAAAGAAGTTTGGGCACCCACCTTGCAGTAACTTTATTCATGTGAAGATGTTCATGAAGAATCCTAAGAACTGAAGTTTTTGAAAGCCCTGTTCTTGCCGCTATTTATTTAGTCTCCAGCCAGAAACTTTTGGACCGCACTGGTACTAATACGCTGTGCGAAATAGTGGCCAGCCCTCAGGTCGCCCGAGGCTTCTATTAAGCGCGTCGCCAAATTTTCGAACATACATGATACATACGATGCTTTCTCTAATACGCGAGGGAATAGTCAAACAACGTTCGAAACGATACATTTGGAAACTGGGAATACCCGACGTCTTACAAACCATTTGCAATCCCTTACTTTTCGCGCAAATGGTACATTACTACAGAGACCGGGAAGTAAGAGATTGCTGGCCGACTACATATAGACGGATAGTTATGAGGCTGGCAACCCCTTTTTCACGCCGAGGTATGTATAGTGCTTTTCTCAAACATGCAATGAAATATATAAATAAAAAAATCCAAGAAATCAAACTTTAATTTTCATGGCTAAACGCCGTGATGCTGTGCCACAAATTGTGGAATGGAAATTAAAAAATACCATCTTGCAAGCTTGCTTATCGTAGATATAATTGCGTAGGTTTTCCAAAGATTGCTAAATTCTGATAACCTCTTATCAGTTTCACAGTTCAATTGCCAGCTAACAAATGTCGTCGGGTAGTTGCATTCTTAGAAGTAACAGCGCGATATGTTTTATTTATTTATTTATTTGTCCAAGTGGAATAGGTGCATATCATCATCATCATCATATCAGCCGAAAGACGTCCAGTGCAGGACATAGGCCTCCCCCAAAGACTGCCAATGTGACCGGTCCTTCGCGACCCGCATCCAGCGGACTCCCGCAACCTTTACCAGGTCATCAGTCCACCTTGTGGGGGGCCTACCCACACCGCGCCTTCCGGTACGTGGTCGCCACTCGAGAATCTTTCCGCCCCAACGGCCATCGGTACATGTAATTTCCCGCTAGCTGGCACGAGTGAAATGAATTATATATTAAGCTGTAGGTAAGTGTGCCAGTTAACGACCGCCTAATTTAGTGAGCCGGTTTGCGATAGCTTTGGTGAGTTGGTGAACTGAAAGGCTGTTTTCTCGTTTTCCTAGTTTATTCCTATTGTATGACTTCTAAATGAATTACGTACGACTCACTGTTTGTTTAGGGTCTGTAGAAATATTAACTTTAATCGAATAAACATTGTCCGAGTCGCTAACTTAATCTACGAGTACTATAGCCATTTTGACATACAAACTGTTACCTACATTATTTCACTCATTAGACTTCTTCAGAGGCTCTAGTATAAGTTTTACCGAAACAAAACGTTACGACCGCGTTCGCGTTTAGCTGTCAAATCCCATACAAATTGAGGGTAACCAGCTTTCGTGACTTCACTCGCGCTGTTCTACTCGAACTAAGACTGTCATGGCGGACACGAAAAAACTCGTAAAACGAGTAACTCACCATTCTACAGACTTGTGGTACTCCGACCCCGCAGAACCGCCGACCGCGTATAATAATCCATCCATTACTGCCACTCCTACCTGAAACATGAATTTTAAGTCAGTATGAGTAGCTCAAGGCAACCGAGGCAGTAGCAATAAATAAATAAATGAACTTATATAGCAATGGATTATCGAACTAATCTTATAGATTAACGGTCTCGAACTTTATTGTGTCTATGTTTGCACAACGACAATACTATAGTATTTTATACAATCGTTAATGAGGGCTCTTAAAGTCGAGTACCGTGTAAGGCACGAGAATTTAAGAGCTAATTGTGTAACTATTGTAAACAATACTTTTTCGACGAGTCAACTGAAGTAATTAAATAAACTTGATATCCATTGAAAATCTAAGGCCTGCTGAAACGAAACGCAGCCCACCCGCTCAGCGTTTCGTTGATGTCTTGTTCTATGACCAACACTAGTTCCGGGAGAACTATCAACTGATAGTTTTCAGTCAAAACGACGTACGTAAGTACGCGACCGTTTCGACACTTGATACTACATTTACCACTGTAGCGTTTTCGAGTATCCCGCTCACGCGGAGTCGACCCGTGAGCGGCATTCTCAATTTCTCTTTGACCGGGTATCTGTCTTTTTAACCCCTGACGCAAATAGAGGGGTGTTATAAGTTTAACGTTTCTGTCTGTGGTATCGTAGCTCCCAAACGGATGAACCGATTTTCGTTTGGTTTTTTTCATGTCTTAGCCATGTTTCATGGCTACATGTTTCATGAAAATCTTCAGTTCAGTCGTTTTTGAGAAATTGGACTTTGAAATGAAAATGTCGGGGGTTTCTCAACTTTTTTAAGTTGTAGTTATTATAATTAGAACACTTTGAAAGATACGGGCAAAGCCGCGTGTTCATATATTTGACACCCAGTACGTCTAGCACAACTTGCTGACAAGCCGCTTGCCGCGCGACTGAGCGTCCCCTGTCACACTCGCACGGTGCAAATTAGAACGAGGACGGTAGATCCTTCTCGACTCGCGTCGCGGCGCGGCGTCAGTTGTGCTGGCCCCCCAGTTGTCAAGCATGTGAGGTGTGAAATCTATGAAAACACATCTTTGCAAATCTCTGTTCATTTTCGATTCTTTAAATCGTAATTTGGGTATAGCATCGGTATCGTCGTTAAAGCTGGGAACGAATTATCGGACGCGGCTGACGGACGCGGCTCACAGCCGCGACTGATAAGTATCTAGATAATGAATATACACTGAATTGTGCAAACTGTCGGAGGTAAGCCGTGGACGTAACCTTGAGCGTTCGGACGTCCGACAGAAATCTGGCGCGCTGGATGTTTTAGTCAGCCGCACATTTATAAGCCGCGTCCGATAATTTGTTCCCAGCTTAAGTCGTGGTGGTTGGTGGGAGGGGCGGCGCTTGTGGCACTCTCTGGGGGAGAGCGAGTGAGTGTGATGCGTGTTACCCGGTGCCTCGGCGTGGACATGGGGCTGCAGGGGCGCCAGTGCTCGTTGGCGGGGTTGTACACGTCGACCCAGTCGCTGTCGTACGAGGAGCCCGGAGACGTGTTGCGCCCGCCCACCGCGTAGAACAGACCCTGGAGGGACACAACGTCGTGGTAGTGCCAGTGCCACACTAGTCTTAACTCGTATAATCCTACTAATATTATAAATGCGAAATTTTGGACGATTTAGATTTACATATATTTCAATATACAATTAAAGCCTGACCACTTGTATAGCCCTACGTAGAACCTTGTCATGATGACATATGAATTCGATCATACGAGTATAGTGACGTAATTACGTCGGCTTGTTACGGCAAGGTTCTACGTAGGGCTAATATAAAATTGGTCAGGCTTTACACTATAAATTAAAGCTAGCTTAATCTATATGAATTTATATTGTGATCTTCAAAGATAATAAGAAAATACGTCCGAAATATTTAAAAAAAAAACAACGAGTTGCGCTCCGGGATTGCCGGCAGAAGTGAAAACTCAATGACATTGCAACAGTTTTTCGATCAGGTCGCGTGTCCGTCTTACGAATGTTCGATATGTCGAATTTGTCGGTCACGTGACTTGTTCCGAGTTTAACATTTTTTCCCCATCACAAAAAGTGCACAGCGCCGCTAAAGAAGTTTTCAATTCAAATACAAGTTTCAATATCAATGTTTAATGTCCATGAATTCCTTTACTGAATATAATGCGTTTTTTAATAAAACCATTCTCAGTAGGCCTTTGAATATTTCGTCAGATGACACTGTTCGCAATTCGGCGGGTAGTCGTTCGTATAGTTGTTATTTTCTAAGCCGTCCGTTCTGCACTCAAGACCCTTTTATGCTACCGCAAATAACAAATAATACCAAGTAACAAATCAATGCATACAAATAGTAACCTTCTGAATGAAGTCACAAGGTCGATATTGCAGTATTAGGACTTCAAAGGCCGCACTCAGGTAGGTCGCCGGCCATGTAGTGTGTCCACAAGTTTTACAACTAATTGACAATGCATCATTGTTCTAAAAGACACCTGCACTTAATGAATGAACTTACTGATAAGACTTTTACAGACACATGCGATAATTAATATTTGTTTTTGTAAGCTGTAACGCTGCTAAAGAAAATAATAAATTTATAACATGCGATAATGTTAGGTACTGGGAATCGGTCGGCTTTGTCTAGCATCATTGTTCTAAAAGACACCTGCACTTAATGAATGAACTTACTGATAAGACTTTTACAGACACATGCGATAATTAATATTTGTTTTTGTAAGCTGTAACGCTGCTAAAGAAAATAATAAATTTATAACATGCGATAATGTTAGGTACTGGGAATCGGTCGGCTTTGTCTAGCATCATTGTTCTAAAAGACACCTGCACTTAATGAATGAACTTACTGATAAGACTTTTACAGACACATGCGATAATTAATATTTGTTTTTGTAAGCTGTAACGCTGCTAAAGAAAATAATAAATTTATAACATGCGATAATGTTAGGTACTGGGAATCGGTCGGCTTTGTCTAGCATCATTGTTCTAAAAGACACCTGCACTTAATGAATGAACTTACTGATAAGACTTTTACAGACACATGCGATAATTAATATTTGTTTTTGTAAGCTGTAACGCTGCTAAAGAAAATAATAAATTTATAACATGCGATAATGTTAGGTACTGGGAATCGGTCGGCTTTGTCTAGCATCATTGTTCTAAAAGACACCTGCACTTAATGAATGAACTTACTGATAAGACTTTTACAGACACATGCGATAATTAATATTTGTTTTTGTAAGCTGTAACGCTGCTAAAGAAAATAATAAATTTATAACATGCGATAATGTTAGGTACTGGGAATCGGTCGGCTTTGTCTAGCATCATTGTTCTAAAAGACACCTGCACTTAATGAATGAACTTACTGATAAGACTTTTACAGATTTGCTAATTAAAACCATTTGAAAAAAAGTCCTACAGTAACATTTATTGTGGACTACTACATCGCTGCAACGCAGACCACCGGCTGAGTATCCGTTTCGATGACACAATGCCTTTACTAACAAGTAAATCTATTACTATATCGACCTTGTGACTTCATTCAGAAGGTTGCTATTTGTATGCATTGATTTGTTACTTGGTATTATTTGTTATTTGCGGTAGCATAAAATGGTCTTGAGTGCAGAACGGACGGCTTAGAAAATAACAACTATAATAGGTTAGGGCCTTCGCCCACGGCGACTTTTTATTGCAATGCTGTCGCGCGTTTTTGGAATCGCGCGACTGCATCGCGACACCAGCAATATAAAGTTGGGCCATTTGCGACTGCATCGTGACAGCATCGCGACTGCATCACTACAAAAAACTTGCTCACTCAATCACACTTAAACAGCTTAACCGATTTGGATGGAATTTTGCACGAAGATAGTTTATTGCCTGGACTAAAATATAGGATAGTATTTGTTCCGGGTCCACGCAGACGAAGTCGCGGGCAGAAGCTCGTACCAATATAATGTTACTACCTACCCGCGTATTGGAAAGAACGCAGGCAAACCCGGGGAATAGTACATAGCCTATCTTATGTCCTTCCGAAAGTCCATTCTTCACACAAAAAACCCGACCGATTAAAAAAAATATTTTTGAAATCGGTTTCGGGGGTTCGAAAGATTTTGTATGTAGGTTGGAAATTCTTTAAACTGTGTAAATTGGTCTTTCCGGATGCACATAAGCTACATTTTATCCCGCCTGCATTCTTTACAATAGGCGGGCGTAGCCGCGCGTGCTGTATATAGGTTTAAGATAAAGGCGACTTTACAAAACACAGCTTTATTGGGCACAAACGAACTCTAGCGGTACGTAGAATAAGATAAGTATGTATATTACAAGAACAATATTTCTTTGCTATTCCGCTAAAAAACGTGCTGGTCTATTAGTGAAGATAAGATGCAATTATTTGCGTAAAAACATGCAAAAAATTACAGCAAACCACCACCAATAAAGACAAAAACCTCGACACGTGTTTCGCCTCTCTACGAGGCATCATCAGGAGATGCTGGCAGGAGGTGTTGCTTGCGCCACGTCCACTGAGCAAATGAGCCGCTAGGAGCCGTCCGCCATATTTATATTCTGTCCCCCCATACTACCGTTCATGCGTGAAAGAGATGGAAGAACACGTAACAACGGTGATGACGCAACATTCAATTGTTCGTTAATAATAACGCCTCTATTGTTGTTCCTAATTATTTCTAATTGTTCTAGAACACTTAGACGCAATCCTTTTTCGCAAACATGCAAAATGTTGAAAGAATGATTTTCAGACAACGTATGGTTATTCTCTAATAAATGTTTTGCGAAATTAGATTTGTCCGGGTGATTATGCCGATACGACGCAACATGTTCCTTATACCTTGTGCTAAAACTACGGCCTGTTTGACCCACATAAACTTTATTGCAATTATCACAGGCAAGTTTGTAGACTCCTGACTTTTTGGCGCTTTCCACTTTCTCCTTGCCATTGCACAGTCTAAAGCGCAAGGTGTTATTCGTTTTGAAAGCCACGTTTATGTCGTTAGACTTTAAAATATTGTAGATCTTATCAGACAACTTGCCAACATAAGTTATGCTTGCTTTGTACTTTTTAGGTGGGTCCGAAGATCGTGCAGCGTACAGAAGACTGTTTGTTATTCTAGCCCGTTTTTTCCTAATAATACCATCCACATGAGACTTGCTGTAACCGTTTGAAATTGCCAAATGGTATATATTACTTAATTCCATTTTATAATGATTATCAGAAAGAGGCATTGTCAATAACCTATGTGCATAACAATGAAAAGCAGCTAACTTATGTTGCCATGGATGAGTGGAAGAAGCCGGAATAACAGTATCTGTATGCGTAGGCTTACGGTAAATTTGGAATTGATGTTTGTTATCTACTTTAGTAATCGTTAAATCCAAAAAATTCAGTGAGTTATTCTGTTCTAATTCCTTCTTAAACTTGATTTTAGGATGTTTGTTGTTGATTTCATTCACAAAAGTATCCAGTTGACTCACGCTACCTGTCCAACAAATAATCAAATCATCAACATACCGAAAATAATATAAAATATTATTATTATTTACAATGTGTTGGTTCTCAAAATGATCCATGAAAATATCTGCCATCAAAGGACTAAGTGGGGAACCCATTGCCAAACCATCACCTTGCAGATAATATTGCCCCCCAAACCTAAAATAATTCTGTCGCATACAGACTGTCACCAATTCTATTAATTCATCTACCTCCCCTGGGTGCAGCCTCTGTTTTTCAAAGAGTGCTCTGAGAATGTCTAAAGTATTCAAATATGGTACATTTGTAAACAAACTATCCACATCCAGTGACAACAGAATAGCATTTTGTGGCACGTTGATGTCTTTGATCCTTTCGATCAAATCCAAACTATTCTTTAAACAGAATTTTGGCTCAAAATTAGACTTCTGTTTTATGATACCATTCAACCTCTTAGCCAATTTATAAGTCGGTGCACTCAAATACGAGACAACTGGACGAATCGGGATATTATCTTTATGAATTTTTGGAAGACCATACAGAATTGGTGCTTGAGGATTCATGGGTATGACCGTGTTTTTCTGATGCTCGGTTTCAAAGACAAACAAAGAGTTCTTGACAACATTTCTTAGATCTTTCTGGAAACCAGGCGTTGGGTCCTTCCGTAAAACCGAAAAACCATCACCCTGAATAAGATCCATTACTTTCTGGTTATATAGTTCCCTACCCATGATGACTATGCAATTCCCTTTGTCTGCTTTTGACACCACTAAATCGTTGTCAACGACTCTCTGTTGAATAGACCTCAGCAATAACCCGTCAGAGTCAGGCGCACTCCTCCTCAATGGACATGTCTTTTTCAATGCATTCGCTACGGTGACC
This sequence comes from Epinotia demarniana, assembly GCA_945867215.1. NCBI lineage: Eukaryota > Metazoa > Arthropoda > Insecta > Lepidoptera > Tortricidae > Epinotia > Epinotia demarniana. The sequence continues at coordinate 21,060,419 of OX244265.1, forward strand.
TTTGTATCCATATCATTATTGCTAAGAACTATCGCAACCTCTGCATCCACTGCTAAATTTTCCAAAACTTTTTGAGACATCTTAGGCCTTAAATTATACTTTAATCCCTTATCTAACAGTTTGACCTCATCTTCCAAAAACTCAATGTCGGTTAGGTTTTTTACACGAGGGTAGAAACTGTGCTGAGTCGTTGGGGCATCACGCGTTTCAGTTAAGTTGAAATCCGAACCCGACCTAGTAAGCCTATGTAGTTTATCAGTCTGTTTCACATACATTTGGTGCGCAAGCTCAGAGGCAAAATATCTCGCTTTTTGGTCTAAAATATCGAATTCAATGTTGTGCAATTTAAAGGAGAGCTCCGAATACAATACTTTAAGGTGTAGCTTTAAGTTATCCCTGATTGAAAACCAAGAACGCGATTCTTCATTCAGCCATATTTTCCGAGCCCTATTAATAGCCACCTGAGATGCCCTACTAGAACTATTACAACGTACGTTGTTCCATACGTTGTCTGAAAATCATTCTTTCAACATTTTGCATGTTTGCGAAAAAGGATTGCGTCTAAGTGTTCTAGAACAATTAGAAATAATTAGGAACAACAATAGAGGCGTTATTATTAACGAACAATTGAATGTTGCGTCATCACCGTTGTTACGTGTTCTTCCATCTCTTTCACGCATGAACGGTAGTATGGGGGGACAGAATATAAATATGGCGGACGGCTCCTAGCGGCTCATTTGCTCAGTGGACGTGGCGCAAGCAACACCTCCTGCCAGCATCTCCTGATGATGCCTCGTAGAGAGGCGAAACACGTGTCGAGGTTTTTGTCTTTATTGGTGGTGGTTTGCTGTAATTTTTTGCATGTTTTTACGCAAATAATTGCATCTTATCTTCACTAATAGACCAGCACGTTTTTTAGCGGAATAGCAAAGAAATATTGTTCTTGTAATATATCATGGACTTCCGCAAAGTAACGCCTGATTCAATAAATTATTTAGATAAGTATGTGTTAAGTAAAATCAACCCAGAATGGTATTTACAAAGTGGACTTTCAAAACCATAAGTGCACAAAGTACAAAGATGGGTTTTTAGGGTACCGTACCCAAAGGGTGAAACGGGACCCTGTTACTAAGACTCATCATCACATTCATCTGTCTGTCTATCCGTCTGTCATCAGGCTGTTTCTCATGAACCGGATAGTTTAAAAGTTGAAGCCTGCTTATAACAAAAATAGTAAATTGACGTTGTCGTGTCTATGAACTTTGGAAACCTTGACTAATTAATAAGAGTCCCATCCGACCAAAGTCCAAGTTCAGAGCTTTAACCTTATATCTACGGCGTTTTTTGCGGATTCTAATTTTGTGACAAGATCGGACTTTGATCAATTTGAATGACGTCATTTTGATGATATATCGTATAGGTCGCGATTTGGCTGTAAAAAACTGGGTCACAAAATAGTAATTAACCTTTTCAAAGGCAATACGGGACCCTAATACTAAGACTCCGAAGTCCGCCCGTCTGTCTGTCTGTCCATCTGTCACCAGGCTGTATCCCATGAACCGTGATAGTTAGACAGTTGCAGTTTTCACAGATGATGTATTTCTGTTGCCCCTATAACAACAAATACTAAAAAACAGAATAAAATAAATATTTAAGGGTGCTCCCATACAACAAAAGTGTTTTTTTTGCAGTTTTTATAGATAATGATATTAATGATACAGGACCCTTCATGTGCGAGTCCGACTCGCACTTGGCCGGTTTTTTTATATTATATCTAAGTCAACGTGAGTTCCTGTAATAGACACTAAATAAAATAATCAATAATGTCACATTTTCTCGAAAAAGGATTAAAAATGTAGTCTAATGGAGAAAAAAACAAAGCAAAAGGTTAAATCACGAAGTTATAAGTGTCCAAAGTTTTAAGAAGGGGTTGTTTCAGTCCCCTTTTCGCAAAACGCAACTTCGTATGAAACGATGTCGGGACTGCAACAGAACACGGCGCAGAACACGATGGGCGCGGCCATCGTGTTCTGCGCCGCCGTCGACGCGGCCCTCCGGCAACATCCCGTAACTTGACGTCACACACTGTTTGAATTTTCTCTCTCTAACAAGCAATATTAAAGCGGTTGTAGCTTCGTAATTCTTCGAGATATCTGAATGGGATTTTCGTCACTAGGTATATTCTTTCTTTTGGAGTAATAATAATTTTCGAGTCTACACCCCTATTAGCTCTGTATCACTAATTAAGTTGCAATCGGTGTATTTATAGCTGTTGGTTCTCCTTGCATAAATAAATATTAATAATGGAATAACAGAAGCACCCCGAATCGCAAACGAACAACCTAGCTGATACCTTGAGGAAGGCCGCGCCGAGTCCCGAGCGCGGCACGGTGAGGCGGGGCAGCGTGCTCCAGCATCCGTCGTCCAGGTTGAACGCCTCGAACACGTCGATGGAGTGCCGGAAGTAGCCGCCCGCCACGTAGATGATGCGCGGCGTGTTCGGCCGCCGCTCCTTCACCACCGGCTTCTTGTGTAACGTCAGATCCTGGTACAACAACTCTTCAATAAAGTCAACCCTCAAAAATTACAGTTTCTTACTGTGGTATTGACGTGTCAAAGTCCTAGGTCAGCTTTAACCTTTCGCATGCCGTGTTCCGGATCCGCCCAGGACGGTTCCAACATACAACTTGAACTTCGAGGTCATTTTTGACATCGGGATACGAGAGGTTAAGTATTAAAAGGGTGCCATCTGATAAACAGAAGAATGTTAATGAGTACCATAACATAAATGTTACATGGTCATGTCATTACATGGTCATTAAATTGCCTAGGCGTCCTTGACCTTTACTATCCAATTGCTGTTAGATGCGAGGAAGTATAAACAACAGGAATGACACTTTTCTCGTTTAAAAATGTATGCTTATTAATTTTACTAAACGGGAAATTCTTATCATCGCGTAAAATGTATAATATTAACTTTTTTTTACCAAGGATGTCGTGATACATCCGAAATCTTAATGAGATAAATTAATTGAATAATACGCGACTAAATCTAATTTAATAAATATAATGTGGGAAAATCGCGAAAGTTTAAATCAATATAAATACTAACATTACCTTTAATTCTTCTAGAACGTCATCATTAACTTCAAGTGCAGCCATTACTATTTCTAATGATGATTATAACTAAATATCAAATGTTTCTATTTTAATCTCAACAAGAGGTATATCCTAATAATACTTCTATGTAATATTATAAATGTTAAAGTTTGGAAGTTTGTCATTGTTACTCAATGAAGCAAGAAACCGCAAGCGTAATTACAATAAATTTAATAACAAAATGATCATCACACGATAACTTTATCCCGAAAATCATCACTCAAATTATAGTGAATTTCATTGATAAAAAATCAATTTGGATATGCGCCCGTGAAAGATACTCATTATCTGTCAGTTGGCGGTCGTTGACCCGGCGTGCACGCACTAACGATAAAGATTATATAAGTAATACAAATTTATCTATTTGAAGGTAATACAAATAATTCTGGCTCTAAAAATATATGGTCCTAATTACAACGCATAAAATATCATGAAACTACTGCCTAGTGAGAGGGGTATCTACCAACGTGTACACAAAATCCACTTTCCAATTTATATTCCGACACTTTTCACAAAGGACAACGCAAAGTCAAGGAGACACGTGATGCCATCACACTATCCAAAGGTTGACTGGCAAGTGGGACTGGGCCTGACTGACTAAAATGACAATGACAACTATGATAAAATAAAAATACCAAGTCACGCTCCCCGTTACCTAAAGTTCAAAATATTGCACCACCTTTTTCTTCTGAGGTCGGTACAGTTAAGATGCTCTGAGAAGCAGAAGAGCAGAGCAGAGCTTAAATAGATTAGATATAGGTATCTAATCTATTTACCTTCAGTGTAGTTAGTAATTAGTTACAGTTAGTAAATAATAATAGTCCATCTCTTTCATTCCGTGCACATTCTGCCAAAATATTTTGTACGTCTTCAACAGAACCGCAAAGTTGGCAATTTGGGGATGGTTCTTTTTTCATCAAGCAAGCAATTTTTTTTGACGGGATATGCCCGGAACGCAATCTTAAACCTATCTTAATTAACTATCTACTTAAATTACTGTTCCATTCTGGCAAATATGCGAGTGCAAGAGGGACAAATGCTTTATGTCCGACATAAAACTTAGTGTGCTAGGGGGTGAGATGGTTAGTGAGTAGTGTTGCCAACTTGTGTGCACTGATTTGCGGTAAATTTATTTTAGATTTGCGAGACAAGCCTAAAAAAGCGTGACTGACGCGGCCTATAACTTACCCTGATGTCATCATAGGTCTTACGTACTCCATGCTTCGTGTAAATATATGCCTTTTTCGCCTGCTGGTACCTCCTCATATTTTTTCTAAATATTTTTATTCCCCAAAGTCCCTTTTAGTTTGCGCATTACATCTTACTAGTAACACATTTTTCTGTTGGTGTGCAGTTCAATGGGATAGTGCTAAGATAATATTCTTCGAAAGACTATCAGATTATCAATTTATCAATTACGTACTGATTTCATGTTCATGACCATCATATTTGATTCCATCATAAACAGATAAAATTCTTATAAAATGATTATGTTTTTTTTTTTCTAATTTTGGAGCACATTCGTGACGTTATTGAATGAAATGCAAAATTCGAAATGCGTAAGAAAAATAAAGAGGATATTTTTAAAATAGGTATTTAGTTATAGTAGGTATTATATGTCAAATTTGACCAACTTCTCAAATCGGGTTAAAACAGTACACGTGTACAAAGTTGATTATTGTCTGTACCGCCATCCCTCCTTCGTGATGGCATTTCGTCGGCCTTGCCGTGTCAAAATGTCCTCCTCTACGAAGCTGGACTTGCAGATCTGCACGATACTGTTCTCCTCAAAAGTTACGATGGCATTTTGAATGAATGCCAACCACTCGTTGACTACGACTTGCAACGAAGCCATAGCAACAAACAGGCGGCGGCTAAAACCGCGCTACTCGCGAATTAAAAATTCGTAAAGAGCACTGCGGCGCGACTATTACCGACCGCGCATCGCACCATACTAATCCATACTAATGGATTAGTGCAGATAAATGCGAAAGCGTGTCTGTCTGTTACCTCTTCACGCCTAAACCGCTGAACCGATTGAGATGAAATTTGGTATGGAGATAGTTTGAATCACGGGGAAGGACATAGGATAGTTTTTATCCCGGAAATCATACCCTGGGGGGGGGGGGGGGGTGAAATGGGGGATGAAAGTTGGTATTGAGCTGCGATATAAACGAGTTCCACGCGGACGGAGTCGCGGGCAGAAGCTGCAAAATAAATAAATATGTAGTGTGTCACCTGGAATATCTTGGCGAGGTACTCGCGGCAGGCGGGCACCTTTTGGAGCACGGAGCAGGAGCTCATCTGCTCCTTGAGGAAGCTGGGCGTCAGGTACTGGCAGCGGACCGCTTGCAGGATGTGCTCCATGCGCGGCCGCCGCCTGTCCTCGTCGTACTTCACCTGCAAACGGGATCATTATCATCTTCATTCTAGCAAAAAGACGGACACGTGCCACATAAGTTTGCGTCTCAGCACGGCTAGCACGACTTACAGCGCGAGAAGAGACAAATCGGCGCGACTAGGTGCTTTTTCGCTCATTAACATAGCATGACTTGGAGCGAGTGACAAGGCGAAACGACTTGGACTCTCCTTCAAACGTCATGACGTCGAAATGACAGCAACTCGTGACTTTACACGAAATTGGTAGCGTACCTTCCCGTTTCGCGACAAATGTTCACGCGTCTTTACATCATTTGGGGAGGTGTTTGTCTTCGAGCTATTGAGCTTGCGATTAAGTGGCGACAAGAGCTTGCAACTTTGTGCATTATTTTGGAAACAAAACGAAACGTAAGTTAAAACAACACCTTATTAAACGTTCTACGACCATTTTTCTGCGTTATTTTCACCAATATAAACATATATACCATAATTAATACGATTAACGGTTTTCAGGTTGGCATTGTTCTTCATTATTAACAAGGAAAGGCGCGCGAGATGTTGAATTTGCGGCGCGTGTTTCAAGTCGCAGTCCGAAGTTATGCTACAGAATTATGGCGCGAGCGAGAAATCTGACAGCTGCGACTTAGCTATCTCGAGTCGTTCTCGCTATCGCTTCGCTTAGTCATGCTAGCCGTGCAGAAGTCGCCTCTAGCACCCCCCTCGATCCCCTTTGACACCTCTACGACGCTACTAGTAGCTAATCACAGATGCAAACTTACGTGGCGCGTACTGTAATCTGTTATAGGTCGTTAGCAATGCGAGATAAGATGGCGTGTTGACAGTGCTAATGTCCCACTCATATCATAACATAATCCGCCTTGCAATGAAATGCAATGCAATGATTGAAAAAAATGCAATGAAAGCAATAATGACGAAGTCTGCGATGAACAGGGAAACAGCGATACTAGCAGAGGATGTTCACTGCAGATGCAATCGCTTTAACTGGAATAACACCGCAGAGAGCCATACTTAGTAAATACATTGCGGACTAAAGCTTTCATTCGTTTTATCTTACTCTTGAAGTGTGGCGTGATGATAAAGTCTTTAAAGTGATAATCTGATCTATAGCAACACGCTTGACAGTTCATCCTTACGTCCTTAAGTCAAGTCATAAGTCATACAACTCACCCAACTAATGACGGCATTGTAGACCTCACATTCCTCTCGGACGTTGAGTTCATCTTTCCGCACCAGCGAAATCAGCTCCGATGGCGTTAGCTGTAGAAACTCCTCCTCTTGGCATACCTGACAAAGTAACACTTAATAAAAACAAGGCACTTTACAGATGTCTTATGTCATGGAAACGTATTGAGTCTTACCTATTAGTCAAAAGAATAATTTTGTGTGTAAGATTGAATGAATCTTACACACAAAATACAAGGTAGAATGGGACCGCAGCCACTCCCTAGCAGGAGAAACTTGGTGAATAGTGCTCAGTCGTACCTTAGTGAAGTGCCTCTTGATAAACAGGTTGGCATTTTACTTGAGCTCAGCACACCTAGCAGGAAACGCAACACGTCTAGTTCTCATTCGGTACCACCTGAGCGCTGGCCTCACGTCCACAACAGTATTACCTCAATGAAGTGCCTCTCGATGAACTGGTTGGCCTTCTACTTCAGCTACGCACGCCTCGATCACGTTCAGTAACTGCTGAGCGCTGATCCTGTGTTCAAAACACCCCAGCTGCCGCTGTAGGAACGCACAGCATGCCTCGATCACGTTCGATACCTGCCAATCCCTGGCCTCGTGCTCACAACAGTAGTGTACCTCGGTGAAGTGCCTCTCGATGAACTGGTTGGCCTTCTGCTTGAGCTCGACAGAGCCGTGCTGCTCAGCGAAGTTGGCGATGCCGATCGCGTTCGAGGGCCCCAGCTGTCGCTCCAGGAACGCGCAGCACGCCTCGATCACGTTCGATACCTGCCAAGCCCTGGCCTCGTGCTCACAACAGTAGTGTACCTCGGTGAAGTGCCTCTCGATGAACTGGTTGGCCTTCTGCTTGAGCTCGACACAGCCGTGTTGCTCAGCGAAGTTGGCGATGCCGATCGCGTTCGAGGGCCCCAGCTGTCGCTCCAGGAACGCGCAGCACGCCTCGATCACGTTCGATACCTGCCAAGCCCTGGCCTCGTGCTCACAACAGTAGTGTACCTCGGTGAAGTGCCTCTCGATGAACTGGTTGGCCTTCTGCTTGAGCTCGACACAGCCGTGCTGCTCAGCGAAGTTGGCGATGCCGATCGCGTTCGAGGGCCCCAGCTGTCGCTCCAGGAACGCGCAGCACGCCTCGATCACGTTCGATATCTGCCGACCACTGATTTTATGTTCATAACCACCAATTACTAGCGTACATTTTTTACTATTACTGGTTCACTCCGCGATTACCTACGTCGCCACTTTTGAACTTTATTTCTTTTAGGACACAAGACATTCAAAGTGTTATCGATGTAGTTTTGGAAAAATATGATTCTCACAGATACCCGGACTGTAAGATAAGTAACTACTACTTCTTGTCGTATCCTGAATGAATAGCCGATATGGTAAGGAATATATGAAGGGTATCTAGTAACTTTTTCGATTTTTATCTCAAAAAATAGGCTACATTAACATTACAAGACTGAAAAAATATTACGATTCATGTTCGTTCCGTATTAAGTTGCAAAAATTCGCACCAATTTGACGCCATGCCTTAATAATGCCTTAATTTTTTTTAACAATAACATGCAAAAAGTGCCAACGTCATCCTGACTTATTCTGATATTCTTTCAATTTGTTGAGATATGCGCTTATCTATGTGTTGTATTTATAATAATAACTACGTAAAGATAACAAATCATAAGCAAATAAAAATGTGAAGCTTATGAATACCCATGACAAGCCAAGTACCTACCTATTACAAAAAACCTATCCTGAAGAAACTACACAATAAAACCCAAAGCATTACCTCAGTCTTATTTATTTGACAAAGCTCGATTGTTCGAAAAGGTTAACGCCTTTTTCGGTAGCTAAGAAGGGTTCAATATTCACTGTCATAAAATTAGTTGTCACATTTTTTTATTTATATGTATGTTTTATGAAATAAACGGTCATAAAAAGTATATTAATACTTGTTAGTTAAGTACAGATCAGACCTATAATTTCCAATATGTATCACAAATTATAGCAAAAACATAATTTAAAAAAGATAACATACATAGTTGCAGTTATTAGTTGCTACAAGTAAAAATAGAAAATGACAAAGAAAAAAGATTATTACGTTAATGTTGTATTAAACGCACAATTTGTATGAATAAGGCAAGATTAAGACAAGATAAGATTAAGGGATAGGTTCGCTTTTGTACAGATCATTATACTAACGTTTTGTATTCATAATCATCACTCGTCATATTTTTTTTTCGTCTAACTTTTTTGTTCCTAAATTTCACTGTCACTTCACAGTCATAATGTATACAGATTCGCCGCGTATAGATTCCAAAAAAATAACCTTAAAATTGCCATTGAAGTCATGCCCATGCCCTTGCCAGACAAAGAATGAATTACTTTGGTAACGGCTATCCGCAACCAAAGGAATTCAAGGTACTCCCGCTCAGCTGCATCATCCGCTTTGTGGAAATGATGGAGCGAAGCTGGGAGTAGACATAAGGAGAGGGCAAATGCACAAAAGATCCCACTGGGTCGAAGTGCATCCGAAGGGGCCCTCATCTAGATAAGATAAGATAAGATAAGCCATTGAAGTGAAAAAAAGTACCGACACTGGCAAACTTACACTCTTCCAAATGATGGACGTAGCTAGTTTTTAGCTAAAAACTACGCTACGTTACGCTACGCGCTACGTTATTTATTTTGGAATATAGATTCCATTTCGTATATAGATACGGCGTCAAGTATAGTTAGCGGAAGGCGCGGCGTCACAAGGTGGACTGATGACCTGGTATAGGTCGGGGGAGACCGCTGGATGCGGGTATCGCGGCCGGTCACTTTGGCACTCTTTAGAGGAGGCCTATGTCCGGCAATGGACGTCTTGCGGCTGATATGATGATGATGATAATTTTTGGTTTTGAAAGCAGGGGATTTTTTGGACTAGAACAAGTACCTGGAACATGGTGGCGGCAGGCAGCAGCTGGCAAACGGTGACCTCAGTGATGCGCACCTTCCCCGTGTACATGAAGTAGACCAGCCACGCCATCGCGGACGGACACACGCCCTGCAGTCGCACGCGAGACATCTCGCACTCCTTCAGCCCGCTGGTGAACATGGCCTGATAACAAAATAACACCATTTATATTAACAGACTGCAAAAAAGGAGGATTTAGTCGGAATCTTTTTATGTATGTTTGCTTTGATTATAGAAAGGAGGAAAGGAGAGATTATAGAAAGGGTATCCGTATCCTTCCGAGGTGAAAATCTTGGAAAATTATGTTTTTGTTGGCAAGGGTATCCTTCCGAGGTGGCAATCTTGGAAAATTATTTTTTGGTTAGGAAGGCTATCCTTTCGAGGTTGCAATCTTAGAAAATTATTTTTTTGTTAGAAATGGTAAATAATGGTCTTGGAAAATTATTTTTCGGTTAGGAAGGCTTTCCTTTCGAGTTTGCAATCTTGGAATTTTTTTTTGTTGTTACAACACCTAATGCAAACGTTAAACGAACTCTTTCTCTGCGCATGACGTATATGTTTTGCGCAGAGAAAGAGTCGCAAATCGGTCGCAATTTTTTTTTTTGTTAGAAAGGGTATCCGTATCCTTCCGAGGTGAAAATCTTGGAAAATTATGTTTTTGTTAGCAAGGGTATCCTTCCGAGGTCGCAATCTTGGAAAATAATTGTTTTGTTACAAATGGTTTCCTTCCGAGGTGGCAATCTTGGAAAAATATTCATTATTAAATATATATAATTAATTAGAAAATATTGAAAAAAGAAAAAATATATTTGAAAACTTTAGCAGCGTTTTTACTTACTTCATATCACTTCATCTACTTAATGAAATGTATGGTAGAGCATGAGAATTTAGTAGTATACGTCCTTTTTTATGCAATAAAAATTAAATAAATAAATATCCAATTTTATATTGTAACAATATTTGCCTGCATCTATTCAGCATGAGCTCGCAAAAATGTCTAGGTATCTCGTAGGTATTTCAGAGAAAGAGAAAGAAGCAAATTGGGAACGAGAGAAGAAGAAGAGAGCTAATTTGCGAAGAAATTGAATGTAGATGGTTGATGATGTTGATATTATGACATTGATAGACGATAACAACGATGACATGCGTTTCGTTACTTCCGTTCGCGCTTGCGTACCGTAAATAAATAAAGTTGACGTCAATTATAGGTACACAGTTTTGGTCTTATTGTCAAATCGTGAACATCTTTAACGTAGACCGTACAAACTGAAAGAGCGTCCGTTCGAAATCCACGTAACACATATTCGAAATAACAATATTCGTTCAACAATACGACGACGGCCTATTTGGAACAACTGCAATTTACCCAACTATTCATTTAATCTCAATTAAAACATTGCTAGTTGTTAATTTTGTACCTAACAATGTACTTGCTGACGTAACCGTTACAATTACTTGCGGCTTTTGTAATTGTAAGTATCTATCTTTGATACCCGGCCCATATTTCCTTAACTGATGGTAATAGCATAAACAAGTGAATGCGACCAAACGGCCATTCTATCAGTTTTTAGGTCCTTTATACTTTCTTATGACACGTCAATAGTAAACAAGTGTAAGGCTTTCTAGATGATAAGCGGTTATCGTAGCTTACGGACGTGAGCAACCATAGGGCATCGCGCGAGGGTTCCGTAGTTACACGCGGTCGAATGCGGAAAGCGATACCACGGCGCCCCTCACTTAAGACGGAGCTCGAACTCGTTGGGGTTTTAGACGGTAGTCCCACTAGTCCCAGGCTTCTGCCGCGGTTAGTCCGTCATACCCGCCCTGCCCCCCTCCTCATGACAGGCGGGATGCGTAAAGGCATTGCCCAAACGTAAAAAAAAGAATAGGGTTCCTTAGTTGCCCGTCCGTCACATTGTGCGGACTTAAAGAGAGACTTCTATTTACTACCTATTTTATATTTTACACAAGAAACGTTAATCTAATCAAAGTAATTTTCAATGGAATTTGGTACGAAACTACTTAAGTTGATCCTAGTTTAAAAACATGAAGTTAAATTTATGCAAACCTACTGAATCAGTAGAAATAATTAATTTCGTATTGACCAGTAACGTCTGCAAACAATAATAATAATGAAATATATAAATTTTCGTGTACAGACGTTTCAAATTCTTGTCAATTACAGTTTATTCAAAAAAAGAAGAGATTCTAGTAGATGGCCCATGAAAGAAGGCTCATAAACCCTACATTTGGCGGGCCCGTAAAATTGTATTTTTTTAAAAAGAAACCCAGTCGACGTATCCATAGCAACTAGCGACAGGAATGTGAGTAATGCATTCAAATAGGTTATGTCATGACTTGCAATTTTATAGTCACGTAGCCGGCTAGGCCTGGTCACCTTGAAGACCTTCAAAATTCGTGTATTTGCTCACGAAAGTCAACTTATCGTAGGTATCTAGTTCGCTTTATCAAAATCCTCTAGCTCAGTGTTTTTAAATCTTTTTCATTCCGCGGCCCCCTTAGTACGGAAAAATATATTTTCTCAAACATGCAATGAAATGTCGTCGTTACGTGCGTCATAAGTCATAACAGGCTTCGAAGTATCACATTTCGGGCGGAACAATTCGAGAGAACTGTAACGCAATTTCATACAAAATTGAAGGCCTAGGCCGGGAAGTAATTTTTTAAATTTTTAACTTAAATATGGCGTCTGTGTTCATGAACAGGCTAAACAGCTGAATTATATTTTTTATTTTTTTTTCTAGTTGCTCAATGGTTATTGGACCAAAATTTATCCGCGGTAATGCCTATTACACACGAACTGATTTAAGAATAGAAATCTGTATGATTCAATATGTTGATGAATAAATTTAAAATATTGTCTATTTGTAAGTCACCAGAGACCATAGACAATATTTAAAATCCTCTGCATTTATTTTAATTGTTATAGAAATTAAGATTCTCATTATCAGTTTGTGTGTAATGGCCCTAATAGTCGTCCGTATTACGCGCGTGCAGTGTTCGAATAGACCTATTCGAAAGCTACACCCGCGTAATACGGACGACTTCCGTAAAAAAAACTTTATGGAGGGATTGGAGGGAAAATGAAGTCTTTCTTTTGTCGTGTAGCTGGATTTTATATTTGTGGTTGATATTTATAAATAAAATTTCAAAATGAGTTCCGATGATAACAGCGACGAAGAAACTAATTGTACTCCGCCGGAATTGAGGGCGGAGGCTGAATTAGCCATGAATAACTTGTTGCCGCCAAAATTGAAGGGAAAGTACATAAATACAGGTTGGTTTTTTGAGTGGTGATATTTCTTATTTCATTGCATATGTTTGAGAAAAGCACTATACATGCCTAGCCGTGAAAAGGGCTTGCCGGCTTCGTATCACTATCCGGCCTCCCTACGGTCGGCCGTCTATACCTACGCACCCGGCAAGCCCTTCTTTCCCGGCGGCTGCAGTAATGTACTATTAAATTAAAGAACAGCGTAAAGTGGAGACTCTACGCTGTTCTTCAATCATATTGTTTGTTGTATAATAACAAATGCCTAAATCATCTTTTGCTTTAAAAATACGAGTAGCAGCGACCTCTTTGGGGTTTCGACGACTCACAGTTTGAAAAACACTGTTCTAGCTAGTAGCCAAGTACACCCAAGAAAAAAATACAATTAGACTTGAATCAACTATGGTAGGACATAGAGTAAAGCTAAAAAACATTACAGTACGAGTATAACTTAAATTCCTTCTCATCTTTATGGCACTCCCCCGGTTGCATCCCAAATAAGCCCGAAATCCAATCGGCTACCTAATTCCAAAAATTGGCATACTAGGCACTAGATTTAGCTTGAGCGACAACTACACTAGAGATAAAATTACGCTATTGTGTGTTAGATACGTTCCAACTTAGAATGAAAACTTATTATAGTGGGAAGAAAGCATATGAAATACTCCATCCTCCATATTTAAATCTACAATTGCCAGAAGTGGCGCTGAGTTATTATTCTGCTCTACATGTAAACAAGCAATTTAAAACAGCTGTTTATGCTGTGAACGTAATCTAACAAGCCTACGTTTTTCGTATGGGAAAGGCATTATATCTTGTTCATTGACGACTGACGTACAACGCCCTTGGATTGAACTTAAAGAAGGGATCTCATTTATGTTTTTTTTTACTTTCCCAGTATACACACACATGGCAGGACATGGACATGTGCTAAATAACTAAATATTTTCAACTTATATTACTACATTATTAAAAAAAATGTGAAAACTTGAATATTTTGACATATCGAATCGAATAGCGAGAAGTAAACTATTTCACTTGCAAATTAGCGCGTGAGAACTTATTGTGTCGGCCGAACGGGTAAGCGCCGCAGATTGCATGGCGTTTACGAGTACGTCGAGTACTACGGCATCGGACCCCTCCTCCCCCCCTACGCCACCAAGCCTCGTTCCGAATGTCTCACCTAAACGGTCACGTGACCCATCGAAAATGTAAATATGAGGCGAGTTTAACAATTTTTCCCTATCCCAAAAAGTGCACAGCGCCGCTAAAGTTTTCACTTAAAAAAATGGTATAATCGAGTGTAGTATAGGAGTTGTAATGGCTACCTTCTGTCTCCACAGCTCACCTTGAAGTAAGGGCTCCCGGCGGCCAGCACGACCTTGTGCACGTGGAACAGCTCGCTGCCCACCTCCAACACCACGTCTGTGAGCATGTGGTGAGAGCGCATCGTGAACATCATCTGCAAAAAAATCGTACACCACTATATCACTTCTTAGCTACTTTTATATAGGACGATATGAAATAAAACCTACGGTAAAGAAGGAAGAAGTTCCACTGCAATATCTTTATATTACCCAGGCCCCTACTTCACAACTCGACAATTGTCTCCTGACAACGACAATTCTCCGTAGATTGCTGGATCCACAAGTAACCTAGCAACCAACCTTAACTAATAGAACAAGCAATGTATGGCGAATTGTCAGTGTCAGGTGACAATGGTCAAGTTGGTGAAATATGGGCCTGAAATAAAAAAAACTTGCCCGTCTAACGACAATTTCCTAATTATAAAGCCCGCAGCAAACGTCATATGTGACGACAATAAACGCCACGTGCACTACTTTGATTTTCAAATTTTTATCTACGATTCGATGAGTGACTGGCAGGTTTCTGCTTTATTTTTAATCATTCAATATAAATAAATGCTGGTATCTCAAGGGCATGAATCGTTGTAAAAGGGAACGGTCGTACCATGTTTGAAACATGATGGGTACTAGGTACTTTGCAAATTGTAATGCAGTGAATTTGCACGATTTGAGAAGTGCCATGATACTATCCTATTAAAGAAAATGCCATCCTAATAAATCATTGCTAACCCAAAAATAGTAAAATAATTTCATAAATTCGACGGAGCCCCGCTTTCGTGTCTGGGACTCAGTCTCCCGCCCTCCACTCGGGCACCCGCCAGAAACTCGCTTCGTCGGCCCTTCGTTTCAGGTGAGGAGTGCGCACTCGACCTACTTTTTCCACCCCCTCCTTCTCCTCCTCCTCCTCCTAAGCTTCAGGCTCCGCGGGCTTTTATATACACTCTAGGGGTAGGACAGACAAGACCACGTGGAAGTGGGGTGCGCTGATTCGGGTTTTGGGAGCGCTTGTAAATTTGGCATCATTATACTTTATTTGGTAATAGCATACATTTTATGGCAATCATAGTGGAGCATTAAGGTAGAAGAAGAAATATTGTATTCGGTATCCGATCATTTCATAAAAAAACGTTTCACAAATATTCATTTTATAAACAACGTTTGGCAAACTAACGATTCACAAATTAGTCGTGTCATAAAATATTGTTTTACAAAGAGTTCATAAGACAAATCATTTAATTGAAAAAACTTCATATTATAAAATCATTATTTGAAAAATTACTCATTTATAAGTAACGTTTGGTAAAATAATGTTTAAGATAATGCATTGTTTGGTAAATACCTTATTTAATAAATCATTGATCGTCTTCACAAAATTGTAAACCACAAGTTGTATAATTCTATACAGGTATTGTGTAAGTCTGTATGAGCTGACGGATAAGTCTAAAAGTGTTTAGCAAGTAAATTATCATTCCAAGCCTAAAAAAATTACTTTTAGGTCTTAAAATGTACTGACATAACAGGTGGATTACCTATCTATTCTACTTTAAGGCAGGTCAGTGTAGGTGCGACGACGAGCGAAGCGAGGACGAGTGTTAGGAGAAACCGCAACCGTACAGTGTGCGAGCCGAGCGAGCGAAGCGAGCGTGCCGCGGAAGCGGCCGGCGAAGCGCCAAACCAGATTTATGTTTAAATACTATACTTTTTATGAATTTAGTACAGGAATGTTTCTCGGCCAGTCCGCTAGTTAGATACCGTGATATGACAGATATTTACTTTTATGAAACAATCATTTATCAATCGACGATTTGTAAAATGACCTATTTTATAATCGATTTATTTGGTAAATGATCATTTTTAAAATGACAATTTAACATTCAATGTTTTTTTTAAGTGTAACATTTGCTAAATGAATATTTGTGAAATAAATATTTATAGTATAAGCATTTTGAGGAATGATAGGTTTGTGAAATGAATAGTTTGTGAATCGTTGTTTATGAAATGATCATTTATGAAACGTTTTTTATGAAATGATGGTGAACCATTGTATTCATTTGCTCCCTAAGATTTGATGATCATTTACAAAATTTGGTCAGCGAATACATTTTAATGTGCAGTCGTTACTAAAACAGCTAGTACTATTGTAATGGTTGAATTTTTTTTTTGGCGTTTAGTATATATTTTTGGTAGGAGAGCTTAGGGTATCAAAGTATTTTTTGTGGTCATTATATTTAACCCCTTTTGAAAAGAAGAAGAGGGTTTATATGCAGCAGAAACACACTTTTTTTTTTTCGACAAATTGGAAGAAACGTTTTTATACTTGCGCAAACCAAATATTATGAACCTAAGAGACAGATTTTGAGGCGCTCCAGTTTTTCAAGCTGGTCCTTAAACATCTGCATAATCTAGAATGGGACGATCGAGAAATTGAGCTAGCGCAATTTTAATGACTAGTGGCAAAAAGTTACGAAGTCGACAAAGAGAACCGATCGAAGCAAACATCCTTCTGTTGACCTCGCTCACCTGAGGTAGCCAAGGCAATGTATGATCAATTAAGATTTATGCTTATAAATATAAATATCCAAAAAGTTGAGTCAAAGGCGGACCTCGCTGGTGGTAGCCGAAACGATTCATGCTAATTGACACAGAAGTATGACGTCACAATTTGGTATTTGTACTAGTCGTTGTATGGAAAATCAAGGGAAGTGCTGTTTCGGTCGCGGAATACTGCGTTTAGTTTAGGTCCATAGTTGTCATAAAACTTTGTTTCTCTAAAAGCGTATGGGTTCTTTTGGTAGTTTAAAATTTACTCTTGGAAAATAAAAAAAACAAATAATTTTATGGTTAACATTTAGCAACACTTCTTTATCAATTTTAACATGAGGAAACTACCCTATTATTTTACCAACAGTATACACCTTAAGATGTACCTACTTTATTAAATCCTGTCGGCTTGCCTGAGTACTCTTATTATTCTAAATACGGAAAACTCGTACGATCGACGCCAAAATCTGTTTATAGTTTTGCACCATCTTCCTTTGTATTAAGTCGAAATATGTACACATATTTTTGACGCCGACTATCATAATTAATTGCTAACATAACCACATTGCATAATAGCATTATTTTTATAAATTTATTATGTATTTCTCGTTTTTCATTATTGTAAACAGAGCGCGTCACGACGTAAAACATGCAAGTCATCCTAGCTTGCGATAATCGTGTATATACATGTATACCTACCTATTATCATTCGCCACGCGCATATGTAGCTCAGAACAATATTTTAATTCATTACTCGGGGTAATTCGTTCATGTCCCGATTTTTCCTGCGCCTCAGATATTTATATTTAACAAATATCCCTTTTGTTTTTTTTCCTGGACTTAGAGACTTAGTTCGCTAATCGCTTCGCACGGCCGTACAAAATAATATTTTTTACCCTAAAAAAAATTGGTACCTAGCGCGAATCTAAGCTATGTATATATCTAGAAAAAAGTCCGTATACTCACGTTGTGTTTACCCAACGTTCAATGCCGTAGAGAAAGGCCTTTAACGGACTTACGTCGAATGCAAGTATGTATTTATTTGACACGCATGATTTGGTTAGGTTAGGTTAGTCTTTATTTGTGGGAGTGACATAAATGTTGAAGTAAACAGACAGGTTTTTAGTATGTAGTAGGTAATTAACGTAAATTAATACGTTAATTACTTGTTATTTTAGTTTACTCATGCTTCTTATGAATACGAATGGCCAATTTTGTATGGAGAAAAACCTAAGAAAACCTGGATTACTCCTTCTTCAAGGTTAAGTCACTCAAACATGTTATAACTAGGGATATTTCTAATGCCATGTCATGATGTGTTTGACCTTTTCGAACTGCATTTTTTAGGGTTCCGTAGTCAACAAGGAACCCTTATAGTTTCGCCATTTCAGCTTGGCTTCGCTCAGTAACCCTTACTACTAGAAAACTGTAACTCGGCATGGATATTATAAATCAGTCACGCCGACACAACAGTAGAATAAATTCTTGAAAACACATTTTTTTTGGCTACCTCCTCTACAAATTTTAAATGAAAGGAAAAATCTAAAATTTTTATGCTCCGAGAAAAAAAAATTAATCGAGCGAAAATTAATTTAGTATGGGGTAGCGCGTCGTTACTGACGATTTCTCAATGTAATTTGAGACGTTGGTGCCGTTAAGAAGCCTAAGTCTTCTGGTAGAAGTCGCTACACGCCACCCTAAGGCGTTGTATGAAGGAACTGATTGAGGGATTTGGTGCCCGAACCGGATTGTTCCGATAGCTCAGTTGGTTAGTAGCGACGGGCCATGAATGCACAGGCATTCACAGGGTCGCCGGTTCGAATCCGGGTCGGAGCATTAAATTTTTAGATTTTTCCTTTCATTTCAAATTTATAACTTTCGTTAGCAGCGTTATACTGCTTAAAGCAAAAATTAATTTACCTCCCCTACACCTAAAGTGGGGATGTCATTTGTTTTTCTCGTTAAACCCATAGTGTGGAGTATGGTTCGATAGCTTGTTAAAAATGTTATGGGGTTTTCACAACCATTTTTCAACTCAGTGATTCGTTTGCGAGATATTGGGCTTTAAAGCCCTAATTTTTGTTCGTGTCCCTCATCCCTGCCCTTTTGCAGACTAAATGGTTACTACTGGGGATTTGAAAAAACTCGTGGCAGTAGTACTAATACTTATAATGAATTAAAAAGGAAAACTATCACGGCTAAGTAGGCATAAATAATTACCGAGTAATAGGCGACCAACTTAAAATGTACTTAGAAAGGCCAACGTTCGTATAAATTAAAGTTGGAGCGCGCGTGTCGATCTAAGACAGACAGACAGAGTTGCCTAACTACCTACGCAGGCTCATACGTGAGAGGAGGCCTGTGCCCAGCAGTGGGACGTATATAGGCTGATGATGTGATGTGATGTGACATTTTAATGTCAATTTTAAGGTAATTTATTGGATTCTAATTATGGTTGAAGTATAGTACCAAACCTAACCAAAAGGTCACCGACATCATCGCACCCGGTGCCGATGTCGCCCTGCAACTTCGCCTTGTAGTGGAACTGAGTGCAGCAGGTTGTATGATGGACTCGCTGTCTCACCTTCATGAAGTCGGAGATGTAGTTGCCCATGCAGAAGGTCATGTCGCCGACATCGTTGCACCCGGCACCCAGGTCGCCATGTAACGTCGCCTTGTAGTCGAACTGAGTGCAGCAGGTTGTATGGACTCGCTGTCTCACCTTCATGAAGTCGGAGATGTAGTTGCCCATGCAGAATGTCATGTCGCCGACATCTTTGCACCCGGCACCCAAGTCGCCATGTAACGTCGCCTCGTAGTTGAACTGAGTGCAGCAGGTTGTGACTCGCTGTCTCACCTTCATGAAGTCGGAGATGTAGTTGCCCATGCAGAATGTCACGTCGCCGACATCGTTGCACCCGGCACCCAGGTCGCCATGTAACGTCGCCTCGTAGTTGAACTGAGTGCAGCAGGTTGTGACTCGCTGTCTCACCTTCATGAAGTCGGAGATGTAGTTGCCCATGCAGAATGTCATGTCGCCGACATCGTTGCACCCGGCACCCAGGTCGCCATGTAACGTCGCGTCGTAGTTGAACGGCGGCATGTCGTCCAGCATGTTGCTGCGCCCCGCCCCCTCCATGTCTGCTTCCATGTCTACTGCCTCTGTTACAAATAATAATAATTTAACATGGTTAGCTGGTAGAGAACTCCACTTGGCTATTAATAATTATAACTTGGAAAAGTTGAAAAATCCCCGACATTTTCATTTCAAAGTCCAATATCTCATGAAAAATGGATAAGAACACTCGGGATAAAATTATCTATGACACAAAAAAACCGCATTCAAATCGGTCCATCGGTGACCACAGATTGATACACAAAACACGTTAAACTTATAACACCCCCTCTTTGCGTCGGGGGTTGAAAATAATAATAAATATGTGTGGACAATCTTACACAAGTCGACCTAGTCTCAAACTAAGCAAAGCTATGGGTAGCTCCTAGACGACGATATATATACCTACACAAAAATACCGAAACCGAAAAATACCTAATGTACCTAATTTTGAAGCAGTAGCAAATTTAAAGTTGAAAACAGCCTCTATTATATTTATAGTATATAATGTCCTATCCTACTAGAAATTGGGAACCCAGGCTCCGCTTTGGCACCTCATCTCGAGATTTGGCGTAGGCACCAGTTTTACAAAAGCGACAGCCATCGGACCTGTCAACTCAGAGGGAAAACCATATCATGATTAGACCAGTTTACTTACGATTTTTTCCTTCATCGAAACATACTGTTAAATATGAAACGTCCGAGGGGCTACCGCGAAGTGAAAAATAACTTCGTTCGAATATTGCCGTCTCTGTCGCTCAGACAAGCAAGTGCGACAGAGACGGAGATACACAAACGAAGTTCGTTTTCATTTCCCGGTAGCCCCTCTGATTTTATAAAATTATAAATTAAGGCCGGCTTTTATAAGATACCTTAGCGCTTCTCAAACCAACATTTTGCGTAACTTTTCCTAGATTTATCCGTCTCAAGCAGAGACTGAAAAACCGCAAAAGACCGGTAACCAAAGGTACCGGGTACCGGGTAAAGGTAGCAGGTAGGTCAAATAAAGGTATCAATTGAAAAGGTATCCAACAGTAACGGTACTCGACTAAATAATATTAGGTAAGGTGAAAAACCGCAAGAAACCGGTAACCTAAAATAAAGGTATCAATTGAAAAGGTATCCAACAGTAACGGTAGGTACCAGAATAGTAGTACACTGCAGCCGCCGGGAAAGAAGGGCTTGCCGGGTGAGTAGGTATAGACCGTATGGAGGCCGGATAGTGATACGAAGCCGGCAAGCCCTTTTCACGGCTAGGCATGTATAGTGTTTTTCTCAAACATATGCAATGAAATAAGAAATATCACCACTCAAAAAACCAATCTGTATTTATGTACTTGTCCTTAGATTTTGGCGGCAACAAGTTATTCATGGCTAATTCGGCCTCCACCCTCAATTCCGGCGGAGTACTATTAGTTTCTTCGTCGCTGTTATCATCGGAACTCATTTTGAAATTTTATTTATAAATATCAATCTCAAATATAAAATCCAGCTACACGGCAAAAGACTTTTCATTTTTTTTCCCTCCAATCCCTCCATAATGTTTTTTTTACGGAAGTCGTCCGTATTACGCGTGTGTAGTAGTGTTCGAATAGACCCTATTAGGGCCATTATACACAAACTCATAATGAGAATCTTAATTTCTATAATAATGAAAATAAATGCAGAGGATATAAATAAAATAAATGCAGAGGATTTTAAATATTGTCTATGGTCTTTGGTGACTTACAAATAGACAATATTTTAAATTTATCCATCAACACATTGAATCATACAGATTTCTATTCTTAAATCAGTTCGTGTGTAATAGGCATTACCGCGGATAAATTTTGGTCCAATAACCATTCAGCCACTAGAAAAAAAATAAAAAAATATAACTCAGCTGTTTAGCCTGTTCATGAACACAGACGCCATATTTAGTTTGAAATATAAAAAAAAACTTCCCGGTTGGTTAGGCCTTCAATTTTTTATGAAATTGCTTTACAGTTCTCTCGAATTGTTCCGCCCGAAATGTGATACTTCAAAGCCTGTTATAACGCACGTAACGACGACATTTCATTGCATGTTTGAGAAAATACAATTTAATAGGTACCTTTTCAAAATGGTGCCGCTAAGGTTGACCGTTTCAAGTAAAGGTACCCGCTCGCGTAACATGTAAGTAACATTTGTTATTCAGGAAATTTTCGTAACATTAATAGTACTGACACTATATTCCTGGTAGTAAAAAAAAACTTACTTAGCAAATGAGATACCTATTTGATTTCAAACACGAACGTTCGTTACATCTCGATCTCTGTCACTCGACTCACGCAAGTGCGACGAGGACCTCATGTTTCTAAACATTTTTGTGGTTATAGTGCAGAACCGAATGGCTGGACCCGGTGAAAACCGTTTTTAAAGGTACTTTTATTTAACGGTACCGTTTGTACCGGAATGCAACTTTAACGGTCGGATACCTTTAAAAGACCCGGTGAAAACCGTTTCTATAAGTACCTTTATTTAACGGTACCGTTTGGACGGAAGCTTTTTTGGATACCTTAAGTATTGATACCGGTACTGGAATGCTACTTTAACGGTCGGATACCTTAAAAAAGACCTGGTCATAACCGTTTTTAAAGGTACCTTTTGAGGCCTGGTCTCGTCCGGCTCAAGCCTTGACGCAAAGGAGGATGCTTATTTTTTCTCTGTTTGTCTGTAGTGTTTAGGTATAGCATTGGAAAGTTCGATAATCAATTAAGATAGCATTGTTTTATCCGCCTCATTGTAAAGATATGGACACCAGATACCGAAATGAGGGTGAAAACCCCGGGTTGACATTGACTACAAACTGGTTGAACTTGATCTGTATAATTGGTGCCAGAAGGCCGTTCGTCTGCACTTGAAAGATTATAAATATATTACTTTATGTTTCAGGTCAGAAGAGTTTCTTGATCCCACTAAAAATATTTCATGTGAAGTAATTGTCAAGACTCCCAAGCTAATACCTCATACAGCTTTCAGTACTAAAAAGTTATCATAGGTATATCAGGGTAGCGCCAAGGATCCTACTCAGCACAGCAGCAATATACAACTCTACCAGAACAGACCCAACTTTACAATTTCGACACCTTGGCTAAAAATTGAAGCTTAGATTTTTTCACGAAAGAAACGAAGTAAAGTCTAGTGTACTATCCAACAAAGAAAGAGTTATTACAATGTAACTAGCCAATAAAAAAGGGAGTTGCACTTCGGGAGTGCCGGCAGAAGTGAAAACTTGCGAAAATAATCAGAATTCAAAAAAAAAAAAACGTTTTGAAGCGTAACTCCCGCTTTATGTATTCCGGCAATTGGCAACACTAAATCCTACGATCACGTGACCTCCTACGCTCGTACACTTGGGGCGACTTGGCGAGTTTAACAATTTTACCCCATCCCAAAAAAGTGCACAGCGTCGCTAAAGAAGTTTTCACTTCAATAACCGTACAGTCATAATAGCGATTCAATCGACAGTTCTCACACCTACACGTAGTCTGTTTGACTCCGGCCGTGATAATACATTATTATGCTTTATTAGAGTGCATAAGTATTTAATAGAGTGCTAAGTTTTTATTGTTCGGTTCTGTACATAAAGATACGGATGGATTAAATAAAATTTTACCAAGATATCTATCTTATTTATTTCATACTCAAAAATACTACTAAAATTATAACAGTAACTAACAATACAACTTATACTTAACTAAAATAAATGGTCTCCCCGCGGCATGGTGCCTAAGATGCTGGCGGCATTTCCCCGCTGTATCGCAATACTATATTATATTTAAGTATTTATTTATCTATATAAGTATGTTTATCGTCATTTAGTACCCATAGTACAAGCTTTGCTAAGTTTGGTATTTGTGTAAGATTGTTCCCTATTTTTAACCGACTTCAAAAAAAAGGAGGAGGTTCTCAATTCGGTTGTATTTTTTTTTTTTTTTTTTTTTTTCAATGTTTGTTACCTCAGAACTCCGTCATTGATGAACCGATTCGGAAAATTTTTTTTTTGTTCGTATGTATATACTTCCAGGTGGGTCCCATTTTTTTCAAAATTCAGTTAGATGATGGGATCCATGAGGAATTGAGGGGACTCCTCAATTTTATAAGGCACGCGTGTAGTGATTTTGGTATTTTCTCTTATAACTCGTGTATTTACATCCGGAATCATAAATTTGGTGGCGAGGAATTGATGATGAAGACCACAGATGACTTATCGAATTCCTCAATTATGTACTTAAAAGTGCAAAAGTACGTCACAGGTTCTGATAAGATTCCGTTGAAATAGGAACTAATGAAGTGCCATTGGTGATGATCTTGGGGAATCGATGGAAGTCCTCAAATATTATCGGCCCACATACAGCGATTCGGTTTTTTTCTATAGTAATCAACGCATTTGCTATCGGAAATCAGTTCATGTGGTAAATTGTAAAAAATAGGAAATGTGCTCGTGGCTTGGCGGAGTACTAAATTGAAGTCGGTTAAAACTTCGTTTTTAAAGTAAATTATTTTATGTACATATATATCTACAGAGGCCATTACCAACTTTCGTTGGAGTGAATTAAATAAATTGTGCCCGCATTAGGTTCTGAAATACATAAATATTAAATACCCAACTTATTTTTTAATCTTGCCACAAATTACATCAATCTAAATCTATCCTAAAATTATAAAGAAACAAAAGTCAGTGAGATTGTAAGTTTGGTTAGTGTAAAATTATTTCACTTGTTTATATATTTTATCCCGCGGGTTGGTTGCTTTCTTTGTAATACGGCAATGGCAGCTAGTTACTTTACATACAATAAATGTATAAAACTCTTGGTCTCTAGTTATTTGTTAGTACTGAAAGCATGATTGATTACCTTTCGCCATGCGCAGCAGCTCCATGGGTTCTTTGTCAGCATGAAGTTGCATGATTTTAAAGTTAAGTTAGTTAATTTAATACTTGCACTTATTTAAAACTAGCGGTCCACAAATACTGAGATTCGTGCCACAGATGCACAAAACTTTGGTCTCACTTTCACTTAACACATTAATTAATCTTTGGTTTGAGGTGATAGATTGGTAAAACTCTGCAGTCCTAAGTCCAGATTAGCCTGTAGGCGCCTCGCGATTTCGCGAAACATTTACCCCGTCTCCACAACTGCACTTACAAGTCCACAGCAGCAGAGACCGAAAAATACTGAACTCTGTATTTCGAAAATCTGATATTCGACATACCTACGTACCGACATGACTTTGCAAGAAATAAACAGTCCCGTTTCAAATTTGGCTTTACGGATATCTAATCGACACCACTATAAGCGTATCTACGTTATTAACGAATTAATGCCTGCGACTTTGTTCGCGTAGAACTATGTTGGCTCGATACCGGTGCGTCTATTTAGTGGCGCGCTTACCATATGGGCAAATAGGCAGTAGCAAACTAGCAAAATACCTCCATCACATATATTTTTCTTCTCTATGATAATACTATAATAGTTTTTACGTCACACCTGGCCATAATGCGAGTTTTACTGCACGCTGCGCGTGCGGGAAAACTCGCATTGCGGCCAGGTGAAGACGTAAAATTTTGTACGCAACACGGGCGGTAATTCGTAAAGCCCCAGAGCGCATATTTATGACCCTCACCTTCGGTTCGGGCCACAAACACCTGCGATCTGGGGCATTCACGAATTCACCGCCCTAGTTACGTAATGTACTATTTTAACAGGTTTTTAGGCTCATAATCCTGGGTATTAAATAGAGATGCAACGGATAGTTGTTTGGCCGGATACCGGATACCGGATATTCGGCCTGATCACCACCCGAATATCCGGTATCCGGCCGCCGAATATTCGGCCGGCCAAACGATACCTACGATTTTAGTTTGGCGGCGGGCGCGTCGTGCAGGTTTCAACCTGTTACGTATTTTAGGTTCGCACTGACCGTTTTCTAGGCAAGAAACGAGTTTTGTTAGGTCAGTGTACGGAACTATTTCGTATGCAGTACATGTGCGCCCGCCTATTTGGTGAATAGATGAGTTTTTATTATTTTATTTATTGATTAATACATAATAAGATATACAAAAGATCTTAACATAAAAACCCATTTTAGGCATAACCTAGAGGAGGTTTGTATGCCAATGGGGAGTTCTAGTTTTGATTAACTAAATTAATTAATTTCACTAGGTGCTAAGGACAGGTTTTAGTATTACTATACATTTTTCAAAGTAAAATACCAAACAGAATCACTATTCGGTATCCGGCCGGATAGTGCGCAACTATTCGGTATTCGGCCGGATAGTAAAATAATGGCCGGATAGGCCGGATACCGGATAGCAACCGGATATCCGATGCATCTCTAGTATTAAACACGAGTGTTTTATAACATTACGAACGAGTGTCGTATTTTATGGTTATATCCCGATTAAGAAACGTTGGCACCTTACATCAAGGTGTATGTATGTATGGACATGGCGCATTCTTAAACTAACCGGATTGTACAGTTTTTTTTTTAAATGTATTCTTGCTCGATAAAGCAAATAAAATTCTTTCTGTGAATTAATAAATTATTTCTTCTTGTATATGAAACGAAACGATATAGAACCGTTTTATTTAGTGAAATTATTTGCTTTTGATAACATTTTACATGAATTTGTATTGATTATGAAAATATTTATTTTATGTTGTATTGCTGGCTGTTTAGAGATTTCATCTAAGTCTCGATAAACACCTGAGCGCGCACTGTGCGAACTTCACGAAAAAAAATAGTTGCGCGCCTTTATAGGTAATTTCACAAATATTTGTCAATATTGTTCGGTTATTATTAAAAATGTTGACTTGTTGGTAAATAGAAAAGTGATAAGTAAATAGAATTGGTGCCATCAATAACTAAAGGAAATAACTGAGGAGCCTATGCTTAACATTTTAATTTTACTAAAACGATTTATTCTTCGGAAATATGTTGCAAAACGTCGTATGAAACGCGTGAGCTTCCTCGGCTCTCTTATTACGCTCACCTGTGGCTCGCGTGAACAATTCCGCTTCTGATGTAATTATCAACATACCTCACTTGTATCATGGCACACACTCTCACAGTGTGCATGTGTAAATATTGTCTGTGGACTATGTACGGATTTGCTCAGTGAAGACATATATAAGGTTTTATAAAAAGACTTATCAAACGGCCCTTGTATAATTAATTCTGTGTTAAATGTGTAAAATGTGTTTTAGCTGTGACCGGTGTATAGGTATTGAGCTAGTGTTTTTGCGACGGATTTTGCAAGTTAGCCTTCGATAATAAGGCTAGTTAATCACATAATCACTATCGCCTGGTCAAAATGGTTACCCGAATGCAAGCCCTAAGGCATGTGTTTTGGAAATAATAGAAAATTTTGAAGTAAAACCATTACCTATATTACATTAAGCGGTCAAGCCTATGGAACAGAGTACAAAGGTTGCCTATCTCATATGCCCTGTGGTGCTTATGCAGTTTGTTATATTTCTTCTCATTCTCATTAATATTAGGTGCTCCAAGAATAGAAGGTTTCCTGAAATGCAGTATTGTAATTATCTTCCAATACAATGCAGTAGGCATTATATTAATTTAATTTTTGTTATGATTTATAAATCAATATAAAAATATAAATCAAATATTTGCAGGAAAACAACTTAGTTATTAGTTCTTTTCCTATAATTAAAAATTAATAGTTGGCCTTGACTTGACTTGGTTATCTGATTAGATTTTAAAATGGCAAACTTACCAAGGCATCAGAAACCAAACAAAGCATAACTGGTTAAAGCAAATAATAAAGGACATGAATTAAATTAATATTTTATTGTGCCTTGTGTGCGTTGTGTGATGACGAAGATGCAAGTACAGTAATTAATTGGCCCAACTTGAGTCTGCTAGTTTTTACTGTAGTACCAAAGTTATCACTTAAGTTGATTAAAGTCGTACGGCAACTATAAAACAATAAGGTCAGTCACTTACCTCTGAAGTTTTCGTAGAAAAAGAAGTAAATGCTAAACTCCAATTCTTCAAAGTTGCACACAAACAAGGTACATCGCGTGAACCTTTCAAAACTTTATTATTCACAGGTTATTTAACGTAGTTCATTTCACTTGTGAATATATTTTTATTGTCCTTTAGAGATATTAACTAATGCCCTTTTAAATGGAATGTTCTATAAACAAAATAAATTAAACAATGTATTTTGTAACATATTATTACAGCACTCCCGTGGCATGACGTATATCATCACACAATCAGTCAACTGTCGGAGTCTGACTGACATTTTGATTGACAGTTCACAGGCTCTAAACCATTCAAGCCTACTGGTTAAACGCCGAACCCAATTGTTAATGCACAGCCACCCTCAGGAACGCTTAGCCACTTCTACGCATGGCAACAACGTAGTGGTTATATTCTCTTTGGGCAACATTATCATTAGCTGTCAGTCATCTTGCTTGTCTATCTCTCGACCACAAACCAATAACCCAATCCTTCAAGAATCTACAATGGCAGATGCGAAGCAAGGTATTTATAATCGCTTTATTTGAAATATTCGTATAAATTTCTTATTTCAGAAGATCCTGCCAACAGGAATAACCAAAATTTCAACTGCGTGCCATGATATTTTTGATTGAAAAGCCGCAGAGCTTGTTCCTAAGAGCTAAGGCCATGCTGCAGAGTCAACGTATTTTTTTTGTCCCCATTTCAATTAATTCTAAACCTGACATTCAGTAAGCAATTTTCATACATTTTGGCAACCATCAGTATGACAGTATACTGATCAATCTCTTTCTACGGTGAATATATCAATGTATTTTGTGGCATGGAGTCCATTAGCGACTGGGATGTAAAATACGATAAAATAACTATCAACGTAACGGTTGCTTACTTATTTATGTTACACTGGACTCTTGCTTCGCGAATTTAAATAAAAATATGTGTGTATTTGAAAAGAGGTATGTCATGGCTTATTTTTAATTTTCCCCAGAAATGAACAATGGGACGTCTCAGTCACGGTCAGTCCTGGCGAAGCCTCGCCTTGGCACTTTTGGTTCATCTGGGTTTGGTGCTAGTCCCTTTGGTAGGTATCTACCACATATAACTTACTCACAGAACCACTGCAACTGCTGCTATTTGTTTGTATAGCTGAAATATTGTATATAGCTTGGCACATTCTACTATGGTTCACTATAAAACTGGATACAACAATTTTCATGGCATGGTAACTTTAAGTGGAAGCAAAATAACCATATTGAAGATAAAGAAGTGTGTGGGTTCTTATACCATATCTCTATCTCTTATTATCCATGAAGAAAGATATGTGATCATCGTTTGATTTTGGAGGCTATGTTTCATTCATCAAGGGATGTGCAGTTTTGAATTTGAACATGAGGATTTTTTTTCTGTCAAGATTTTATACTACTGCTTTGCTTTGTGATTGATTTATATTCCCATGCCAAAGCACAGTTTTCTAGTAAGGGTTACTGAGCTAAGCCGAAGACGGACAGGTGGGCGGACATGGGGATACTGTAATGGTCCCTTGTTGACTACAAAACCCTAACTAGGCACCTACAACTTTGCACACTAAATCAAATTTGACGACCGCTTTAGCCTAGTTGGTAGTGACCCTGCCTACGAAGCAAGAGGTCCTGGGTACGAATCCTGGTATGCACATTTATTTGTGTGATGAGCACGAATATTTGTTCCTGAGTCATGGATGTTTTCCATGTATTTAAGTATTTATTTATCTATATAAGTATGTTTATCGTCGTCTAGTACCCATAGTACAAGCTTTGCTTAGTTTGGGACTAGGTTGATGGTCCCCTAATATTTATTTATTATTATAAAATGTTTTCATTAAAGGGTAATGCAATAAAAAGTTATGCTGAGTGTGATATAGAGTGTGAGGGTTTCTATACTTGCATAATTAAACTTTGATTTATAATGTTTTCTAGGGTGTTATTAATAACTTCTTCCTAATATACACATATTTTATTATAATGCAGATTATATAGGGATGCCTATTTATTAGAGGGCATAGAAAGTATTTGAGACTTCTGTAAATATAGTTTATTTATTGAAAATCCATAATATAAAAAGTTTGCACAACTTATATCAGTTCACAAATTGCAGGATCCATATTACGTCCACCCCAGCTGAAGCCAGGCACCAATCCCTTTCTCAAAGTCACAGATGCAGAAGAAACTGAAAAAAAAGAAAAAACAGTCACTGAAACCGAGAAAACCTCAGGAGAAGAAAGACTTAATGAAACTAAAGAGGATGCTCCAAAATTCGTGCCACTTGGCGCCACAAGTGGTGCTTCAAGAAGTTCCACACAGGTTCCCGCTCCTGCTCCAACACAGCCTGCCTCAGGGACGTCAGGGTTCGTCTTTGGCCAAAATTTAAGTGAAAGAGTGGTTATCCAAGAGAACATAAATAATGGGGATGCAGGGCCATCGGAGCACAGTATGAAGAATGGCACGCCCGATCTACTGTTTACTAGTGCAGCTGCTTCTGTTAAGGAAAATAGCCAGGTAATTAAAACATTTACTAATTTATTAATCTTACAGATATGGTAGCCTAGCCTAGCGGTTCAGGCATGCGGCTGTCAAATGGCGGTCGTGGGTTAGAATCCCGGCTCGTTCCAATGAGTTTTTCGGAACTTATTCCGTACATAAAACTCATTGTTCTCAATAATTTGATATTTACTGTCTTTTCGGTGAAGGAAAAACATCGTGAGGAAACCTGCATACATTCAGAAATTTAAAGGTGTATGTCAAGTCCTCAACCCGCACTGGGCCAGCGTGGGGGTGCCCAGCACGTACGGATATAGCATGGGACGTATATAGGCTGATTTATTATAATTATTGTTAATCTTACATTGCGAGGAAACCAGTATTATACCAACAAGGTCTAATTTTCCCTCTTACTTGAGTCGGTGAGATGGAAGTCGCTTTCTTAAAACTAGTGCTAATGCCAAATCTTGGGATTAGATGCAAACCCCCAATGGACCTCAAGCTCCGGGATAAAAAACGGGGAAAGGCTAGGAGGACAATGATTATTTTTATTATTCTAATTTAGCCACATAGTACTACTAAATAATGTCATCCATGTAATTTTATCAATGTAATTCATGTAATTACGTGCGTTAAAGGTGAGCTTGGCATCTGCTAATACCAAGTTTTATGTGTTAGAAATTCTACCATTAACCTTATAATTTGTTAGCCCTTACGAAAAGAATCCTATTTTACATGTAAAATTCACAAAATGGTCTTAATACTACACACAAAATTAAATTTGACGAACACTAACTATAATGACCAATTTCTAGTATTCATTTCAGTGGCAGACGTTGGTTAGCTATGGTGTTTGTTGTTTTCAAGATTGTGTCGAGTCAGGAGTATCCATTGTAACTAGCTTTATAACTAAAAAAATTACTTGCGGGTCTGCATGTTGATGTCTTGAATAAACAATAAAATCACAGACTTCATTCCCGTTCTCCACTAACATTTTTGTTTTTATTATAGTAACTCAACTGACTACAAAAAAATTAAACAATAAAATATTAACCTGCAATAAGCATTTACTTCATATATTGAAAGCTGACAAAATAGACTTACTTTGTTTATGGTTTTCATGCCCCACTCTGTAAAACAGGTTTAGACTCTTTTTTTAACCTGTCTGTTGCTATAAAAGAACGGACCCTATATAGCAGTTGAATTGTGTGGTTGGAGGGTAGCCTGGGGAAAATCCAGTGATTAAACTTCCCCGCGTGGGCGTGCCCATGCTGGGAAGTTTAATCACTGGAATACTCTACGACTTTGCGCTCCAGTGAGATTGGTTGAACGGTATCAACCGAATCTGGGGTGTGAGTGGTTTCGAACGAGAATTTTATCGCTGCACACTGGAACCCGCACATACTTTGCAGTGCTTATAACTAAAATAAAGCAAGAAAAATACTATTCTACATTCGTAATGTGAAGTAATGCACATAATTATTATTATTTAATTATATTAATAATATAAAATAAAATGTACCTATGATGACGTTACATATTCATCGATAAACATGTCGAAAGCTTCCGGGTGAAATATTTTTGAATTAATAATTGACAGAGGTTGTGGCGCGGGAACATACGTTTCATGTGCTCTGCCTACCCCTTTTGGGAATAAAGGCGTGAATGTATGTATGTATGTCTAGAATGTTAAAACTTAAGCAAATCTAAAACAAGAGTTAAAGTTACAACTTAGTACTATTCAGGGTGAGTAGAGACGGGGACGTCCGTTGAGATCTTTTTGAAATTAGTAATGCGTGGATCAAATATATCAACTAGGACATTATCATTATTAGCAGCCAAGTCGTTGTACTGACGACACATCCTTGTGACTGGATTATAGAAAGACGTGTTGTTTCTGTATACTCTTAGGGAAAAAACTTTGCAGGCGCGGCCTCTGAAACGGGGCGTGTTAAAGATTAAGGGTGAGTTGCATCAAACCGTCTGTAATCGTAAGCGGTGTTCGTTAAAATCTGTATGTATGGAACGTTTGACAAGTTTCTATGGACTGACAGCTGTCAGCGCCATATTTAACGTTGGTCGGTCTGTAATCGTAGGTCGGTGCAACCCGCCCTAAGGCTAGTTGAATCGATGTTAGAATGCAAAATTTTATGTAAGTATAATAAGTCTAGCTAGTCTCTATCCGGCAGTTGATGAGTGTCTCTGTTTCAGGAGTCAGGCAGCGAGGCCCCGGGCGCGGGCCTGGCGGCGGCGGCGGCCGAGTACGAGCGCTCGCAGGCTCGCCCGCCGCCGCCCGACGTGACCACCATCACTGGCGAGGAGGACGAGATCAACGTATTGCAGGTATGTCCATACCCTTTAGTTCTCCGCAACTGTGTGACGTCACAATATGCGAGGCTGTCGCATCACGCGCCGGGCGAGCGACAGGCCGCGTCGACGACGGCGCTGAACACGGCACGTTGCATAGCATTTGCCTTCCACTGCTAGTGGATTCAGCGGAGCGAGCGAGGCTGGAAATGAGGCTGGGTCAGATGAGCGAGTTTCTGAGCTTCCATTAAAAGTGGACTTTGCGGAGTAACCTGGCAGCCAGTATCAGACGAACCACAGACGAACCGTCGCAGAAACAAGTCAGTGTGGTGCACGATGTCTGACGATTCAATGATACATAATAAAATGTTTACTTCATTACTAAAAAAAGCGGCCAAGTGCGTGTCGGACAACGCACAACCAGGGTTCCGTCCCTATTAAAAAGGTCATGTCAGATCCACTATACCCCCTAGCCATACCCCTGGGGGTAGGGTGGACTGAACCATACCACCGTTAGTAGTGCAGGGATTTGATGGAAAAATAGAAAAAGAAATAGGTACAAAAATTTTAATTTCATTAAACTGAAAAAAACGAAAGCTGTTCTGGCCATTTGTTACCTTAGGCACTACTGCTTGGCACTGCCAGTAGTGTCATGGGTAAAAAAGAATTTCCTGTGACACTACAGTGGCCTTAGTAATTTTCCCTTGGCACGCGGGGTATTATCCTATCTTCATACCTGTATCGTAACTGCAATACGTCCACGTTCATAACCAACCTATACTATAAGGCAGGTCGGTGTAGATATGACGAGGAGTGAAGCGAGGAGGAGTGTTAGGTGTACTGCGACTCTGCGACCCTACAGCGCGCGAGCCGAGCGAGCGAAGCGAGCGTGCCGCGGCTGCGGCCGGCGAATCTCCAGACCTAACTTTATTCGAAAAAAATATCCGTAGTCGGTTCTGGCGCTTCGCCGGCCGCTGCCGCGGCTCGCTCGCTTCGCTCGCTCGGCTCGCGCGCTGTAGGGTCGTAGTATACCTAACACCCGCCAATCGCATCGGCCGGTTCTTTTGCGTTTAGTCAGGCGCGGGACACTTCACGATTTACGTTCATCGCTACAAGTACATGCCGGTGCCCCAACGTTGGGGACGTCAGAGAGCCATAAATCTTAATGTTTTGGCTGAGAAAAAAGCGCCTTTCGTAAAGATCAAAGGAGTGTCCTTTCTGTACATGTACTATTATCTATTTTGTGGTTTAGTCTGGTTTCAACCGTGAGACTTGTTGGTTGTCAGTTATGTCGAAATGTTCAGTCAATAACTGCGTAAATACCAACAAAAAAACTTGAAAAAAGATTTGATTTATTTCTTTAAATAATTTATTTTCATAACATAACGAAATTTGTGTAAACTCATTGTAATTTAATGGTTTTGAACATGTTTTAAATAATTATTTTTGTTAGTTCAAATGACAAAGTCACGGAACATAAATCTAAGGAGTCGGTATAGATACTTTTTTTATGATGTCGTTGCCTACATAATTATGGTTTTCATTTTAAGATTTCCAAAAAATCCTCAGCGACGTGCAAAATGGGCTGCAGTCATAGCACGCGACAGTCGAGGTGTTTTTTTTAAACTAAACGACTCGCTTGTCGTTTGTTCGGCTCATTTTAATGATTCGGATATATTATAGGTTATACGACAAAAAATGGAAGAACAGGTTGACTAAAACTGCCACACCTCTCATGAACGTACCTAAGCCCATTTCTTTCCATTACATATTTTAATTTCAATTACTTCCAATATACTTAACTTTATCTTCTGCCTTCTGGCAAAAGGTAATTAATAGCATTAATAAACTATAATAAAATTCTATAATACAATCCCAACACATCATTTGGAAATGCGCAAATTGTTGCCAATTTTCATCATCATTCATTTTTGACCTTATATCTCGTAATACTCGTTTTATAGATGTCGAATGATCATGAGAGTGACGTTCAAAACCCATAGGATCGTTTTAATAAAATCGACAGCTGACCTCTACTTGACTGTACGCTTACATTACATCGCAAAAAAGAAAGTTTTAAAAGTAAAGGCAGGTCGAAAATACAATTATTTAACAAACTGAATCTATTTCAAGGAAACTAAAATGACTTCTTTTTATGGACTCTGTCAGCTGTACTATATGTACTTACGGAAATCTCATCAATTGTTTTGTATATAATATTTGTACAAATATTTGAAACTGTTTATTCCCCACTTGCAAAATAAAGAAACCAGATTTATTTGTGCTTTCTGTTGAAATAAATAAAATTTATAACGCGACTCCATTCATTCGCTAAACGCTAACTAAAGTTTTGACGTGAGCAGTCAATTCACATTGTATGTCTCAATAAACTAAAAAGTATTTAATCTTTTGATGTTGGTTTGCTAATATGAAATACCTTGATGCAGGTTATAAATTAACGCTATTAGCAACTACTGAAATGTACTAGAGCTGTCATTCTGGGGCTCTGGAGCACATTTCTTGGCATATTTGCTTGACATTGTGCATCTAGTTCTATATACTAAATCAATGGTTACTACAGATAACGGTAGTCTAACTTTTTCAACTACACTGCGTGATATACTGATAACGGTAACAGGACATTTGGGATAAATATTATAAAGTATAATATAGTGCACAGCACTACGGTGGTATGGTTCAGTCCCACCCTACCCCCAGGGGTATTGCTAGGGGTATGGTGGGTCTGACATGAAAAAGGTCATATCGTTACTGAAAACTTATGGCACTTACGTCCTTTTCTTTAAGGAAGGCAGTTTTTTATAAATATCTCGAAAACCTTTAAACCGATCTTGTTCAAAACAAATATCGCTGAAAGAATTTTATAAGCCCTATAAGCATGATTTTTTTCATAATTTAAAAGTACACGGTTCAAAAATTAGAGGGGGGGGGACACAATTTTAGTGACTTTCGAGGCGATTATCTCCGACTCTATTCACTTAATCCAAAAAATTGCTTAGAAACCTTATATTTATTTTGAAAGGCCTGTCGATTGATGTACCACACGTGGGCTTGCAATGAAAAAATAATTTTGGACTTTCGGTTTTATGTATGGAGTGCACCCCTAAAAAAAATCTTTTTTAGTAATTTCATTGCAAAACTATGTAGCGGTTAACAATATACACCCTATCCTCAATTTTTTATTCAAATACACCTTATGGTTTTCGAGTAAAATGCCCGTGACATACTGACGGACAGACAGACAGACAGACAGACAGACATGACGAATCTATAAGGGTTCCGATTTTTACCATTTGGCTACGGAACCCTAAAAAAGGGATTAAATTCCATAAACAAGGATATGCACGAACAGCTTCAATAAATAACTCCATGTTGCGCAAGGTCACGGCTAAACTGAGAATTCTAGACCGATGAAGGACGTGAAAGGGGTAGGTGGGGCTGGCGGGGGCGGGAATCTGAGCGGAGTTCAAAACGAGCGCGCGACGCCATAACGCAGCGGACCCATTTTAACTCGCTCAGTCCGCTCCGCTTACTCGCACGCGATGGATGGTACTTGTGTGAAAATCAGTGTCGCGAGTCGAGCGGAGTCCGCTCGACTCTGCGACCACTTTTGTGACTCTTTGAACTCGTTTAGTCCGCTCCGCTCACTCTTATTCAGTGGAAGCACTTATATGCAATTCGCCATTGCGAGTTAAACGGACTCCGTACGGAGCCCGTTCCGCTCGCAGTGGAAAGTGGGCATTACAGTGACGTCACAATCTAAAAGCGTCATCGTTTCATATGAAGTTGCGTTTTGCGAAAAAAGGACAGAACTTACCCCTTCTTAAAACTTATAACTTCGTGATTATTTAACCTCTTGCATTATTTTTTTCTCCATTAGCAGTGATCGGAATAGGCAGAGTATAAATACCTAAACTTAGTAGAACAAAGTCATGAAGTGGAGACTTCCTTGCGCTAACATTTTTTTCCGGGACTTACCGGATTAAAAATTAAAGTTATATAAAAGTAAATCCTATAATTGAATCTTGGATGTATCAATAATTCAGTAGTAACAGCAACACTATTTTTTTTTACTGTACTTGAAAATCACCGATGAGAAAATTGTTGTTACTTCTATATTTCTGTGGACTACAGAAGAAACAACAATTTTATTATATATTTAAAATTAATCTGTCTCTTTTATCCTCAGTAGTAACAGCAACACTATTTTTTTTTACTGTACTTGAAAATCACCGATGAGAAAATTGTTGTTACTTCTATATTTCTGTGGACTACAGAAGAAACAACAATTTTATTATATATTTAAAATTAATCTGTCTCTTTTATCCTCGTTCACATTTCGTGTTTAAGTGAAAGAGATAGACAAAATAGTAGTCTTATTATCTATTATATTTCTCGTGGTTCCTATTGTTATGGTGTAAAAGGGAACCAGATGTCGTTATCATTTGTTGCTGCTACCTGCTATCCTTTTTATGCATTAATAATAAGTTGACAATACAGTTTCATACCATCCTTTTTCGAGTACAGACAGGTTTATACTGTGTTTCTATGTGATTTGTATTACGACGTAATATCTATAAAGAATCCGTTTATATTATTGGTTGTTTTATTTTGTGCCTATTGATTCTATTGAACCCGAAAAACATTGATTTTTATCCTATTTATAAAATATTAGTTACTTAGTAAGTTCCCGGGATTTTAGTCACGCAAAAATATAGTCGTAAGGAAATCTCCACTTTTTGTCTCTGTGCTACTAAGTTTAGGTATTTATACTCTGCCTATTCCGATCACTGTCCATTAGACATTTAAAAATCCGATTTCGATAAAATATTACATAATTGATTATTTTATTTAGTGTCTACACCCCTATTCAATACACAATATTGAGCTCCCGTGAGACACAACCTAGTATTCAACAATAGCCCCATGCTTAGCAGAATAAATATCTGTTGTTATTTCCCAGGTGTCCTGCCGCCTGTTCGCGTGGGAGGCCGGCAGCTGGCGGGAGCGCGGGCGCGGCGTGCTGCGGCTCAACGACGCGGCGGCCGGCGGCGACACGTCGAGGCTGGTGGCGCGCGTGGCCGGCTCGCTGCGCGTCGTGCTCAACACCAAGATCTGGCCCGACATGGTGGCGGAGCGCGCGGGCGCCAAGTCGCTGAGGATAACCGCTTCCGATGTGCAGCAGCAGGTCAAGCTCTTCCTTGTCATGGTGAGCCTGCATTACATTACACGCCAACCCATCCAAAAAATGGAGACTGGAGTCCTTATCCATCTTCATTAAAGGCTAAACGATGGTTTTTTTTGGGAATTGCTAAATGCACTCTGCACACCACGATTCCACCTGTACACATTGAGGTATCGCGTGGCACATGGATATGGATATCCCGCGTATTTTTAACAGGTTTAATAAATACGCGGGATACGCAATCTCCTCTCATCCTTCCCTGTAGTCTGAGGCACATGCTGGCCGCGCTAACAGGTTACCTCCAATTACAGTATTGATTTTTTCGCTCGTCGCGCCAATGTGGCATGATTGTAAGGCACACATGCTATGATTCTGGACTTTCGCTCTTATGTAACAGATCAACTCGAAAAGGCCAATGACAGGCTTCTTTTTGATCACAATGTAATATTTTCATCACACTTGCTCGTCAATGGCGTTATTACTTGCGAGCGTACATAGCAGTTATAGCCGTCTTACCTCCCATGGGCTGTTAAATTTAGTTTTAAAATATAGAACCCACTCATACTTCACTTCGGACTAAGGATCTTTCCAATCAGCCAAGGTGTATTTCATATCTTCAAAGGTTTGCTACAACCAACTTTTAATACGTATAAAACATATCTTTATATTAAATTTAACTGCAATTTAATTTTTAGTATTTATTACAAATAATTTTAAATGTTTTCAAACTGTGGCTGTATACCGAAGGGTCTTTGCCATACGCGCCTCACGTCAAATTCAACAAAATGGACGACTGACATGTTGCAGTTTTTATTACGATTTGTATTAATTTCATCTAAAATTTATTTGTTTCCTCTCAAATGTGATGAAAAACATTGTGTATAACACGGGCGTAAGAATATTGCAAACTTGAGTCATCAAAAGCCCTCCGCCTTCGGCGTCGGGCTTCTTCTTCTCGAAATATTCCACTTACGCCCCTCGTTAAACAATGTACTATTATTGACTACAAGATTGTACAGCATGTTTTGTTGTGCTCCAGGGTAACCCAAGCGACATAGTGCAGCTGCACCGGGCGGTGCTCGCGCGCATCGGCATCAGCCGGCGCGCGGGCGACGCGGCCGCGCGGCTCCGCGCCTCGCACGAGACTGGCGAGCCCGCGCCGCGCCTCGCCGCGCCCGGCCTGCCCGACCCGGCCAGCGACCCGGAGGACAAGGACGGAGAACCCGAACACGACAAGGAAGACAAGGACGGTGACGCCGCCCACCACGCGGATGACAAGGACGGCAACCCCCTCAAGAGGAAAGAAACGGTCGACGACGAAACCTCCCCCAAGAGACAGTGCCCCAAGATTCTAATAGAGTGATGCTCGCGACCGTGCGTGCGGTGCCAAGTGAGAGACGCTGCCTCGCAGCTCCGGGTTAACGAAATTGTGAACGCGTAGGGTTATTTAATGTTTAAATGGATGCGCTTGTTGGATCACTTGTTTAAATTATAGACACCACGGCACGGTGGAGCTTGGCGCTGGATTCACTTCGAGTAGTACGAAAGGTGTGACGCGAGGGCGCGAGCGCGGGGCGCCTCACATTCCTTGCAGAGAACAAATTACAGATGTTCGGCCGGAGCTGGATGCCAAATATGTGTAATTACTGTTTATTTTCTGATCTATCATTATGTATTACAATAAATAATTAAGAATAATAAATACTTTATCCCCATAATTAAACGCGACCCGTCTCATTTACCTTCTTAAACGCGATCCGAATCTACACTAAAAAAACAAGTAAATTTTGAGTTGTACTTCTAACTAAAACTCAAAATTGTGTAAGGTAAACGTCGAGTGCTCGACACTGTACTAGTATATAGGGCAAGGGCACTCTTATGTCAAAGTGACATGGCTTAAATTCAAATGAAGAAAAATCCTGTTAGTTCGAAATTAACCCATATTGCTTTGACATAGAGTGCCCAATGCCATATACTAGTGCAGCGTCGAGCACTCGGACGTTTACCTTACTATGCTATTGTTGTATTCGTTTCAGAAAAGGAAAATAAACAGATTTATATGAACACAACTCTTCGCTTGTTAACCCGCAATCAGTACGCTCCACTTAAATATATTGAGTCGCACCGTCGAAATTTAACTAGCGGTTGGTGCTCGTAAAACAACTTAATTACCGGCAAATTGACGAGGTGATGGGACATTAAGGCGAGGAACACACGGAGCGGCGCGCGGTGACATTTTGTATCACGATGTAGGTAATCTGCCGAGGGCGGGCATTCCGCTCCGTGTGTTCGTCGCCTAAGTGCAAAGTGTCCCATTAGGGGAATAGCGAAATTAACAACCTGCGACTGCCTGCGACTGATTATCTTTGTCAGCTGGGTGTTCGTTTATTAAGGTTAAAAGGCCTTCTACACGATCGGGACCAACCGCCAACCACCGTGTCCTTGGTTGGATCAACGGTTGGCCGACAGCGTTCCAGACGGTTGGGACCAACCACCGACGCAGCCTGTCGCGAGGGATGCGCTCACGACCAAGGCCGTTGACATCAACCAAATATCGGTTGGTCAACCGCTTTCTACACGGTCCATTTTTATATCAACCCGACCAAGGACACGGTGGTTGGCGGTTGGTCCCGATCGTGAAGAAGGCCTTTAAGTATGCGTTTTATTAAATTATCATGAAGTTAAATGACGGCCTAATTCCTTAAGTCTGGTCAAACTCTAGCCGCATACCAAACGAAAAAAAACGATGATATTTTAATAAACTAACAGGTGCCTCATTCATTCGTTACTATTATGGTAAACCCAATGAAAGCATTATAATAATGGACATCTTCAGGAAATATAATAATAATTTTATTGGAAGGTTTAATTTTATATTATATGTTCCGTTCGATGTCCGGGATCCCTTCTTGAGATCTGTTTGTTATCTCCTGGTGGCGAGTAAGCGGGCGCACACGCGCCAGTAGAAATTGGAATTTCCCTAAAGAAGGAAATTAGATTCCTTTAGTGGAGTTAGAGTTAAGTATTAACGTTACATTTCTAACGGGCACTAATAATTTTAGGTTAGATAGATTCGATATAAACGTCTAAAAGAAGATTCAAGTTGCCAAATAAAAGCGTAGGCAAAAAGGTGCTAGAATGTCGTTAATATTTCTTTTCAGACATGTAAGTTATTGAAGTAAATTTTAGGTCTTTAATTACCTAAAGTTAACAAATTCTAACCTAATCAATGTATTGGAAGGGAGCGGTCTTCCAGGAACATTGTTCTGAAGGTATTCTTGAACGAGGCGTTCGAAGATATCCTAGTGATCAACAGTAGCTCACACAATAATGGTCATTGCAGATTTATGAACAAGAATAATAATTAGTACTGAATGCAGTACGCGAACATATTTGACAGAAATAAGTGCGCGTGGGAGGAGGTACCTGGCTGTTAATCATGTACCTGGAGTGACACAGTGGCAATTGGATCCATGCAGGCTGCAGGCGTATATGTACCGATAATAGGCGAGCGCCAGCGTGACGCCCGGAGGAGTATATTCCGCTCCGACTGGCAGACGTGTCACCTAGAAACTCCCGCACATTGAGAACCTTCATCGGCTACGGCTTGCCTCTTCAGGTCTGGCCAGTAGAAGAGACTGCGCCACTTGGAAGTCATTATGTTAAACAAACCCAACGTGGTGCCGAGGTGATGTGGAGCGCGAGGCACAAGTTTGGAAGGTGGCTTAGGTCATGTCTTAACTCCAAAAA
Source organism: Epinotia demarniana (assembly GCA_945867215.1). NCBI lineage: Eukaryota > Metazoa > Arthropoda > Insecta > Lepidoptera > Tortricidae > Epinotia > Epinotia demarniana. Next base: position 21,102,223 of record OX244265.1, read on the forward strand.
CTGTTGAACACGTCGTGACAGTAGGCGCTGGAGACTTGCGAGTCGATCGAGATGTATCGCCACAAAAGTGGGTGCCGTCCGAGGTGAACTTCAAAGTCGATGGCCGGGATACCGTATACAACGTATATACCGATAATCAGCGGACGAAGATTTCTTCCCCGTTGGCTTCTGGGCGTTACCGACCATGCAGGTGATATGGGACCAGTGTTTCCCGTAGACGGTTCTTTCCGGCCAGCAGTTTGCAGCAGGATTGGGCGTACATGCTGCTACCTCCCACCAGTTGTCCATTTGCTTCGTTACAATAAAGTTAAGACTTTCTCACTTACGGCTGATTCGGGTCACTTAATGCGGGTTCGTTATGTCGGTCTACTATGGTAGAGTCTCTTATACAGCAGACAGGAGGAGACGACCCACGGCGCAAAGTTGAGACGATGCCATCCAGTGTGAGACTGTTCAAGGCGACACAGGCATATAAAATCGCGCCGTAGAGTTTACCTTTTCCCTCGGCACCAGGGACTCGACCCCCATGACAAGTGGTAAGGGCTTACGTATACAACGTTTTTATTACATAAAATTATATAACGGGAGGCGTTTATACAGATTATGAGTCCTATCAAGAAGTTGGACTTTATGGGCCTTATTTTTTTGCAATGTCTACGGCAAATACATGAACTTCTACGAATGATTTCTTTGTTTCATTAGAGATCACTTCAATAGGTTTGTAATAAGGATGTCGTCCATATAGACTATTAACAGAAAGCCCTGGGATTCCAACAAGAAATGTAAATAGTGTTAATTTCTTTTGAAAGTGCCACGAATAATTAATAACTACAAGTTAGGCTAGTTAGTACTTTAGCTTTGAAAATCTTATTTGAAGAGGATTTTCTGTGTCGAGATTGTATCGGCAGAGGACACGGATATGGTAGTGTAAAAGCTTGTGCATTTGAGAAGTCGATAGACAGTACAGCATAAAAGGGGTTTTTGAACAATAGGAAACGTAATCTAAGATGATATTCGAAGTTTCCAAGTATATGCAACTGTTTCGGTAAGACAGTACGCTTAGAATTCACGGAAGTCATTTTCAATAGTGGCTTTTACCCGATTCAAGAGTTCGCCTTAAGGTTCAATCACTGGTTCCTGTCGAGCTGTTGCTAACAGATGTCGCGATATATAATTTCGATGGTTGCTCATCGTTTTACGCAAAACCGTGACGAGTACCAACATGTGTTTCAAACTGCGGAAGCCGAAGAGCTTGCTACGCATGAATCGCCATCAATCTGCACTGAACAGTGTTTCTTTTTAAAATGTAGTCCGAAAATATGCATAAAAGTGCTTTTCCGTGAATTTACGCAGACTAACGTAGCTAAATGTCACTTCCGAATCAGTCATTGTCAAACATCTTGCATAAATCAAACTAGAGGGCGCAAAACTAAATCTATAGTAGCGCCTCTATTAGGAAATAGTGAAACTAAATGTACTTGTGGCAGGCACTCTAGACTACAATATGAATCCAGCTGACTTTTTTACTCGTTACCTGATGTCATGCGGTAGCGCAGTGCGCATCTCTTTTGCTTAAATCTGTCTGTAACGCCATCCTTGAACCGGGTTCAAATCCCGACGGACATACTACTTTTTTGTTTTTCTATTTGGATTTCTAAACCAATATGACCGTCTCAACTAACTTAGATTTACTTATAATGTGCAAAAATATCTTTTTTTAACTTAAACATGTTTATAAATTCTTGATAAGCATGATTGTATCTAGATGATCCACAAAAATACCCTACTATATTTATGGCAGACCCATTCTTACATGTTACATACTACATAAATACTATTTTGGATCGGTATATCATTTAAAAAGATGTTACGCCTTTCATTTAATTAGAAAAACATGATTCATGAGTATCCGTAGGTTTACTGTTGAAAAATCAAAGTACTACCTTTATCTATTCTATACCCTATTCCACATAAGATTAGACAAATCGTGCGTAAATCTTCAACTCATTCGCGTCATGAAAACCATTTTGAAAAACAAAAACATTTACATTGTTCCATTTGAAACACATTAAATAATCGAAATAACACTAGTAAGTACAATATTTATAAAGGAAGATAAAAGAGATATTTTTCCTTACAAAAATCTAACGTTATAAGGAATAAGGTACCTATAATTAGTAAGTATATTAGTACTTTGATTTGTTATATCCATATTCACCCGCAGTTGCGGTACTACATAATTAATTAATTACAATCAGAGAGGCTACGTATTATTCACAAAATGTTTTGTATTCGCCAGTGAGTCGTGTCTAAAATAATGACCTCAAAGTTGGTAACAATTTTGCGTTACCGGACGGACGAATTTAGTAAACTTTGTGAATAACAGGCGAGTTTGTATATCAAAACTCTTAGTGGCCAGTCTCTCGAATCCAGACCTAGACCGCGTCAGAAAGAGAGAAATATATCATTTGACAATATGGTACTGTTTTCGATGAACGTCAAAATTCAAAATTCGAATTCGCCTTTTTCACGCGTTTACGTTTCTATAAGTTTATGATGCTTTCACTCATTCATTACTAATCTTCAATGGCTGGGTTATGGGCATTTGCTTACAAAATTATTGAATGTCTTGTTTAGGTAAATTATGAGATGAAACTTATCTGTCGAACCCACGACCGCCGTTTGACAGTCGCATGCCTGAACCACTATGCTACCGGAACGATTATTGTAAAGTGATATTTTTTGTATGTTTGTATGTACGGTACCTATAACCTCCTCCGGCGCCGTGCACGGTGCATACGGTATTTAACGTATGCACCGTGCACGGCGCCGTAGACGGCACCGTACCCGGCGACATGTGTCCAGGCCCATACCACTTATAGTACGGTACGCGAACACTGTAATTTGTCGTCAAACTAACATAAGTCCCAAGTTTGATTTTTTTTTGTTATCAGCGAGAGTACATTAAGTACTAACAGCGAAAAATAATTTCTAGCAGTTTTTGATTTTGGTTTTCGAATAATTTACTTTTTTGTAAGGAACACTTGTAATACTTTGCAAAGATTATACAAGTTATTGTTTTTTCCTATAATGCATCGCATTTGATTATTCAAACCTTACATATCGTTTTCTAATAGTTTTGTCAAGAGATTACGTCAGCAAAACCGGAAATGATTTAAAATATTATAAATCTCCTAAAAGAATATTCAAGTGACTAGTAGCTACTAAAGTGTATTCAAGAGTATTAATAAAAATGGCTCCATTAATTTCTAACATATTTATCAATAGTATTTTTTTTATTGAGGAATAATATCTTGAAACCATTCTCCTTACCATAAAAGAAATCTAATAAATTCTCAAGTCGGTGTAATTCATTTTAGTTCTATCGAAGAATATATAAACACAAATTCTAACGGATTCGTCAATAGCTCTAAATTGTATTAGCTTATCAGTTATTGTCCGTAATTTAAATCTTTCGCGCGCAACTCGGGCGATTCGTGTGCAGCGTGCTGCCGGCCGAGTACCTCGCCAAGGCCGAACGTACGCTCAAACTTGTAGGTACAAACTTTAAGTACTTGATTTTACTTTATAGTTAGTTACTAAGTAGTTGTTTTTCGGTTTAAATGACATAATTATCTATTTTATTTAACCAATAATAGGTAAAGAAAGTTATATAGGGTTATTAGTATTAAACATTCTTTAACTTTAATTTTATTTGTAGACAGAGTTATTTTACTTATTTGCTAGAGGTTTTCCAGGTCCCGATGTCATAATGATCTGGGGCCCGTTTCATGAAGCAAAAAGTTACAAATTACAAGCGGAAGTCTCTTTCTACCAAAAGGCATTGAAAAGAGACTTCCCCCTGTAATTTCTAACTTGTTGCTTCATGAAACGGGCCCTTGATGTTACTAATATGAAGTAAGTACAGAAAGTATAATCACAGGGTTATTAGTTATCTGTCTAATAGTAGTAGTAGGCAGTTAAATTAGGCAGCAGGTAGGGGGTAATCTCCGAAAATAGGTACCTTACCTACACATTCGATTTCAAAGAATCTTTCAAATTCCGATTAGGGCCTAACATTAAATTATTGAATTACCAATAACCATCATAAAACTAGTTTTTCATCGGTGTGGAAGAGGACTT